>CADEHL010001131.1:1448504-2048894 GCA_902827135.1 Harpagifer antarcticus
ACAGGGCTTGACTGGCACCTGATGAAAAGACAATTGTATCCTGAAGAGGGTGGGGGGGGGGTTGAGTGAGAGTGTCAATTAATGAAAACTAAATCTATCCTCATTTGGGTAGGCACAGAGCACATTGTTATCTGAGGAGGACCCCGGAGGAAGGAGCTAATATCCTCCAATCGATGTCCAGGTTAACAGCAGAGCCAGAGGCAGAGATGCATCCTGGGAGCACTGATGTTTACGGGGAGTGTGTACACCGAGTCATCAGCGGTAATCGGTCGTCTCTTTAACAGGGATAAGCAGCTGCTGTAATTCATTATTTTCCAGATTGATTTGTTATTATTTTTCTCTGGGAGATGTCAAAGAAAATATGAAAGGATTATCATAAGTTCCCACGAGTCACAACCAAAGGTGACGTCTTCATTTCAGTTTTTTCTTTTACCAACCAAAGATAATCTCTTTGCTAACAAGGAAGGAAAAGAAAAGCTGTCAATTTGAACATTTGATAAGGTAGACCTAGAGAACTTAAAGTCATGTTTTCATAAGAAAGTACTCAAAGATACCTGTCTTATATGATAGGAGATGAATTATCTTTTTAGTTCAGGACAAGTTCCATCACTTCGATTTTCTACAATGTTCTGACTACTTACAGACAAATGCTATTACTTTTTGTTTAGCAGTTTAATTGATATTAACCCTGCAAATGTTCTTGATTCATCTCTTTTTCTTTCTATGAAAAGTGTCAATCACAAGCTCATAGACCTGAGAGAAACATAAAGGCATTGTTGTTATGAATATCCCACTGTCAAAACAACAATAGTACATTCACAACAATATAAAATAGAGAATCATATCAAATATTTGCAGTTGAGAAGCTGGCAGTAATAGCTTCTGTTTCAACATTGATTCAAATTAATAACGAGAATAGTGGATAACTTTCAGCCAATGGACGACTCGATTTCTCCCTAATCGTTACAACTCTTAAAGAATTTGTAAGCAGCAGCCACAACAATCAATGTCATGGTGTTTTGCAACCAAGCAGAGACAATAACAGGTCAACATAAAATAAACATGTTTTTCAAGCAGCAGCTCTGACGTATAGCTGTGGTGGGGACTCCCAGATATTGTATTCCTTGGGGGGGATGGGGGAGGTAGAGGAGTTCACCTCAGCGTCCCAGCTGGCAGACTGACAGGCAGGCGGGTGTTTGAACCCCACACACACATGAGACATCTGACTGTTATCAAGTCCTGTGGGATAAAGCCATTACAGCCGGAGCCAGTAAAGCTGATTAACTCTCTTGTGTTTACCCCGAGCCGCAGAGAGACACAGACATGCGTGATCAAGTTTGGAATAATACTCGCAACATGCAAATAAACCGTCTGAAAAAAAGAATCTGCAAGATTTGTTTGCCGCATTATCTGTTTGCTTCCCCTCCCCAACTTAAGGGGATAGCCTACTTAAAGGAGGGGGAGGGGGATCCTGAATGAGATCTTCAAACAGGATCTTCATGCAATATGTCAAAAATAATGATGTTGGGAAACATAGCAATGGTTAACTGCATCCATGAGGACAATGTATTCACATCGTTACAGGAGATGATGTTCTCTCTGTGGCCCAGATGCAAATTGAGGAGGGGGACTTGGGCAAATAGAATAGACTTTGGTGACTTGACAGCAATACAATTTAAAAAAGGAAATCTAAGAAAAAGCCAGGGAGAAGCCATTTTCAATAAAACTCCCATCAATAAAGGTCAAACCCACAGGGGAGGGTAAAAGCCGACATGATGGATGGAGAGTCGACACAGGGGCATGATGGGGATGGCAGCTGATGTATTTAGATTTTAATAATTTATACACTTCTTAGAATATGCTTTGAATAAGTGAGCAGGTGAAAGTTGCTCAAGGACACTTTAAAAACAGGTGACGGTGGGGATTGAACCCTCAACTGTGCTGTTAAAAAAATGACAGCTGTGGGAAACAGATGCTTCTGGATTAAATAAGACTGCAACTGAAATAAGGGTCTTTTTGGATTTTGTGTTAATATAAAACAACAATTAAACATAGAAGCCCTGTCACACTTTCTGTTGTCCACCTGGATGAGTATTTTTGTAAATAGTCATTTTCAATTTTTCTCTTTAAGATTTCATGCATGCTAAATAATGCATATGTTGCTATGTTTTGCTCTTTACTCTTGCTGTAAGGTAGTAATTGTCCCCTCTGTGGGATGAATAAAGGTGTTATGAGTCTGGTAACTTGAGATATGATCACCATACCTTGAGGTAGTCGTTTTCGGATCGCAGGTCCTCCACCTCCCGCAGCAGGTCCTCCTCGGTAACATCCTTGGCGGCTGGCAGTCTGAGTTGTGCGGCTGATGAAGATGAGGAGGGTTTCTCCTGCCGGTGTTTCTCTCCGTACTGAGCCTGAGACATGCTTCCCTTGGCGGCGGAAGCCTCGGTTGTGCACGGTGGAGCTTCGGTCGCCTCTTCCCGCAGCGGATTATCCCCTCCCAGCTGATCCCGGTCACTGGAGCCGGTCCCGGACTCAGCGTCGCTACTAGCGGCAGCTACCTGCCTCTGCTCGTCGGACAGCGGCTCGGAGGGGCAGTCCGACAGGTCCGAGCTGCTGTCCGTCTGGCTGACCATAACCAAATGCGCACCGGTCGGTACCCGGATTGGAGATCCATGGCTTAGAGGCCCCGGAGAGGAGGCTAGTTTCCCCCTCTTCCCTTTAGAGAGGACCGGACTGCCGCTGGTACTGTCCGGTTTGATGCTGGCGGTTTTGGGCTCGGCTGCCGCATGCTGGGACACCTTTGAGGGCTTTCTCGCCACAGGAGACCTGGTGTTACTTTTCAGCAGGGATGGTTTCTCCTTCGACCCGGACGGGCTGCGTCTGGAGATGCGGTTCGGATGCACCAAGGGCAGCGAGACTGACTGCTTGCTGAGTTTGGGGGATTTGGGTACGATGGCAGGTGGTTTGGGGGAGCGGGAGTGCACATCCTTGAGGAAAGGTCTGGCCGGGGAAGGCGCTCGGTTCAGTCTCTTCTTCTCCAACTGGTGGTTCTGCGGTTTGGTGTCGCTGCCAGAGCCATTGGAGCTCTCCATTATACACCGACACCGAGACGATCAATCCACAGCACCGCGGAAAACCTCTGACATGAGACAGCAGAAAGACACCCAGGTTACTCTACCTTCTTCCTCCTAGTGCGCATCCTGCAATGTGCTGGACGTTCTTTTCTTTTTTTTTTACTCCATCTCGTTAGCATTCACCAGGTTGTCATTGTAGTCCTTGGAGGAAACGCTGCAACAAGAAAAGGGGATTACTGGGACGGAGGTGGATGAGAGACAGGTTGCATCTGCAGATTTAGAAAGGAAGGAGTGCTTGTAGTAAGCCTAAATCTCTTTTTCCTCCACATATCGGGTCTCCATCACTGTTACACCGGGCTGTGAGTGGTGGCCCCCCGTCTCTCGTACCCCTCTCACTCCTTCCTATCTGACATGTAAGAACTGCAATCGCTGCGGTGTGAGGATCGACGCCCGTGATTTTCTGCGGTGCGCATGCGCTGCTCCAAGCACACCCCCGTTTTCTATGGGACCAGGCGGGACCAGGTCGGCACGCTTTGGTGCGCATGCCCTAATGACACGCACTCTATTGGCTATTATTGAACACCTACACAGTGGGTTGAAAGATGGATTAAGGAGACACAACACTGAGCTCTTCCTGTGGGAAATCTTATACTTAAAACGTCTAGAAGCTCCTTGAATCAATTGCATTATCCCTAATACTCCAATCTAAAATATGTTAAAGTTAAACACCACGCGTGTTTGCAGCATCTTGGTACCCATAAAGTGATAGAAATGTCAATAAAAATAAGAAAATTATCATGCATTTGTTCCTGAAATCCACACAAGCATCCCTGAGACACCACACATTGCACTTCTGCGTTAAGACACACAAAGTCAAAGAAAAAGCCATAATCTGGTAATAAATATAGATATCTTTAATTGCATTTTTCATTAGTTCAAGAATGCCACAAGTTATAAATACCACAAACCTGCTTTAAACATGCCAAAACTTTTCAATGACTTATAACATGTTTTTAATACAAAGTACAGTCTTTCCATCTTAAAAGGATACACATTTCAAATTAAAAGCATTTCTTCAAATGTATATCTAAAACACTGAGTAGTATAAGGCTTGGCTATTAAAAGAAAAGACCACAGGGTTAGTGCCAAAGGCTAAAAGTCACAAATTAAAGGTTTTATTCCAGAAAACAAACCCAAAAGAAGTAACGACAATTGCAAAGTTACAAATCATTTGTATGTGTGCTGGCTGATAAACTTGGGGTTAGGGTTAATTGTCTTGGTATGCATATGTCCATTTGTTAGGATATATAATGTGCCATTTAACCCCACATAAGCTTGACTTTAATACAACAAAATGAAATCATCAAAAAGAACCAACAACAAGTCAGTTTAGGTCATTTTAAATCAGGTCCTTTGAATGGGGTCGTTCTTCCTCACCTTCAGACTTTCCTCAGGTTTTCACTTCCACATAGAAAACAAGACTTAGTGCTACAATATTGCATTAATTCAAAAAGACGGAAGAATTCAATGTCAACTAATCTCTATGAAAACAGGAAGGCTCACCATGCATATCCTTGCATATTTGAAAAGGAACACACGCCCATACTGTTATGTAACAAACTTCCAAATCATAAATTAAAAACATCCGACCCCTTCTTAAAAACACAAACATCCCCTTTCAAACAGGATACTTGAAGAGTCTCTTTATAAATGTGTTGTGCAACTTGAATCCCATCTACACTAACAGCCTGTCAAAATGTGCAGATATGAGCCACCAACGTTTCCTGAGTCCCTCAAATATTAAACAAACTCTCCGACACTTATTCCACCCAGAAAAAGGAGACAATCTTCTCTAATCTGTAAAAATAAAACACTTTGCAATATTAGTAACGAAACAAAGGCTAAAACCATGTTTGTGTCTATCAGCTTTTACTGTTTCTACTCCCTCCAAAAAGCCAGTTACAAACAAGGATAATGCCCTTGTAAAAACACCAATCCCTCAAAAACGACATTACCCATCTCTCCTTGCAAACTCCATTCCACCTTATCAGTGTAGAGGAGTTCAGATCAGAACGACCACTACCAAGGCAAAATCCATCTTTACTAAACTACAAGTTGTGCACATTTTTCTGCATGTTAGCTAAGATGGACTGGAGTGCACTTTTTTCTGCATGTTAGCTAAGATGGACTGTAGTGCACTTTTTTCTGCATGTTAGCTAAGATGGACTGTAGTGCACTTTTTTCTGCATGTTAGCTAAGATGGACTGTAGTGCACTTTTTTCTGCATGTTAGCTAAGATGGACTGTAGTGCACTTTTTTCTGCATGTTAGCTAAGATGGACTGTAGTGCACTTTTTTCTGCATGTTAGCTAAGATGGACTGTAGTGCAAAACAATTTATACAAATGTGAAATAAGCCGTTCCAGCCACTTTAACACTTTTAAGGCAAAAAGGAATACGAACTGATATGATCCACCTCCACACAACCACCTACTGCCGGCCACAGAAATCTGCAGCTTGTCCAGTCATTACAGCAACACGCCATATTTGCATCAGGTGCTTTTGTTTACCCCTAGTCAACTCGTTACTTGGTGATTCGAAATTTTTAGTGACAGTACAAAATGACTGAACCTAACCCCAGAACTTGAAACTAAGATGAAGAGACGCAAGATATCCATTTTCTGTTAGCTAGAAGATGTAGAAATACATGACCTTCTGGGCAACTTAGGCAGATTTAGTGTACACTATATGTAATGAGTAACAGGAAGCTGTAAGGCCCTCAATCATCACCCTCTTGTAAAATGTGCAACTGCTACCAGAGGGCTCTCTACCTCGAAGGAACCTGCGGGGAACAGCTAGCGGTCCGAGGAATGAGGTAGTCTGGGTCAAGTGTAGACAGAAGGGAGTGGTAGTAAATAGATGGCATAATTGTTAGTGTACTTCATCTCATAGTGTACGAAACAGGAGAAGGAAATATAATAGCGTTTACATCAGCAATCAATCATTCCTAACTACTGCTGTTTGCTGCCCCCTGGTGGCCAGGTTGGTACTCTGCGTGTGGTTTGTGTAGTGTGTGTGTGTGTGTGTGTGTGTGTGTGTGTGTGTGTGTGTGTGTGTGTGTGTGTGTTGTGTGTGTGTGTGTGGGAGATGGGGGACCACTCTGACTCTCTCAGCAACAGCGCATGCGAGGAGGTGGTAACTCCGGTGGCACATCCGGCTCAGGCTGCAGAGACAGGATGCTGTTGGAAAGCTCCATGTTGGAAACTTCCAGAGGCATCTGTTGTATCAGGAAGAAGAAGACACGCCAGGAGACAAAGGGTTAATGCAGGGAATATTTAGGCGGTGTGCGTACATCGAAACCCACAGTCAGTTATGTGCAATCGCTCAGTAAGCCTCAGTTTGTAGGAATGAAAGATAAGAAGCTTTTAGAAGCAATAGAATTGATAATAATCGGTATGATCTTAATGACATAGGGCGATAATGACGAAGATGAGTTGAACTAGGGGGTTAAGAGAGTTTATCTTGAAACAATATTGACCAATATTATAAGCTGGTATAAGCTTTTCACATATATAAATAAAGTGACAAGATACTGCTGTACAGAAATGTTAAAACGGTCCTTTTCTGCACAAATCTTCAATAACTCAATTTGAAGCATATTTACGCCCTACTCACATGCATAACATAGTCTCATTGTTACCAGATTGTTGTTCAGGGTTCACTGAAAACACACCAACCTTGCTGAGGATGTCATCCACCAGCTTCAGGAAGATCTCGTCCACATTGAAATTATCCTTTGCACTAGCTTCGCAGAAGCGCATTCCACTTATTCTAGAGCAAAACTGCAAAACAAATAGATTACAATTATCTCCAGGTCAGTGAAGAACAAGTGAATCGGGAGCAGAAATGATGCTGAACACACAACTGAAGATGATTTGCTCTAGACTTAATAGTACAATTGGATAAACTTCTAAATCACTTGAATCAACTGGTACGATGCATATAATATCTGTGTGTTGGGGTATTCAGTGCCATCAGTCCTTGGGCATACTGAAAGCATCCATCTGCCCTACCACCTACATTCTGTATAATCTGTTTGCTTATTTCCCTAAACTTAAAAGACGTTCCTCTTGTAATACCTGTTGTATCTATTGTTCGTCTTACTACACCTTCTATTAGGTCATTTGAGCATAAGAGCATTAGGTTGTTGAACTCACCCTCTCTCCCTGCTGTCTGGAGATGATACGATCAGCCTCACAGTCCAGCTTGTTCCCGACCAGGAGGAGCTCTGCTTCCTCTGAGGCGTACTGACACCAAACAGAAAGCAAAGAGATCAAAACGTCAGGGCTTCATCAGACTCACATTTCATGAAGTCCAACGTGATTACTGCGATGAAATGTGTTCGGCATAGTGGCACCTTTAATATTGGTTTTACAGCTTTGCCATTACAGCGAAATTAGAACATGAGGTTGCCATTAAAACATTTTTTTAAATGTTCTTACACAAGCATGTAAGCAGTGTGATCTGGCAACATAACTTTGAAAATATAATTTACATGCTGGCCAATATACCAATAAAGTTTGACTATGAGGACAGAAATTGCTCCAACCGTTGATCTATATCTACAGGAGGGACATGCAATGAATATTAAATATAAAACAGAGGTATTACAGTGTCAGGAGGCGTCACATGTACCAACTCATATCAAATGAATACATTCAAGCCATTAGGACAATCATTTCTGCCAATTGACACTAAAGTAATACATGGAACAGGCCTATACACAAAGGCATTACAAGTTAACTTATCTAATGGTGAAAAGTCCTTCACAGAACATTTCCTGGTCACAATTGCTAGAATAATAACGTTTACACTATCTCAATTATGTATGTAAGGTTAAACACTTGTTCTTGTTCTTAGCTTATAGCAATGGCACACGAACACACTCCAGGACAAGAAGGAAGAACAAGAAAGAAGATTAATATTTCATCTTATTCCAGCTTTCTCTTTACCTTGTCTATCATTTTCATCCATTTGGGCAGGTCCTCGAAGGTCTCCTGCTTTGTGATATCGTACACTAGCACTATTCCCTTGGCGCCTCGGTAGTAGGCGGAGGTGATGCTGTTGAATCTCTCCTGGCCAGCAGTATCCCTGCACGACACAAAATGACATTTGTTTTAAAAAGATCCAACAACAAATGGAGGAAGAGGAATCCATTTTGTGAAATGTCATAATCAAATCTACGTCTTACCCTCTACCCCTACATCTCAGTTTAACCCACACTTCTTGGATTGATAAGCAGTACATTTCTATTCCTTATAATGTAAGCACGTGTAAGTGTTAATTGTTGTATTTGTCAAACACTACAACTCTTGTCGTCAGCTATAAGGGGAGGACTATATACAAACAGATAATGATAAAAAACGTACAGCTACATTATAGTGTGTTAATGTTAATATACTGCATGTATGTTATTTGTGGTACATAAAATCTAAATACATTGTTAGACAATAGCAGCTTTTATAGGCTGATCAAGATGACAAAATAACCACAGGCACTTGAAATGAAAGCAGACTTACTATTAACATTAACAACATAATAAACTATTGTTACATTTTAACAACATATCGATTCATTGTAGCTTTCTGTTATGTTTCAGCTGATGATCAGACTCAGGTTTAGCAGCACAATAAGCAGGTTGAGCTGCACGCACCAACAGAGCAGTGTTACTGTACCTTCAGTGGTTCCCATTGTGAGTCACAGTCAGGCTTATGAGCAGAGCAGCGGACAGAGACACAGCAGCACATGGCGGGTTAGGTTAAGGCGTGGTCATGATGAAGCTTGATGTGAGCAGTTCAATGTGACAGACAAGACACATTGAGGACGGTCCTCTAGAGCGGACAGGTCGCAGGGTGGGAAGAGGAACGGGGGGAACGGGAGGAGGTAAAGGGTGGATGTGATGTGGAGGGGGGATGGATGGGTGTTAGTGAAGAGTTCATTAGTGAAATAAGCGATGGAGTTTGAGGCCAACATTTGTGCACACACGCAGTTCAGTCATGCACTCAGTCAGCACTTTCATAACTAACTTGTGGCATGTTTGATAAAAAATACAAGACATGCGTTTATAATTGCATAATTTGGAATTTATACTGTAAATGTATCATGTTGCTGCCCTTACAAAGTGTACTTTTGCATACAGTATGCATTTGTCATTACTTTGTCATTGCCCCGTGAACTTTCACACTCTTATGCGTCTGCTGCGCAAAGGATTAAGGGTCAGAGTTGCCAGGTGATCTGCTATTCCTTTATAGCAGCCAGCAAGTACCTTTATCAGGAGGGCATTTAACATACAGTGTTTAACGCTGTCCTCCGGACCAGAAGCAGCTGCTAGTGGAGCGACAACGATATGATCCCTCACCGGCTTCACACGAGCAAACACCAGTAACAATTACACTGTTTTATGTTTACTTTACATGTATTAGAATGATAAGTGCAGTTTTACTTTTTGAAATCAGAGAAGGGATGGCATGTAATGTTATGAACTGTGTACAAATATTTAGTTTTTTTAATTATGATTTGTATTTTCTATGCGTTTTCCAGAAGTGTTTTAATGTGTGTCCTTAATGGTCATTTATAAAGTACGAAATGTAAGAGTGACAACAATAGCACCTGATGTCGCACAAGTTAAAGTGTTTGCCATTGAGACAGCAACAGGGTAAGTAGCATCATGTGCTGCTCAACATGAGGCTAACAGTTATCTTCCCACAGGATCCACAGTTGATTTTATATGCTGCTTTATATGAACAACTACCTCATGGCATGTTATGGTGGGAAATACATGCAATTAGGGCTGCACGATATATTCACATCGCAGGACGTGACGACTTAAAAAAAAGAAATTCTTCTTTTTTTTTTTTTTTAGGACGTGCGATATTAAGTAGGCAAATTAACTCAAACACGTCATGTTACAATTATTTTGCTGCTTGCTACAAAAGGAAAACTTGCGCGGCTCTCATGTCAGGGGTTCTTGAGTGAGTGACATGCAGGCTCTGCATGCACAGCAAACCACCAATCACAATCAAATCTCCAAAGCAACCGGACGGTGATTAAAGGTAAAAGTCGTTTCATGTGTTTCTCCAGGGCAGTTCGGCTGCTAACCGAGCTAGCTCAGCTTGTTGCTCTGATAACTCTGTTCCAGACGTCCGTGACTAAAATCCTTCATCCGGTTAAATATAGTTTAAAAAAATACCAATTGTATAGCATTAAAGTTCAAGAAAGGATGGTTTGCGGGGATAAAAACTGTCTTTTCTTCAATTCCTGTATGTCTTCATATCGCAATATATATCGCAGGGGGGAAAATCGCAATGTCAGTTTTTTCCAATATCGTGCAGCCCTACATGCAATCACATAATTTGTAGGAAGTCTTACTGTTTTATGCACTATGTACAGTACAAAGCTGAAGGGCAGGAGTAAGTGTTTGTTAGAGCAGCTTGCAGGATGATAGGACAGACACAGGAAGTGAACCATGCAGAGGACTAAAGGAGATGGGGACTTCTGGGGAATTACTCACCATATCTGTAGTCTGATCTTCTTCCCTCTCAGCTCCACGGTCTTGATTTTGAAGTCAACTCCTATGAGAGGAAACAGAAACACACATGTTCCAGCATTTCCTGTGTTATTTTCTATCTATTTGTTGGTCGGTGTAAGATATTTGACTTCCCTCCTTTGCTTTATGTCTGGTTGAATCCTATGTTTTTTGAAATGTTAATTTGTGATCAAAATAAAATGCTATTAGTGACAAGTTGTATTACAGGAATGACAGGGCACAAAATGGAGCTCTGCCACAGCAGCTGCTCTTGTGTGACTATTTTGGGATTGGACACTATGACTTACTGTTGTTTGGTCACAGGACTTTTTACCCAATTACACATGTTCAGGGTGTTATGTATTTAAGCTGGCAGCATCCATAACCATGCAACATTAAATTGTCACAAGGCACTCTTGTTTTCTTTCTTTTTAATAACTCAAATAAAGAGATCATGTGTTTTATGTAGGACAACTGTAATTGTATATATAAAATGGAAAAATGGCTGTACAGTAATGGAAATGGCCTTTAATTAAAGCACTTATTGGAACAAAAGTATACTCTTATTTATTTAAATATAACCCATAGGCTCGTCACCACCAACAGTATATTAAGTTAACTAATTACTGGACAGCTGCAGATGCTATCTAAGAACTAAGTTAGTCTCCCCTGCTATGTTGGGCTTTAAAATCCCTGATATACACCCCCCCTGTAACGGCCTAGTAAATGCAAAAAAACATCAAATTATTCAAAGCATGTAACATGTATGTCTAGTTGATTAATTGCAACATAGTTTTAGCTATGACAGCTTTGTTAGCTACAATAGTGTTGTTGTTACCGTTAGCTTAAGTTAGCTAGCTATAGCGTCTAGTTAGTATAACCTCTATTCAGTCCAGTTACACAGAAAAGTAGTCAACAATATGTGTATAATGCCCAGCCCATGCTAGTTTAAGAACATTTCCTCCAGTAAGTAGACTGCGCCCTGTCAAACAAAGTTGACAAAAACACGTCTCCTGTCCTCACCTACGGTCGACTTGCAAGCTTCACAGAAAGTGTCGTCGGTAAATCTCTCCATGATGCTGGTTTTACCGACACCACGGGAGCCAATAATGATAATTTGAAGTTTAAAATCAGCGGGTCTCGGAGGCATCTTCCTGCGGCGCGACTGAGCCCCCATGGCCGGGGAAGAGTTCGCGGATCCCCCGGCACCACCGGCGGCCCTCCGCGGTATGTCATATCTCGAATCCATCACTTATTCCACATTTGTAACTACAGGGAATAAACTAACAAACGCTCCTAAAGAGTCAGACAACCGAAACAATTCTTCTATTTCCAACTTTCTTTTGTTTTACAAGGAGTTTGTGAAAGTTTGTCTCTCGCGGACAGTTGTTGTTGTTGTGCAGCCATTAGAGACCGCAACCGTCATGACGTCATTGACCACATTACAACAAACTTCCGGTTCCGCCGCTCCTCTGCAGGCTTCTAACTTATTATTTTATAATGTAACAATTATTCAAGTGTTTTAAGACCAAATTAGATATGAGGAAGCCAGGAAACAGTAAACCAACAAAAACTTATCCAGATCACTCCTGAAAGTGACCTACAACCAATTCTATAATTCAGTGGAGTTTAATTAGGAAAATCGTTGAGATACTTTTAAAAAATCCCCAAAATTGGGATGTGATGTGACCTAAAGTTTAAATTTACATTTCAGTCCTGACTTTTCTTTCTGAGATAAAGTCAGAACTCACATCCCAAAAATGTTCCCTCACACAACGAATGTTGGGCACAGAGTCCGGCGCACTTCCTGGCTGGGGGCTTGGGTTGCGGTCGGATAATCCACAAATCAGCTCCTAACGTCACTATTAAGGAATAGTGGATAGGAGAATTCAAAAGTATTTAGGAGAAGAGACTGTGGTACTTTAGAGAATCCGACAGCACTTTCACTATCCGACGTGTTTATGATGCGCCAGCGGTCATACATGTGCGTCTACTGCCGTGGAAACTATGGAAACTACAGTTTTTTATACAGCGGACTACAACATGGATGTTTAAAAAGAACGAGGGACTACTGTAAACTCATCTAGAGACTCTGCACCGTGCTCTGATGCTGTTGCTTTATGAACGTGGACAACAGAGAAACATATTCTTCATGACCAAAGTTGGAATTGAAATACAAAAGGAAAGTGAAACTTATGCTCATCACCCTCTCCCTCCGGTCCACATTAATACAAATGATCCCAATACGTATGATTGTATGAACTATGAAAATATCTTAAAATCAATACAGATGTATTTATTATAAACGTAAGTCCTTAACATCTATCAGTGAGTATATCACCATTCAAACATCTTTTAAAAGTTGAACAAACCCCACACAGCTCAGTGAAATGTTGACTTTAAAATGCTTAATAAGCACTGTAACTTTCATGATATAATTTCTCGGTCATAATCGGTTGTTTCCGTGAACGACCGACTGTTGTGTGATGGCAAATGCTGCGGCCGCAAGGCATTGTGGGGTAGCACTTTCTCCTCTCCTTTCATCAAGGGAGGTCCAGTGGTTCCTAAACTAAAGGAGGTTATAAAGGAAGTTTGAAACCTCCTTTCCTATCATCTAGACTAGAGAATTCGAACGGCACTTATCATGGCTGCCACTGAGGGACTTCCGGGTCATTTCACTCCGTTAGGAAGGTTCCTAAGCTAAATGGACTATTCGATTTCAGCCCAGGCCAATATTCGTTGTGTCCAAACGGCGGTACTGCAATTTCCATATCAGCCCAGGCCCAAAACAACTTTTTCCCATAGAGAGGCGAAGTCCCTCCCTTTCCGGTGGACCTCCATGGGACCTTATTTCGGAAAAATTATGTATTGAAGTCAATGGCGAGAGAAACGTTATCTTTCGATCCGGTTTGAATTGTGCCACGAATTACACATATGATGTTTGTCAATCTTAAAAAATCATTTCCATGTCAAAAAAGTCACAGTTTGTCGTAAAACCGTTGAAATATAAGACTATGAAAAATACGCAACTAGAAAGACTACAAATCCCAGTGTCGCGTAGGTGATGTCATAACTGATGTCATAATTGTTTTCCTCCACTAAATATAAGAGATAGCTAAGGAAAGATAACTTTAACAAGATGCCTGTGTGCTTAGTACCAGGTTGTTACTGTATCATACCAGCAATGGGTCTTGCTCGTTCTTTCGCTTCCTGACTGAACGCTTCCGGACCAGGAGTGGCTGGATCAACCCAGATAGCAAAATATGAGTGAATCAATGTTGAAATATGGTTAGGCAGAAATATTGAATCCATGTTGAAACCCGGACATTGAAATTAAACAGAAAGCGCAAATTGTTTTAATGTTGAATAAACGTTGGACTTTCAACCATAACTGACACTATCAATGTTGATTCAAACATCATCTAAATAGGAATCTACATGCACATTGTTGGTTGATTTTACATTGAATCAATGTTAGGAATCAATATTGATTCAACCATCATCTAAATAGGAATCTACATGCACATTTTTGGTTGATTTTACATTGAATCAATGTTAGGAATCAATATTGATTCAACCATCATCTAAATGGGAATCTAAATGTAAAACTTAAATTAAAATATTCAACTTTTCTAAGCATACTGTAACACATTAAAAAAGTGAATGTTTCTCACCAATGAGTTTTCTGCGTATAGGTCTACATCTTAACAGACCATTAACAAGTGCAACATCAATACTGTACTGAATGAAGTGGTCCAAACTTGTAAACACACACTACACCATGTATTGTTGGAAGACGATTGTTATTAGCTTGTTCAAAATTACCTTGAATTACCATATTTCCCAAAATGTATGAAATCAAACTAAAAATGACAGAAAACATGATTTTAATATTCAAATTTATTTTAGAAAACAGGCAGCAATGCGTCCCTGAGCAAGACTCTTAACCCGTTATTGCTCCCCAAACGCTATGGAATAAATGCAGAGGACACATCCTATGTGCAAATATACAGTGACACAAGATACCCCCATAAAAAAATAGGGTGTGTAAGAACCAGTGACGTGCGGTGAGGTTCATGGCTGGTGAGGCATTGACTCTTTCAGAGTCAGATTTACAAATATTATATTTTGACCTTAATCGAAATATATCTTCAAAAGCTTTTTTAGTCTGATGCTTCGATTCATTTTAAACAGACCGTTCAACAAAAGGATACCTAAAATCTAAATATTGGATTGTTCTTTCTTAGTAAGAACCCATTTTCATTACAATTGGGGTCTTACCTTGACTTGAAGATGAAGTCCATGCTATCCTTCTGGACAACAATCTCTATTACTTTTTTGTAAAAGTCCTCCTTATCTTCCTGTAGTTTCAAAAGTCTAGTTTGTTGTTCGCGTCTACCGTCCCTGCATAGATTAACAGTAGCAACAAGAACCAGTGGGCTCACGTGCGCCCCCTTCAGTGCGGCAGAAGTTATGGCTGCCTCCCCTGGTGCTTTTTTCATTGCCGTTGTATGATGAGACCAGCGAGCCTACATATCATATATACGTGAAATAAGTTATTTAGAGACTATGGATGGTGAGGATAAATGTAATAAAGGGATTGTGATGCCCCTGTGGGTGCATCAGTAGAGAGGAGGTGGTGATTGGTGATTGGTGATTGGTGATTGGTGATTGGTGATTGGTGTTTGCTGTTTGCATTGATTGCAGTACTCAGGGCACCTGGGTCTGGTGTCCTGCAGCTATTTAGAGCCTCTCTGCTCCTCTCTGTGCCCTCTCTGCTTTCCCGTACAGGTCCCGGTGTTGTTGAGTATGGCTTGTTGTAACTTTACTTTGTGCACCTCAACACTCTCACACATACACATTCATGCAACCCTCACCCTGCACTTACACTATTGATACCACTGTCGTCCACACCTCATGCTTTAACTATCGTTGCACTTCCTCTAATTTGGATTGTTCTTGTAAATAAACACATTTTGATAACCATTGACATGGTGTGTCTCCTCTTTGTTGTGGCCTTTTGAGCCAGGTCATAACAGGGATCTACAAACATTACATTGGTGACATACAGTGAGATGGTGCAGGCATGCGCTTAGTGCCCGCTTTCCAGCCAGTTTCTGTGGGGTGACGCATTCTGAGGTGAGGCAGATCTCATCTGTGCCTCACCTCACCCCACAGTAACTGGCTTAAGCTCGCTCACAAAATAAATACCCGCGTTAAATTAGAGCCCGCGCTCCAGCCAGTTACTGTGGGCTTACAAGAGGCAGAGCTCGTCCCTGCCTCACTTCTCATCGCTACCCGTAGTTGTAGCGGAGCTCGGCAAATTTGCTGATTTTGACTATAAAAAGCGATTGGAATCATACATGAATCACATTTACAACACAGATCAGTGGAGACATTTTATTATTATTACTATTTAGTTTTTCTTTAGTTGTTTTTCCGTTACATTGGAGTATGACAGGTGAGGCTCTGCCTCCCCTGACTGCACGTCGCTGGTAAGAACCATTGGTGCAACTCCAAACAAGAACAGCCTGAAGCTTCAAGTCTTCCATGAAGGGGAAGCTGTAAACATTTGACGTATGTTTGACTGTAAGAACAACAGTCTATTGTCCATGAAAGAACAGTATTGTCTATGAGGCGGTAACCTTTGTACTGTATGCACAAGGAAAACACATTAGAGTGTGGTGGGGTACCCTAAGTTGGACTTGCGTTTGTTTCACTTGTGTTCCTTGGGATGCCTCCCTCGCGCTCTGGAGCATAACGAAGCCACTTCTTCACAGTTTCACTGAAGCCATTGTGGGTCAGCTTGCGGTCGAACTGCCGAGCAGCAGCTGAAAGACAAGATTACAAAAATAAGCGTGAGGAAGAGAGAATGTGTGTATCCCATACAACTTCTGTTATAATAAGAAAATCACTCTCACTCTGTACAGTAACACAAGCTACAGTCAGCAGCCAGGTTGCTAAAAGACTGGACTGGAAAGAGGAGCAAACGGCTAGCCTGGCTCTATCCAGGTAATAACATTTGCATCCGAGCACCTCTAAAGCTCACCAATTAGGTTGTCTTTTTTTGCTTTATTTCTTATAGCTTCACCATCACCTGATTCCAACCTAACCTTTTTTGTTAGATTAAGTTCATGCTTTATTCTTCAACAGGGGATTACAGAGAGACATGAAACAAGGGCAGAGAAGAGACATAAAATACATTATAGGAGTTGGATTCAAACTCGGTACTATATGGCTCACAAAGAGCATAATAATAATAATCAGTCACACCTCACTCCCTAAACTTAAGCTAATAAGTAGTTTGCAGGGTAGGAAACTCACCAAACATGCAGTCTTGTATTGCCGGTTCCTTGAATGGCTTCTTGCTGCTGCAACGCTTGTCTTTCATTCCAGCCCAGTTGTACTCACAGGCTAAGGCGTTAGTCAGTTAAAACAACCCATATTCTTCAAGAAGCTTGTACTGTTCGGTCTTACAGTGCAATACATCGTTCTAACTCCACAACGATAGGTTTTTTAGAATCCGCCTTTCGGATATGTTGTACAGCTCGCCAAGACGCACGCGTGGATGTCTTCGCCTTTCTCGTACGACACTCCCACCCAGAGTCCTGCACTTTCAGGAAGCCTCACAGAGGGTAAGACCTTTAGGCCATACTGAATGAAAACTTTGAAAAACAAACTTCTCGTAGGAATGTCGGACCGGGACACCAAGGGCATCCACGCGTGCGCCTTGATGAGCTGTACGACATATCCGAAAGGCCGATTCCAAAATCTTATAGTTATCGAGATATAACGCAAAATAGAAAGCCCCTTGACCCCAGCCAATTAAAGAGAACCGTAAGGCCGTGTGTGACGAAAGTTATATGGGCACGTTCGGGTCAGCGTGCTGACCCAGAATCTGGTGTTTGATTTTGAAAAAAATATTTTTCCAAGCCTTTGAGACAGTTATTTATGATTATCTTGGCCACTAGGGGTCGTACAGCTTTGAGACTGGCATCGTTGGACTCAGCGTCAAAAAGTAAGTCGGAATAGATATATTTTGATAAAAGACAAAACAAAAAACAACAACATTAGAGTCCGAGACATAGCTCATTCGATTCAACGTCCTTTTCTGAGTCTGAAAAAGTGTTTTTTAATAAAAAAAAAAAAAGAAGCAAAATCTGCAACTATTTCAAAAATCTGTAACTTCTTATTGAAAAGTTGTAGACCATTGATGTCACCTACCATTCGACTCAGCGTCATCCAATTAGTCGGGGGGAGTCATAAAAAAAAGGAAAAAAAAGATTCTGCTAAGTACCAATCGAATCCAAATTGCCTGAAACGTGCTCCTAACACTTAGCCTCAACACTTAGTGAATTTTTCGGATTTATGTGGGATATTTCGCATAGTTAGCATTACAGCCTTAGCCTTGTCATTTTTATTAGCCTTAACATGAAGTAACATTAAGTAACCCAAAATGTTAAACAGTAAGAGTAGTAGTCATATTTCGTGAACCCTTTGAAGAGTACTGTCACACCGGTGTGATCATTCTATAATACACCGTTTAAGCCCGGATGCCCCCGGGGGAGAAATGCTTACGATAACGCTATTAGCATCGGCGATCTTTTCTACTTCATGCTATCTGCACAAATGGTTAACATTGAACATTAAAAAGAGCAGACAGTTCAGGGAGAATCGAAGGAAGGCAGGCAGGCAGCTTTGCATGACATTCTTCTGGACGTGTTTCATTGTGGTGATAGTGAGGGTATTCAATCCCTTGTTTGGCAAGACAGTAGTGATGGCCACCTTGGTGTCGTGTGTAGTTGTGCGAGACCAGAGATGAAGTTCATTGAGCGGTTTCACACAAAAAAAGTCTTACTTGCAAAATTATCTTTTAAATTGACAAACATCATATGTGTAATTCGTGGCACAATTCAAACGGGATCGAAAGATAATCTTTCTCTCGCCATTGACTTCAATACATATTTTTTCCGAAATAAGGTCCCATGGAGGTCCACTGGAAAGGGAGGGACTTCGCCTCTCTATGGTTTACTAACCCAGTGGTTTTCAAACTGTGGGGCGCGACCCCTGGTGGGTCGCGGAGGTGCTGCAGGGGGCGCGGGAAGAAATTGTAAACAAACTGCTCGGAAATATCTCATTGGTCAGAGAGCTGTGGGCATACTGCTGCCTTTTGCAACCTCCTACTTGTGTGAGATAGGCTTTTCTGCTGTTGCTGCCATCAAAACGAGAAACAGATGATCAAACAGATTAAAGCTGAACATTGAGAATGAACTGAGAGTGGCAGTCTCAAAACAACAGCCCCGGTTTGAGAAGATCTGTAAGGGAAAGCAATTAACACAAGTCATTGATAGGCTATGTGTGGAATAGGAAAGGTATAGTGATGTGATAGTTTGCAACCTGCAGTAGAAATAGTATTTAAGTGTTCATTAATATATTTTCCTTGAAGAAATTTGAATTTAAAAATCTACTACTCAGGGAAGAAGGCCTACTAGTTGTAATTAGGCTAAATTAATTCACAGTATCTATTACAAACACTTTTGTTCATGTGTAATCCATAATAAAATGTAAAATTATAGTTGGATCTTTGTATCTTCTTATTATTAGCAGAGAAAATGTAATGTTTTTACAACAATATACAATTAATCCTACCAATATAAATGGGAAATGGGGGGGCCCGAAAATATTTCCAATTACCCAAGGGGGGCCCGACTGAAAAAGTTTTTGGAATCACTGCATTAAACTAAAGAAGACCTGAAACTATAAACAGTTGTGTGCCAAAAAATGAAAGGATTTTTGTGACCATTGCTTCTCAGGTGTCATGAACTTATTTGATTCTGCTCTGACAATTGTAAAGGTATGCCCATTGTTTCATCCAGTGTTTAACCTGTGTCTAAAATGATGCAAGTTGTGGGCTGTTCAATCTTTAGTCAGATTTTGCCATTAAGTCAGATTTTTAAAAGCAGTCAGACAGCAGGCCCATATTCTATAGAGCAGTGCTCAAGAGAGTGAATCGGTCAAAACAAAACAAGTGATAGACATGTATTTAAATAATTAAAATACATATAAATTAAGCTCCACTGGCAAAACAATGGAATACAAAATAATACAAAGTCTAAATACAATTCAAGTGTTCTGTAAAATGTAAACTATACAAATATTGCAAAAATAATAATACAAATGAATGAATATATATAAAGTGCAGTATGTAACTGTATGTCTCTGTATGTACACTTTTAGGGGATTATATTGGCAGTGACAGATTATATGTTGCCCATATAAGTATCAATATCTTTTAAATGGGGCATAGAAATCTGTAGAAACATATCTATAATGGAAGAAGCTGATGTTTTGCTGTCACAAGGCTCTTTAAACAGAAGGATTAATACAATGGCTGTGCATTTGGTTTCAATGTACCTATTATTTTATTTATTCTTCCACCTACAGTTGTTCACCTAACATTGTTTGGTTGCCTGCTATGTCGTGCTTTATTCTGTCGCACAGCAAATACCTAAAGTGGGTGAAGTTACTGTATTTCTGTATCGTAAAACACAAATCACAGCAGCCAGTGTGTTCGCTTTCCTGCTGCATCGTGTCCTCTGCGGCACCCGTAGTCTGCGACATCCGATGACGTCCGTGACGTTGCGGCCGAAGAGGAGTTCCTGTTAATCCAAACAGCGACGATACAACATCGCTCTTTATCCATAACAAATCGCTAAACCTCTTCGAGTTAACGACAGCATGGCTGCTCAGAAGATAAACGAAGCCCATGACCATATAGCTAAAGCTGAAAAATAGTGAGTTACGATACATAATCTCGTTTATGTAATTTACAGGAAACAGCCGTTTGTTTTTTTACTATTGATGTTAGCTTTCAGTAAAAGGCCACTGAGGCATTTTCACCGTGGGTTATGCGGCATACATGACTAAATATTGCATCGTCACGTCATTATAGGTCGATGTAATATACAATAAATAAGCAGCAATTGTGTATTTTTCTGTTGAATGTCAATACAATGAAAATGTAGCTAAGTCTGCTATGATTCAGGCGTTTGTATTTTGCTGGGGTCATCACTATTTTCCCATGGTCCATGTTAGTAATATACACATTGTAATACATGTGTAATGGCTATCTTCACAGTTCAAATAGCTAAATAATGAATTGAGATATAAGTTTTGAAATGCAGCTTAAATGGTAACAATCTGATAAGTCAGTTTAATATCTTGCATCGAATTTGAGTGCATCGGTTTCAAGCAGGATAATACCTTTAGGCTGTAAACTGGGGGTGGATGATTTCAACATGTTACACTTCAACATTCAAATGTCTTATTAATATGCCATATTGAGAGGATATTCATTTGGGGAACAGAAGATCCTGTAGTTCCTAATATTTGTTATCGTCATGTTTTTTAGCCTAAAGACAAGTCTGACTAAGTGGAAGCCTGATTTTGACAGTGCTGCGTCAGAATATGCCAAAGCAGGTAAAGTCAATGTTATTTCTTTATTTATAGCTATCATTTACCACCTTTGCACTACTAACTGTGTACACATGCCCCTCCTTTTGTGTGTAGCTGTGTGCTTCAAGAATGCAAAGCAGTATGAACAAGCAACGGATGCTTACTTGAAGGAAGCAGAATATCAAACAGAAAACAAGACGTATCCTCTCTGTACTCTGATCACAGTTTCATGACACTGCACTTTTGTCTGTATTGTTATTTCCTTAACCTTTCCTACAGTCTGTTTCATGCTGCAAAGTAAGTGTCAACTTTTATGACCCAGTTATTACTCTAAGCCAGCCACTAACATTATAACTCTTATTTAATACAAATTCTCCTTCTTTTCCTCAGGGCTATTGAACAGGCAGGAATGATGATGAAGGTATGTGCAGATTTAACATTAAACTCTAGCAGGTAGACGTAGGTAACGCGTCTGCAGCAGAATTGTAACTCTGCTGTGTCTGCATTGCATCAGGAGCAAAAGAAGATGCCGGAGGCCATTGACTTAATAGAGAAAGCCTGCATGATGTACATGGAGAACGGGACTCCTGACACCGCTGCCATGGCTCTGGACCGCGCTGGAAAGTAAACAAACTTTATTTTTGAATACACTTGATATTTAACATCTTCTGTCTGTATGCATTACATTAACACACATCTTTGGGATATATATATATATCTCTGTCCATTGCATAATCTTTTTTAATACTTGCACATTTGCTTTCCTCTTAACCTTTTCCTTTATTCTTCAGACTGATAGAGCCTATCAATCTAGAGAAAGCTGTGGACCTGTATCAGAAGGCAGCTGGCGTGTTTGAGGTAAGCTTCCAACAAAACCTGAATGAATTATTTAACTTATTTTGTTCCGCTGATAACCATCCATGTTGCCTCTCTCTGTAGAACGAGGACCGCCTGCGCCAGGCAGTGGAGATGCTGGGGAAAGCCTCCAGACTCCTGGTCAGGTTAAGAAGGTAAAGAGATACAGATATATATGGAAGGAGGTGATGATAATGCTGCCACATGCTAGGTGGTGTAATGCAACACAGGATTATAGCTGTCCTGTTTTAGCAAATGCTTATGTACGGAACAAGGTGATGGACTTATCCACAAACCTTTATTCCAATAACTCAGAGATCTATCCCATAAATAAAGGCTTACAAGCTGATGGCTCAAATGTATTTAAATATTCACTTGCAACTATGAAAAATCTTAAACAGTACCTGTTCATCATTCCTCACTTTCTCGTTTTACCCACCAGGTTGGATGAGGCGTCCGTCGCTGTGCTGAAAGAGAAGAACATGTACAAAGATATCGAGAACTTCCCCATGTGCTTCAAGGTGGGTTACAATGCTAATGTTATCTAGATCTCTCATTAGCAACTTAATTAAGCTTTATATACTACCTAAAGAATACATTTAGCAGATAACCAACTTATTTCTTATTCTATTCCTCTCAGCTGATCAATATATAACAGTGTAAACACAGCACTGTGTATTATTGAATATATGTACATGGTAACAAAAAGATCAGGTGAGTAAACATATGTGTTGGTCTGTGTTTTTCACTCTTCAGAAAACAACTGTCCAAGTGCTGATTCATCTCCATAGAGCGGACTACGTAGCAGCTGATAAATGTGTCAGAGAAAGTTACAGGTACGTTTTTCTTTTACCATATTCTTTCGTTTCTGTCTTCTGTGGCCTGAGACCGTAGTCGATCAAATGCAGAGGCTCTCTTTGGAGATTCTTTACCCTCCACATGATCATCGTGAAAACACTTAAAAACGAGGGTCTTTACATGATGTGTTTCTTGGTGTCGTCCAGTCTGCCCGGGTACAGTGGGAGTGAGGACTCCGTCGCCATGGAGACGCTACTGCAGGGCTACGACGAGCAGGACGAGGATCAGGTCTACCGCGTGTGCAACTCGCCTCTACTGAAGTACATGGACAATGACGTGAGTACTGGTGATCCATAAGTACTTCTGAGTATGTTTTTTAATACGGGGGGGAGAACCAGAGAGGAGTATGGGACAATTCTGACAAAAATGACTTTATATTAAATGACAGCTTTATTTATATGGATTTTTTCTTTGTATACGGTCAAAAATGGACAAACCGATCAACAGTTATTATGATTTTCATTTGTCCTTGTCTTGCTTTGTTCATTGTCTTCTGGATGGTTAAATGTTTAATGTCCCTTACTCGCCTGTGGTCTCACCCTCGCCGCTAAAACACTTTCTTCATTTTCACACAAAAGTCAGATTTCACAGTGAAGCTATAAATACAAATGGTATAATGAAGCGCTGTTCTTCCTGTGGAAACATCTCAGAGATCCACTTAAAGACACAGTCATCTCTCTTGGGAGGACCAGCAACCTTCACTTAAAAAAGACAGTAACTGTGGCTAACAATGTTTGTCAAATTGTATGTAAGAAGTCCATATGAGATATTTTAGTTTTTCGATTAAATAAAAGCATGTCAATAAACTAAACATGTCTGGCCATTGACGGGATTCTCATTTCCTTGTGTGAAATTGAGTTTGATACACCTAGAGAAATAGATCCAAGGCTTTACATATTACTTATTATGGTTAAACACTCGTATCCAATCTGCTTCATCAGGACTAATGACTGTAAGGAACAGAAATGAACAGAAATCTCATGTGAAATAATTCAGTAAAACTCTAACTTCTGCAGAAAAAGCGTCATGTGCTTCAATCACTGCAAGAAGCTTATTGAGAAAATACATTTTGAGGATCTGATATCTGAGACACTTTCCCCCCCCCCTCACAGTACGCCAAGCTGGCCCTCTCCCTGAGGGTCCCCGGGGGCGGAACAAAGAAGAAGAAGGCTGCCGCCGCACCACAAGGGGGCGCTGATGGAGCGCCAGCAGAGGATGATTATGAGGGAGGGCTGTGTTAACCTCCAGAGAGCCGAATATACCGTGTTCCCTCTACAAGTTAAAAACCTCGACACATGATCCAGCTCTAAGGCCAAGTATGTGGCAAAAATTAAGAAATACATTATTTAAAAACATCAGTAACAGTCGGTGTTGCAAAGAGTCCACCCGAGTTTAAGCAGCCTTTTTAATTTCCTTTGAGGTGGATCCTCTGTAATGAAAACTCCTCAATGTTCAATAATACCTGTCGTATGTAAATGTTATTATTTCTGGTCTCTGTGACGCTGTACATTTTGCGCTATTGTTTGTGAGTAGTCTTAAAATTGATATTAAAATCAGAAATACTGTAATATGTCTGATGAGTTGATCAGTGTATAGGTGTTTATTTGTACAGAGTTAAATTATTCAGTATTCATGGCTGCTGCCTGTTGAATATGTAACTGGAACAATATGCAATCAGTTTATTAATGCATGTTTGGAATAATGCAATAGTTAATAATCCAAATCAAAAGGTATTCATTTGCAGATAAACTCAGATTTAAACTATAATCTTCAGCGATACCGTTTATTCAAGAAAATTAAAGGAACACTACAGTTCCTGACGGCGCAGCTCGTATCCAATTGTTGACTGTTTTCAAGGTGTGTGTGTTTTTGTCCACCTTAATCCTAAAATAGTCTTGGCTCCGTCTTTATTTCCAATTTCTCACAGTACATCTAAGCACTTAAACATGTAAAAGGACCCTGCAGTGATGTTTCCAATGCATTTCCCCCCATATATGTCCCCTTTAAGGCTGCTTTTGTGTTTCTGTGAGTTATCTTATTGCTAATTCCTTAAATGTGAGTAGCCTTTAATTAGGGAAGATATAAATCACATGCAAGCCAAACTTATTCTGATACCAAAAGGTGATAAAGGGACTGTTTACATTTTTTATTTATGCTGTGGCCCACTTCTTGTATATTCCTCAAAAGCATATCTCCAAACTTCACACATGCATCAATAAACATTTCCATTGTGTGGTATTTCATGGTCTCTGTGTATTTTCTTAAACGAGTTAGCAGAAAGATTTTCCACATCAGTGAGACTCGCAGCGGCTGCAGTCTGCTACAAAATGGCCTCCGACAGACATGCAATGACGGAGTAGCTTCCTAAAACCTATTTATCTTTAATGAGGCTAATGCTCTCCACACATTTAATGCATATTTATACTGTTATTCTGATGTCCTGTGATGATCTGAGATGCATCTGTGCATTAGAAACAATCTCCACAGGACTTGAGTGAACATGTTACAATCTGTGAAAATAAAATGAAACTACTCCTTGATTTTGTTTTTTACCCAAAGTGTAGCTTAAAGTCAGTAAGTATACCACTGGTTTATACAGATAAAATAGAGCTGATGGTTCTTTTCTAGAAATGGAACAATGTGACATTTCTACATTAGAAACATTAAAAAAATGTACTGGGGTAGAGCAAGAGCAGGGACGCCGCGGGAAGTCAGTCAGAGTTGGGGGGGCTGAGGTGCTAGTAGCGTCTCGCAGCGGCGGAACTGTGGGCGGGTGCTAGTGGGGCCTCGCAGCGGAGAAACTGACACGCGGGGGGGGGGGGGGGGGGGGGGGGGTTGCTGCTAGTGGAGCCTCGCAGCGGAGAAACTGTGACACGCTGGGGGGGTGCTAGTGGAGTACAAAGCTTCACACACACGTGAGATGAAGAGTGAGTCTTTAGCTTAGGCTCCGGTAGACCAACCTTTGATAGTTGATTGAAAATGTACTTATTAGTGATTTGTCCGGGGAATGTCGCCACAGACATCCAGGTCACAGCTCTGCAGACGCCATAGGGCTATGTCATAGATTTACACCGATATGTAATGAGTGAACATTTATTCATGTAAATGGAAAAGCTTTGAGATAATAACTTTAGAGTTCATGCAGGTGTTCTGAGAAGAAATGTGGCTTTAAACCTAATAAAACGTACTTTGATGACCACAGCTCAAAGTGGATTTAACGCCATTAAAGTATATCAAACATATCGTTACCTAGTGTTAATATCATGGATTTTTCTCGGTTTTAAAATGAAGGAAACTCATTGGTTGATACACATACTCATAGTCCTTTCCCACAAGCAAACAGCATCTGAATTCAGAACTCGACACCTTTCCACATGATTTATTCGCAGATCTTTGGACCTCTATCATACCATAACATCGCCTTAAACACACAGGTACATTTTCACATTTCATTCCACCGTGACCTGTCCCCCTGTAACTTGTATGTACATGTAATGAAAATTAGTCATGGCAATAATGAAGTTTTTCTATCATGCTACAATGTCCTAATGCATAGTTTGGACCAAAGGGCTTCGTGTCTCAACCCTTCTTGTGAGGAGTCTTTTTTTTCTGTTCGTGTTTTTCCTTGATGACTGAACGCGCCAGTGTTCGTGAGTATGAATGTTTAAAAATAGCGAGAGGTTCACAAGTGTTGTGCAGGAGTCTTCCACCTAGTGCACGTTACCCTGATTCAGAAACAGCCCTCCGCTCGTCTCTTATTTCGCCAACCTGTAGATTCAGAATATGGATGATTGGCAATAAATCTCTGTGAGGAAAACAGTCCACAATTTACTTTCTAAATACAGCCTTTAAAATATTTCCCTGTGCAGTAACCATACTCAGTCCATCTCAACAATATCCACATTACATGTCATGCCATTTAAATACTTTCTCTACAATCTTTAAGATCCATCAAAGCCTACATATTGTAACATATAACTCATACGATGAATATCTGTGAAAACAGCTCTTCCTGAGAAAGATACGTCGATAACAGTTCTTATCACACAAACAATATAAGGCAATTAAAGATTGTCTGATAATGTTTTGTAATGCTTTGTGTCTTTCAGGAGGCTCCCTTGTGGCCTCTGACCTTTAACAAAAAAAAAAGGTTGTTTCTTGGTCAGACCCGGCCCTTTTTCTCTTGGTCCACATCCCTCAAAATCTTGGAGGAACTCAATATTGCACATTCCCACAGCGTTTCAGTTGGGAGAAAATATGAGATTGTGCTCATGTGGTCATTAGTGTGACATTAATGTGCACTTGTTTGTAAATGGGAAGCCCTTAAAGATGAATGCAGCCAGTTTCTCTCCGCCTACCGTGCGACTGTGGAAATGTTTGAGGCAGGCATGAGGAGCGATGAGGGTAATTTGTGTTTAAAAACCTTTATATTAGCATTAAGATTTTTTATAACTTAGTCAAATTGTCTAAAAAGAGTTCTCCTTCTCCAACCGGCTGCTCGTTTTATCCTCTGGATGCCAAACAGAGCCAGGTTTAGCGAGATAAATACAGCACCGGCAAATCTGTCCTCAATAGTTGCTGCAATTGTTGTTTATAAAATACTAGTTTCGAACACAAACAAGTGTTTTAGTGTGGAGCCAACACTGTATTTCTGCAGAGCTCAGTGGAAGAAGACAGAGCTGGTCCTCGGCTGACTTTGTGCTCCCTCAGCAGGTGAAAATCGCTACTCAATTCATCCGTTAGCGTCCCCTCGCTGAGATTCACTCCGTTTTCTCTCTGGTCCACTTGATCATAGTCTCTGGAGAGCGGTAGAGGAAGATGAGTTTGGCGTACATGTCCTCCTCCAGGTCCAGCTCCCCCGTCTCGCGCACCAGGAAGATGTCCGTGCACAGCTTGTGGATGCGGTCCACGTTGGGCAGCTCCTCGAACATGATGGTGTGGGAGATGCCGCTGAAGAACTCGCGTACGAACTTGCCGATGACCAGAACCACAGAGGCGTACAGGCCCAGGATCCTGGACAGGAAAGACAGAAAGAACATTGGATCATTTGTAGAATTTGGTTTTACCGGGAGCCAAATGAGAGGTTTCCTCCTCACCACAACTTACGGAATCGGTTATGAAAACCAATAGAAACACAAAAAAAGCTAAAAATCAGTTTTTCTCCAAGATAGTTTTGTGATAATGTGACCAGAGATCATCCCTGACCAAAGAAAACACACCTTTCATAAAAATCTCTGGGTTTGAAAATTATAGAAAATGTGGAATAGATTAAATGCACAGCTCAACCAAATACATACCATTGGTCGAGTTGTTTTTAGACATTATAATGTGAAAAAGTGACATATTTTTCCTTTACATTTTGATTGCAGTATTTAAACCTAACGATGTTTCCCTGCTTTCACATCTTGTGAATCAACTTGGATTCAAATCACTTTTTTATTACACTTGAAGTAAAAACCAACAGAACTCTTCTCACTCCTTGCAGCTTTAGATGACGACCTATTTCTTCTCATAACAAACACAGATATTTCACTTTAACACCGAAGCACCACAAATCTTCTTTTCTTTTTTAAATCCCCACGTACCCGTATCCGGCCAGGAAGCCCAGGCTGGGGGGGCTGACTTGGTCGCTGAACACGTAGAGATCCAGGCTGGGTTCATACTTGGGGGGGTCTGAGAGGGAGACTCTCTTGGGGATGGGGCCGGGCTCCGTCTGGTGGACGATCCACCACTCCTGGATCTGCTCCGAGTTATTCGCTCGGATCAACGTCAGGTTTATGTTCAACATCGTTTTATCTGCATGGAGGAATAGATATTGTAACGTAACACTTTACCTCAACCACATCACAGACATTACATTAATGCACACGATGTACAACAATATCATGGTTTTTATTCCATTTCTATGTAAATACTGTTATATTTTTTAATATTTTTTAATATTTTTCTAGTTCTCTACCTGTGTTTTTAATGTTTGTTTTACTTTTATGTATGCACCACGAAATCAAGTCAAATTCCTCGTACGTGTCAACCAGCTGGTAATAAACCTGTTTCTGAATCTGATTCTGGTAATAAGAATAAAACTGATTATTCCCATTATTCTGACGGCAAAGGCTTTACCTTCTGAAAACAGTACTCCCTTTCTAGTACTTCAAGACCTAGAGGCTCTTAAGTGTCTTTTTGCTGTCACCAAATCAAGTATAAACTATGCAAAATGTCCAGTCCCATCTACACACCTTTATACAGATGATCCACAGACGTGGCAGCAGAGTCCGAGGGGGCTCGAATGAAACGAGGGAAGATCTCTTTTATGATCCTGCAGAGGAAGAGAGGCCGTTAACTGCAAACTGTTTATGCTCCTCAGCTTTTCCATATGTTCGAGTAACCTGAACGGTCAATTTGAATGACGACCAACAGAGGCAGTGAGTAGCTCATCTGTTGAGGAGTTGATAAACGTACACATATTGGCCGGTTCCGTTCAGCAGCTCGATGAGCTCATCCTTTGTCTCCTTGTCGAGATCGGTCACTCGCTTTCCTGACGCTATTTCAGCCTTGGCACCAAAAGTGAGGTTTCTAAGGTCACGAAAGGAAAACATGATTTAACATCTTATTAACCTCCAGCTGTTTGTGAGGCATACATTTTTTATTTTAAATATGAATTGACTACTTCTATGTTTATGATGAATTCATTACACCAGGTGTGCAAGCAGCCTCTTTATAAAAACAACACAAGTTCACTAGAAAAGTATGCTTAGGGATTTTTCACATGTTTCTTAGTGCAAGTGCTTGTATGTGTTACTGTATATTTAAAATGTCTTGTAATTAAATATGTAGATACAGCAATTAATTTGACTGTAAATCCAAAACTTTGGATGATTTAGAACAGGGGTGTCAAACTCAATTTCATCGTGGGCCACATTCGCATAAAGGTCGCACTCAAAGGGCCGGTTGTAACTATATAAATATATAGTATATACATTATTGCCTCTGAATTGGATTATTATCGGATAGGATTAGGGCTGCTCGATTATGGCAAAAATCATAATCTCGATTATTTGGGTCAATAATTGATATTACGATTATTAAAAAACGATTATACATTTACTTTGAAAACATAAATGTATTGAAACAAATTAACAGTTGATTACCCTGAACTTTAAGTATAAATCAACTGAAAAACCAATAAAAAAAAAAAAATCGTTTTATTTCGATTATGTTGTTTCATAATCGTTGCAAGCCAAAATCGTAATTGCGATTAAAATACGATTAATTGAGCAGCCCTAGATAGGATAACAACTTAGTAATTAACTACGTCTGAAAGCAGAAGTCCAGGGTAAATAATTGCACGTCTCTTCAGTGGCATGTCACAAAACGAGATGCATTGTGGGACATGTAGTTTATGGGCTGCTTCTGTAAAGCGGCATGTAACCGTAAAATAAACGTATTATATTCTTTGCAAGCTCTTGCGGCAATGCGGGGCCACATAAAATGAAGTCGCGGGCCGGATTTGGCCCCCGGGCCTTGAGTTTGAGACCCCTGATTTAGAAGGAAGAATTGAATGTCCTTTGTAATATTTCTCCTAAAGATAAATCTAATTGTTATTTGTTGTTCTGATTGCTGTGTTGTGTTTTCCATAAATGTTGCCTTTGGACTTGACAACGGTTGAATGATTGGAAATGTTGGTTTGAGCGAGTTGTAATTAATCCTACGCAGCACCGAGTGTAATATAATTCTACGAGCAGTATCACATGGGTGCAAGCATACATGGTGCACGGACAACATGTGCGTACCTTTGCACGGACCAGGCCACGGTGATGGGGAAATCCTCTTTGCTGCTCAGCATTTCGATCAGGTTCTTCCTGCTGGGCGGGCTGATGGTCCACAGGCTGTTGGAGCTGCCCTTCAGCTCTGCGATGATCAGGTCCTCCTTGAAGTAGCCCTCGAGCCACTGCAAGGCGGTCTGATAACCACAGCATAAACAATGTTAAAACATTTGAGCCACTTGGTGTAGAACTATCAGCCCAACACACAGAGGTGGGACTCTGAGCAGGAACCTCTCACTGAAGGAGAATTTCACCGGCTTTTAGGTTGATTGTTAATAATAATAAATTAATCATTTATGTTATTTAAGCATTTAAACATTACAAACACAACACAACTGACATCTTTGTTTTTGAATTATATTTCTCATACTCACATCGTTATGTTTGTATTTCATACAAAACAAGTCAAACTCGGTTTGGTTCACATTCTGCAGTTGTTTTTGCTGAGCGCTCATGGTGAAGATGGGCTGTGAGAAAAGGAAATGTTTGTTTATGTAAGTAATTACACTCTAAGTCATCAAAAAAACATAATTATACATTGAACGCTGCAGCTAGATTATTCTCACTGTTTAGAAAATATCATCTTAATCCTCTAAACTGATCAAAAAGTGACGAGCCATTAAAATAAGGACTTCAATGAATCAGATGTATTTACTCCCTGTAGATCTACTTGAACTCTTTTCAAATCACGCAGGATTAATGTAATTACAAAGGAGTTTGCTTTGGTGGGAGATGTATCAGTAAAGCACTTTGCAAGAATGTTTAAGCTTGATTTACTTGATGAAAGAAACTGCTCACCGTAAAGCCAGCCAGCGTGATTGCAAAGGACACGTCCAGCGGCGTGTTGACGACTCCAGCCACGGACTTGACGAGGGACATGAAGAGCAGCGGGAACCACACGATGCAGATCAGCAGCGCCACGATCATCCCCCCCATCCCGTACTTCACCACCGCCTTCTTCTTCTGGCCTCGCGGCTGGGGGTACTTCTGCAGACGGACGCAGAAACAGGACATTAAGATGTGTTATTCGGCCAACGGAGGGTTTTCCTGTATTTCAAAATATCTCAATCATTTTTTTTCCGTAATGGAAACATGTTTTCTATCCCTGGACCTATTTGTTGATTCGAATCACGCAATTAATTAAGTAAGTAAGTAAAGTTTATTTATAAAGCGCTTTTCACAGACAAAGTCACAAAGTGCTTGACAAAACAATAAGAGATCCATATCGGAGGCGTACAATGATCAATTAACCCACATGTTAAGAAGTCATAAAAGCGCCAGAGCATAATTTAAGACACAATAAAAACACAATAAAACAAAATGTACAAATTAAAAATAAACAAAAATAAAAAGATAGTATTAAAAGGAATAAGATCAAGCACACCGGTTACCCAAACGCCTGACCAAACAGGAATGTCTTTAAAATAGTTTTAAAAGAGTCCACAGACTAGATAATTAAGTCCTAGTTCGCAGAAGCATTTTTCAAACTTCGTATTTAAGGTATTGAATATGAACTTTAGTTTAGCTGTAGACCCTCTAACAGCTGTTTCTCGTGTTATAGATCATATTGAGGGGGAAACTAGTTCAGATTGAATTGTTAGAATATGTTTCAGTCTGCTGGCTTTAAGATTTAGAGAAAAATAAGATTCTCATTAAAAAGACAGAAGGTTAAGGGCCTGTTATGCTTGTTGTGGTTTCCCCTCTCCCATAGTGTGTGATATAGGTTGTTGTGCATGTAAATGGTCTGCAAAGGCTCAAATCCCTGTGTTCCCTCCAGATGGAGTTTTCCTCACAAACAATAGATCCGGCTCCACAAAAGCACATTTCAGCATGAATTCCACCATGACAGACTCCGGCTCTGAAAGTGGTTCTCCACACTGACGGCACAATGATAAACACCTTCTCAGACTCTCTCCAGCACTTCAGGATGAAGATGTGAGCGTAGATGTCCTCCACACAGATCCAGCTGGACAGAGACAGCGAGGTGTCCGTCCAGACCCAGTCCATCACGGCCCGCAGCTCCGTCAGGAAGGGCACCATACGGAAACTACACACAACACACAACTGTCACTTAATCTGCTAACAGATATACGAGGTGAACAAAAGTACGATTGAATTTCTTAATACAGTAAATCACTCTAATTTGTTAATTGTGTACAAGAGAAGAACAGGCCTAATAATATAAGCTATGGTGTTTGATGTACATGTTTATATATTATAGAACTAAAACACTTTTGTTGGTTTATGAACAGCTATACTCTATTAAAAACAGTAACAGTTATTTGACTTAACCAACACTGGCAGCCATGTGGCGACGACTTCCTTTTTTATACTTAATTACTTACAGCCCTTTCAGAAAAATAAATAAATTAAATTGCATACCCAGACATTTGTATTATTCATTAAACCCCCAAAATGATATAATATATATATAAGACACCTAATTTTAACCTACACAGATAGTGTAGTTTCTAAATGTGAAATGTATTTAATCAATAATAAGCTTTATATTAAATAATAATGGCTGGACAAGGGTTGAAACTAATGACTACTTTCATCATTATTTAAAGATTTAGTCAATAAACGTTAACTTGACTTATCATTTCAGCACAACATGTAATATTAAAGACCTGAACACTAACATGTAAAAAATGGGGCTTAAGTCAACAATAACAAATGTGGATTTCCCCTTTAAGTAAATGGTTTCCACATTTCTGAAACAGAAAGCCTCAGGTGTAATCTTGTGTGTCTCTTTGTATTCCCGCAGCAGCAGCTAGACGACCGGAGCCGTGGCCCTGTCCGCCCAGCTGGAAGAAATGAGACTCCCAGATGAACTCACCCTTGAAACAGGAAGAGGTTGGCATAATTGTGGCCCTTGGTGAGGAAGTTTCCCAAAACGCGGGTGGGATAACCACAGCGGATCTGATAGGCTGACAGCCCGAAGTAGATGCACTTGACAAAATACCACATCTGAGCGACCATGTTCTCGCTGAAACGCCTACGAGGGGAAGACAAGAGAGACAGCTAGAGAAATAGAAGGATGTAGTAGTCATTTGGTCATTTTATTTTATTTTTAGGCAGCCCAAATAATCTCAAATATGTTGTTTGTTAAATCTTTGCAACCAAATAACATGAGTGGGTAGGTAGGTAGGTAGGTAGGTAGGTAGGTAGGTAGGTAGGTAGGTAGGTAGGTAGGTAGGTAGGTAGGTAGGTAGGTAGGTAGGTAGGTAGGTAGGTAGGTAGGTAGGTAGGTATATAGATAGATACTAATATAGATAGATATGAATCTAGATAGATAGGTAGGTAGATAGATAGATGGATAGATAGATAGATAGATAGATAGATAGGTAGGTAGGTAGGTAGATAGATAGATAGGTAGGTAGGTAGGTAGGTAGGTAGATAGATAGATAGATAGATAGATAGATAGATAGATAGATAGATAGATAAATAGTTAGATAGCATTACAAAGTAAAAAAAATGTACACATGTGGAAGTACACATTTCCAGTAACAAATATAATGTAATGCAGGATATTATTGTGCAAGAAATTGATTATTCAATATTAAATTGAATATAAAAGTAAAATGTACAGTGGGAGTTTAAGTCCAGTTCTTAAGAAAAGCTAAGGAGCAGAGAGTTCTCTTCCAGCCAGAGGTGATTTGTTGTACAGTGACTGAGTCCTTACTTTTGTGTGACTCCTGGCAGGATGAAGAACATCCAGAAGTGGATCCCAAACACCAGGATGACTTGGAAGATGACTTTCCCCAGGACAGACTTCCTGAGGTAGAGGGCCCGGTCCACCACCATGGTGCCAAACTGGATCAGCACCATGACCAGGAAGGGCCCCGGCACCTGATCCTCCGACAGCGACGACGTGATGTCTGCAGCCGAGTGTTTCTACAAGGGAAGAAAATAAACGTTAGCTTTGTCGGAAGTGATTTGGTTTCTGGGTCTAAATGTTGTTCTCAAACAAACTATGGAACTCTCTCCCCCTTCACATCCAACAGTCTGACACGATCACCACATTCAAGTCCATCCTAAAGAACAGTTTTTTCCACCAGGCTGTCAGGAGGCTGAACTCTCCCCCCTCTCCCCCCTGCCCCCACTGGACTATAACTCCTCCACACACTCAGACACTCAAATCCAGCACCAGACACTTTTTACGCTGTTATGGACAATCTGGCACTAATATTTTGCACATTCTATGTACAATTTTGCACTAATGTACATTCTCAAATATTGAAGGTCTTAATGTGCACATGTAAAATTGTGTCTTTGATTCTGTGTATATTTATACATATTTGCACACATATTTGTATATACATTTGTTTTTTACATTCGGGATTGTGGGAAGTACACACAACCCGGAAAATGGACAATAAAGTTGACTTTTGACTTTGACTCTCAAAACCCACCTGTTAAGTTCAGCCGACTCACTGTAGTGCTCTCTATCATCTGTGTCCACTTTAATCGTCTTCTCCATGATGGTATGTTTGTGTTTTTATCATGTTCTGTTGCTTTTACCTCTTAGAATATTCAACAAATTGTACGGTGTCCTTGGGTGTCAAGAAAGGCGCCTTAAATAAAATGTGTTATTATTAAAACTTACACCAAACGCCCAGAAGCCGAACACGATGATGATGAAGTCGACGGTGTCAGAGAGGAACATCAGCACGTAGACGTCTGTGACCGCGCTGTACTCCGGGTGGATCAGGTTGAAGAAGAACTGCCTCATGGGAAGGTAGATCTCCAGGAACCTGAGAAGAAAAACAAACAACAAGTTTCATTCATCACCAGAGGCCTATCCTGCGAAGCCGGATTTTCCCTTAGCTAAGGGAAAAATCTGGGTTTCCGGTCCTACGACGCTGGTTCTCTTCTTAGCGGGCTAGATCTCCATGGTAACTTATGCTGAACGGCTAGCCTGGTCCGGAGCAGGTTCCAGGATAAGAGATCAACTCAGTGAAAACACAGCCTGCTGACCAATCAGAGCTCAGTGTGCGGAGTTTAAAGCGATCACGTCATTTTACAGGAGAAAGGAAATACAGAAAAGCTGCTGTTGCAGGAAAGACGGCCGACAAAAATCACCGACTGTGTGAACGTGAAAATTAATAGAATATCCCCTCCCATCTTCAGAGCAATCTGACTGTTATAACATTAGCGTTAAGAAAGCTTACTTAAATATCTGCCACAAGTTAACATAAATAACCGGATCAAAGTAACATTACGTACACTGTGAGTGCAGACCTCGATGTGTCCCATTATCATTCATATCACATCATAATGTATCATATATGTCCTTATCTGAGTCAGCTGAACCGTATCTGGCGGTGCAACACTCACAGTGTTACAGAAGTATTATTTTAAGCAACACATTAAGTTGACGAAACACTCGAGTCAAATGTAATTAAAGTCAGATCCACTCGTGTCTTAGACTTCTGTTCTTGATAAATGTCTCTTTAAAAGCCATTACACAAAGATTCTGACCTTCATCAATGTTTTGGGATTTGTTCAATTTTCAGGAACAGAATCTGGTCTTTTAAAAATAATGAAACTCGACGCTAGCTTTGAATAATTTACCAAGCATCTTTTTTGTGTTGTTATTACTAATGACACTAATTAATATGACGGCTAACGTTGTTTACTTCCTCCACTTTAGGAGGTTTTGTTTACATATGCAAACCAAAGTCTCTTGAATTTAAGTCTGGGAATTACTTCTCTGAATTTTATATATTTTATTTATATATGTGCGCACAGTTCTGCAGTCTAATGTTCTTTAAGTGGTCCGGTGTTAACCTGCCTATTAGGATGACCTCACACGCACTTATTATATAAGGTGGCAATGGGAATATTCATAACAAGACACAAACAATTATGTAGTTTAAGAACCTGGCATGAATATGACATACCGTTCTATTCTTAGGACCTTTCTCAAGAACAAGTTCCAGCTGTTCAGGAGGGTCTTTCATCCCTTTCTTAAACAATAAAACAGTATCTGTGAGTCATGGTATTGTAGGAATGTATTTTGTCTCAGTGATTTATAAAGCTCCCAAGAGCCTTTGGATTTTTAAATGCAGTTGTTTTCCAATGGAATCTTTGAATTAGAAAGGCTATTTAATTGCATTTGTGTTTGGATGTTATGACCAATTCTGTCGGACGTTGTTTGTCTGTAACTCGTTGTTTGAGAAAATGTTAACGATTTACTAAATGACCATTTTCTTTGTGTTTCAATTACAGCTGCAGACGTAATATCTCAGAAACCACTTGTTCCTCTGTGATTAAATCAAAACAGTAACATGTTTTGACTGTCTGTTGCAGCACTTACAAAAATTACACTGCTGGCCAAACGGGAAAGCGTAATTAAAGGTCTAAATGTAGACCTTTGAAAGGTTTTAGCTGCAATACATCACTGATATAATTTTCCATTATGTGTTGGGAGTACTTGCTGAGCACAGTTCTCATCAAAGCCCTCATAAAGTTACACCCTTTCTTGTGTAATCACGTGCCAGTGAGCAGCCGTGGATTCAGACCAAAAACCCAACTCCTGTGAGCCAGCTGTGCTTCATCGTACCGCTTAATGATGAAGGCTTTCCCCTTGAGGAGCTGCTCCCTGAGTTTCTCCGTGATCATCTGTTTTCGGGTCTTCTGATGGACGCTGGCCTCGCTGCCGTCCTTGTGGCTGCTGTGGTGGGAGGCGGTACTTCCTGTGGAAACAATTTACATTTCCAGCTGTGAATGAAGCGTGACGAGTCGTTGATAAAGAGATGAGATTCACAAACACAAAGACTTCAGGGGTGAAGGCTAAACAACACAAGACATGTTTTGTAGTAAGAGCTCAAAGGATTCCTTCTCTATATTATTGATGTTATGGATATTATTGTAAGAAGAGGAAAGGCTATGCGTGCTACAAAATAACACAATACTCTCAGGGCTTTTTAAGGGGAAGAGTGTTAGTGATACATGTTCTAATATTCAGCCTCATGTTTGATTGATACATTTATTTCGAACAAGTCAAATAAATAATTACAAAACAAAACAAATGTTGCAGTGCATAGTCATGTAAGAGAAATCAAAACAAAAAATGACATTTACAACAACAGCATTAGCAACATAAACAGTGCCACATCTAGTGTTCGAAAAGAAGTATAACTTATTTAATCTCACCCCCTTGTCCCTAAATGATTTATTTATAATCTATAATCTGCAATAATTATCATTTTTATGCATTATTATTGATATTATTAGTATTATTAATCTGCTTTACCTGTTGATTGACATATACAGGACTGTCTCAGAAAATTAGAATATTGTGATAAAGTTCTTTATTTTCTGTAATGCAATTAAAAAAACAAAAATGTCATACATTCTGGATTCATTACAAATCAACTGAAATATTGCAAGCCTTTTATTATTTTAATATTGCTGATTATGGCATACAGCTTAAGAAAACTCAAATATCCTATCTCTAAATATTAGAATATCATGAAAAAGTATACTAGTAGGGTGTTCAACGAATCACTTGAATCGTCTAATTAACTCGAAACACCTGCAAGGGTTTCCTGAGCCTTGAAAAACACTCAGCTTGGTTCAGTAAACTAAATCACAAGTATGGGGAAGACTGCTGATCTGACTGCTATCCAGAGGACCGTCATTGACACCCTCCATCAGGAGGGTAAGACACAAAAAGAAATTTCTCAAAGAGCAAGCTGTTCACAGAGTGCAGTTTCAAAGCACATTCACAAAAAGTCTGTTGGAAGGGGGAAATGTGGCAGGAAACGCTGCACAACCAAGAGAGATGACCGCAGCCTTAACAGCATTGTGAAGAAGAGTCGCTTCCAGAATTTGGGGGAGCTTCAAAGACAGTGGACTGAAGCTGGAGTCCAGGTATCAAAAGTCACTGTTCACAGACGTATCCGGGAAATGGGCTACAATAGCCGTATTCCCATGGTCAAGCCACTTCTGAACTCAAGACAACGGAAGAGGCGTCTGACTTGGGCTAAGGAAAAGAAGCACTGGACAGTTGCACAGTGGTCCAAAGTCCTCTTTTCAGACGAAAGCAAGTTTTGTATTTCATTTGGAAGTCAAGGCGCCAGAGTCTGGAGAAAGGCTGGAGAGGAGCAAAATCCAAGTTGCTTGAAATCCAGTGTGAAGTTCCCACAGTCAGCGATGGTTTGGGGAGCCATGTCAGCTGCTGGTGTTGGTCCACTGTGTTTCATCAAGCCCAGAGTAAATGCAGCTGTGTACCAAGAGATTTTAGAGCACTACATGCTTCCGTCTGCTGAAAAGCTCTATGGAGATGAGGAATTCATTTTCCAGCATGATCTGGCACCTGCCCACAGTGCCAAAACCACCAGTAACTGGTGTACTGACCATGGCATTACTGTCCTCGATTGGCCTGCAAATTCCCCTGACCTGAACCCCATAGAGAATATGTGGGGTATTGTGAAGAAGAAGCTGAAAGACACCAGACCCAACAATGCTAATGAGCTAAAGGCCGCTATTGAATCAAATCAAATCAAATCAAGTTTTATTTATATAGCACATTTAAAAACGATGTTTGGTCGAGCCAAAGTGCTGTACAAGTAATAAAAACAATTTACGACAGTACAATAACAACAAAAGACAGTCATTGCAACAGCAAATATAAAAACAAAACACACGGAAAAGTCAGGAGTCGTGCTCCGCTCTAACTAGAAGGCCTGAGAGAAGAAGTGGGTCTTAAGTGTGGATTTAAAAACCCCTAGGGTCTGGGCCGACCTCACATGGAGGGGCAGAGTGTTCCAGAGCCTGGGGCCAGCTGCTGCGAAGGCTCGGTGCCCTCGGGTTTTGAGCCTGGTCTTGGGCACTACCAGCAGCAGATGGTCAGCAGACCTTAAAGCTCTGGCTGGGGTGTAGCGCTGGAGGAGTTCAGCTATATAGGCCGGAGCCAGCCCATTTAGTGCTTTAGTCATTGAAGCATCCTGGGCATCCATAACACCTCAGCAATGCCACAGGCTGATTGCCTCCATGCCACGCCGCATTGATGCAGTAATCCGTGCAAAAGGATTCCCAACCAAGTACTGAGTGCATTAATGGACATTTTCAAATGTTTGATTGTGTTTTGCTGTTATAAATCTTTTTTTTTTTACTTGGTCTGAGGAACTATTCTAATTTTTTGAAATAGGATTTTTGAGTTTTCTTAAGCTGTATGCCATAATCAGCAATATTAAAATAATAAAAGGCTTGCAATATTTCAGTTGATTTGTAATGAATCCAGAATGTATGACATTTTTGTTTTTTTAATTGCATTACAGAAAATAAAGAACTTTATCACAATATTCTAATTTTCTGAGACAGTCCTGTACATATATGCACACATACATATACACACCTACATACTCACACATATACACATACACATACACATAGTCAAACACCTTCCCCATCCCTGTACCTCGAGAAAATAATTTCTCTATATTTCCTCTTGAACTGGTTAATGTCTGGACATCGCTTTAGCTCCACATGTTTTAAACCACTTGTCTCGTTCAATGCTTCTCAACCGTTTGGAGTCGCAGTGATTGCTCCTAAACTGTCTTAAGATGCATCTTTAAATGGTAAATTGAATGTATTTTGTTAACATATACAAGTCATTATTCATTCAGTGCCAGAGGCTGCCATAGAAGATGCTGCCAGCTCACACTCACAGCCACCGTTGTTCATCATCTTGCCTAATCACACTTTGACTACAGGGATTGAGCTATAACCCTCTAATTTATAGGCGACCATCTGTTCAGTAATTTTGAGCTATTTTCTATCTTTTATTACATAGAGGCTAATTATATTAAAAGCTAAAACTTTAAACATATCTCTCCAAAATACAGTCAAATAAGTGACCCAGTGTCCTCTGCCATGCAAGGCCACAGAGCAGTGGCGAGCCCTGACTTTTATACCTAGGCCCTCTGACCCCCACCCCTTCCCTCAGTTATTACATCACAGCGTATACTTCAGCGGAATATCAAAACAACGGCCCGGGGTGCAAAACGCATCAATGAAAGCGACCCTCTACCACACAAAACAACACCTGTAAATAACCCAATTTGTGTTTTTTGAAATTGAAAAGGATATTGCATTGTGTTTGTTACTTTCGTTGCAGTTGTATGTCTTAAGTGTAATTTGGCATGCTTTTATTTTGAAGGCGAATTAACGCTGCTGACAGGAAGTTGTTGTTGCTATGGAAACAAGAAAAGTTTCACAGCGGGCGGATCTTGTCATAAAGTCCGCGATAATAACACCTACCCATTTAGAGGGAAGATATGATTGGTCAATTGTACTGTCATTTGACATTACTCTCTCGTTCAGTTCATAGACTGTATATATTCAGTTACTATAGCGGGCCCTCTGTGAATTCATAGCTGGACCGCCTGGACGTCCAACAGTTCCTCTCTTCAAGCCCTACACACGCAGAGACGAGCTTCTTTCATTTAACCCTTCATATTCCAACAGAAACTGAATAGGAAGATTCGAAGGATTTATTTCTTTGCAAATGTTATTTTAAATACAATTAAATCAAGTTATTTTGGTAAAACTAATGAAAAATATAACAAAAAATATATATAAAAAAATATATTAAAAAATATATTATTTTTTTTAATGTTTTTAAGTATTATTTTGTAGAATATCTTAGGCCCTCACAGAGGGCCTAGAGGGCCCTGACGGCTCGCCACTGCCACAGAGTGATGATACAATGTCTTGCTAAGATTGTTTTGACTGAATTACCATGAAAATGACTCATCATTAGTCCATCCTCCTTAATCACTCTTCAAATAAACCTTTAGATTGTACTGGAGTACACCGAAGCTGGAATTAATATTCCATCACACCATCTTCTTCCTGAGCCACAACATCGGCACTACACGCTGAGAAGTGGTTTATTGCTCTTTGGTTTCTAAACATTTTGGCATATGATTACTAAAGCTGTAGGAGCCACATGTGAAGTATTTTTCTGTGTTTGTTACGGTACATGTGTTTTGAGTCACTATAGGTTGTGGGTGTGTCATTGGATTTGTGTGGTGACGTTTGTGGTTATATCCGGTTGCTTTTACCTGCGCACTTTGTGATAGATGGAGGGGGAGTGAGCTGGAGAAGGACCATTTTTGTTGATCGCACGCACGCACGCACGCATAAAGGAATATGGGCCTACGCCTTTATATATACAGTCTATGGCCTACGCTTATGGATATAGAATGTTTGCTTTGGAAATAAAAGGTAAAACGCATACTTTTGGAAAGACTGAGTTTGTGCGCGTCCACAGTGTTCTTTCTCTTGTTTAGTCCCTCGCGGCACTTTGTTTGGATATTACTGCCGCAATAATAGCCTAACAGCTAAGCATACATTACATTGATACTATGAGCGATGTAATCTAAAACCCATTTACCATTTCCTTTTTTCTACAAAACCCCCAGAAACAACCCAGCTCAAGCACCACTAGTTTATCCAGTAGTAGAAACCAGAGACCAGAAAAGGATCCTCACCTCTCTTGGACCTCACAGTGGAGTGGAGAGATCGGTGAGAAATGTGCGAGCCTCCGCTGGAGCTCTTCCGCCGCTGGAAGGTCTGCTGCTGCGGGTACTGAACCTGGACGTGACCTGAATCGATGGAGGTGCCAAAGTTTAAGGACCTCAAGGTGTGAGTGGAGCCTCTCTCACTCATCATGGAGGAGGCGCATTCAGACCCCTTCTCACACTCCTCTGATTTGCTCTTTCCCTCGTCCTCTGACTCGCTCTGACGGGACGGCGCTCGCCTTTCTTTGGAGTCTTCCTCGTCCCACAGACCGTGACACTGCAAAGAAGACGAGGAATTCAGGGATTAATAAAAGCTGTGTCATATTTGCACACAGAATACTTAGATCTGATAAAGGGAGTATAGTTGCATCATTTACATTTAAAGGTCCCCTATTATACTGTTTTTCATCAATATATCACAGGTCTCAGATATATACATGTCTCTGAAGTGTTTGGCTCCAAACACCAAACAGATCATTGCAGCATTACCCATAATCCCCTCTGTTTCAGCCCTGTTCTCTGTCTGTTACTTCAGATGAAAATAAGGAGCCCCTCCCCACGCCCCTCTGAGAGAGATTTGGTTACAAAGAACACAATGGTGCTCTAGGAGGAGATTCAGGTGATAAGGTGGGGGGGGGGGGGGGGTTACCTTGGTTGGTGACTGGCTATTTTCAGACAGGTTTTTATATAAATAGAGAGAGAATCTTTTTTCCTGAAGCTTTCAGACTCTCTTTACACAGAGGGGACACGTGTTGATGTATAAAAGACATGAAAAAGTGTCACAATAGGTGACTTTTAATATGATTCACATATTAGTATTGTCCAAATATTCATTTTGCAGGAACCTTCAGGATGGATCTGTGGAAGAAGAGAGCCAGTAACTGGACCAGGTCGTAGTGGACGTAGCCGTCCTTCTTCTCCACTCCGATGATGTTGGGAGGGTGATAAGGTTTGCTCTTATCCATAGAGTTCTGGTTGAAAGGGAAGAAGCCAAACTGGAAGAAGTACTTGATGAAGATGGTGACCTGGTGGGAAAAAACCAATATGTTACAGTGAAGCTACAGTCAGGATAATGGCACAGATTCATTAACCATTGATATGTTAATGATTACTCTTAGACTAGAATGCAATTGTAATAATTAAAACAAATATATATATATTATTTGTAAGCATCCACTCCATTGGGTGAAACGGATGCATTTTACTCAAGGATGGCATTTTTTTTATACATAGCACATATACATGTTTACATTATCTTGTCTGTGCATACATGTCCAATCTTTTAACTGCTTCCTGTTTGGAGTAATTGTCATGCTCGTTTTAACTTATTAATTGTGGAGAGCAGATACGATTATTGTTATTCTATAGTGGAGCTTTATTTCAATATAAAATGCCGATACATGAGAAATATTGTCACCAACACTAAGAAAATAACTGCAGATTTGACTTTGTATTTGATATATTAAAATGTTGATTTATGCACTCAATGTCCACAAATATTAAAACAAATACTTGTGGGATGTTGAGTGGAGCTGCGAGGAAAGCAATCCCAAAGAAATGGCTCAAACCAAACAGCCCATCTATATGATACGCAGAGTGAAGCAGGTAGGACCCAAACGCAGATAACACTGATAATACCTTTATTTCAAGGGCTCTTATCTTAACATATAACATGGACAAACAAAACACTCCACGGTGAACTCCGTCACAAACAAAAGAAGCACCAACACTGAACACAGGACGAGACAAGACTAAATACAGGGAGGGATAATCACAAGACGAGAAACAGCCGGGCAGGGGAGGAGAAACACAAGGGCCACAGGTGAACACAATCAGATAACGAGACACACCAGGGAAACTAACGACAGGAGGAAAAACACAGGGAAAAGGACCAGACAATAACCCAGGAGGAAAACATGACAGAGAGAACAGCAAAAACACCCAAACCTAGATATAGAACTGTGACATGACAAGATAATCGTGACAGAACCCCCCCCTCAAGGGACGGATCCCAGACGTCCCCAAAACAAACAAAAGTCCAAAACCTCTAGCAGGGTGGGTGGAGGGGGTCCGGAGGACGGGACTAAGCTGACCGCCCAGGAGCACAGTAGAGGACCAGGAAGGGATCTCGGGCGGACGGCCCGGGGGCAAGGCAGAAGCCGAGAAGGGGGACTCGGGCGGACGGCCCGGGGGCAAGGCAGAAGCCGAGAAGGGGGACTCGGGCGGACGGCCCGGGGGCAAGGCAGAAGCCGAGAAGGGGGACTCGGGCGGACGGCCCGGGGGCAAGGCAGAGTCCAAGGTGGGGCGAAGGCCACAGCGGGCGAACTCAGGAGGCCGAGCATGAGGGCGAAGGCAGCGGCAGGAAGAGTCAGGGGGCCGGGCTCGAGGACGAGGGCAGCGGCAGGAAGAGTCAGGGAGCCGGGCCCGCGGGCGAAGACCGCGGCTCACAGAGGGTCGGGATCGAGGGCGAAGACCAGACAGCTCCGGAGGCCGGGCAGGACCCGGTGTCGGCCGGACAGGAACCGGAGCCGGCGGGACAGGCTTCGGCAGGATCCCCCACGGAAGAGGACCAGGAGTTGGCAGGACCCCCAGCAGGAGAGTGGTTGGCGGGACCTCCAACGAGACAGGACAAAGGGTTGGCAGGACCCCCGGCAGGAGAGTAGTCGGCGGGGCCTCCAACGGGACAGGACACAGGGTTGGCAGGACCCCCGGCAGGAGAGTTGTCGGCGGGGCCTCCAACGGGACAGGACATAGGGTTGGCAGGACCCCCGGCAGGAGAGTAATCGGCGGGACCTCCAACGGGACAGGACATGGGGTTGGCAGGACCCCCGGCAGGAGAGTAGTCGGCGGGGCCTCCAACGAGACAGGACAAAGGGTTGGCAGGACCCCCGGCAGGAGAGTAGTCGGCGGGGCCTCCAACGAGACAGGACATGGGGTTGGCAGGACCCCCAGCGGAACCTCCAACGGTACAGGACACAGGGTTGGCAGGACCCCCGGCAGGAGAGTAGACGGCGGGACCTCCAACGGGACAGGACATGGGGTTGGCAGGACCCCCGGCAGGAGAGTAGTCGGCGGGGCCTCCAACGAGACAGGACAAAGGGTTGGCAGGACCCCCGGCAGGAGAGTAGTCGGCGGGGCCTCCAACGAGACAGGACATGGGGTTGGCAGGACCCCCAGCGGAACCTCCAACGGTACAGGACATGGGGTTGGCAGGACCCCCGGCAGAAGACTAGTCTGCGGGACCTCTAACGGCACATGAGTAGGGGCTTGAGTGGGGACTTGAGAGAGGGCTTGAGAGGGAACTCGAGAGGAAACTGGAGAGTTGACTTGAGAGGTGACTCGAGAGGACACTGGAGAGTTGACTTGAGAGGTGACTCGAGAGGACACTGGAGAGTTGACTTGAGAGGTGACTCGAGAAGGAACTCGAGAGGTGACTCGAGAGGTAACTCGAGAGGGGACCTGAGAAGGGACTTGAGAGGGAACTCGAGAGGAGACCTGAGGGGAAACTTGAGAGGGGACTCGAGAGGAGACCTGAGGGGAAACTTGAGAGGTGACTCGAGAGGGGACTTGAGAAGAAACTGGAGAGTTGACTTGAGAGGTGACTCGAGAGGGGACTCTAGAGGTGACTGGAGAGGGGACTCGAGAAGGAACTCGAGAGGTGACTCGAGAGGTAACTCGAGAGGGGACCTGAGAGGGAACTCGAGAGGAGACTCGAGAGGTAACTCGAGAGGGGACCTGAGAGGGGACTTGAGAGGGAACTCGAGAGGGGACTAGAGAGGGGACTAGAGAGGGAATTCGAGAGGGGACTCCGGTAGGAACTTGAGAGGGGACTTGAGAAGTGTCTGGAGGGGAGACTTGAGAGAGTTGGTTCGCCAACAGAACCCGGGGTGCTGGAGTCGGCCGGTATGCTGACAGGACTCGAGGAGCTGGCGTCGGCTGGAGAGCCAGCAGCAGACGAGGTGCTGGAGTCGGCCGGTACGCCGACAGGACACGGGGAGCTGGTGTTGGCTGGGGAGCCAACAAGAGACGAGGTGCTGGAGTCGGCCGGTACGCCGACAGGACACGGGGAGCTGGTGTTGGCTGGGGAGCCAACAAGAGACGAGGTGCTGGAGTCGGCCGGTACGCCGACAGGACACGGGGTGCTGGCGTCGGCTGGAGAGCCAGCAGCAGACGAGGTGCTGGAGTCGGCCGGTAACGAGGAGCTGGAGTCGGGGCCATGACTGATGGGGCTGGTACTTGAGCCGGAACTATGGCTGGAACTGGGGCCGGAACCATGGCTGCTGGGGCCAGAACTGGGGCTGGAACCCTGGCTGTTGGGCGCGGAGCGGAAGCCTGGACCCTGGCTGTGTAAGACAGGTAATGGAGTATGGAATTAAAGCTGCGTGGGCCGGTACTGGAGCATGAAGCCATGGCTGCTGGGGCCTGTACTGGGGCTGGAATCATGGCTGCTGGGGGCCAGAACTGGGGCCGGAACCATCGCTGTGTGGGCCGGTTCTGTAGCCGGAACCATGGCTGCTGGGGCTCGGGCTAACCTGGCCTTGCGACGACTCCTCTTAGCAGCCGCCTGAATACTCCGTGGACCTCCATAAGCCAGACGAGTTCCGTAATACAACTCCTGGACAGGAGCAGGAACTGGGGCAGAAGCACGGGTTGACTTCAGGCGGAACCCACCAAGGCGTATGGTGCCAGGTTGGGAATTGGGAGACATGGAGTTAGCATGCCTGGGGCTAGCAGGCAGGGGATAACACACCGAGAGGAAATCCAAAATCCAGCCAGGTAAGAATTTCACCAAGCCTGGCTTCTCCTTAGCCATCTGGCGAGCCTCTGCCAGAGCTGCCTCTCGCTGCTGAACCCCGGACGCTCCCCTCCATTCACCATAGCTGCAAGCCAGCAAGTAGGTGAATGAAAGCAGCTCCCTTTCAAAAGGATCATCTGCTGGGTCCATATTTGGTTGGTGCTTTCTGATACGCAGAGTGAAGCAGGTAGGACCCAAACGCAGATAACACTGATAATACCTTTATTTCAAGGGCTCTTATCTTAACATATAACATGGACAAACAAAACACTCCACGGTGAACTCCGTCACAAACAAAAGAAGCACCAACACTGAACACAGGACGAGACAAGACTAAATACAGGGAGGGATAATCACAAGACGAGAAACAGCCGGGCAGGGGAGGAGAAACACAAGGGCCACAGGTGAACACAATCAGATAACGAGACACACCAGGGAAACTAACGACAGGAGGAAAAACACAGGGAAAAGGACCAGACAATAACCCAGGAGGAAAACATGACAGAGAGAACAGCAAAAACACCCAAACCTAGATATAGAACTGTGACATGACAAGATAATCGTGACACTATATATGATTGGTACGATATCATTTATGAAATCTTTGTAATGGAAAGAATAACCTTCTCTTTGAGGCTCCAGGAACTTCCATTCGAGGACATTTGGGAGAAATGGAAAGCGTATATTACCCCGATACGCCCTTCTTTTGTTTAACTGTTGTTTTAATGTGTTATATTGAAAAGAACACACCCCATGTTCTTGTGTGCTTATTGTTGTTGTTTTGTCAAGGAAAAGAAAAAAGACAGACCACTCTGTAAAACTATTTAACTGTATATGTATATGTACACTGAAGTGAACAAAAATGTTAAAAAAATAAAAATAGATTTATTGGACGTGTTTCTCTCTGTTTGTACCTCAGTATAGACGATGGCCGTCATCCAGTAGCGCTTGCTGGGCCGCGGCACGGACAGCATGGCCCAGAGGAAGATGGTGGTGGGGAGGACCAGGGTGGCACAGTTGGCCGACACCATGTGGTTGATGACCATGACGAGGTAGCAAACCATCTCTGAGTGCGCCACCAGCATGTTGTAGAGGGCGTAGCACAGCTGCAGGATCAGAGGCTGCTTCACGTAGAACCGGTCCGACTGCTCCAGCTCCTCGTCATAAAACATCCTGGACAAAAGGAGACCGATTGATTTAGTGATTTATAACTCTTGGATTCCTATACATTACAGAAACCTGATTTGTTCAGTTACTTTAAACTTGCAGATATTTCTAGACTCACAAAAATAACTGCAAGTATGGATGGATTACTGAACAGGGCTGACTGGCACAGGCCAAGGGGGTTTTGGGATTGTGGGGAACTGACACAAATAAACTACAAAGTAGGGCTGCACTTGGAAAAAACTGACATTGCGATTTCCCCCCCCTGCGATATATATTGCGATATGAAAACATACAGGAAATGAAGAAAAGACAGTTTTTTCCCCGCAAACCATCCTTTCTTGAACTTTAATGCTATACAATTGGTATTTTTTTAACTATATTTAACCGGATGAAGGATTTTAGTCACGGACGTCTGGAACAGAGTTATCAGAGCAACAAGCTGAGCTAGCTCGGTTAGCAGCACCGAACTGCCCTGGAGAAACACATGACACGACTTTATTCAGTGTTTTTACCTTTAATCTCAGGGTCTGTTTGCTTTGGAGATTTGATTGTGATTGGTGGTTTGCTGTGCATGCAGAGCCAGCATGTCACTCACTCAAGAACCCCTGACATGAGAGCCGCGCAAGTTTTCCTTTTGTAGCAAGCAGCAAAATAATTGTATCATGACGTGTTTGAGTTAATTTGCCTACTTAATATCGCACGTCCTAAAAAAAAAAAAAATAAATAAATAAAGAAATCTCACGTCCTGCGATGTGAATATTGCGCATGCGCATATTGGGATTATCGTCACGAAACAATATATCGTGCAGCCCTACTACAAAGGGACCACAAAGTAAAGCAAACTATAATATGTCTTCAAAAAGATTCAAAAAAAGTCTACAAAGAAGTGCATAAAGACCAAAAACAGGTACAAAGTAACCTCAGAGAGGCAACATGGCTTTAAAGAGACAAACAATTGACCCAAAAAGACCAAAAGGAGACGCAAAACGACTACAAAGAAATGCAGAACGATGACAAGTTGCCAAAAATAACAACCTACAGACACAAGACAATTACAAGAAGATGAAAAATGACTTGGTGCAATTTATTTAATGATCAAGAAACCAAAATAAATCTGCATCAAAGCATCCTAAGACACTTCGTGTGACTCTTCATGCTAGAAGGCTTCAGTTTGTCGACTCACTTGTTGAGCAGCAGTTCGCTGGCGGTCAGCTCGGTAGGTCATGGAGGGCAGCATGAGGTCGGACCTGCTGTCGGAGCGGCTGTCGGAGGTCATCAACATCCGCCCCCCCCTCTTCCTGTCCATGTCGCTTTCGTCTTCGCTCAGCTCCAGGCGGTCGAAGCTGACGGCCTTGCTGTAGGTCGGAGGAACTTCAGCGTCGGACGTTTTGGAAGCGTCTGTGTCAGGAGTGTAAATCAGCCCGACTCTCCCCTCTGTGGGGGTGAAGCCCGGCTGTCCTGCCCCCTCCTCACTGTCAGTGGTGAAGTCCTTCTCCTGAGCGGACTCTGTCTCCTTCACCCTGAGCGAGGGGCCCTCATCTGGGCCGAAGGAGTCCCAGGGAGGCCTCTTTTCTCTCTCCTGCTCCTTTGGTACCTCGATCCCTTCCTCCTCTTCCTCCTCCTCCTTCTCCTCTTGGTCCCTGGGGTCTGCATCACTCCAGCCGCCCCCCTCGGCCCCCTCACTCTCGTCTAGCTGTTGGGACTCCCAGGGAGCCGCCTGCTGTTTGTCTTCCCCTTGATCGTGCTCATCCTCCACTTCTTCTATGGTGTCTGTGGTGCCCTGCCTGGAGTACAGCATCACAACCTGGGTCGCTTCACTGCAGGCGGGAAAAAGAGTTATACAGAATATTCAAATGATAAAATATCTGCTTGCTTGCACTTTTCTCAGCAGTAGCCAGGTGTGCCCACATGCGATAATATAATCTATTACCACATATACCTTTTGACTTTCTAACCATCCGTGAGTTTGCTGTAACTGAATTATTTTTAACGCTACACCCTACCCATGGTTTTTCATTTAAATAATAATTAGTACAGATAATAATTTATATTTAATAAATGGCTTATGAGACACTTTTATGTGATTGAAAGCAGTATTAGTGTACAGTCTTTGTCAACACGTAAAACATCAGTTAAATGGGTTAAACTACATTTGTATTGAATTAACTGAAGAAAATAAAGAAGCATTTTATGTTTATATGAACACTGAAACAAGAAGAGTGATAGTTATTACAACCCTGAATTACTGCAAGGCAATTGCTGAGGAGGAACAGACCATACTTTGTCAACAGCTTTTCATATCACTGTTATTAGGTAAAAACCTTGTCTCTCAAAATAATTATTTTTGAGTTTTTGACCGGATGCAATAAACAAAATGGAGATACAATGATACAGCTGAAGTGAGAAATGAACAGGAAATGGATCTTTTGATAATTCATGATTGATGTGGGTGAAGATGAGAACACAGGTGTGTGTGTGGGGGATGCAGAGGCCAGGCACCTGGACATGAAGCTGCTGCAGCTGTCCACGGAGGAGGTGGAGGCGTCGAGGCTGTACATCTTGCGCAGTTTGGGCCGGGCGCGCTCGCTGGTTTTGGGAATGCACTCCGGCATCCCATCCAGGTCTTCCAGGGTGGATTGGCGAGAAAACAGATTGGTGGCCTCGGTGTACCCACTGAGAGGAGTGACAGGTGATGATTAGTGAAGAGGGGAATGAGATGGGGATGTGAGGTCACAAAAACGTTGAATCCAACCTTACCATGAAGGAATTCAAACCTCATCATGACAAGACAAAAACATGAGATGCAACAGAGAGTGAGGATGAAATGGTTCAACTTGATGTTATAGAACTTACTTATGCTAGTAATGGCTGCTTTGAAGGGTTGTTTTGACTTTTTCTCATTTACCCCTGGGCTATCTAGCAATGCAAAGAGTTTAAGTTGTATTGGCCAAGGGTTTGCAATCTGTCTTATACATTTCAGGGAGTGAGGCAAATGGAATATTGTTTGATAATGCCATTTTGAAACATCTAATATTTTACTTAAAACCTGGTCGACCAGAAGCAAAACAATTTGCATGGTTCATAAAATAAGAGGATAGTAAGTAAACAATTATTAGAGGGACCCAAACCAAAAATAAATCCATATCTGGAGCTACAAGTTATCATAAATAAGCACGTTTTAGTATTTAGACAACGTTATGTTTCATTACTTCCTCCTTGACGATGAAACATTTCTTAGCGACAAATCACGTTGAGAAAACTGTGACAAATCTTTACCAATGTGTGACTTGACAGGGTAAGAGCATGGTACATGTTCAATGAATGTCCAGTCATGCTTTGGTCAATAATTATTAACATATTTGTGCAATAGTGTTTATGTATATGGATTTACATTGCTTGTTTTCTTAAGCGTGACGTAAATGTCTCTTTCTCCTGTGCAGAGAAAAGTTATAGTTCTTTAAGTGTACTACCTGAAAAGGAAGCAGAAAGTCCCTGAAACATTGACTCTCCCATGTTGCATCGCTTTGCTCAGTGTACCTGGAGATGCTGTCTCTGGAGGCCGTGGAGTCCTGGCTCTCCATGGGGTACGGTCTCCTCCGTCTGCGCAGCCTGGTGGAGGCCGAGGCCGAGTCGTCCTCACTCAGCTGATCCAGGCTGGCCTGGCGGGACATGTTGAGCCTCATGGCCTTCTGGTACAGGACGTGGATGCTGTCTTTGGACGGCACGTTGCCCTGGGGAAGATAATCATTCAGTGGTCCTCTTAAAAAGGTACAGCATGTAATCGTCAGCAACTAGGGCTCTCTTAAACAAACAATCAACAAATGAAGTTTGGTGGAAAGTTGCCATCATTTCATTTAGCGTCTCTGGTCAGGATTTCTTTATTATTCATTATTTAGCAGGTTTTTACCGGGAGCACAATTATCTGCACAGATGTCCTTCTCTCCAAAAACAACAACATGGTGTGTAAACAGTTAAAAACATAGATGATGTCATTTCAAATGAATGTTTCTTTGACAAAACATAGGATCCAAAGGCTGCAAGCTTTCCGCCAACATTTGCTAATCTTGGCTGCTACTAACTAAAAGATCTAGATGTCTGATGACTACAATTCTTTATGTGGTTATGGTATATATTTTAAATGTGTTTATTATACTTTTTTTATCTTTCGGGATAAGACCGATCATAGGTCTCGTATTTACACATTTTGAAAGCTGAAATGTTATATATTCGACCTTTTATCACATTAAAGGCCTTAAGATAGCTAAGAAACTGTTACATAAAACAAGAATATATTGCATACATACCTTTTTGACCTCTCTGGACAGCATGCAGCGCTCTATTCGCAGCACCGTGGAGATGTCGATGTACTCTCGGCACATGTCGTTCATCCACTGCGTGAAGCTGTCCACCGTCGTCTGGAAGAGCACGAAGGTGAACTTCAGGATGTTGAACACTCGCTTGATGATGTTATCTGAGGGAGAAAATGAGACAAGAGACTCTGATAAACTTCAATACAGAACTTGCTATATTGTGGCTGTTAGTGGCAATGAGAAAATCACAAGGGTTATTCATGATTCAATTCAAGATTTAGTATATTTGAATTTAATAGCACAAAATCACCAACCTGGACCACTTGACTTTTCCTCCTCTGGTTTGTCTTGCCCATCTGAGAGCTCACCCAGATCTATGGTCACATGACCTGCTGAAGGACAGTAAAGACACACAGTTACAGTTAAGAGACATGAATTTCCTTCACACACACAAATGACTTGGAAGTCTGTTTAATGTGAGGTTTTTTCTCCATAACTTGCTTACCATCTTTCTTGCTTTTTTTACGTCTCACTACTTTTGTGTATTTTTTCCAAAATTTGCGTTTCTCTTTGGCTCGTGCTCTTAGAGCAGCTTTGGGGTCAGTGATCCAGGCGTGATAAAGAAACTGGAGAGCAGAGAGGATCAATGAGAGGAGGTGAAGAAGAGGAGTCACTGAGATCAATGATGTCAAAGCAACAGCAAATTGAAGGAAGACTTAACACAGACCAAAACTTCACTTTTTAAAGTCACTTTATATCACTTTTTTGTGATATATTAGTAATGAATGCAATGCTTCTCAGCAGCAGAGACTTGCATTGCTTACTTAAACACTACAACAAAAGCCTTTTTCAACAACAGTCTACTCAAAAGTGCAGTACAAACTTAATAAAACAACAAAGGCCTAATATTGGTTGTGGTCGACTCCTGCATTTATCAAGCAGGATAATTAATACACTGAATCCTTCACAAACAGTAGCTAAACACAAAAATGGTCTTTCATTAGGGATCAGGCCCAAATACTAGCGCTAATATTGTTTTGTTAACCTACACATGGTTTGTTTTTAAAGCAGAAGACAACACGGAAAAGGCAAGGCAAGTTTATTTATATAGCACCTTTCAACACAAGGCAATTCAAAGTGCTTTACATAAAATGAAAGACATTAAGAAAATGGCATTTAAAATCAGTCATTAAAAAGAAAAGATAATAAAATAAACATTAAAAATAAAAAAATAAAGCCAAAAATAGACATTTAATACAACCAATACCACGTCAGAATGAAACTCCAGTTCATGCTACACACTTCGATCACAACCGCATGCAAAGCAGCTCAAAGCATTCCTGTTCCGGCTTGTGTTTGATGATTTACGCCAAATTAGTGGTTGCTTGTGAAAATCATTGTTCACTGAATCTGTTATTTCTGTTCAAAAGATCACCAAACATGAGCTGGAAAGGCAGTTTTGTGGCGTTAGTTGGTACTTTAAGATGTTCATACAGAGAGCAAGTGTTGTTTCTTAGTTGTGGTGTTAGTACCTTTCCTGCCTTCACTACATACTGCAGGATAGTTTTAGGCAGCTTAAAAATAGACTTGGGCAAAGCTATGAGAGCAGAGACAAACTTCCCAATAGCTCGCTGCAGAGAGAAAACAGAGCGGGAGGGGGTTAGTAGAAACATGAGTTCATCATATTAGAAACATCAGAGGTGACATGTGTTAGGAGACACATCATGTTGTAGTCAAGGATGCTGGCAGATGGAGATGAAGGGATTTGTTATCACATTCTCCTGAGAGTTAGTATTCGAAACCTTCAATCATTTGTGTAAAAGTATTATTAAACTGTGCAAGCAATGCTATTCTAGAAGTGTATGAATTGTCTAGCATATCAATCTAGTCAAATCAGAGGTGGGAAGTAATTTACTTTATTCTTTTACACTACATTTCAGAGAGACATATTTGATAAGATACTTTTCAGATTGAAGAACTATATTAAAAAAAGGTACCTCAACTTGCAACAGCGAGAGTAGTTGGTAATGTTGGTGACACTTTAACATGTCAATATAACAATGTTATACTTACTGTTACTTAAGTAAAGGTTCTGATTACTTTTGTTATATTATAAAGTGAATGTAATAAAGGAAATTATTTCCTTACTTCAAAATGCAACAGTACTTGACTTTATTAAGCTTTACCTCAAAGCATCTTCATCAATATTAAAAACATGTAATCAATCGATGAATTAACAGTGACAGAAACCGAATAATAATCTTGCTAGGGGAGGACTTTCATACTATGCTATAATAAAAAGAAAGAAAATACAATGAAATAAATATTCTACTACTACTACTACTACTACCACTACTACTACTATACTGCTACTGCTACTATACTACTACCACTACTACTACTACTAATACTACCAGTGCCTCCCCATCAACTGACACTGATGTAAGAAATGAACCACTTCTAGAAGTCACCTGAAACGCAGACTTCTTTGGCTGATCGTCCTCCTTTTTCTCCTCTTCCTCCTCTTCCTCTTCACTGTCAGTTTCAAACAAGTAATAGTCTCCACTTCTAACCACTGAAGAGGCAGAGTGCAAATGCAGTTACACACAATCATTCATCGTTTTTTCACAACAAAAAGTTCCCTTACTGAAAGGACGAACTTAATAAACCACTTACCGTTAATTCAATGTCATTTATATTAAACATTACAGTAAGCAGTGATATAGACACACATTTAAAAACATCACAGACATGACAGGATGAAACAGAAAATGCAGACAATGTTAATATGACTGATATAGCTGTGAGCAGAAAGCACAATGAAGTCTGTTAGAGACTCTTTTACTCCACATGTAAGCCTACTCGACAGAGCAAGTGACTCCGGTCAGTGTTAGAAGCAATAGGATAGACGAGGCTGACTTGTGTCCTTGAGCAGAACCGCGTTGGTGCGGGAGGTAAAAGGAGGATGCTGGGAGATGAAACATCAAATGAGAGATAAAAATAGAGAAATAATTGAAAATGTCATGTGGGGGTGGAGTACGAACTGAGACGTGAGTTCAAACCAAACAGGCGACCTCTGTTCTGATTCAGGAACATTTTTAATTGACCACAAAAAGATTTATTTTAATATTCAATCACTAGTTTTGCTGTTTAATTTCCGCCTGTCTGGTGATCATGTCTACAGGCAAAGAATGAACAAACCCTTCATCCTTTATTCCAGTACTGATGAATAAAGGCGAGTCGACTTCATATCTTTGCGTGAAAATGTTTTACAACAGAGAGATTCCCTACTGTGGGCTTTGTAGGTGAGAGCGATGATGGTGTTTCAAACAATCTCAAGCACAGACCTCCAGACATTAGTCTTTTTCTCTTTCTTCATCGTGTCTATTTAAGGCAACCCTGCTACTGACACTCGGTTTTACATAAGGTCTCAAATCCAAAGTGCCTCTTCACATGTAGTGTACAGGAAGTAACCGGTAGTAATTCAATTTCCCTCCCAAAATAAAACAACGTGAGGAAAGGGTTCCTATAGCCACGGGAGGAAAGGGTTCCTATAGCTACGGGATGAAATCTAAGACCAACAAATGTTATGTTATGGTTTCATGTTTAACGATGCAACCTTTGATTTTCAAAAAGTGGATTCAGGACATTTTAATAACAAATAAAGCCTTATTTTAATCTAAATTAATTCAATTATTTAAAGACTTTTTAAGGTTCTGTGTTAATCAGTCTTATTAACAACAGACCTATAGTTACCCGTTTTGTAAGCCCTTTTATATAATGCATTATAAACATACTTATAATGAGTTATATGATTTAACTGCATGCTAAAGATTCAAATGTATTACAACTATTGGAATTATAATACACTATGAGCCTTGCCAAATAAAAAAAAAGTATAGTACCCTTATAAGTAATTAAAAAAGCTGTACAACGTGGTATGATTATTGTTGCATAAAGCATAGTAAAACATTTACGAGTGCTTATACAATGCTATTAGCAGATTATAAGGTTTTATAAGAAGGTAAATAATGCATTATAGACATATAGGAAGCTCTACTACGACAATGTTAACTTAAACTGGAGTCCCACAGGGCACGGTTTAATACCCCTTTTTTAATTTAAGCTTTTAAATTCATCTTTAAATTAAGCATCAGCTGTTAATTATGTCTATTTTTAATAGTTTTTTTAATTGTAAATATTTGTTTTGTAAAGTAAAAATAATGTCTATGAGCTATTGTGTGTTGAAGTCGCACTATACTCCTTTTAATGCCCAATTTCATCGTTCAATCTAAATGTATTTTTTATATGTCTACTCTATGCTATTATTAGTTTGTTTTTATGTATTTTACTGATAACTGTATTCTGTGTGATATCAATGTTCTGTGAAGCACTTTGGACTGCACTTGTTGTATGGCAGGTGCTATACAAATAAAGATGATTATTACTGGATGTATGCGTATCCCCAGTGATGCTCTCTATTCTAATATAATATGATCTATTTTAAAAAGGGCCCTTAAATAGAGACAGAAAAGGACTAAAGTCTGGTGTCTGATGGTGCCTTCAGGGCCCCGGGGCAGTATGGGAATCCTCAGCGTTCTGGTCAAGGACACAAGGGCCAATCAGAGTGGAGGAAGAGAAAAAAGAGGGTTGGGGGTCAACCTACTGGAAGCATGGTCAACCCACGGCCTCCACCACTGCTTTTTTTTGGTCTTGGCTTTCGCTCGCTGTGCTCCTAAAATTTCACAAATACATCAATACAACATTTCATAAGAAAATTCATTGTTGTGCAAACTTTAAGGCATTTCTTTGTTCTGCATTAAGCTGCTCTGTTCTTTTTGAGATCAAATACTAATGCAAACACAACATATATGAATGAATGAGATTAAGGCATTAATGAGATCTGTCTTGATGACTAATACAAAAGAAATAACACAGTGGTGGAATAGAATTAAGTATATGTACTTAAATTATGTACATAGGGAACATTTTTGACATACTTGTACTTGAGTATTTCAATTTTTGACAAATTTCAGAAATAATATTGTACTTTTTACTTAATATAACAAAAAGTGTCTCTGAAGTGAATTACCTAACCCACCTTTAAGTGTAATTGAGTGTAAAAATCTTATGAGTCTTTACTCTTCTATTGAACTATAGTTTTAATGAACATTCGTATGCTTTTAATTTTACTACATTCATTTGACACTGACAAGTAAATATTTATTATAAAAGCACGTTAATCGGATGCATATATTTGACATATTCTTGAAAACGTATTTTGCTACTTATACTTAAGTATCTAAAATTGTCTTTTAACATTTCATTTATATTTATATTGCACTTAATGTCATTAAAAAATAATCATGCTTTGTATTCCACTTAATTGAATTGACTTATAGTTACTAGTTGTTGTTGTTTACACTCAAATCAAATGATAAACTTGTCTATAAACTGTATACAATATATATTATGATGTTGTTTTGAATGACTAAACTACCCAGTAGTAGTAAGTATCTAAAGGTATCCAAACAAAGTACATGATTAAAATGTATGTGATAAAAACACAATAATATAGTATTATTATATAATGACCATGGTATTTCTACTTTTCCTGTAGTAAAGTATCTGGAACTTCTTCCACCACTGCCTCAACACATTTTGCTAACACTGCCTGCACAGAGGCGCTCGGCAGCCTTCGTCATACCGTCATCTTCCTCCTCCTCGGGCTGGAAGAGGGTCTGTCCTTCTCCAGACTCCTGCGCCATGCTCAGCATCCTCTCCTTGCCCCTCTTAAACTTTTGCTGCCTCACCTTAATGCGCTCCATCCTGATTAGATCAGAGAGGCAGTGAAGAGACACGAAGTATCGACACAGAGGAACATCACCCACAGCTAACAGACTGACCGTAAACATCTCTGGGCTTCGTGTATGGAAATGAGTGTACGTTATGAAACAGTGGAGTGCTCATTAGAGCGGGTGAGTGGATGTTATCAGGGCTTATGAGTAAATCCTGAGGTAAGTGTAAGTGGTGGAAATACATTGACTTTACATTGTATGATATACTGAGCGATGGCTTCCTGGAAACAGTAATGAGCGAGCCAGGAGTTGCTTTTAATACAGAGCCGATTTTAAATGGCCTTCTGAATCATGTCTACTTACTTATGGGCTAAATTAAGACTCATCAAATATATTCAAAGTCAGGAACTAGATGTTACCGTGCCTGATGTTATCACTTAGTTATCGTGTAACTATATTCTTTGTTTTCTTATATTCAACAAATCCCATAGAACAACAATGCATTTAATCAATCTTTAAGAAAAGCCTGTGCAGCAAAGCAAGATTTTTGTTAAAACTGCTAAAAGTAGTTCCTTACAAATACACTATAAGCTACAATTTTGAGTAATTGTTACATAAGAAAGTTTAAAAGCACCAAAAGAGAGACTAAAACAACGTGGATTAGGGTATTCAAGAAGTTATGTAGATGTAAATGTGTAAAGGTGAATCAATGTCTTGGGCAATATCTTACCAAGTGTGAAAGATACAAACATATTACAATAAGTGAAATTGTGAATAAATTAATTATTTGGAGTCTCACTGTCTCTTCAGCTGCTCCACAGATTTGCGCTCCTCCTCCAGTCGGGCTCTCACCGCCTTCACGATCGTAGCTTGGAAGAGCTCCGCCCCTCTGTCAAACACACAAACGTTCAAAAGTCTACGTTTGATCCTTCTTTAGTATTTACTAACCAATAAAAAGAAGAAGAAGCTGTACTGGGGAAGATAGTCATACAAGGAGCCAAGTTACATTTTAATACAAGAACGGCACCTTTCTTTCTCCTGCATGTCCCTCATTAGTTTCTATTGTTCAAACACAAAAAGGCTAGTATATCTTCTGACTATACTGACACCAAACTGAATTTGTCCTATTTCTTGATACAACCACACACTCTTTTCTTCTCAGTCAAAACTCTGTCCATCTTTACTTGTTGTCTGGATAAACATTTCAAGCCCTAAGCCTTAAAGGTTCCCTATTATACTGCTTTTCATCAATATACTATAGGTCTCAGATGTATACAAAACATGTCTCTGAAGTGTTTGGCTCCAAACACCAAACAGATCATTGCAGCATCCCATAATCCCCTCTGTTTCAAAAGTGCTGATTCTCTGTGCGTTCTATTTCGTATATGGCTTCGCCCTCTAAGGCTATCGCTATTGGGTAATCCCCTGCGCACCCGTGCAGCACTGAAACACTTGTAGTCCACGCCCACCCGCAAGGTGGGCCCCACCCTCGGGCTCCCTTCCGGTATAAATAGGAAGGAGGCCCGGCAATCTGCTCCCTCTTTTCTTCAGCACCCCGTTAGTGAAGCACAAGAGACACTTCAATTGCAGAGTAAACATGAGTAACAATTGTGTGAGAGATTGTCCCTCATGTGGCTCTGGGTTCATAATGAGTTATGACCAGCACACAGTATGCGAATCCTGCCTGGAGTCGGAGCACGCGTACGCGGCTCTAAACCAGCAGGTAGCATGCACACACTGTGCCCGTCTCCCCTCGGGCGACAGGAAGTGGAGAGCGGACGCTCTCGCTGCTGCGGCCGAGGAGGACGATTGGCCCGTCCAGGCTTACGAGCCCGCGGACGGGGGACTCGTGTCCCTCCCTCCACGGTTCACCGTTCGGTTCTCCCCTCCCTCCTCTCCCCCGGTCGGGGGAGACAGAGTCGGAGCAGGGTGCCAGCTTGGCGGCCGAACATGCTTTCCCCCTCTCCGTCACCACAGTGCTACCGGCGATAGGTGGCATCCTAGGGGAACTGCTGGAGATCATACGCAAGGCTGCAGAGATCTCCCTTTTCCCCTAGCTCAAGAGAGGTGTGCTCCGGACGACATGACCGAAGTTTCAGGAGGTCAGGAGTGACCCGATCTGGCCACGCTTCCCGGCCATCAGGAGGTTCCAGGAGGGGGCGGCGGCGAACCCGAGGACCCTGAAGGCTCCGGTGGCCACATTTGTTCCCCTCACCAAGGTGGAGGGGTTCACAGATGCTGGTTTCCCAGCCACCCCTTCTCTGGAGCCGAGCCTGACGGCGTTTTTTGGGGTAAGACAGGCCAACATAATCCCCGGACGGCGCCCTACATTGAGCGCCCCCAGAGACCAGTATGTCGCCCGCCAGGCCGACCGGGTGCATAAGTGTGCTCTTCAACTCGGTGGTGACACTGGTAGAGCGGTCCACCACCTTGGCCGCTGACGAAGCAGAGGAGATCAGCAAGGCGGCCAGCTCACTCTGTGCGCGTCCGTCGCTGTCTCCCAGGTGAGGATTTCCACGTGGGTGACACAGATCCAGCGCCACCTCTGGCTGCAGCAGGCGTCTGTTACGGAGACGGCCAGAAAAGTGCTACCGGACGCTCCAATCAGCGAGGACGAGCTGTTCGGACCCCAGTTCCACGCCATGGTGGAGTCCATGAAGACGGCCGCGGAACAGGCGGACGACATTCGCCAGCATGTGATCCCCCTGGGTGTCTTCCAACAGGGGGAGACTCCAGAGGTGGTTCATTCGCTGAAGAAGCCTGCTATTTTTAACCTATTGGTTTATAAACTGCAGAGCTCGCGGCATTCCTCTGTCCCAGAATGCTGACGATCAAACAGGTGCTGGAATGTGTTCACCAGGACGACTGGTTCACTTCCATAAACCTGAAGCATGCACATATACTTCCATGTACCCATCATCCCGAAACACAAGAAATCCTTTCGTTTCTCATTTCAGGGAATATCAGACCAGACAATCGTCTGCCGTTCAGATATTCCCTGCCTCCTCACACATGTTCAAGGTGTGTAGAGAAGGCTGGAGCCACTACACAGAGGAGGGATGAGAGTGTGGTTTTATCTGGACGACCTGCTATTGCTGGCTCGCTCCAGGGAGGAAGTTGCTTTACAGACGTTACATCTTGTATCGGATCTGTCAAAGCCTGGGTTTTTTCATACATTGGAAGAAGATCTGTCCTCTTCCCTCTCAGACAATCATTTATCTGGGAGTGGAATTAAACTCAGCCAGCATGAGAGCACGGTTCTCGCGGCAGAGAGTGGAGAAACTGACAGCTCTCCACCGGCGTGTCACACCCCGCAGCGTGGTGACAGCCCTCTCTGTGATACAGCTGCTCAGCATGACGTCAGCTGGTCACGTGGTGATACCCCTGGGTCTCCCCCACAGGAGGAGTCTCCAGAGGTGGTTCATTCGCCTGTGCATCGACCCCGTGCGTCAGAGCCGAGCTGGAGCTGCTCTCCATTGGGAAGTATTCCAGCACTTCGCCCCGTTGCTGTACAATCAAACATGTGTTGATTCGCACAGACAACAGGCCACGGCAGCCTACCTCAATCGCCAGGGAGGAGTACGATCTGCGCAGCTTCTGAACTCAGCCAGGCGGCTGCTGTGCTCGGGGCACGCACACACATGCTGCTCTCCATCAGAGCAATGTATATTCCCAGCGAATTGAACAGAGGGGCTCGCAGAGCGCAGCAGCCGTTTTATGCGAGGAGTACGGAGACTCAGTCCTGTGTCACGCGCACTGACGGGTCAGTGGGATTTGGCTTTGGTGTTACGCGCACTAAAGCAAAGCCCCATTTGAACCTTTAGATCAGGTTCCCCTTAAACTGTTATCAGCCAAAGTAGTATTACTTTTGGCTCTATCAGCGAAAAGGGTGAGTGATTTGTCTGCTCTCTCTGTGGCTCCGTCATGTCTCCGGATCCAAGGAGATGGCAGTTCAGCTGTTTTGCGCCCTAACCCGGTGGTCATCACAAGCTCTTTTAGGTCGAGAGTGATCACCCTGGCTGGCTTATTCCCTCCTCACAGGTCGGAGGAAGAAGCCGCGTCTCATCTCCTCTGTCCTGTGCGCGCGCTGTCCTGCTATGTGCACTATAGAGAGCGCTCGATCGTGCAGCCTCTGTCTGCACAACAGCTGTCACACTGGCTGTATGAGGCTGTGTCGCAGGCATTCCGTTGCAAGAAAACCCTTTGGATTCTCCACACATAGCGTTGTGTGTTCCTTCCAAACAACTCAGCTTTGGTTTCATCTGTCCACAGAATATTTTGCCAGTAGTGCTGTGGAACATCCAGGTGCTCTTTTGCAAACTTCAAACGTGCAGCAATGTTTTTTTCTGGACAGCAGTGGCTTCCTCCGTGGTGTCCTCCCATGAACTCCATTCTTGTTCAGTGTTTTACGTATCATAGATTCGTCAACAGAGATGTTAGCATGTGCCAGAGATTTCTTTAAGTCTCTAGCTGACACTCTAGGATTCTTCTTCACCTCATTGAGCATTCTGCGCTGTGCTCTTGCAGTCATCTTTACAGGACGGCCACTCCTAGGGAGAGTAGCAACAGTGCTGAACTTTCTCCATTTATAGACAATGTGTCTTACCGGACTGATGAACAGCAAGGCTTTCAGAGATACTTTTGTAACCCTTTCCAGCTTTATGCAAGTCAACAATTCTTAATCGTAGGTCTTCTGAGAGCTCTCTTGTGCGAGGCATGGTTCACATCTGGCAATGCTTCTTAAGAATAGCAAATTAAAAACTGGTGTGTATTTTTTATAGGGCAGGGCAGCTTTAACCAACACCTCCAATCTCGTCTCATTGATTGGACTCCAGGTTGGCTGACTCCTGACTCCAATTAGCTCTTGAAGAAGTCTTTAGCCTAGGGGTTCACATACTTTTTCCACCCTGCACTGTGAATGTTTACATGGTGTGTTCAATAAAAACATGAAAACATATAATTGTTTGTGTGGTATTAGTTTAAGAAGACTGTGTTTGTCTATTGTTGTGACTTAGATGAAGATCAGAACACATTTTATGACCAACTTATGCAGAAATCCAGGAAATTCCAAAGGGTTCACTTTTTCTTGCAACTGTATGTCTCCTCTGGGGTGGATCCCCCGGAGAACATCAGTGCGCACTCCACCAGAGGAATGTTCCTCCTCCACGGGTTTGCACCGAGGAATGTCAGTGCTGCATCTTGGTCTTCCAAGATGTCTCCCATTCCTCTCTGACACACCCTGTACTGAGTGAGTGACGTCAGGAATCCAGCTGTGCGCCTCTCTCCTGCCTGTCTACACACAGAGCTGCTGTTCCCCCTGTTTTTGTCACTGGGCAAAGTGTGACCTTCGTCTCTACTTTTTCACAGCGGCAGGTATGTATTGTTCCCAGCCTTCGTACCCTCATGGAGAATATTCATGTTATGCTATATTCCAGGGACGGTGATGTGCCACTCGCATGGCGCAATAGGCATGGGTTACTATCTGAGCAGGTGTGTCTGTGCTTCTAGTACCGGGTGGACTCAGTGGGGCGCAGACTACATCATGCTTCGCCCTAAACCCATTAGCGATATACGAAATAGAACTGAAGTTACCTACTGTACCTCCAGCTTCTATGAGTATTGGCGCAGCCCTCTAATGGCGCGTTTCCACTCCAGCGGGTAGCTCGCTTTAAGCGTGCTGAGCCGTGCAGGGCCAGTTTTTGGTTGCGTTTCCACTTGGCCTAGTTTTGGCCCGGGGCTACTTTTTCACCTTTTTTCTGGCCCGACTAAATCGTGGTTCTAGGGCCAGGAACAACCAGGCTGAGTCGGGCTGAGTATGCTAAACTAGAGAGAGAATCGCCGGCAAGGGGGCTACAACAAGATGAACATATTTGACCGTGATTTAATTGAATGAATGAATGAAAACTTTATTACAGACTCAGGGTCCAGATAAAAGACAAGACATTACATAGATAAAAGACAAGGCATTACATATAATAAATTACATACACAGCATAAAAATAATTCATAGTTTAAGAATAATTTAAATCAGTGTCCTACAAAGAGACAACTATACCAATGTCTCCACAGCTGTGATTGGTAGCGTGTAGTGCTATACCTTATGTTCGATAAGGCCAAGAGGATTTCATTATCAGAGTCATTAAGCCGGCAAATACATTTATACATAAGATTTCTTAAAACAGCTTGTAGAGTATTGACTCCTGCAGCCACAAACATTTCACTTGTACTAGACCATCGAGGTCTCCTCAGCAATATTCTCATGGCATCATTATAAGCTACTTGAAGTTTCCGTAAACTTGCTTTTCTGTAGTTTGACCACAAATGTGCCGTATAGAGCGGTGTGCAATAAGCTCTGAACAGAGACATCTTCACTCCATCTGTACATGCCCCAAACATACGTAGGAGAATGTTTGCTTGTGCATACATCATGCGGCATTGCCTATAAATATCTTCATCATCTGTTCTGTAATAAAGTGTCCAAGATATTTTAACTTATTACAGACACTAAGATTAATATCAGACAATTTAAAATAAGGAAATTTAAGACATTTATCCTCTTTGGTTCTAAAGATCATGACAGCACTCTTACTGGCGTTGTATTTGATGTCATGTTCCACACCATACACAGAGCAAACAGCAAGAAGCTGCTGGAGACCAGCGCCAGATGGACTCAGCACAACAAGATCATCTGCATACATAATATGGTTCACTACTAGAGTACTACCAATCATGCATCCAGTATTACAGGCTCTCAGTCGCTTGGACAGATCATCAATATAGAGGTTAAAAAGAACTGGGGACATAATTCCACCTTGTCTGACACCATTGCTAACCCAAAATGGGGCTGAGACCCTATTGCCCCATTTGACTTGCATAGTCTGGTGGCCATACCAGTAGACCAGAATTCTCACAATGTATTTGGGCACCCCTCTTTGACTCAGTTTAACAAATACACGTTTCAAAATGATGCCGAAGTAACAACATACTGATACCGGTTAGTAAAAACCATGAATTAATGCTTTGACAAGTCTGCAGACAGACGGCAGGCGAAAAATCCTTTTAAAATGCGTGCTTTGTAAATGGAGCTTGGCTAAGCTAACGTTATATATGCTCCGACCGTCCACACTCACAACAACGGCCTACAGACATAAATAAACCAGCGACTGTATTCGCCATGACACAGGCAGTCTGTGGTTTGTACTTGTTTAACTTTTGTCTAGTTTCTGAACAGATATGAGGAGCTGTGAGCTCTGAGTGCTAAGAGCTAACGGCTGTGTTGTTTTTTGGGGCGCTCATTGAAGATGACGTCACGGCTCCGCCTACACTGCGTTACTATAGTAACTACCCCAGTTCCTAAACTGTAATGGAAGCGCAGCATTAAAGTGAGCCGGGCCTAATAAGGCCGAACCAAACCGAGCGAGGCCTGCAGTGGAAGTGCGCCATAAGTGCGGGGCCCCACTGGCTCCACGAATAGCTGAAGAAAAGTTGTTTTGTGTGGGAGCAGATTGTCGGGCCTCCTTCCTATTTATACCGGAAGGGAGCCCGAGGGTGGGGCCCACCTCGCGGATGGGCGTGGACTACAAGTGTTTCAGTGCTGCGCGGGCGCGCAGGGGATTACCCAATAGCGATAGCCTTAGAGGGCTGCGCCAATACTCATAGAAGCTGGAGTTACAGTAGGTAACTTCAGTTACTTTAGATGAAAATAAGGAGCCCCTTCCCACGCCCCTCTGAGAGGTATTTGGTTAAAAAGAACACAATGGTGCTCTAGGAGGAGATTCAGGTGATAAGGTGGGGGGGTTACCTTGGTAGGTGATTGGCTAATGGTTACTCAAGCCAAAACATCGTTATGACATCATAAAGTGGCCAAAATCTGATCATTTTCAGACAGGTTTTTATAGAAATGGATCAGGACAAAAAGTGAGCGAATCTCTTTTCCTGAAACGTTCAAAATCTCTTTCCCAGAGGGGACACATGTTGATGTAGAAAAGACATGAAGAAGAGGGGACACATGTTGATGTAGAAAAGACATGAAGAAGTGGATTTTGCATAATAGGTGACCTTTCAAGCGCTTGTGTCTTCATGATTTCAAAACAATGCCTTTGCAGTCAGAGCGTCTCTTTGCATGGGATGGTTCAGCTGATCTGTGTACCTGCACGCGAGGATCTGCGACGCCCTGATGTCGGCCACCACGTGCAGGAAGTAGTAGCTCATGAAGACTCGTCTCTGCAGCAGCAGGAAGGCGAAGCAGATGCTGTCCCAGATGATCCCCGCCTCGTTGCTGGGCAGCTCACACGCATACTCTGATGATAACATGGTGAAAATATGGCTTTATTAGTTTATTCCACACATGGCAGTTATTTTAAAACAAAACATGTACACTTATACTGTGTATTTTTTATAGCGCATGGTGGAAAGAAGGGAGATATTTTACCTGCCCCTTCTTAAAAAAAGAACAGAAAAAAAAGAAATAACCATAAAAAAGTTAAATAAAAGCAATATTCTTTCAGTCACAGTTGCTTATAAATACTGAAACACAATCAAAAGTCAACTTCATACTGTCTAACTGTCTTTAAATCATAATATGAGTTTAAATTCACAAGGGTGTTGATGTGTTTCTCAAAGTGGGGGGGCGCGCCCCCGACCGGTACATTAATGGGAAACCCTAAATGTTTGAGCACCCTCTATGAAACGTCAAGCTACCCCACAGCACCCCCAAAAGAAAATCTCTGGCGCCGCCACTGAGCCTGTAACCCCGTTCTGAAGAAATGTGCAGTGCAACACAGGCTCATTGCAGCCACCTGTGATAAGACACTCTTTTCTGGCAAATATCAGCATTTTCTTTCTTTTCGTTTGCACAGATTGCAAAGTGGCAAAGTATAACGTATTGTTCTAGCAAAGGGATTGCACAGTTGTATTATGTATTTATTCTGTTGAGCACACAGACTTATGGAGCATTGTTTTACTATCACTGTTCTAGCAAAGGGATTGCACAGTTGTATTATGTATTTATTCTGTTGAGCACACAGACTTATGGAGCATTGTTTTACTATCACTGTTCTAGCAAAGGAATGCTCACGTTCATATTGATGTATTTAATAAATGTTAACTTGGCCCATTACGTCACTATTCGTGTTGGGGGGGCCCGACTTTTTTTTTTCTCCTAAGGGGGGACCTGACAGAAAAAGTTTGAGAACCTCTGATGTAGACCCTTATTTTCTGATAGTTGATGAATCTGTTTTGTGGCTTTGTTGTGTATTTACTGTAAAATGAGTTGACACAAAGATGCATTGAACTAAAATGGCCTTGAAAGAAAGGACTGATAAATAAACAAGGGTGTGGTTTTAATTATTTCTTTTTTTTCTTTTTGTGAAACACAATCTTATAATAATAATGATAATAATGTATGACTAGCAGTTACCACCTATTGAAGGGAATATTATCACGTTCTTGTACAGTGTTTTGGCGATGTAAAAATAAGTAAGCTGTTGTGTCCACTCACTCTCGTTTGCTTCGTTGATGTTGATGTTGTATTCCTTGATGGTGCAGGCCAGACTGAACAACTGGATCAACCAGCAGCGGTCCTTAATCAGAGAGTTGATGTAGCCACAAGCCAGGATCTACCAACAAAAACCCTTCATTATAAACCTGAATGCAATACATTATCTTATATATTACATCTTCATATCTTAAGTATCATCTCTGATGTGAACTCTCTATCTTAAAATACTGAGAAGAAGTTTAAACTAATGTGATTTTCTTCTAAATTCATGAAATAGGAAGTTTTAAAATCATAATATTGTATCACCTCATATGAACGGTATGTAGGATTTGAATATATGATGTGAAGATTCTCTCTTGAAAGAATTTGTATTGATGTCAATTGCCAAGAATCGTTCATTTTAAACCAAATGTTCAACTTCATGTATATCCGTAACAATTTTGTATGACTGGCAGTGTTTCTGCCAGATCAGGGCTGAGAGGGCGTCCACCCCGAGAGCGGGGGTGGAGGGTGCTTGAATTTTGACTTTAGCCGTCCCTTATAAGGCGCATTCACACTGCGGTACTTTTCCCACAAAGGTTCATGCGAACTTAGTTCATGTAAACTCTTTTATCGCGTTCACACCAAAAAGAGCCGGTACTAAAATTAGTTCATGTGAACCTTTTTACCCCCTCGAAAGTCCCTGCTAGAGAGCAGGGACTTTCGAGCGGCTCTTTTGTGAGAAAAGAGCTATATTTCTGATTGGCTGGGCGGATTGCAAACCACGCCCCATAAAACTTCCAAAAAGTTTTGTGAAGCCGCCATTTTATTATCCTCGCATTAGCATTATTAGCATTAGCATTAGCCCAGTGCAGAAACGCAGAGAGACTAACGTATGGCAACACAAAATAAAACATGGGAGCGGTGGAGATGAGGAGGTGTCGGCGTCCTGGCGATTTACTCGGAAGGCTTCAGTAGAAGCTGCTGGGAGTCCCAGCAGCTTCTACTGAAGCCAGTCCCCAACTCCGGGGACTTCCGGCCGGGGACTGTGGGCGGCAGTATACGCCGTGAAGTTGTTTGTAGCCTGCCAGTAAACCCAAAGCAGAAGAAGAAGAAGTGACGTCAGCGGCTTCATTTGCCTAATCCTCCCCCAGGGACTTTTTCCGGTGTGAACGCGATCTGTACTTAGTTCATGCGAACTAAAGACTTCGCATGAACTAAGTTCGCATGAACCTTTGTGGGAAAAGTACTGCGGTGTGAATGCGCCTATAGATACTGTCTTTTTACGTTAGTGAGCCGGATCATTCGGCTCGGCTCTCTTAAAGCGCCGGCTGTTTCGGCTCCCAAACGGCTCTTCATGTTACCACAGTTTACCACGGAGCCTCAGTATCGCCGCTGTGAGGCTCTGGTGCTCGCAGCTCACGCGCGTGCTCCACTAGCACCGCTCATCGCATCCAAATCGAGCACGTTCCGTGTTGTCCTGTAGCAGGCACCGCCGATGTCGGAGAAACGATCTTCAATACTCCGAAAAGAATCCCACCAGACTTATTTGCCCTTCCAACAGAGGGATGTCCTTTTTCCGTTTCGTTATTTCAAGCGATAAAAACTCTCGATCTTCTCTCGAATTATTAATATTTTTGGACGCCCTCGGCTCGAGTTCAGGGCGTCCCGAGCTGAATAAGGTGTCAAATGACGGCAAGACGCCCCCCTGGCGAAAACGCTGATGACTGGTCTGCAAATGAGTTACAGCTCTACCAATGAGACAGAAGGGATGAAAAACCTCAATTGTGTTTAAACTGGAACTTAACTACACCAATGTTTCTATAGTTATACTTGTGTTTCTGTTGGTTTGTTTCAATGCCTGGTTAGAAAATGATATAGTTATTTTGATTACGTTCCTGCAATAATTGAAATGTTCCTGATATCCAACTCTTCATGGTCTACTCACAGACAAAACGTTCTTCATGGTGATGACAAAGATGTTGTAGGCGATTAGGAAGTCCCAGTAGTGGAGGATCTTTTTGATTGGTTTGAGCAGCAGCTCTCCACCAAAGAGCAGGAAGTAGAAACAGGCCACCAGGTAGCCCATGCAGAAGACGCTGATGCGCGTCGTCCCCGTGATGAAGATGATGGTGAGCACGAACCAGAACAGGTAGCTGAACATGATGACCTTCAGCATGTCCAGGTACGACCTAGAGGACAGTGGAAAAACCATTATGTCAGCACTGTTTCAACAAAATGATGACAGATTCAATATATAGATTATTTTTCAGATACGTTGCCAGGTCTAAATGTCAGAGAAATGTCATTGTTTGTTTTATTACTCTAATTCCTAGAAGTGATCTGGCTTAAGTGAACGAGACGTAAAGTACAGAGCTAACTAGCCGGCTGCATTCGTGCCATATCAACATTAGGAAACACATTATTCCAAAACAGCTACCCAAAATTCAACGCTGCAGTCACACCTGATACATGGAATCATAGCCTAAATTAGATTTTTATTATTGCAGCATTTTAAGAGGCAATAAATGTACTGTGTTTACTATTCAGCTACTTTAATTTAGCTGCATTTGTGCCGTTTATATTGGATGTTACATCACTGCGTTTTCGGTACAATTCTAAGTAATTGTTCCGCCCTATTATTGTGACTTTATTGTTTAATGTTGAATTAAATTAACTTGAGATTGACCAAAGTTTATGAGCTGAATTTTACACGGGGTTACAAATAAACAACATGGACCCTGGCCAGCTGAGCTAAATTGCTAATACCACATCATCCCATTTAAAACAGTTTTCCAGTTCATTGTGTTGCTGTGAGCATCATCCTCCCATCAATCACACTTAGGGTACTGCTTAGGGTCAGGAGTCCGGTAAGAGTCTGATCGATGATCGTGAAACCAGACTCCTGTCACTCAGCGCAGGTTCATAATGGTCACTTCTGCGTGTGTGTAGCATATGAGTACCCTATGTTTTCAGGTGAGAGACCATCAATTGATGTGTGGAGAGGATACATAGGAAGCAACTTGCATTAATTGGATTGACCTGGGGAAAACATGGGACCACAACAGCAGCTGCACTGTTGAGGAAGCAGCTGTGATGAAGTGGGTTTGGATCGGACGATGCGTTGATGGGCCGGAATCGCTGAGTGAGTGTCCTTCTTCATCAGGGGGAGAAAATACCTTTTCCATACTTAAAAGCTATTTATTGAGTTAGAGTACAGGACAAAAGCGCCTGAGTCGCGGAGTGACGGACAGAGTGTTTTTGTGGATTATGGATTTCTCCCCCCACCCCGTATCCGTAATTGGATCCTGGAGGGAAACGATGGAATAAGTGCAGAGCTGCTGCGGCGCGGACAGACGGGCTGTACTGCTCTCTTCTCTCTACTAGGGGCTTGTTGATGGACACAGAGTGCGTTAATAAAAGACTTGTCCACTTTGCGCATCAAAACAGTGGAATGTGAAGAGCACATAATCAATGACTGTGGACAGGTCAGGATGCTCTCGCTGTCTTTCTGACTCGCTGTCTATTTCCCTGCCTCTCAAAGAAATCTCTCTTCACTCTTTTCAGGTGAAAAGTCAGTATCCAGCTCTGAACTCAAATATCGGACAACAGCCAGACTCCTGTATATACAATGGGTCTCTCTCTAAGCTACGGTCATCTGTCTCACCTATATTTGTCTAGGATAAAGGATTTGCTGAGAGAGTGTGTTCTTATTCAGCACCACTCCACTTAGGATTGGTACAGTAACGCAGAAAGTAGCCAAGTATAACAGCAGTGTTCTCCTGAGTTAGCATCGGAGCAGCTCCACTGGAGAGGAGTTTTATTAGACCGACTTCTGAGGAGTATGATGCCTTTCTTTATACTTTTCTAAATGTACCCGACCAGAGAGGGAAATCAAACCTGCAGCTTGCTTCACTGCTTTTCACCCCATCACTCAACTCAAAGCACTAATAGATCATTTACGTCAGTCACATCCTGGTTTGCAATAAGTATTTCTCTTTTTTTTTTCTTGGGGCAGAAGAAACAAGTCATGAACCATAGACATTAAAATGTTTAAGCTATAATAGGGTTAGAAAACACATGTTTACTTACACATTCAGTCGTTTTGGAGAAATTGTATTATTGATTTGCATTCATTCTTGTATTCACATGATGAAATGCAGTATTTACTCATGCAGTATTTTAACGATCTTGTCTGGTCCCTACCAACTCCTGGAGGAAATATCTGGCACATTAGCTGCCAAATGTTCCACTATTTTCACCCGCTATTCGCTAACTGTGCCTGTCTGCTGATTGGTGTTGAGCAGGTTCGGTACAGTGTAATCTAGTAAACCATAGACCTAAATAGACATCTCTGCATTGGTAGGAACAAATAACAAATATGGTGAAACTCTAAAGTTTGTGTTTTCCTTTTAAAAACGTATAAAAAAAGTTGTACTCTACAGAGACACCACAAGCATTCACATCCATACAGTGGGATCGATGTAACCCATATATTATACAAATACAAAACCTTCTTAATAGTGCGGCTTGTTTTGAACAAATCTAACATCATGACTACTCATTCAAGCACAGTATTAAAAAGTGGCTCATTGAAAACCAACAGTGTCAGCACTGATGTGTCGGTGTGTGCATGAGTGCGTATTGTAGATGTTTTATTTATTTATTATCATGACTTGCTCTTATCTGTATTCAGTGATGTCATCTATTGTAAATGTGTACAATGGTATAACAAAGTCGTGGTATTTTTATTATTGCTTTTAGGATAAAACCATCTGGCAAAGGGACTATCGATGAAAACTAGCCTTTTGGCTAATTCGAGTACTTTTACATGTTTTTAATATGTTGATTAATGTACACTGTCCCTTCTTTTAAATAAATCAATTCAATTCAATTAAGGATCAATTTAACTGGCTACTTCACTTCCTCTCCATTTATGCATCTCGTCCCTCTTGGTGATGCTGGGCTCAAATGGCATTCAAACTATAAAATGTTTACTGGTACTGTAAAATCTAATATAAGTGAAATAAAAGTCTCGGATCAAGTGCCATAAACTTTACCCAAGTAGCTCTGATAGGAATAAAACAGAAACATACTTGCTCCACTTCCTGCTGCAGTAAATGTAGCTAAACATTGATGTACGTTTCTGTGCCTAGGGTGACCAAGCCAAATGTGGGGCAAAATTACGTTTGTGCGGACAATGCGGGACATGTTACTGCTTTGCTAAGAGCTAGTTTACAATTAAATATAATGTCTATCCAACCCTTAAAAATAAAAATGTCTTTAGAAACTATTAGCTTCTAAATATTATTTACAACGCTTTACTATGGTTTAATTGTTTACACAAACTATGCAAGTGAAGTAATACAAAATATCAATTTTGAATGGAATTTTTTTCAACATTTTAACATCAATAAATATTCTCGTGTTTTTGTGTCTTATCTGGGAATCTCCCTCCACCGGCTACACCCATAAGTCAATCAATGTTTTCTGTTGATTGATTGACATCTGACACAGCTAATGGTGATAGCCCTCTCTTGTTTTCTCAACACCTTTGGATAAAAGCCAAGTTTTAGACGGGCGACTGTTAATCAAATGCGGGACATTGGCAAAATGTGTGAGAACAATGACAAAAATGCTGTGCAGTCCCACAAAGCGGGGCAACTGGTCACCCTATCTGTACCTGCAGTGGATGAAGTCGGGGACGGGGTTGTGGACGCTGAAGGAGGCGGCGTCCAGATCTCTGCAGATCTCCACGTTGTCTCCAGCCATGATGCGGACCGCCGCCTTGTTCTCATCCTCAAAGACCTGCCTCTGGAGCGAGGCACACAGCAGCAGCATGAAGTCATCTGGAGAAGAAGAGAGGAGACATTTCACTTGTGGGGAAAATCTTGGTCGTAATAATACAAGAAACTTTAAAGGTCCCCTATTATACTGTTTTTCCTCAATATATTACAAGTCTCAGATATATACAAACATGTCTCTGAAGTGTTTGACTCGAAACACCAAACAGATCATTGCAGCATTACCCATAATCCCCTCTGTTTCAGCCCTGTTTCAAAAGTGCTGATTCTCTGTCTGTTACTTCAGATGAAAATTAGGAGCCCCTCCCCACGCCCCTCTGAGAGACATTTGGTTACAAAGAACACAATGGTGCTCTAGGAGAAGATTCAGGTGATAAGGTGGGGGGGGGGGTTACCTTGGTTGGTGATTGGCTATTGGTTACTCAAGCCAACACATCGTTATGACATCATAAAGTGGCCAAAATCTGATCAGCTCATATTCAGACAGGTTTTTATAGAAATGGATCAGGACAAAAAGAGAGAGAATCTTTGTTCCTGAAACTGTTAGAGTCTCCTTCCACAGAGGGGACACATGTTGATGTAGAAGAGACATGAAGAAGAGGGGACACATGTTGATGTAGAAGAGACATGAAGAAGAGGGGACACATGTTGATGTAGAAGAGACATGAAGAAGAGGGGACACATGTTGATGTAGAAGAGACATGAAGAAGAGGGGACACGTGTTGATGTAGAAGAGACATGAAGAAGAGGGGACACATGTTGATGTAGAAGAGACATGAAGAAGAGGGGACACGTGTTGATGTAGAAGAGACATGAAGAAGAGGGGACACATGTTGATGTAGAAGAGACATGAAGAAGAGGGGACACATGTTGATGTAGAAGAGACATGAAGAAGAGGGGACACATGTTGATGTAGAAGAGACATGAAGAAGAGGGGACACGTGTTGATGTAGAAGAGACATGAAGAAGAGGGGACACATGTTGATGTAGAAGAGACATGAAGAAGAGGGGACACATGTTGATGTAGAAGAGACATGAAGAAGAGGGGACACATGTTGATGTAGAAGAGACATGAAGAAGAGGGGACACATGTTGATGTAGAGGAGACATGAAGAAGAGGGGACACATGTTGATGTAGAAGAGACATGAAGAAGAGGGGACACATGTTGATGTAGAAGAGACATGAACAAGTGGATTTTGCATAATAGGTGACCTTTAATGACAATTGGTATTATTACCTGCGATGAGGATAGAAGGTTTAAAAAATATATTACTACAGAGTTTCATCCGAATTTCTGTGATTGAAGAAAAACACCCACAAATCTCGGAGATTAACAAATGTACGCAAAATAAACTTGTGTTGTTTAGCAACCACATGGCTTCACTTTGCTGACTTGGATCATCATCACACCACAAAAGCCCCCGATACATTTACATTTGAGTGAGGAGGTGCAACAGTATAGAACCTGGTTATATAATGGCGTCCGTGGTGCTATGAGGGTTATCACACCTTAATGTTAAGCGATGTGGTACCTTGACAAACATTTGTTTTTTTCCTCCTAGATTTATGACCCATTTATGGAGTTTTTCCTCCTAAATTCAAAGCATTCAAGTTATTTTCTCTGAATATTACCCAATTTGTAATAATTTATTTAACCTACAATGGCCCTTATACACATTCGCAATAACCACTACACATCTATAAGTGAAAAACCTACAGATGAGGAACGATGGATTAGGCGGGGTGCGGAAATCTGGAACATAGAGCCACTTGACCACATTGGAGTCAGTCGTAGAGTTGGGAAACCTCCAGGGATAGTCTGAAATAAAAACATACGCCATTATCATCGGACATATATGATATATGATTGTGGATCACTTTAAAAGAATGGCATTTATGCCAATTAAAGCTTTGACATTGAAACAACAGATGACACTTCACAAATGCAGAAGAGCATTTCACATGTTATGCACTAAATAATGACCCCATTGACTGTAAAATGCTCGGTTGATTGATAGGGACAATAGTCTTTGATTGTGTCCTGATATCAAAGCAGTACAATCTGGCCTTGTTGTTCACACAAACCTTTGCAGGCTGCTGGCGGGATCCCGATGCAGATAAAGTACTGGAAGGTCAGCATGACGGCGAGGAAGAAGCAGTATTTGGGCCAGATCTCAGCGATGGCTTTCCTCCTGCGTCTGTACATGACTGCAATCAGGGCGAAGGCGTGAAGCATGGCGTAGAAGTCCATCCGCTGCCCGATGACATTCACCACGAGCAGCAGGCACGTCTGAGGCAAACACACAAGGAATACAAACATTAAGTGTTGTTTTCAAAAAGAGGATATATTATGAAAATGTTCAGGTTCAAATTTGTATTTTGTTCTTCTCTCTTTCCACCCACTCTGTCTGAAACCAGAGCCCAGTTTTCTCTGATTGGTCAACCACTTGGAGATATCCCGCCCCTTAGCCTATCACGTACAATCTGTTGGAGAGCTAGCCATTAGGCGCATTCACACTGCGGTAATTTTCCCACAAAGTTTCATGCGAACTTAGTTCATGAGAACTCTTTTATCGCGTTCACACCAACAAGAGCCGGTACTAAAATTAGTTCATGTGAACCTTTTTACCCGCTCGAAAGTCCCTGCTAGAGAGCAGGGACTTTCGAGCGGCTCTTTTGTGAGAAAAGAGCTATATTTCTGATTGGCTGGGCGGATTGCAAACCACGCCCCGTAAAACTTCCAAAAAGTTTTGTGAAGCCGCCATTTTATTATCCTCGTATTAGCATTATTAGCATTAGCATTAGCCCAGCGCAGAAACGCAGAGAGACTAACTTATGGCATGTCGGCGTTCTGGCGATTTACTCGGAAGGCTTCAGTAGAAGCTGCTGGGAGTCCCAGCAACTTCTACTGAAGTCCTCTTACAACTCCGGGGACTTCCGGCCGGGGACTTTGGGCGGCAGTATACGCCGTGAAGTTGTTTGTAGCCTGCCAGTAAACCCAAAGCAGAAGAAGAAGAAGTGACGTCAGCGGCTTCTTTTGCCTAATCCACCCCCAGGGACTTTTTCCGGTGTGAACGCGATCTGTACTTAGTTCATGAGAACTAAAGAGTTCGCATGAACTAAGTTCGCATGAACCTTTGTGGGAAAAGTACTGCGGTGTGAATGCGCCTAATGAAAGCGGGAGTGTTACTTAGTGATGTAACTTTGTTAAGGAAGTAAACAAAGGAGTCCAATTGAGGCAGATTGGGGAGTGTGTGGGAGAGAAACTCCCTCTGGAGGGAACTTTGGGAACATGTTAGCCTTTGCAGACCATTTACATGCACACAAACCTATACAACACACTACAGAAGATGGAAACCCCCACAAAAGAAAATAGGGCCTCGTTAAGCTCTTTTCATTTGTATTTACCTCAAGTCCAAACTTGTAGAAGAAGTAGTTGATGAAGTATTTGATGAAGCGGATGATGCCGATGTCCAGGTGTTGCCGTGTGATATCATGGAAGATGATCTGGGCGGCGGGAGGCGATAGCTTGTTCCTCAGTCTGAAATACTCCTGATGGCGGTAGATGGTCACCTCGAACGCTAACAGAGCTAGCATCATGAGGTTGTCCTGCACAGATGGAGAGAATATCTTTAAATGTGTTGTTCTAATGTGAAAAATACGTTCTTATTGATAGTTATTTTCTTTTGTCTCTGTTTGCATTGCATTTGATATTGAGGTAATCCAAAAGTAATGGAAATATGGTTACATTTCTTAATTTTTTTTGTGTTTGCTGTTTGTGCTCCTCACCCTGAGGTAGCCCAGCAGGTCGTTAGTTTTCCCCAGGCCGACCCAGTTGGCTGGATCCACCGAACTCCTATACAGCAGAGACTTATTCATGTCATTCTTCTGTTCTTCTGAGTAGTCGTTTGGCTGTGGACAGAACATATCATTGTATATATGAAGTAAAAGTGTAAGGATAGTCAGGATAAGGGCTGGACTGAGTCATTTGAAGCAGCAATTATTTTAGATTCTACACCAACATTTACATTCAAATTCTCTGGGATGTCAATTACTTTTGTTTAAACCTGGCATTTCTGCAGTTTCATTTTTAAAGCTTAGCTATAATAATATAACTAGTGTTCAAATATTTGTCGTGAATTCAATCATTGAGTGTTGTCTATTTTTTTTTTTAAAGTCAGCATTTGTTAAACACAGATCACAAAATGTTTTTTATATAACAAATGATACCTTTTTAATACACTTATTTTCAAAACGAGGCACGTACGATTATACATAAGTTAAATTGAATAAAAAAGATGATTAAAAAATAGTAATAACTTTTTTTTTTTTTTTTTAGGGTGTCCTGAAATCTAGGAAAAGATTCAAAGCCTCAAATGTGAATAAAATGAGACATTCAGTACAGCCCTCGTAAGGATATGATCTATGTTGTGTAAATATGAATGGAAAAAAAGCAATTTCTTCCTTTATAATCACCATCGAACAGTTCGTGGAGTGTTTTTTGGGATCTACGACCGTGAGCTGGTACATCATTTTACACACAATGATGACACACGTCCAGACCGTGCAAACGCTGGAGGCGAGCGGCCGGTACTGGCAGTACGGCAGCGCGAAGGCCCAGGACGCCACGAACACGTAGTTGAACAAAGAAACCTGAAAAAGAGACAATGCATGCAATGAGGACAGGAAAAAACGAATAAATCCTTTTCTAATTACATGTCCTCCTTTTCCTACACCAACTAGTGTTAGTATTTATTGAGTTGTTTCATGTATTATATGCATGTGATTCATAATTACTGTAGGTAAGAAGTGCTTGAATACACTTACACATCCCTTTACGCAAAATAACTGGAGCAAAGAAGTGAAGAAAATTGAGAGGAAAATCCAAATGCACTCGTAAAAATTGAGGTCAGGAACTATGAATAAACTATCATTACAAAACATAAATATAAGTCTATAAAAGTCAGTTTTAATGAGAATGTAAAAGCGCAAGCAGCTTATCCAAGCTCAAGGCTTCATTCAGAGAGAGTTGATGGCAAGATATCTGCGGTGTAACTCTTTAACCAATCCTGGTTTATTCCCTATTGGTTCCAGTTGGCTCGGTGTTGTTATTTTTTACAGCATATGAGCCATTAAATCTACCAAGGAAATGTGAGCAATGCTAACAGTGGGTATTTGTGATTGGAAATGTAATAGCTTTTTGACTCGAACTGTATGAAATGACCTTAGTTAGAAAAGATTGTGACAGGAGAGATTTACTTACAAACAAATAGAAATAGCCTCAGGAAACCGCTGGTATGTAATGTGAAAAATGGCAGTGTAGCATGTGGCACAATTTTAACAAGAGAACATTTTCAAAGGGCCCTAATGTCAAAGGCACTGCCACCTTGTTAACCTCAGCTTTTTAACAGCTAGAAAGCCCCCAAATCCGAGCATCTGAGGCTGCAAATTGGCTCGTATTGGGCGTGTAACACCTCTGCTTTATAGCTTAGATATAGAGCCTTGTTTTAAGTGTAATGCCAAGCTTTCTTACATCTTTGACGGCGACCAGCACGATGTAGCAGGACACGATCTTGATGATGTGGATCTCCAGTAACCACCAGATGAACAGCTGCAGTTTGTGGAAATACTCCAGGAACTTCAGGAAGAGCACCGTCAGCCGGTCGACCACCAGGTGCCATTTATTCTTCAGATCTGAAAGAGAGGAGAGTGACTAAGTAGGTGCAAATGTGAAGAGTTTCCAGGTTTCATCTCTTCATTACTGTGGGGGAAAATTCTGAAGCAATTGGAAACAGGACTCAGAGAGACACGAGGAGAGCTGGAGCTTTGATGGCAAACACTGACGGTTTATTTGGAGCCACGGGCCACGGTCTGACCACACGGTTGAGATGCCACAATCAATTCTGAAGAACCCTCCTGTAGCTTCAACATTCTTCAATACATAGACTAAACAGCTGGTGAAACTGAATCACATTTGTTGGCTTGGGGTCATCTACACCCCGAGAAAGATGTGTTCCAGGTGTCCCACAACAATAACTATCTCTGACCGAAAGTTGCCCGGTCATAAACTGGTAACAACAACAAAATGCTATGTTAGTCCCTCCTTAAGGGAGATAGCGGCTGCTCGAGGTTGGGCATCTGCGTCAGAGAGCAAAAGGTAAACATGTATACAGAATTATTCCCTGGCACTTACAGCTGTGCAGTCTGTCTCAGTTTGAACAGTACTGACATTTTGCTTACGTAGCTTTTAAAACAGCAACCCCAGCTGGAGCAGAATCTCTTTTTGCACTTCAGGAACAGGTCTTATTTTTGTTAGTATATCTTATTTAAAAAAGACTGTCCTGCTGCCATAGAAATGTATTAAACCACTGGGTAAAGATGGACCCTAATAAATGCACTTTTCCAGTCCTATTTTGTATTAGTATATTGATGTATTTGCAGAAAGGCTGAGTAGCAATTCCATTGAAACACAAACTGTACCTCATAAACATTAAAACAAGTTAAAATTCAGCAAACATTTAGAGGTTGTCCAAACGTTTATAAAATGTGGTTATGATTAATTGTAAATGCAAACTTTGTCTAATTTTTCATTTTATCGGTTGGAGTAAACAAAATACCATTGGGATTTAGGGAAATACTTAGTTTCAGTCTTACAAATCATTTGCAGTCAAATAATGAAATGTATTCAGCAAACTATTTCTTATTGAGTGTGTTGAATTAGTGGAACCAATGTGTAAGACAATCTGCATTTTAGTGAGGGAAAGCTACATTTTGATATGTATAACATTTTATTGAGCAAACTTAACAGCTAAACATATGTTTCAGATATATTGTGAAACTGTAAAATGTTTGTTTATGTCATTTTCCCCATATATCACGATATACACCTCAAATGTGTGTTTTACAAGCTATTTCTAAACTGTTGCTTTAATTACCTGAGAATTAGACCTTAATATTCTCACAAAGGATATTAAAACTCCAGCTATAGTTTGGTTATGTGTTTCTACAAAGGATATATTATCTCAGGTTTTAATAGAGCCCTCATTGTTTGGATAAGAAAACACAGAGGGCATATACTATAGCTCGCATAGCTTGCACCTCATTATAAACGGAGAGGCCCTGCAGGGTTGTGTTTTATCACCTATTTTATTTTCTGTGTATATAAACAACATTTTAATTTAAGAGCAGTGTCACGGTCTGCGTAAATATGCTAATGGTGTAGCGCTAGTTGGCTCTAGCAGGGCGATGTAATGGATGAAAGTGACCACTTGAGCTACGCTCTGTGTCAGCAGGGGAAACTGGAGGTAAATCTTACTGAACCCAAAAATCTGCAGAACAACACATTTTTACAGCTTTCCTCGGGATGATTAACGGCCGGCTGGTGGAGAGTGCAGGCGGCGGATACTTGGACAGCACACTGAGTCTAAGAGAGACTTTAAAGAGTGTATGCAACATATGTCTTCTGAGCAGACTGAAGAGCAGAGACAGATCAAAAAGAAAAACGTCTCTACGCTCCTGACAGTGTAGCCGGCGCCGCTACATATCAGCACATGTGAGTCTCAGCTGTAAACACAACGAGAGGAGGAGGCATGGAGGAAAGCTTTCATACACTTTGAAGTAAAACACATAAGAAATGTTCAAGTACAAGACTGCAACATGATCAGAGATACAGCCTCTGGATGAGAAGTTTTATGACCGCTGACAAGGAAGTTGTGTTTTCAGTCTGTCCGTGTGTGTGTCAACAGGATTATAGGAAAAACTACTACTGCAATTTGTTATGATAATAAATGGAAGGATGTATCACGGGCCAAGGAAGAAACCCTTCACTTTTGGAGCAGAGCCAAATGACACAGAGGATACAAACACAATTCTTCTTGTTTGTTAACAATATGAGATACGGCAATTTCCTTGCATTCATATGGTGTTGGAATAAACTGTAGCTGAAAAACAAGTTCCCGACTAAGAAATTCACATAAACTACCCCCTCAAAGAGAACAGCAATTCAGTGTTGTGTTGTTTAAATGCTCTGAGCAATAAAATACAACACATCCTCTGTAATGTCCTTGTTCTTTCCATATTAGTTTGTGAACACACGGGAAACGACAGCTTAACTCAGGAAATGGGACCATCCGAGGAGCATGTGAATGCACCGTTGGCCTTGGCGGAGGTCTGTGCCCTACAAGTGCTACTGTATTGTAGGTTTCATATGATTTGCTTTGATATTTCATGTTTTTCAGAGGAACTTGAAAACATATTTTAGAAACACTGGATACATTCCTCAAGATGTAACCGCCAAACGAGTATTTATTGTTTATCTCTTGTTCTTCTTATAATGATAATTAGTGTTAAAATGAAAGAGAAGACAGTATCAGTCCTAACGTGGTTCTTCGGTGTGTTGCTGGAGTACACACACACACACACACACACACACACACACACACACACACACACACACACACACACACACACACACACACACACACACACACACACACACACACACAACTCCACCCCTCACAGACTGCAACCACTACTATTTAGAAATATTTATAGCCTTTTTACTAATATATATTTAGAAGTGTAAATATGCACATTGACATTGAATTGTATCTCGTTGCACTGTCATCGCTCTGCTTTTACCACTCTTATATATTTATTGTGTCTGTTTTTTACTGCAGTGAGAGTTGCCAAATACATTTTGTTGTACTTTGTATGATGACAATAAAGATATATCCTATTCTATTCTACCTGAGCTCTGCTCGGTGCTCTGCTCGGTGCTCGGCTCCGGCTCGGTTCCCGCGCTGCAGTGCCGGCTCTCGTCTGTGCTCGACTGCCGGTTGTCGGAGAAAGTCCTCGATTTCTCTCCAGTCATGTCGGTGTCGTCCATCATCACCAGGACCTTCTCCTTCTCCCCCCTCCACTCCCCCTGGTCCTCCTGCTCCTGCTGCTGCTTCTCCTGCTGCGGCGGCTCCTCTCTGGATATCGTGGCCTCCACAGAGCTGGCGCTGAGCATGGTGATGTCCGCCAGGCTGCCGTCCTGGTGCACCAGTCTGAAGACAGGTGGAGAAGTTATTACAAACACACACAGGCATGCAGACTCACACATACATATTTGTATCTCTACACTTATGAGGACCTTGAATGACAGACTGAATGTCTTTAACCTGCTTACCTGACGTTAAACTGTATGTATAAGCAAGCCATTTTCCACCATTCAATGGCTACTCTGGAACCACAACATCTTCTATTAATGAATGAAATAAATTAGAAACTGATCAAATGACTGCTGTTGAGATTTGGCCTATTATTTGAACGTGAGACTCCTTCCTATACTTTCTTAGCGGTTGTAAAAACCTTTAACCAGGACTTACTTTTTAAAAGTTTTACGGTAAATGGCAGGGGTATCAAACTTTTGGTTGCACTCAAAGAGCCGGTGGTAACTTTAAGACTATATAAATATACATAGATAAATATACATAATATATATAAAATAATGTATTATTTAACAATATTGCCTCTGCATTGGATTATTATCTAGGGTAATAACTTCATAATTAACTACGTCTGAAAGCAGAAGTCTAGGGCAAATAATTGCAAGTAATTGCAAGTCTCTTCAGTGCGCATCTCACAAAATGAGATACATTGTGGGACATGTAGTTTATGGGCAACGTGCGCCTGTAAAGCAGCACGTAACCTTATAATAAACTGATTATATTCTTTGCAAGCTCTTGTTGGCCACATAAAATGAAGTGGCGGGCCAGATTTGGCCCCCGGGCCTTGAGTTTGACACCCCTGTGTTAAGGTTTTTAGAGACAGTGGAGAGACAATGTTTGCCTGACTTGCCATAACCCAAAGCTTTTTTTTCATACGACCTTTGACTTCAAGTAAAATACACGTCTTAAATATATATCCTTTTACTAAGTAAAATACTTTTAATTTAAGTTACCTCAAATAAATATTCTCGAGGATTTGTATTTTAGAAAAAAATCTCTTAACCTCTTAAGCCCGAGGGTCCCCCCAGTGGACCCCTCCCACCGTTTTTTTACGAGACTATGTCTCAGGGCTTCTTAACATTTATGAAACTATTAATGTTCCATACCCTTTTAACGGTAAGAAACTCAGCTAACTGACAATGTGAACCATGTTTAGCTAAATGAAACCAGAGTAATACCAAGCCTTTGAATTAGCATGGAGCGAAAAAATGCTAACTAATGCTAATGGACCTTTGCACAGCACTCACGGTAGAAATGCCCTTACTTATCCTAACTGCACAAACAAGATATCCGATTAAAGCTGAGACTCCACAGATTCCACACATGTAATGTCATCACTGTAGGACCCCGAATTGCGGAGCTATCAGCCAGAAAAGAGAAAGTAAACAACATCCGGTTTCAAAAATATTACAATAATTACGTCTTACCTTTTTTGATTTGTGATCAAAAGTTGTGTTCAACGGAATAAAAACGCCGCTCAAGGTTAATCCAATGTCTTTGTGTCACGTAGACATTTTTACTGATAATCCATCATCATATTTATGGCAATATACTGGGTATAAAGTTTTGCAGTCCAGGCTTGTACTTTCAGATATGCTTTGTTCGCTTCTCTATTACGTCCGCAATGGTAATGTGTACGTGGATTTGGGAACTGCCCATCGATTCTATTGGTTCTGATGGTTAAGAAAAAGGTGTAAATCACACGAATCGACCAATGGGTTCCAGAGATATAGTCCTGCGTAAAGTATAAAGAATGCCAGCCAGTTTAAGTACATTATGCAGCCGACTTAATTTATTGTTTACTACGTAAGGAAGCAGGAATTGCAGGACCCAGAGCGCACGGAGCACACAGCAGATAACGGAATTGCAGTTTTATTGCTTATGGATTATCAGAACATTTCAAAGGGGACACAGCCCCATTGGATATTAACCTATGGATGAACTACATCATCGTTTTTATCGTTTTAATGCCATTGAAGACCAGTTTAGACCAGACAAAGAGGAAGGTAAGCCATTAGCCTAGCGCATGTTGGTACCTAGCGCCAGTGTTGTAGTCAAGTCACCAATTCACGAGTCCAAGTCACTCTCGAGTCCCCACTCTTCGAGTCCGAGTCCAAGTCCGAGTCACCTAGGGAGAGTCGTAGTCGAGTCCGAGTCCAAGTCCGAGTCACCCAAGGAGTGTCCGAGTCGAGTCCGAGTCCGAGTCATCATTACCTGTGTTCGAGTCCGAGTCCAAGTCCGAGTCACCCAAGAAGAGTCCAAGTCAAGTCCGAGTCACAAGTCTTCATGTATTAATCTTAGTGTCATCGTTATCGGCTGAATCTTTACTTATTGATTTGATCACATTACTCTGATGATAGTGTTCAATACAGCCTACCTATATATATATATATATATATATTAGGGCTGTCAGTCGATTAAAATATTTAATCGCGATTAATCGCATGATTGTCCATAGTTAATCGCAAATTAATCGCACATTTTTTATCTGTTCCAAATATTCGCCTCCATTCAACCTGGAACCTCTCTCATTCAATAATACAGTGTGTGTGTGTGTGTGTGTGTGTGTGTGTGTGTGTGTGTGTGTGTGTGTGTGTGTGTGTGTGTGTGTGTGTGTGTGTGTGTGTGTGTGGTGTGTGTGTGTGTGTGTGTGTGTGTGTGTGTGTGTGTGTGTGTGTGTGTGTGTGTGTGTGTGTGTGTGTGTGTGTGTGTGTGTGATGGATCGTTGGAGCTATGTGCAACTCTGCTCGAACGGGAGCTGCCTGGACGCTGCAATCATGTTGCGCGCACTATCCGTGCTGAGTGTGCTGACTTTTCGTACAATGTCCCACTGTCTGGCTTCCTGCATAAAGTCAAGTGCTCGGCGCAGTTGTCGGCGAAATGTCGCTCCTCTGTTTTCATTTAAACAGCTCCTTATATCCGTTAGCGCAGCTAGCTAGCACCAGATGCTAACAACAACAACAATACACGTAAGGTCTCTCGCTCGGGCCACATATACATACACCCTCCCGGTCCTCCCGATGGCCAGTCGGTGCCTGCCGGTGAGCGTGGAAGTGTGGTCTGCCACAAGCGGACGGCAGGAGCGGGGCTGTCAGCATCAGCTTGTAGATGGTATTTAAACTCGATGCGCTCTGAAACTACGGGGCGGGCCGAGGACAAAAAATACACATGCGTTAATCGCGTTAAAATAATTAGTGGCGTTAATTTTTGTTTGCGTTAACGCGTTAACTTGACAGCCCTAATATATATATATGAACTCCATCCTTAGAGTAATGTGTTATGGAGCCTCCGTGACAGAGATCATTTTCAGTCTCTAATTTTCACGTTCATTGTAGGCTAGGGCTAGGCTACTCATCATATGCAGTATCACCAAGGACATTTATAGCTTTTTAACAGTATCTATCTAGACAATAAAACTGCACTTGGTCCCTAGGATGTGATACCAACCCCTACCTCCATCTAACCTGACATCTTAAAACCTTTGTGGAGTCAATTTAGTGGCTAACGTTAACGTGGGTTAGCAAGCTAACAATAGCATTTCTACTTACTTTTCTGGGTGCCGCCGTGAAAGGTGTCGATTGAAATTCGACGTTGTCCCAGTCTTCTCTTCTATCTTCTGTCCACATAATGTGCATTTTGCGCTGCTCTTTCCCAATATGGAAACGAAATCTTTAAAAGCATACAGCACGATGCGGGGTGTGTCTCTGGACAACTTTAGACTGGTATAGCAGCGGGGGCGCGCCCAGTACGTGAACTCGCCTCGCAGGTGCACACGCCAGGACACAGAGGACATCAGACTCCAGAGAAAACTTGCTCGAGTCCGAGTCCAAGTCCGAGTCACCTAGGGAGAGTCGTAGTCGAGTCCGAGTCCAAGTCCGAGTCATCGTGCGTGAGAATTCACGAGTCCGAGTCCGAGTCGCGTCAATCAGTGCGCGAGTCCGAGTCAAGTCACGAGTCCCGAAAATCGGCACTCGAGTCCGACTCGAGTCCGAGTCCAGGACTCGAGTACTCCATCTCTGCCTAGCGCCACTTGTTTTGATGTACGTTTTTGTTGATAACCTCGCAAGTTTGTATCTTTCAGTGTTGAGGTGGCCACCGTTAGATTCCGTGTCTCCTTGCGATCATAAACGATGTGTTGGATGTGCAGCTAGGATAAGTAATAAGGGAGCTAGGAGTGATTTTCGGTGCAGTAATAGGTTAGCATTTTTCGCTCGGGGCTAATTCAGAGCCTCACTGTTAGCATTGTGTGTTTTTTTTGAAAAAATAAATGAAAAAAATCAGTTGAGTTTTTTCCCGTTATATGGATATAAAATATTCATAGTTTATTAAATATTAAGGTTCCTTAGACGTTGTTTCCTGCAAATGACGTTAGAATAACAGAGTATGTTTTTATATATTTTTTTTACATTTTTTTTTTTTTCTCAACAGTTGTATTTGGATGGAATGAATACCTACAGTGATAATGGAACTGATGGTTCCCAAATTACCCAGAGGTGAGTCCGCCTGGACTTCATTTTTCTAAATCTGTCTAAAAAGGTCAAATTTCACTTGTTTTGCATCAATCTTGATACAGGGTACTTATTATATGTTATAGTTTGGATTCCTAAAGCTTTTAGTCTACCTTACCATCATTCAAGGGTGGTTTTCACTATAAGTAATGGGTTTTTTTTTTAGGCGGACGTTAGAATGTACATGTTTTTACTATGTTCCATCTGAATTTATTTTAAAATATAAACATCTATATTGATTCTGACACTTCTACATCCAACTCACAGATGTAACCTTGCTTTGAGAGAAAAGATTATTAATTTACCCCTTTTAGAAGTGAAGATATAGTCTTTGTTGTGTTAGTGGCATTTTCGAGCCTGAAACCTGAAAAACAGGCTCAGGGCTTAAGAGCTTAAGTCAATTAGGTAATAAAATATCCTTTGGATATTTGCACTATTTGCAATAGTGTCACAAGTGGCCACACAGTTTGTATCTCATAAGTTATGATCATAAAACACACATGCAATTAATGCTTATGGCCAAAGGGGCTGCCAAAAAAAAGTCAACAGACATTGGTAACCTGAAATAAATGAACCTTACTAGAAAGCAACCTGGAATTGATCTTCACAGTATACAGCAATGTAACTATATCAGTCCTACATAATTCAATGTATAGACATTGTTTATCACGTTTTTTTCCCCTGACATCGCTATCTTTTTGAAGGCATTCTGTCCTCATAAGCATACAAATACAACACACATTAATACACAAGGTCCAGTTGATTGTCAAAATACTCCGATGCAAATGTTTGGATGGGAATCTGCAGCTGTGTGTCCGCTGACTGGAAACAGAGCAGCGTTTCATCAGGCATTGTAATCAATAAGCAGTGCACATTCTTTTGGCATTCTTTAAACGTCGTTTGTTTTTCATGTCTGAGGGAGTTTTCTTCTTGCACAAGAATAATGGTAGGAGCTAAAAGGAGGCAACCCTTTAAAAATCTTCTCAGGCAATGTAGCAAGCTCCTGGGTCGGGTTTGACTTGCATGAACCGGCCGCATATCAAGGCAGGCATTTAATTATCCTGTGGTCACACTTACTTGCTCTTTGGAGGGGGAATTTTTTGCTTGATGCTGCTCAGGACAATAAAGTTACACAGGTGAACAGTGAGGAGATAAAACCAACAAAGGAAGGCTGAAACTGACACTTGAAATCACCTCAAACATCCACATGGTTTTATTAAAAATGCATAAGAAGGTGCCAAAAAGGCTCATGTGGTTCGGGGTAGGCGAGCTTTTTCAGGAAGGGGGTAATTTTCTGGGATTCAGTGCAGAAAAGCGGGTGTGTTGCAAGATACTGGAAGGGAAGAATATTTATTTTAGAATCAAACATGCTTGTTTGACAGTTTATTTTGGAGAGAAGTAGAAGGGAAAGGGCTGGGCTTGGGTTTGGAGGGGGGTTAAAGATCCAGGAAGATGAAGAGAACCCATGAAGAGAAGGCTACAGGCAAAATAATAATATACAAAACCTGAAAACAAGCACCCTTCATGTCAGTAAATACCAAAACTCTAGGAGTATAAATGTATCATTGCCACAAAAAGGGTCACAGGGATAAGTCAGAGTGAGGGGAAAAAGGACGTTTTGCAACAGGAAGAGGAAGTTGAGACTCAGAGGTGAACTGGGGTGGTGATGGATGCCACAGAAAGCGAGCAGGTACCCACCTATCCATGATCAGATAGACACGGCCATTGACTTTAGCGTGGCTGTGTAAAAACAAGGTGTCAGAAGAGAGGAGAGATGGCAGCAGGTTTACAGAGAGAAGCAGAGACGAGCTGAGCGAGCGGCGGTGAAAACAATGAGATGCACAACAACACGGATAAAGTTAAATTGAAAATGTGAATGTGAGCGGCAACAACAGATGAGTGACAAAGATCAGTGGTTACAATGGGTGTTTAGCAGTTTGTGTGATTATCCAGAATAGTGTGAGATGAAAAGGGATGAGTGTTTTCACCTCAAGCTCAACTGTTACCATGAATATAACGGAGGAAGATGAGGAATGGGCTTATCAACTTTCAGTTGACTTATGTTGTAATTCAGTCCGTTCCTATCATGTATTTTTACAATTGCGTCATAGAGGGAAGCAGATGTTTTCCTAAGAGATTTCATGGCCTTTGACTGCATGTGTTGCACACTTTATTGTGTTGTAGATGATGAGAGATTTTATACAAATGGAAGATTTCATTTTTTTTATATTTGAAAAGTCCTGAACATCCATTTCTACTGGTTGCTTTAAAAGGTATTTTCATGATCAGTAAAAGCTCTTATAACTGAAGAAATTAAAATCAATGTTTAATGACGTAATTTAGTTTAAACATACAGTAAGCTTAAAACTGTTTTATTCTGAAAACATTTCCGGTTAGCATTGGCTTGTGGCTAACGTTGTTGCTAAAGTTGATTTTGAAAAGCTTTACTGGAAGGACTCTCCCAGCGAGTCTCCGTTTATCAACAGTGACGTCACTTCCGGTTTTATGTTAACAACGATTACAGCCGTTAAAATGCATTAAATAAAAAGTGATGAAAGAGTGTATGAGGAGAAAAGGCGTGTGGAGTTATACAATGACCACACAACGTAGAAGAACGAGGTGGGAGAACCCCGATGTCATGGCTGCCATTGAGAGGAGGAGTCACGGATGAGCTATATAGATAGGTGGCGAGTCTTGTTCGCTCTCTTTCCACCGGAACCACTTCGAGACAACAGCTGATGTCTCCACTACTCCTCTGTTTGTTTCATTACCACGCTACTTAATTAAAGTACCAAATTGAACCTTTTCAGAGACTCCATTAGTCTCTTTATTTTAACTTCTCTCCTAGACGCGAGAACACCGAACACAATCCAACATAACCATCTGATTGAGAAACAGTCAAAAGAGATCAAACCAATGGCCTACTTCTTAACACCAATGTATAATAAACTATAAAGCGACTATAAGAACCGATTGATTATTAGCCTGTGGGGCTATTTTACTTCGCTGTATGAACCTATACCAACCAGTTACAAAAGAAAAGTCAACTTCTCAATCAGTTTTTGGACCTAACGTAACAAACGTAACGCGTCTCACCTGTAGATCGTACTCTCCTCTTTAGCCAAGACAGCCTGGAGGTCTGTGAGCTGCAGGAAGCGGTCGTGGAAGTAGTGCATGTGGAGAATACACACCAGCAGGAAGGACGTGGGAATACAAATCCTGGTGAACAGAACGGGGAGTTTGAACTGCTCAAGGCCGAGGTCCCTCAAACTGCATGATGGGAAAAAATAGAGGAAACAGGAGAAAACATTTGAGCTTATATCATTTTTTGCAGTATATGTGAGTAAAACTTCTCATTAATGAATGCTTTCAAATGATTGATGACCAAAGTTAAACAAAAGAAGGTTAATAAAACAAATACAAATACTCTCAATAATGAAAGTTTATAAAGAGAATGAATATGTTGTCATTTCCGGATGGTATACAATAGGGGTTTATGTAGTGCTCCTCTTATAATATACAATTACCCATAACCTTCTAAAATACCATGTGCAGGAAAATGAAAAAAGACCGGGCCAAGAAATCTGCTTATCACCTTTTGCTTCACTTACCTAAACTTGTTTGAACTGAAGACACCTACAGTTCATACAATGTATTCTTGGTTCTTGCGTTTTACATGAATTACGGCAAAAAGACATGCCGTTGGGGAAGGCGGTAATACTCTGGCATAAAATCTGAATTTCTGACATTTAAGTAAAATAACTTGGATATTGCCTTGAAATGAAATTGGGGAATTTACGATTAAAAAAACAACAAAAAAAGTGTCAAGAAAAAACTAATTATTCTTTTTGTTCTCGTGAGTTTGAATCTTTGGAATTTGCATAACTGAGTTTATTCTATTTTGCAGGAAGTGCTTTCTGTTCTCACCTTCTCACCATGAAAAAATGTTTCAAACCACTAACATTTGAGAGCGGAGGACAGTCTTTAAAACGTTGTGTGTTGGAGCTACTAACAGTATATGAAACTCCCTGAAATGTTATTCTAAGTCACTGTTTAGTTTATTACATTCAAATATCAGTGTGCCTATACAGTAATTAAGGTTATTCTGAGGAGCTCACTTTTCTTCATTCACTCCCAGCTGATCTCTCCAGAAAGGCAGGGAGATGTTGAACTGGAAGGTGTAGACCAGTGTGAGGACGAGCATGGTGTATATCACCACCGACATCCAGAAGTACTTCAGGATCCTCCGCCACCACTCATAGTGCACCTAAACAGGAGTAATGGTGATTAACGGGGTAATGAATTCTCAGAAGTTAACAGCTTTAATGCACGAAATGTATCACAGAACACATCTGGATGTAGGGTTACTGCTCTGTTTTGACTCCAGTAGAGTTATAAAAGCGTTGTGAATACAGGGTGGATTATGTACACACACTTTTTATGGCATACAAAAAATGTCAGCAGCTTCTGTAATTGGGAAATGTAATCTTTGGAAACGTTACAGTGTTCCTATCCATATTCAAACTTGTAATACCAAGATGCTTGTTATTTCCACATTCAGTAGTAAAACACCACTTTGTTTTCAAAGGACTTATAAGATTAAGATTTTAGGAAATGAAAGAGACTTTTTGGAAGTGTGTAGGGTATATCTGAAAATGTGTTACGGTCAGACGGATCAGAACGTTTTTTAAAGATTTCAATAAACATCTTATCTGTTTTAATTTGTGCGCTTGAATAAGAAGATACAGAGTATGTTTAAAGGTCTTATAGTATGCTATTTGTAGGCATATATTATGGGTCTCAGATATATAACAAACATGTCTATGATGTGTGTTGCTCAAAATACCAAACAGATCATGCATTTTCGACATCCCTCATATCCCTCTATTCCAGCCCTGTTAGAGAAACACGGATTTGGGGTCCTTAGCTTGAAAAGAAAAGGGGAGCCTGTGCCTGCTCAGAATTCTACGGAGATACAGCTAAATGCTGCCGTGATTAAATGCCATACCCTGTTCTAAACCACATCAAGGACTATTTCCGAAACAGTTTGGAGCTCAAATGCTTTTTCTCTTGCGGGTTCAACACACGGTGAGTTACTTTTTTTATTTCCTGCTTTTTTACTCTCTCCAGTACAGGTTAGCTCTGAGTGTTAGCGATGCTAATGTAAACACCGACCAGAATACGTCGGGTATTGTTTCTGATGGCAACGTTTCTGATTGGCCCGTGGGTGTAAAGCCAGCCCACATTTCCGATATTACATCATAGCGGACGCAAATCTGGATCAGCTCCGTTGTAGCCCCGTTTTTAGAGATTTGGGTACGGAGGAAAAGTGAGAGGGTTTTACTTTCTGACGGTGCGTGAGTTCCGACACACCGGGGACACATATTTATGTATAAAAGACATCAAAAAGTGCATTTTGCATGATAGGTCCCCTTTAAAGAATGTGGACAAAATGTTGCACAGTGAAGATAACTACGTCTTTTATAGCGTGTTGAGTATCACAAGGAACATTTCCATCTAGTTACATGTGTACAGGTGTGTTTTGTTACCTGGTAGAGCGCCACGCAGGAGAGGAACATCATCATGTAGATGATCTTGTACATGACGATGGTTCCCTCGAAGCTGACTAAGAAGAACATTCCCCCGCAGATATAGATCCAGTATTTGATCAGCAGAGCCATGACCATGCTGCCCAGAACGTGCATGATGTCCTGCTCCCCTCCCTCCTCAGACGCCTCTTCCTCTATAAAACACAGCAGCCAGTCAGAAAAATCTGCACTGCCCAACTGACTAACTTCAGACCTTCCTAAATAACCTGCATTCACACAAACTGGAACATACACATTGTAAAAACAACATTTGACAAACATTTTTTTCTGATTTCTAACACTTTACTTTAATCCACCCTTTTTGGCTTTTGCAAGCACAAGATAAACATTAAATCGATGGTTTGTAACCAGGGGCGGACTGGGACAAAAAATCTGCCCGGGACTCTCAACTGGCCCACTTCGGTACATTAAATTGTCGACGGGGGGCGCGGGGGGGGGGGTGTGCTAGTGACTTATCCGACCGGCCCACATCGTCCGACCGGCCCACTTCAGTACCGGCCCATCGGGATTCGTCCCGAACGTCCCGATGGTCAGTCCGCCACTGTTTGTAACACACTATGGTGTGAAACTCAATTTCATCGCGGGCCACATTAGAATTATGGCTGCACTCAAAGGGCCGGTAGTAACTTTAAGACTATATAAATATACATGGATAATTATACATAATATATATAAAATAATGTGTTATTTTACAATATTTCCTCTGCATTGGATTATTATCTAGGGTAATAACTTATTATCTAGTAGTATTAACTACGTCTGAAAGCAGAAGTCTAGGGCAAATAATTGCAAGTAATTGCAAGTCTCTTCAGTGCGCATCTCACAAAATGAGACGCATTGTGGGACATGTAGTTTATGGGCAACGTGCGCCTGTAAAGCAGCACGTAACCTTATAATAAACTGATTATATTCTTTGCGAGCTCTTGTAGACCACATACAATGAAGTGGCGGGCCGGATATGGCCCCCGGGCCTTGAGTTTGACACCCCTGCACTATAATGTAGTCATAAAATAATTCAAGGACATTATCAAGTGTTTATTAATGCACAATACTTACTCATATGTTGCTTATAACTGCTAAAAAGATAGGTGGAAATGAAACGTCTCCAGGTGTTTATAAGGTAAACGAGAACTTCTAATTACTACAAAAAGGGGCTTCACAACTACAAAGTGCGTCTTGGGGCCTTTCCCATGCCAGTGCACAGGGGCCCGTTGTTCCATAATCTGCCCATTTTTCTAAATTAAATCTGTTATAATCTCAGTAAAATAAGAGCCCTGGATTTACCCTTCTTCTTCTCATCCTCCACATGAACGTCTGAGAGACTGACACTTTCTTCTTTTAGTTTTTCCTCCCTCTCTGTAAGTGTTTGTCTCAGCAGAAGCCAAAAGGTCAGCAGACACATGATCTGCACACAGCAAATAAATGATTAGACAAACAGAAAGGAAAGCAATGACTTTGCTCAAAGCACAATATGGGTGGTCAAAACAACATATAGGAAACAGTATATATACATATACATATATATATACACACATAGATATACATATATATACACATATACATATATATACACACATATATATACATATACATATACACACATATATATATATATATACACATATACACATATATATATACATATATATATATATATATGTGTATATGTATATATATATATACATATACACATATATATACATATACATATATATATATATATATACATATATATATATACATATACACATATATATATACATATATATACATATACACATATACATATATATACATATATATATATACACATATATATATATACGTATACACATATATATATACATATACACATATTGTCACGGTTGTCATGCCAGGTCACGGGTCTATGTCTAGGTTTGGGTGTTTCCGCTGTCCTCTATGTCATGTTTTCCTTCCGTCGTTAGTTCCCTGGTGTGTCTCGTTAGTTGATTGTGTTCACCTGTGGCCCTTGTGTTTTCTCCTCCCTCCTCACCTGTGTCTAGTTAGTTGATTATGTTCACCTGTGGCCCTTGTGTTTCTCCTCCCCTGCCCAGCTGTTTCTTGTCTGGTAATTATCCCTCCCTGTATTTAGTCTTGTCTCGTCCTGTGTTCAGTGTTGGTGCTTCTTTTGTTTGTGACCTGGTTCACCGTAGAGTGTTTTGTTTGTTGAAAGTTTATATGTTAGATAAGAGCCCTTGCAATAAAGGTATTATCAAGTGTTATCTGCGTTTGGGTCCTACCTGCTTCACTCTGCGCTATCAGAAAGCACCAACCAGAAAATGGGCCCAGCAGATCCGTTCGAGCTGGAATTATTGAATTTTTCCTTTTTTTTGGCTAACTGCTCGGATCGATGGAAGAGAGCACCCGGAGTTCAGCAGCGAGAGGCTGTGTTGTCGGAGGCGCGCCAGATGGCTAGAGAGAAACCAGGTTTGGTGAAGTTCTTACCTGGCTGGATTTCAAAGATCCTCCCGGTGTGTGATTCCCGGCCTGCTAGCCCCAGGCATGCTAGCTCCCTGCCTCCCGATTCCCAACCTGGCACCATACGCCTTGGTGGGTTCCGTCTGGAGTCAGCCCCGGCTTCTTCCCCATTTCCTGCTCCTGTCCAGGATCCGTTCTCGGGTACTCGTCTGGCTTATGGAGGTCCACGGAGTATTCAGGCGGCTGCTAAAAGGAGTCGTCGCAAGGCCAGGTTAGCCCGAGCCCTAGCAGCCATGGTTCCGGTTACAGTTCCGGCCCCAGCAGCCATGGTTCTGGCTCCAGTACCGGCTCCAGTACCCCTGGTCGCGACTCCAGTTTCGGCTCCAGGACTGGCTTACCGGCCAACGCCAGCTCCTCGTGTCCTGTCGGCGTACCGGCCGACTCCAGCACCCCGTGTTCTGTTGGCAAACCAACTCTCTCAAGTTTCCCCTCCAGACACTTCTCAAGTCCCCTCTCAGGTCCCCTCTCCAGTTTCCTCTCGAGTTCCCTCTCAAGCCCTCTCTCGAGTCCCTTCTCAAGTCCCCTCTCGAGTCACCTCTCAAGTTCCTACCCGAGTCCCCTCTCAAGTTTCCCCTCAGGTCTCCTCTCGAGTTCCCTCTCAAGTCCCCTCTCAGGTCCCCTCTCGAGTTACCTCTCGAGTCACCTCTCGAGTTCCCTCTCAGGTCCCCTCTCAGGTCCCCTCTCGAGTCTTTTCTCGTGTCCCCTCTCAAGTCAACTCTCCAGTGTCCTCTCGAGTCACCTCTCAAGTTTCCCCTCAGGTCTACTCTCGAGTCCCCTCTCGAGTTACCTCTCGAGTCACCTCTCGAGTTCCCTCTCAGGTCCCCTCTCAGGTCCCCTCTCGAGTCTTTTCTCGTGTCCCCTCTCAAGTCAACTCTCCAGTGTCCTCTCGAGTCACCTCCCAAGTCAACTCTCCAGTGTCCTCTCGAGTCACCTCTCAAGTTTCCCCTCAGGTCTACTCTCGAGTTCCCTCTCAAGTCCCCTCTCAGGTCCCCTCTCGAGTTACCTCTCGAGTCACCTCTCAAGTCAACTCTCCAGTGTTCTCTCGAGTCACCTCTCAAGTCAACTCTCCAGTGTCCTCTCGAGTCACCTCCCATGTCAACTCTCCAGTGTCCTCTCGAGTCACCTCTCAAGTTTCCCCTCAGGTCTCCTCTCGAGTTACCTCTCGAGTCAACTCTCGAGTTCCTTCTCGAGTCCACTCTCCAGTTTCCTCTCAAGTTCCCTCTCAAGCCCTCTCTCGAGTCCCCACTCAAGCCCCTACTCATGTCCAGTTGGAGGTCCCGCAGACTAGTCTTCTGCCGGGGGTCCTGCCAACCCCATGTCTTGTCTAGTTGGAGGTCCCGCAGACTAGTCTCCTGCCGGGGGTCCTGCCAACCCCATGTCTTGTCCAGTTGGAGGTCCCGCAGACTAGCCCTCTGCCGGGGGTCCTGCCAACCCCATGTCTTGTCCAGTTGGAGGTCCCGCAGACTAGTCTCCTGCCGGGGGTCCTGCCAACCCTTTGTCCTGTCCCGTTGGAGGCCTCGCCGACTAGCCCTCTGCCGGGGGTCCTGCCAACCCCATGTCTTGTCCAGTTGGAGGTCCCGCAGACTAGTCTCCTGCCGGGGGTCCTGCCAACCCCGTGTCCTGTCCCGTTGGAGGTCCCGCCGACTACGCTCCTGCCGGGGGTCCTGCCAATCCTATGTCCTGTGCTGTTGGAGGCCCCGCCGACTACTCTCCTGCCGGGGGTCCTGCCAACCCTGTGTCCTGTCCCGTTGGAGGCCCCGCCGACTACTCTCCTGCCGGGGGTCCTGCCAACCCTTTGTCCTGTCTCGTTGGAGGTCCCGTCGTCCACCCTCCTGCTGGGGGTCCTGCCAACTCCTGGTCCTCTTCCGTGGGGGAATCCTGCCGAAGCCTGTCCCGCCGGCTCCGGTTCCTGTCCGGCCGACACCGGGTCCTGCCCGGCCTCCGGAGCTGTCTGGTCTTCGCCCTCATGCTCGGCCCCCTGAGTTCGCCCGCTGTGGCCTTCGCCCCACCATGGACTCTGCCTTGCCCCCGGGCCGTCCGCCCGAGACCCCCCACCTTGGACTCTGCCTTGCCCCCGGGTCGTCCGCCCGAGTTCCCCACCATGGACTCTGCCTTGCCCCCGGGCCGTCCGCCCGAGACCCCCACCTTGGACTCTGCCTTGCCCCCGGGCCGTCCGCCCGAGTTCCCCACCTTAGACTCTGCCTTGCCCCCGGGTCGTCCGCCCGAGTTCCCCACCATGGACTCTGCCTTGCCCCCGGGCCGTCCGCCCGAGACCCCCACCTTGGACTCTGCCTTGCCCCCGGGCCGTCCGCCCGAGTTCCCCACCTTAGACTCTGCCTTGCCCCCGGGCCGTCCGCCCGAGATCCCTTCCTGTTCCCCTACTGGGCTCCTGGGCGGTCAGCTTAGTCCCGTCCTCCGGACCCCCTCCACCCACCCTGGTGGCCTAGGGATACGTCCCTCCTCCGGACCCCCTCCACCCACCCTGCTGGACTGTGTGGGATTTTTGTTTTTGGGGTTTAGGGACGTCTGGGATCCGTCCCTTGAGGGGGGGGTTCTGTCACGGTTGTCATGCCAGGTCACGGGTCTATGTCTAGGTTTGGGTGTTTCCGCTGTCCTCTATGTCATGTTTTCCTTCCGTCGTTAGTTCCCTGGTGTGTCTCGTTAGTTGATTGTGTTCACCTGTGGCCCTTGTGTTTTCTCCTCCCTCCTCACCTGTGTCTAGTTAGTTGATTATGTTCACCTGTGGCCCTTGTGTTTCTCCTCCCCTGCCCAGCTGTTTCTTGTCTGGTAATTATCCCTCCCTGTATTTAGTCTTGTCTCGTCCTGTGTTCAGTGTTGGTGCTTCTTTTGTTTGTGACCTGGTTCACCGTAGAGTGTTTTGTTTGTTGAAAGTTTATATGTTAGATAAGAGCCCTTGCAATAAAGGTATTATCAAGTGTTATCTGCGTTTGGGTCCTACCTGCTTCACTCTGCGCTATCACATATATATATATATATATATATACATATATATATATACATATACACATATATATATATATACATATATATACATATACTATCAGACTTGAGTTTCTAAAGTGTCAGGCACATGTTGCACACATCTCACACTTTAAATAAAGCAAAACAAAAAACAGTTTGATAAGCGTGATATCATTTTGCATCCTTACATATGCACTCTGTAGTATGATGATAATAAACATCCCACTAAAGGTCTGACGGACACAGTTCATCAAACGGGACAAACCCTTCCTTTTTCCAGGAGGAATTGTAAAGCTGCCCACTTTGATCTGATAAATTGATTGCTAGAGAGAACCAGTTGTTACAGCGTATCCCATTAGCTTCATACAGAGTACATTTCTCACATTATAACTCCAAGAACATATTACATCAGAGGTTGTCACTCAATCTATGTTCTTTTAGTAGACAGAAATACATGGCACTGACAAAATAAAGTATATTTTAAACTCCAAACCTTGGATGAAATTGAGTGGAAAGGGTTGTTCTTATGGACAAAGAACCCTGAGTATTGGTCAGGATTCAGGTTCTCAAAACTAAAGATGTACTGCAGACTGATGACCAGGTTTCCGTAAGCGACCATGAAGGGCGAGGACAGCATGGCGTAGCGCCGCCGGTCCCTCACCATCCACAGCGTGCACGACCACATGAGGAAGACAAACGTCAGCCAGCTGACGTAAGTGATGCTCCACACCTGAACACCACAACATTTAACTTACTGTTAGGACGATGCTGCTGATGAAGGACTAATAGAGGTCAAATACAGAGATCTGACGCTCGGCGTTCATGCAGTTTTCACTCTGTTAGTTTACAGAGGTACAACATCACATAGACATACATGTCATATATGTCAGCACAAGTTTGGTTACTCAGACATATTCGGATTGTAAAACAATGGGAGATATAAAAGGCCCTCATCACTTCTACATAAGAACAAGAGCCACAGATTCCAAAACACATCTTTTAGGTCATTTTATTTTTGTCTGTGACTTCCTAACAAGAAATGTTAGCAGTAAATTCAAACGAAAGGTCTGCTTAGGAGACCCCTAACCTGTCCAGTAATCCATGTCTGTGAACCAAGACATGGACGTGTTTCTACTCTTAATGATGCCGGAAACCTATGATGAATACAATTGAGTTTTAAACTGTAATGTAGTTATTCTTGCCAACAGCTCCACAGGTTTGCATTGCACAGCAGTTTCATGTACGTGTATGGACAGAGGAGGATGACTTCGGACTTCTCCAGTATTCAAATTAAATTCTCAAAGTAATTTGTGCAACAGTTATACATTTTAAATTCATAAACAAAAGTAATATTGAATGTTTTCTGTCGTGCCAAATTATCATATGATAATTGAAATGATATATATAGATTATGTCTTATACCCTTTTACTCCGTTAAATTATATTTTTAGTCTATATGTGTTTAACAGAGACATATGTTTAGGATTGACATTTCAGGACGGGCAAAAGGTGGATTTGCAAATGGTTAAGGACTGGGGGGTTTAATGGTGGGGATTTTTAGATAATGCCTAAGATACTTTATGGGTGGGACCAGTTGGCTATTTTCTTTCTGCCATATAGTGTGACTGTAAACTGTGTTCAAAGCTATGTTATCCTCTGTGGATGAAGTTGCTCTGTTCCTGCATTTGAGATCGATTTTATTTGTGTTTGATTATTGACTTTCTTTATTACTTTATCAAATATAACAAAAGACAAACTGTGTCCATTCATCATTTTCTCATAAGGGAATTCGAATTTCCCGACTAAAATGCAGCATAAGCCTGCGTCTGTAGCTCCTACGTTTCAACATCTGCGGGATGCGTTACTCACCATCATGGCTATGAGAGCACAGATGTAGCTCTGTTTCAGGACAAAGTGGAAGATTTTGACCATCGCACCGACTCCTCTTTTCTTCATCTTAGATTCCTCCTCTCCTCCTTCAATCTCCGACTCCTCCAGAGGAACAGACACCTCATACACACACTCCTCCTTCTTCTTCTCTGGTTGGACACAGGAACACAACTCACTGTTAGAATACTTACGGGGCTCGGTTACATTATTGAGTTACGTGAGAAACTGCAGTGATTCAGGGTTGAGCTTATACGTATAAAGTTGGGAACAATTTGAAGACACAGAGTGGAAATCTGTCCAGCAGAGGACAAGATAATCTGACTTTTAGACCAGAGTATGGGACAACGATTCATCATCATAGATCATGAATGTGTGTACAAGAGTTAAAAGCAAACATCCGGTATGTGGGAATGGACGGACTTCATCCTCACCCTTCAGGAAAGGAAACTGAGAACTTCCACACCAACACTATGTGCAAGATAAATATCATTACCATCATTAGAGCCTTTTCTTATCAAGCTCCACATTTGTGGAATCAGCTTCCAGTTTGTGTTCGGGCGGCAGACACCCTATCCGTTTTTAAGAGTGCGCTTAAGACCTTCCTTTTTGATAAGGCTTATAGTTAGGGCTGATTAGATTCAGCCCCTAGTTTTGCTGATATAGGCTTAGTTTGTCGGAGGACATCTTACTTCTTCCTTCTCTCTGTCTATACCGGTGTACTCCCATGTTCCGATTAACCCAGCTTCCCCACATCTCTTTCTTTTTGGTGTCTATATACGCTGGGATCCGGAGTCATGGATGATCCTGCGGTCCTGTGTCCTGCATCGCGAGCCCTGGATCTTGAGTCGTGGCTGTGGTCCTGGATCATAAGTCCTGGATGGATATCCTCGTGGATTCATCTTCCTATTATACACACATGCATTTCCAAACATCTGGACTACCTATGTTGCAAATGTATTATCTTTTCAATTTACACACGGCATCTATTGCACGTCTGTCCGTCCTGGGAGAGGGATCCCTCCTCTGTTGCTCTCCCTGAGGTTTCTCCCATTTTTCCTTTAAAACTGTGGGTTTTCTTCGGAAGTTTTTCCTTGTACGATGTGAGGGTCTAAGGACAGAGGGTGTCGTATTGTCATACTGATATTTTGTACAAACTGTGAAGTCCACTGAGACAAATGTAACATGTGTGATATTGGGCTATATAAATAAACATTGATTGATTGATTGATTGACAAAACACTCGCTGCTACATAACATGTGCAATATTATTATTAATAATAATGTGCCATGATAATGTGCAATTACGTATCTGCCACTATGTTTTTTTTGCACTACTGAATACTGATAATAATTACATTAGTTATGTGACCGTCTATGTTTCATGTATTTAATTACGCTTTTTAATGCACTTTTAGTGTACAGTTTTACTATTGTGCTGCTGTGTTTGTTGTATTTTTGTAACTCTGGCACAACAATTTCCTTCGGGATAAATAAAGTTGTATCTCCTCTTATCTTAATTTAATAAAGAAGCCACTAGCAAGACCAAAACAACTTTACCCAGCTGCTTCCATAACAGCAGACATTAAGCAGCTGATGACGGGCAGCCAGTTGACTGACGTGTAGAAACAGTGAATTACCCCTTCACTTGATTCTGTGAATTCAGTTGTGAGCAGTTAAGCAAGTTCAAGTGCAAAGTACAAGTGAAGACAATTAAATGTGGTGGAATCAAAACAAAGGAATGTGTCTATGGCAGGACAATCCAATGATTTTTGCCGCAGTTATTTTAAAAATACAACAAACATATCAACGATAAACATAGTGCATATATGTTGTTCTGTAATTCTTAATTACATCCAGAAACTGGGAACAACTGCCTTATAAACCCTGATTCATGCATTCATCACTTCACGACTCGACTACTGCAATAGCCTCCTCTACGGCATACCATCCAACCTCCTCAATAAACTCCAACATATCCAGAACTCTGCTGCCCGCCTCCTCACCCACACCCGCTCCCGAGACCACATCACTCCCGTCCTCCAGAACCTCCACTGGCTCCCCGTCCGTCAAAGAATCAGCTTCAAAGTCCTCCTGATTACTCACAAAGCCCTAAACAATCAGGCCCCCCCCCCTACCTCACAGACCTGCTGCACCACCACGTCCCTTCCCGCTGCCTCCGCTCATCAGAAGCCAACCTCCTATCCATCCCCACCCGCACCAACACCGGACCTGGGGGGACAGAGCCTTCTCCGTCGCTGCCCCCTCCCTCTGGAACTCACTCCCCCAACCCATCAGAGACTGCACTGACCTCACCACCTTCAAAAAACTGTATTATTTGACTTTAACTTTAACTATATATTTACTTGTTGTTCTTTTCTTTTCCCTTCACTATATCTGTAAAGCGTCTTTGAGCACCTGTAAACGCGCTAACAAATTAAATCTATTATTATTATAATAACATCAATATTATCCACTGCACACTTTTGATAGAAGGAGTTTCTGAATGTGAGATGTTTTGTATGTCTTAACAAAAGTAAGCTTACTATTTAAAGAAAAATATATCTTCGGAAATACATTTGTTTACAGTGTAACTAAACGCAAAGACTTCCTGCTGATATCCAACTATATATAACGACACAAAATACGCTTCTGATTTTATAGTGACCACGTTTCTTTCCACAGTAGTTTCACTCTACAGTGTTTACTTGTCATTAACTTTTAAATTAAATGAAGAGAGAAGACATTAAACTGCTCACCTGTACCGTCGCTGGGCTGGTCCATTTTATACTGCGGGGTGGAATACAAGTCCAGGCAGACCGGTCCATTCTCAGTGGTGACAAAGTCAAAGGACGTCCCGTTTGAGATGGGAACAGCCTGCAGATCATCATCAGAAATTACAAATACACTTCTGTATCTGAGAGAACAGGTCTACTGTGGGATCACATTACTGTACTGCGTTCTGCCCCACAAAGGCAAACAGGAGAAACTGATCCACAAACTGGAAAAAACAGAACTTAGATTTGGTGTTATTATTTTAAGTTTCAGATAAGTGAAGTGTTAGCAGCTTAGTCACCACACTTTGTCTTTGTAGGGCGGTACAGGGATTTCTTCTACTTTTCACACTGCACCTTCTTACGTTTAACACAGACAAACCCTGACCTTAAACACGGTGCTAACAACCTTTTTATGAGATGAAAGTCTAAATTGAGCAACTTGGATATTTGGATACTACCTTTCTGTGCTTTTGGAAACATGAGAAACATGAGAAATACGAGCTACAGACTTCCAAAGTTGTTTGTGGAGCCTCAGACAACATCATGACTTTTTAGGGAGTGCGGTCGTCTTTCAACCAGAAGGTTGTGGGTTCGATCCCAGCCCATGCAGTCAACATGTCGATGTATCCTTGAGCAAGATACTTAACCCTGAGTTGCTCCCGATGGCATGGCCAACGGTGCGTGAATGTGTATGCATGTTAGTGCATGTCCTAACATACACTGCTCTGTGTGAATGGGTGAATGACATGTAGTATGTAAAGCGCTTTGAGGGGTCTTAAAGCGCTATATAAGTACAGTCCATTTACCATTTAAACCTGGCAATATGACCATTTCATCCAAAACGCTGTTTGCCACAGAGCTTATTTTTGGAAATGATTAAAAGTCCAATGGAAAAAACCCACTGGCTTTTTGTCAAGGGATCCAGGGTGATGCTAACTTCCAGGTTGGCCTAAACAAATCTGTCATCCCTGCAACTGTCTATTCTGATTCGAACATTTTCCAAAACAAAACACCAATAACTTGGTTTTTTTAAACGTCCTGACATTTTCCATGTTTCAATCCCAGAGGCACTTGAGCACAGTGGCTTTATGATTCCATGTTGAGAATGGAGCCGGTGTAGTACGACAGATAAACAGTACAAACACAAAGGGAAATGAGGTAAACGTGAACTTCTAAACACAGCAAATGATAACCATGTTCTTTAAAGGTCACCTATTATGCAAAATCCACTTGTTCACGTCTTTTCTACATCAACGTGTGTCCCCTCTGTGGAAAGAGACTCTGAAAGTTTCAGGAAAAAGGATTCTCTCACTTTTTGTCCTGATACATTTCTATAGAAACCTGTCTGAAAATGAGCTGATCAGATTTTGCCCACTTTGTGATGTCATAACGCTTTTTTGGCTTGTGTAACCATTAGCCAATCACGAACCAAGGTAACCCCCTTATCTCCTTATTTTCATCTAAAGTAACAGACAGAGAATCAGCACTTTTGAAACAGGGCTGAAACAGAGGGGATTATGGGTAATGCTGCTTGGATGTTTGGAGCCAAACACTTCAGAGACATGTTTTGTAAATATCTGAGACCTGTGATATATTGATGAGAAACAGTATAATACACCCCTTTAAGGGTGCAGTGTGAAAAGCACTTTGCAATGATTCCTTTTCTTGCAGCAAGACTGAGGGTAAAAGGGGGTCAAGATGCACAGATTTGAGACACATCCAGAGCAGCCCCCACCTCAGTTGTACTGAAGCCATCTTGGGTGGAGAGGAGCTAGGAGGAGAAGAAAAAAGAGCATACAAGGCAAGGTGTGTTATCGATGAGCTGCTGAAGTCAAAGGCCTCCTTGTTCTCTATAGTCGCTGATATACAGGAACTAAGTCTGTGAATCAAGCCCATCACTCATCTGCGTCTGCACACCCTAAAAGCTTTCAAACCTCAGGAGGTGGCCGGTGGAGACAGACCGCCGACCTTGATATAGGAACAAGGTCAGAAAGTCTTTCCAGGGATGAGGCTCTGATGGAGGGGAGGCTCGGTGAGGCAAGATGTACGCTTGAGTTTACAGTATAACCATTTTCAATGCAATAAATATTGTTTTTATTATTACTATTATCATTTTTATAATGTATTTTATATAATTTAATTATTGTTATTATTATGTATTTTCTTTTAATATTTATTTTTATTTCCTCATTATTATCAATATTACTATTATCTATTTTTATTTTATCATTATTATCAATACTACTATTATTTTCTTTTATTATTAGTATTTTTATTATTTTATTTAAAGTGAATCAAAAGCAAATATTGTCTCCTAAATTTACAGTATATATTTTTAATTTTATTTGTATAACTTATATATTTGTTGGATTGTGAATTTATTTTCTGCATTAATTTACATTATTCTTTTATTTCCCATTGTTTTTTTTAACTGTGTTTCTAATTTGTTATTATAATAGTATTATCTTTATACATTACATTTGAAACGTTACAAATTAAACCAATAATAAAGCTTAACTGAACCAAAATGTTCCAGGTCAACATTAGTGATCAGTCGTAAGAAGGAAATGTGTTAATTGGGAAAGCTTGATGAGCAGAAGATGAGAAGCTGAAGCTAGTTATTTTCAAGGCTGTTGAAAATAATGCTATCCTAGCTAAAAGATGGTGACTTCATGACCCGTCCAGTAATCAATACTCTGTTAGCCGTGTGTAATAACCGTGACGTACGTTTTTCTCATCTGTTCCTTGGCGTGACTCCCACCACAGCTGCCTCTTCCTGTTGGCCCCGTGATTCGTTGTGTTTCCATCCAGATCTTCCTCCTCACACATCTCGTCTTCCTTGTCGTCCTGAAAAAACAAAGATAGACAGTTTGGAAGATAAATATCTTTCCTCCACTGGAGAAGCAGTCTCTTGCTTTCAAGAATCCCAGTTGTAATCAGCGCCTTTTGAAGAAGTGTGTAGGAGGGCCGAGTCTGAGGAGGAGTTGGGTGACCTTTAGTCAACTAACTGCATCATCTACCATAACAAAATGTGAAAGAGACATGTTGAAAAAGCTATTAACTTGCCAGTTGTTCGGCTTTTAGGACCTGTTTCCTTGTTAATTTCACAATGGAAAGAAAATGTAACTTGTTCTATTTGCAGTTTGCATATTTTAGGAATTTTACGCGTCAGTTTAATAAAAAAAAAAATGACATTACATTACATGTCACTTGTTAGACGCTTTTATCCAAAGCGCCGTACATACTCAGTCCTGTGGACAATCCCCACAGGAGCAATTTGGGGTGAAGTGTCCCAGGGACACAACGACATGCTGACTGCAGTGGGACTCGAACTTGCTATCCCCTGATTCGAAGTCCAGCACACTATCCACTGAGCCACAGCCTCCCCTAAAAATCTAAAAACAAGACCTGACCCAAACAATGACAGAAAAAGGGTGTATTGTAAAATGTTTGTAATACTCAATATCAGATAATCATGTCTTGTTGTCAGCACCTTTCTTAATCACATATCAAAATGTTCACGAAAATCTGATTTTAATTTATTGAATCCATTCCTACACTGTCATTTCTCGCCTGATTGAGGAATTCACTTTTCATTATTGTAGTTATTTTAGTGTTTCTCACTCTGGCTTTGGTGCTAAATGTTTTTCTTAGAGATAGAAAAAATGGCAATCAGAAACAATCCTTTTTAAATAAACTCAAACTGCATTGTCCACATTTTGTATTGGCCCTATTGTGCTCATTTTCAGGCTCATAGTTGTATTTTGTTTCTCTACTGTATCGTGTTCACATCTCTGTGGGAGAGAAACTTGGGGATTTTAGCCTTTGCAGACCATTTACATGCACACAAACCTATAACACATTACAGGAAAGGAAAAACCCCCAAAAGAATAACAGGGCCTCTTTAACTGTAAAACTAAACCGTTATCCGGACTCTTTTGTGTGATTGACGTATGCTTATCTTAATTTTCACACTGCGGTCAGATTTCTAAGGAAGCTGTAACAATACATGCCGTTTTTTTATTGTCTATTTGTGAAGATAAGATCCATCATTATGTGGCGTTTTCACTGCCAAACAAAGCTGTCAGCTGCTGAGCGATGTTGTAATTATGTTTTATTATTAGAGTCATCTAAAGTGTAAGGTTCAAACTCTCACACACCCCTTTGTGGAAAGATCGATAATGCATACGGCCCCACAGGTTTACAGGGAAGTATTGACCCCTCTATAAAAACACGGATCTATAACTCCATTACAGGCGGAGGAGATGAACCCTCGAGCCGCGAGGTGAAGGAAGATGAAGTCAGGAGCGACATTCATGACATTTCCCACATTACATGACATTGGAGAGTTCCTTCCTCTTTTGGTTTATATCATACAAAGCTGAATATATTTCGATGTTTGGCCGTTAAACACAAGACATTTAAAGATCTCTAACTGGAGTAACTTGGGTGGACATTTTTCACAATTATCTGACATTTTAATGGCTGATTAATCATGACATCTAAAGAAATAAATGGCAGGATAAATTCATGAAAATAATCATTAGTTGCATCCCTATGGAGGTCATCCCTATGGAGGTCATCCCTATGGAGGTCATCCCTAAGGAGGTCATCCCTATGGAGGTCATCCCTATGGAGGTCATCCCTATGGAGGTCATCCCTAAGGAGGTCATCCCTATGGAGGTCATCCCTATGGAGGTCATCCCTATGGAGGTCATCCCTATGGAGGTCATCCCTATGGAGGTCATCCCTAAGGAGGTCATCCCTATGTAGGTCATCCCTATGGAGGTCATCCCTATGGAGGTCATCCCTATGGAGGTCATTTGGTTTTATGTACTGTGGGGGAAACCTCTGAAGCAATTGGAATCAGGACTCGGAGAGGCACGAGGAGAGCTGGAGCTTTGAAGCAAACACTGACGGTTTATTCGGAGTTTCGGCCGGAGAATTGAAAAGACAGGCGGTGTGTCACGAGTTGACACAGCGGTTGCCAAACCAATTCTCAAGAACTCTTCTGCAGCTTGAGGTTTTAACTAGTTCGAAGTAGGGCTGCACGATTTTGGGAAAACATCTAATTGCGATTAAATATTGCGATTCGAATTGCGATATTTGTTTTTAAGCGACCCAACGGAAGTTTATTGTAAAATGCGGCCATAACTCCGGCTAGGAAGGTCGAATCAACGTGCTCCCGTCTCTAGCACCCCCGAAGCCCGAGCTACGAGTGAAAAAAATAAACTTACATGAAACTTCCGTTGGGTTGCTTTAAAGTCAAGCTTCAGTTTAAGATTCACCCTGTAATAGAAACACGTGATGGAGCATTGCTAACCTGACCCAGAGGCTTTGTTTCACCAAACCATCTAAAGCTCCATTGGAAGCCATTTGGAAAGGGCAGGCACTTTCAGAAGCACTTGGCAGGTGATTGGATCAATCTGTCTATCACCTTCTATCATGGGCTACTTCTGATTGATTAACAATGGCTGGTACATGTGGAGCACAGCACTTCTGATTGGTGTGGATGACTGACACACAATAAAAAAAAATTTTAAAAAAAAATTGTAAAAAAAAAAAAAAATGTAAAAAAAAATCGCAGGCTTTGCGATTTGATAATCGCATCATTTCAAATCGCGATTTCGATTTAAAATCGATTAATCGTTCAGCCCTAGTTCGGAGTGTAATAATCAACATTCTTCATCAGTGAGACTGATAGAGCTCTCGTCCATAGAAAAGAATGTGCGCCAGGGAACCTACGTCCCTGAACAGTAAACTACCTCATGGCGGCTTGTGCTCGGTCATAGACTGGCAACAACAATGCGCCCAAGCTGCCCCTGCTTAAGAGAGATAGCAGCAATACCCAAGGCCGTAGACCTATGCCACGGGAAAGGAGACAGTGAGAGGAGAAAACGATGAACTGGGTCGAAGGTTGAATACCTAAGCAAATGATTCCCTAACATGTACGAACGATTTGATTTACCTCAGAGATTTCTGCTGATACCCAAAGAGGTGAATGGAATTTAATGAGTGTGTCACAGGAAATAAAAATAAAAACATTTTAAATATTATAAACAACTCTCTTGTCATAAATAATGCATATACTCTGGATAATCAACACAACACACAATTTTTTGAGAGCGTGTTTCGTCATTTGCATCAACTAACCCTTTAAGTTCAATCTACATTCAGTCATTCAGAGGTTAACATGATGTTATAGTTTTAAAACAGCTCGCTCAGCAAATCTTTAATTGTTAAATTGACAGTTTTATATATGTATTTTATACGTTTGTAGATGATCACTTGCACCTAATAAATTAAAGGACATGTTGTGTGTCAGGTGCCCATATACAAACACTTAGCTGGTTTTATTAGGCCATTCGAGAAGCAACCCCTAAAGCGCTCTCAACGTGAGAGAGGTGGACTAAATCCACGGTCCATAGTCACATAGTCACGTTTGGAAGATACCGAGTAGTTTGATTTCACTTCATGTACCCTCAAATCAACTTTGGGGTTTCTTTTTTTGTTCAAAACTTTTGTTCTTGTCTTGAATTTGTTTTATTGGGAGAAAGTTAAGTAAGGGATAATGTGCAGCGACGAGGTCACTATGGGGAAAAGAACCGGCTGATCAGGAGTCCGATGCAAAGCATGTGTACAGTTAAATCGACCGAACTTCTTTCTGCAGATCTTTAAGCGTCCTTAACAACGGTCAATAAGTCCTTGACAGCGGTCTGTCTGTTCTAGATTAACAACGTGTCACGTGTTCTGAATTGACCAATCAGAATAGAGTTTCCAACTAAGCCATGTAATAAAACTAAATATTTCAATGGTTAGTAAGAACAGGTTAAATAAATACAGCAAGTAACATCTCTTTACATGTACAAATACCTAGACCTTCAGCGGGATATATCTTATCAGAAAAATGTTATTAAACGGACTGGGTTATTTGTATTGTTTGGTTATAGAAGGATTTAAAAACTGAAGCACCTCTCAATAAGACATGTTTGGGTAAACATATACTTACTACACTAACTGGCTTCCTCCTTTACAACTGTGAGTCTAATTTATAGACCATATATTACATGCTCTTCTTTAAATGTGGACCAGTGGCCTTTGAGTTGTTACTTAACGGGAACATGTGCTCCTATAGATCACATCATGCTGGGATGCACGCTGCCTTCGTCAGAATTAGACCAGCAGTGTGTCAGATAACACCTGAGCTACGGTGCACAGCCATCGACCGTCCTGAAATCTTCCATCAATAGAGTTTCTCTGAGCGCGAGGCCACCTGGCTGCACATTTAATCCAATCTGCTGCTATTTCAGTCCACTGTCGGGATCCAGCGAGGAGCCGAGTGGAGATGTGGTGTGTTGAATTCAACCAAACATCTCTGTGGATCTAGCTTTCTCTCAACAGGAGCTCATGGTCATTTCAATTCTAAAATAATAATCACTTGCTGTTTGCAAGTCCATGTCTTCCCGTACAGACTCAAGTTTAGTTTCTTTCCCAGGGCCATATGTGCACTTAACGCTGCCAATATTCAACTTATCATGTCTTCGGTGCAATATGAGGGGAATCGTTCAATTTAATGTATTATTTATTCATGGATATATTCCCTATCATGTCTATTTAAGTCACATTTCTTGTTTTTATAGTGTCTTGTTGGCACCTTGAGTTCATATTGTAATTTTGTTGTACTTGTATAATGAAAGATTTTATCTTATCTTGTAGGGAAAAAGAAAAGTGATTTTATCCGGACGAGATTGTCTCATCTAAAATGTGATTAAAAGCTCTATTTGAATCTTTGATATACGTACATAGTTATGTTGTCTGTTATTGTCCGGTCGCCTGATTGCTTTGTTCTCACAGAAAAATGCATAATTCACAGAAAGCACTGCTCCCCGTCAAATCCTGTATAGTGTTTATACATTCATGACCTCACTCCTCTGTACCTCTCCGACCTCCTGCACATCAACACACCCATCCGCACTCTCAGGTCTTCTGCTTCCCTCAGCCTCACTGCACCCCCCTTCCGTTTAACCACCATGGGGTCTCGAGCCTTCATCCGCTCTGCACCCCGCCTCTGGAACTCCCTCCCACCTGACATCCGCAACACTGACTCTCTCCCCATTTTCAAATCACGTCTCTTCACACTCACATATCCGCCCTGATCATTATCCATCACACATCCTCTGTTTCTATTTATTTGATTGATTTATAAACTGCATTGTCTTGTTTATGTCTCTTATGCTGGTATTGTGTATTGTGTATCTTGTTGTTTATGTGTTTGTACGCCGACCTTGAGAGCCTTGAAAGGCACCTATATAAAATAAATGCATTATTATTATTATTATTAAAGCAGGTGGGACATTTGTAAATTTAGCAAAGACTTGAATAAAAGGTGTTTAAAAATGTTTTACGAAATATGTTAGAAGCCTTGAGGCTGCGTTGCATACTTGTCTACTAAAACTGTGCCTTTCTACTTTAATACTCTTTATTATTAATGAACAATTTGGTAAAATCGAATAAGAAAAAAAGTCATGATCAATTTGATGGTTTGAACCAGAAAAATACAACAACGAAGCAGTTTATCACAAATCAAAGTTGTTATGGTATATATTTCCCTTTAAGAATTCCTTAATGGTTTCTGTAGGTTTAACAGATTAATCAAAAATCTTTTTATTTAGTTTCGACAATCCATAAGCAGTGTTTGTCATATAGTAATGGTAAACATAATATATGCCAATACAAATGAGCCATTGGTCTGTGCTGATTGTTTGTTCAAAAGGACACAAACAATAACAACGACTAAAGTAATCCCCTACGTTCACTGCCAGTGATCCTTATACACACGGATATACAGTATGCCAAATGTAGCAAATCAATCACTTGCTTTTCATTCACAATCTAATGCACATGTGTCAAACTCAAGGCCCGGGGGCCAAATCAGGCCCTTAGTGGATTTAATTTCGGCCCGCAGGATAATTTCTAATTACTATTAGATCTGGCCCGCCGGTATATTGCACGCACACCTTCACTCCACCCTGAGGGTCTCCTCAGCTCAGAGCCTGAGCCCAAACATTGATGAACTTGCACCCAAGATGAGATGCCAAGTATCTGAACTAGCATCAGAGCAGCACACTGAGTTTCAATGGATGTTTCCTTCTGCACTTTCTCTCTCACGACAACAGGGCATGTTTGGTTTGTTCTTTGAGGGAAATGTTTTTCTGAAGCTGTTGTTGGCCTGTGGAAAAATGTAATCATAAGAAATGACTCCGGAAAAGCTGCAGATAGAGCCATAAGAAATGAATGCAGCTGATTATTTAATGTTTAATGTTGTTTTTATAGGCAATCATTTAAGCTTTGTTAGTTCCAGGTTTAATATGTGCAATAAGTTAATTTCAATACGTTTTGCAATAAACATTGAACCAGTCCGGCCCTCGACGAGTACCCATTTTTAAATGTTGTCCCACTGTGTTGAGTTTGACCCCCCTGATCTACTGTGAACAGTTTATGGACACATCTTCCAGTAAATGTCACAAAGCTGTGAACTGAGAAGTCTCTGCTCCATAGTTTCTCTCTTCACTGTACATGTTTATATATTCAGTTCAATATTTAATATTCAATGTGTCACATACTTATGTATATATATAATACCTTGCTTTATATTTTGTTATTGTTAATTTGTCAATTCAACCTGTATATTTTCTACTTTCTTGTTTATTTATTGTCTTTTAATTTGTATTGTACAATGCCATGTCTTTTACTGTATGCTGCTGCAACACAAGCATTTCCCAAATTGGGATCAATAAAACCTTATCTTATCTGAACTGAACCCTCTCATCATGTGCTCTCATTGCGTGGTGTCTCACCGTCAGCTGGTCGATGGGCTCCTGCAGCCAGAGGCGGATGAGCGTGGCCAGCGTGTAGTAGAGCAGCAGCAGCATGATGGGATTCACAAAGTGGAACCACTTACGCTCCGGGTGCACGATGAGCTTCCACGTGTAGGAGCAGTTGCTCTGGATAATGGGGGAGATGCCAAATACTCTGCAGAGACAGAAAGAGAAACACAGACAGACATATGAGGACTGGAGCATTGCCAGGATTTGAGTTATAACAACTTTGAGTAAAAAGTGGCAAGAGGCAACATTGTAATGACATGGAGATACAGTATAGAGACAAAGACGCTTCCTATTATCATCAAATGTCAATATAAACCGTACGTTTGACGTAAGGTAAGGATGTGATTTGGGAAAATACAACTTTATTGCCAGAAAATATGAGCTGTAATAACTTAGTTTAATAAGTAAATCAACAGAAGATCAATCACTTTACTATGGGTTAATTTTGTATTAATCAATTACATTTAATTAATGTATTAATCAATCATAATTGTCCATGCAAAAAGGCTAAATATTGGATAATGTTTGGTACTGAAGGTAACATGACCTGTTTATCTTGATCTAACATATAATAAATGTAAGATTTGTGGGGTTTGGACTTTTGGTTTGACAAAAACGATATTTCACTTTCTCTTCTTCACACCTTTAAAGCTGAGATGGCAAACTGTAACTTGGTTAACCTTAAACTGATGTTGTAGTTATGCCAGGTTTATGATAATACAGGGTATATGCAGGAATCCTGAAGTCAAATGTAAAACCTTTTAAGACCTTTTTTAAGACCCTTTCCACACATTTTAAGACCTTGTCGCCACTTTGAGTTCTAACCGGTTACATTGGCGACACAGTTTACCTCACATTGACTATATACAGTATTGATTGTTCCTTCTCCTTATCTTCCAACCATTTGGACGCAGACTTGCATTTCCCCAAAACGATGTTGTTTAACAACCGGCGTAAACGGACCTTCGCGCAATGATTACATTCAGGCATACTGTAGAATACAACCTCTTTGGACAATTTATATGCTTATTGAAAACAAGCTACTAAATGTAATACCTTGGAAGATGCCGTTTAATACTTTTTAATAGCCTTAATTTTTGCTAAAATTATTTATCAACTTTTAATACCTTTTAAGACCCGAGACGTGTTTCTGCAGCACCTGTCCAAAGCAGTACATCTACACACTTTCAACATTCTCTGCAACATTTAGATTATTGTTTTTACTTACTATTGTAACATGTATATGGTTTACTTCATCTGCGTTACTGCATCATCTTGCACTATTTTATTGTATTTTAAATGTTTTTTATGTCTTATATATATTTACGTTGCATTGTTGGATGAGACTAAAGATTTTCCTTGCCATATCTGCACTGTAGCTATGACAGTAAAGCCTTTGAACCTTTGCTTTACTTGCAAGCCATAACTCCTGTCTGCTTCTCCATTATCTACACTGACACTGACTACGGATAAGTACCTTATACAATCCCACTTCTGCTATTCTATTGATGACATTCCTGTCAGTAAGATTTCCTTCCACTCTCTAACCTTGGAATCTAATCGAAATGCACTGACGCTAGACTTCTGTTTGTACCACAAAGGATGCTATATGATTCACTCCTCTTCCTCTGAGCAAAACAAAGATCCTGTACTCCACAGGAAGTCTGCTGACTTGTCCCAGTGACAGCCACATAGATCTAGACCAGGGGTGTCCAAACGTTTTTCACCAAGGGCCACATACAGAAAAATATACGAAGGGCTGCGCCGCTCACTAGAGGTATATTGCCTCATAGGTTCAGTTATAAGTTAGTAAAATCAATCACATGTAGGTAAATGATGCTTGTGAGTGTTGGCAGCTCATCCCTTAAAACAGAAGCCTCAGATTGATGATAATAAGAGGGAATATGAAGGGCGTATTTCAAACTGGTTATGTAAATAAGTCATTATATTTAAGAAGTACAATATAAGACAAGCACAAGTTTCATTTGTGGGCCGTATTCCATTATACTCTTTGAATTTGCTGAGGGCCGATTCAAAATGGTCCGCGGGCCGCATTTCAGGGGTGGTTCTAGGGGGGGGCAAGGGGGGCCAGTGCCCCAGTAACACTGACTTTGGACCCCCCTGTGGCCCCCATGAAAATGAAAAGTTTATGATTAAACGATGTATTGGCTGACGGAATAGGCGGAACTAACGTTATTTGTCATTCTAGTCGGACCCATTAGAGCACATGTGTCAAACTCAAGACCCGGGGGCCAAATCAGGCCCTTGGTGGATTTAATTTCGGCCTATTAGATCTGGCTCGCCGGTATATTGCACGCACACCTTCACTTAATCCTGAGGATTTCCTCAGCTCAGAGCCTGAGCCCAAACATTGATGAACTTGCACCCAAGATGAGATGCCAAGTATCTGAACTAGCATCACAGAGCAGCACACTGAGTTTAATGGATGTTTCCTTCTGCACTTTGTTTCTTGAGACAACAGGGCATGTTTGGTTTGTTCTTTGAGGTAAATGTTTTTTTAAGCTGTTAAAAATGTTAAATGTAATCATAAGAAATGACTCTGGAAAAGCTGCAGATAGAGCCATAAGAAATGAATGCAACTAATTATTTAATGTTTAATGTTGTTTTTATAGGCAATAATTGAAGCTTTGTTAGTTCCAGGTTTAATATGTGCAATAAGTTCATTTCAATACGTTTTGCAATAAACATTGAACCAGTCCGGCCCTCGACTAGCACCGATTTTTTAAATGTTGGCCCCCTGTGTATTTGAGTTTGACAACCCTGCATTAGAGCGTAAAAAATGTAACTATAACTATCTGAAATAAATATGTGTACCAATAACTGTATTGCATTGTTTTCTTATGCGCAATTACTTCACACTGTCTTTGTCTTTTTCGTCCTGCATTTATTGTGCCCCTCTCAGAAAAGAACTGGCCCAGCTTGGCCCCCCCCAGTCAAATTGGTCTAGAACCGCCACTGCCGCATTTGACCCCCGGGCCGTAGTTTGGAGACCCCTGATCTAGATGCCTACTGAGTCTCTCTCTCTCTCTCTGTGCCATGTGGAGGAGTGGACGCGCCCCTCTGACCCCATCACACTTCCTGACCGGTTTCTTGTTGCAGCTGGGAGGGAAAGCCCACTGGTCACATGACTGGGGACTTCCATTGTAAGGAGGAGAGGCAGGAAGTGGAGTGGAAGCCAGGCCTCTCAACAGCTTCACTCAACGCCGGCCGACAGCAAGGCTGAGTTACTGTCAACAAGCACAATTAGGGCGGCACTGAGGGGGCCTATTGTCCAATCGCAGCTCCACATATTTACAACCAGAAGAGTTTCCCTCAGACTGTCTGAATCTATCTGGGAGCATTTTATGGATTTTATGGTAAACAAGGATTTGTCTTAAGCATCGGACAGCGAGGAAAAGTAACCTTTATTTATATATATATATATATATATATATATATATATATATATATATATATATATATATATATATATATATTATTATTTTCTTGTTTTATTATTATTTAAATTTGTATTTAATTATTATTATCGGTTTTATATATTTTTTAATTGTATTTCTTATTATTTGAATTTTTTTTAATTGTAGTAATTATTATCATTACCATTATGTGCATGTCCTACATTACCTGTATTTACTTGGACTTAAGTTTAAGCTGCATGTATTTGCCTCATTATTTGTACCATTGTTGTCACAAACATGGTTTAGTGTTGTTGTTTTTTCTGTGTTGTTGTTGGTCCTTTTTAATGTCTTTCAATGTGGATGCTCCATAAAAACAATGGTTAAAAAAGACTGTCTGAGGGTGGCAACAGGAAACAGGCAGGGTCAGAGGACAGTGGTGGGTAACGTCTTTCGTCAAGTGGGCCTCGGTTTTCACACAGCGAGAGACAGAAATACCTCAACGCTGCGGAAAGTCAACATGAACGCATGAGGGGAGACCTCAGAGGATAGAAAAGGTGGCATGTAATGAACAATCAAAGAAGATTAGATTCATGGTGTACTTCCCCAAATGTAGGACACACTAAACTGTTTAGTTAATGAAGCGATGTAGACGTTTAGGGTCTTAACTTTACTGATAATTCATTTTTCTTTTGTCATATTTACTCCATTAATGGTTCCCAACCTTCTGACCTCATGACCCTTTAACATGAAGTAATGTTCATCAGCGACTGAGTGTGATTACGGATTATGAGCTGCGTGTTTACCTTCTTTTGGTCTCATTTCAGGATTTTTAAAGGCCCGTAGAGGAAGTGACTTTCTAGCATTTTACTTTCCAGAATTTTAAAGTGCCATAAAGATTAAAATGTACATAATTTCTCACTTTGGGCACTTATCGGGCCAAACGGGTAATAATAAATAGCATTTTACAAGCTTTAACGATATTTCAGTCCCTGTAAAAGGTCAAATAGAGTATATTACAAGCTTTAAGTATTGTCAGAAGCCTGAAGAGGAAAGATATCCAGTATTTAATAACTTTTGAGAATCCTAAAAGCTCAAAAATGTCAGATTTTTAAAAGCCTTGAAGTGTAGTTTTTTGTATCTTTTATATGGTGACCCCTTGATTTGAAACTAGTTTTAAATACTGCTGTCACTGTATAGAGAGCACAGCCTGCACAGTTTAAACACACTATTAATGGCTGTGCCGATGGTGTGAGAGGTCCTTTCATTCTAATGAGTTTCCTAACAAGACGTCCATCAATGCAGCAGTGTCTGTAATCACACCTTATCTGCCATCTGACCCAGGAGGAGGATGGCAGGCAGCGAGCTTTGTTCAAGGCAGCCTCAGCTAAACATAGCTGTAAATAGCCTCGCTCCGGACACACAGCAGCACAGCTTTCAAATGAGAAACTGTGAGATCAATAAAACCCTGCAACACCAAGGGCAGCGAGACAATAGCTACTCTGAGACAATAGCTACTCTGAGGGGCGAGTTCACAAAATAATTGTGCAGCTATTGTGGCCGCTAAACCTGTGCAAATAAAACAAAAGTAACTAGTTAGAGGTATCGTCACTCTCCCCTCAAACTCCTTCATTTGGGATGCAGTGACAGGCCGAACAAGACAGTTGTCATAAATATAGGAACAAAGCTCCACTACTTGTCATTTCTGAAAATACATCAGCTAGAAAAACTTAAAATCCAGTTATTATAGAATTGCATTGAAATGACAGAGCAGCAACATCTCATGTTTCTGTTTCTTTATATTACATGCATGTGTTTAAGCTGTTTGCATCTGGTTGTATCTTTGTTTGGAAGTGATTTACTGTTTTACCTATTTGACGGTTCACCGTGAATAAGTACATATTATTGTTGTTGTCTCTTTGATAGCAGTTATGTCTTTGTCCTTTTTTACATTTTTGTATATTACATTTGTCATAACATCACTGAGTCATTTGATGCAGATTCAGAAGAAATGTAGATTAAATATTATCATGAACTACCTTTAACCATAATGTAACATTTGACTAATGTTGGCAATGTTTTGTTTAGTAAGATGTAAATGGGTATTATAGTAGTAGTATTAATACGGACATATGATTTGAAATGATAAGAACTTGGTAGCATCTGTAAAAGCAGATAATCTCTGTTGTGTTAATCATCCAGGGTCGTGGTCTTAATGTGTATTTTTGAGTAATTAGTAAATAAACAGCATTCTCAGCATTCCAGGTTGTCAGACAGAGTGAGCTTAGTGATGGAGGAACGTTCTGCTACAGAGTGTGTAGTCATTACAGCTGAGACTAACGCACGCTGGCAAGCTGTGCAGCGCTGTGGCTGAACTCCAACCACAGCCTCACCACAGACAGCTGATTGTCTCCATCTCATGCATAATAAAACATCCCTGGTTGAAGAGCCAACAAGCTCTGCTGCTGATATTGATGTGCTGTGAGTAGGAGTTTGATATATCTGCCCTCCAGCTGGGTTTGCCTTTTTCTTTGCCTTCTTGTTTGTAACAATACTAAATATTTATTATCGTTCAAACAAACTTGCCTCGGGCGTTATAAATACATTCGAGTCAAAGGAGCTCTGGCCGCTGTCATGACATGGTTTTACTCTCACGTTAGCACGGAGCATTAGTTTGAGCGTGTGCTGTTTAACTAAAGAAATATGTAGCGCTCGTTAAGTCCATATATTGCAATTTGTGTCTAAATCGAGCCATCGCTCACTGTTTGGGGGAAAGATAGAATTTAGCTTTTAAAATGTATGATTCATCCCTTTCTGTGGGCAGAACGGACGTCAAATGATACACATCAAGATCTAATTAACAAAGTTGTAACAAATTAAAGTCTTTTTTGATTTAAGCTGATAAAAAAAAGTATGTTTTTTAGTGCTAGGTTCAAAACGAATCTCAAAAATGGCACAAAGTTCAAGATTTAAAAACGTACATGGTCACATAGTCTGCGGGGATGGACTCCTGGAAGAACTGGAACTGGTAGAGGTAGAGGACGATGATGTGTCCGGCGCTGAAGATGGCCATGAGGACGCACATGCAGCTGAAGATGAGCGTGTCGAAGGTCCGGCAGAGAGACCACCAGGTGCAGAGGAAGAGGAAGATGAAGAAATAAACAGCCGAAGTCAACGAGGGCAGCATGATCCCTGCGAGAATAAACACATATCAGAAGACGGATCAGGATGATTGTTATCACTCAGCATCTGTTATAAATACATCACAACACTTCAACGGTCTCGGGAGGTCAATTGTTGAATTTGAAATCTTTTTATTTATTTATATAGCACATTTAAAACAACCTTCAGTTGACCAAAGTGCTGTACAGGCAATAACTACAATATTAAATAACACAATGGGAGTACAATAATAAAACAATAATTAATAAAAAGCACAATAACTAGAAACATATAACACATACAAATATAAAAATGTAATGTTCAACTAGTATTAAAAAAGATTAGAAAGATTGTGACTTAAATGTTGACGTCATTCCCTCAACCCTACAGCGCTTACACCTCACATGTAGTTCAGAAGACAGTTGTAATGTAATGGGAAGATACTGTTTGACTTAGCCAATACAAGATGGGGTTCTCGACTTGGAAATAAAATAAAAAACCTTTTCTCTTCAGACAGCAGTTTGAGACGGTAATCCACGCCTTCGTCACCACTCGGCTGGATTACTGTAACTCTCTCTCTACATGGGGGTCAGTGGGTCCTCCCTCGCTCGTCTGCAGCGGGTGCAAAATGCCGCAGCAAGGCTTTTAACAGGCACACGGAAGTATGACCACATTTCCCCCATTTTGGCTTCGCTCCATTGGCTGCCAATACATTTTAGGATTCATTTCAAAATCCTTTTATTTACTTTTAAATCCCTAAATGGCATGACCCCACCATATCGTTCTGAGCTGCTACACCCTTACACGCCCAACCGCCCTCTCAGGTCAGCGGACCAACTGCTCCTGAATGTGCCCAGAACCAGGTCAAAGCCCAGAGGGGACCGTTGCTTCTCTGTAGCGGCTCCCGCACTGTGGAACGATCTGCCCCTGCACATCAGACAGGCTCCCGCACTGTGGAACGATCTGCCCCTGCACATCAGACAGGCTCCCGCACTGTGGAACGATCTGCCCCTGCACATCAGACAGGCTCCCGCACTGTGGAACGATCTGCCCCTGCACATTAGACAGGCTCCCACACTGTGGAACGATCTGCCCCTGCACATCAGACAGGCTCCCACACTGTGGAACGATCTGCCCCTGCACATCAGACAGGCTCCCGCACTGTGGAACGATCTGCCCCTGCACATCAGACAGGCTCCCGCACTGTGGAACGATCTGCCCCTGCACATCAGACAGGCTCCCACACTGAGGAACGATCTGCCCCTGCACATCAGACAGGCTCCCGCACTGTGGAACGATCTGCCCCTGCACATCAGACAGGCTCCCACACTGAGGAACGATCTGCCCCTGCACATCAGACAGGCTCCCACACTGTGGAACGATCTGCCCCTGCACATCAGACAGGCTCCCGCACTGTGGAACGATCTGCCCCTGCACATCAGACAGGCTCCCACACTCTGGAACGATCTGCCCCTGCACATCAGACAGGCTCCCGCACTCTGGAATGATCTGCCCCTGCACATCAGACAGACTCCCACACTCTGGAACGATCTGCCCCTGCACATCAGACAGACTCCCACACTCTGGAACGATCTGCCCCTGCACATCAGACAGACTCCCGCACTGCCTGCTTTTAAATCGCTTCTTAAAACCCACCTCTTCTCCTTAGCGTATTAACATCTTTTAGAGTGTTGCTGATATTGCTTTTAAATTGTTTATTGTTTTTACTTGTACTTGTTTTATGGTGTGTGAGCTGTGCTGTGTAACTTGTTGTATGTTTTGTTTATTTGACTGTACAGCACTTTGGTCTGGACGTTTAAAGTGCTCTATAAATAAAGCTGTATTGTATTGTATACTGTATTCTTCTCAAAATTGCATTTGTATTTTTTATAATTCCTTCAATCCTGTTTTTTTTTTATCCTCAAAACTCTTAAAATGATTTAAACAAAAAAACATTCTTCTTATTCTAAATAAAACAACTTTGACATATTATAGACATATGGAACGTGTAAGGTTTCATAGCACTGCTGATGAGAGCAAACAGCTTGTGGATAAGCATTTGTAATTCTTAACTACAGTCTGCAAATCAAACCTGCACAAACTAAAATGGAAGCACACTTTGTGAATGTGATAATGTCATCTTCATTTCCTAAATATTCCAATTGTAATGCTGTAAAGTAAAGACACAGATTCACTCTTCCTCATCCACAGCCGCTCACCTGTCATGCCCAGCAGGATGGTGACCACCACCTTCCCTGCAGTCGTGATCAGGTTCCCGATAATATCCTTCACTTTGGACGCCACCTCCGCTACGTGCCGCAGGATCTTCCTCTTGGTGCTCTCCTTTGCTTCCTCCTCCTCTTCCTCCTCCTCCTCCTCCTCCAGATCCTCATCCTCTTCATCCTCCTCGGCCTCGTACCCCGCCTCGTAGTCTTCTTCCAGCAGGATGTTGTCGTCCAGGCTCAGCTTCTCCTCTTCTTCCTTTTAGGGGATGGGATTATAAAGTGACATTTCAGTATAAGAGTGATGGATGGTGCTGCTGGAGGTCAAAGCTCTCCATGGTGCTGAAAACTGTTTCCTACAGGTAGCACTTCTAGAACAATCCCTGTGCATATTAGGGCTGTCCCGAATACCATTTTTCGGACTCCGGATATTCGGTAGTAATCAGCAGCAAATATTCGAATATTGGGTTGTTGCTTTGGAAACAACGTGACGGAGATGAACGGAGAAAAGTAATATCTATATATAAAGACGGAGAAAGTTAAGTGTTAGCACCCCCCGAACAAGCTCTTACGTTGATATTGGAGATTTCAATCAATTCAATTTGAAAAAAAAAAACGGGGAAAAAAACAAACAAAACGAATTTCCGAATAACGAAATTGAAACCCGAATAGTACTCCAACGAACGAATATTCGGATATTCGGGTACAGCCCTAGTGCATACTCCAGTTGAGCTTATTTAAATACATATGTGGCTGCTTGAGACATCTTTATTGACCCATAGCAGATGTTTTCCTCTGTGGGCTTGAGATACTGAGTCACTTCTTCCTTGGCGACTCTATCGAACCAACTATGTGTCGCTCTTTTCCTAAAGTCTCAATAAAAAAGGGACATAATAACAAGTGAGCCATTGATTGGGCTTCATAGAGGACTGACGCACTACACTAAGAAAGTAGCAGGTGGTACAAAGCCTGTTTTGAGTCAAACAACAACTTCAGCCCAGATGGATTTAAAAACCCGAACACAACGCAAGCGCTTGAGATGAATTCCTGGTGTTTCTCAGTAATGGGGAGCGCGGCCATCTGTGCCAGTGTGAGCAGCCCAGACGAAGAGAAGGTGAATGTGGATTTAATTAAGTCATAAAGAGAACGGAAGACTTGCCACGCGATGGGGGCTTTATTCCAAGTCATCAACACTCGCTATTCAAACTCCTGTTCTGTTTCAGAAGCTCAACGTGGAAGCTACGTATCAAGCAGGAGTAAGTTGGCCACTTCAGTAAGTAAACAACTCTGATCAGTTATGTACAACACGATCATTGTGTTATTTACAATATCTTGTTTGTTATTCCTTGATATTAAAGTTGTACATTTAGGAGAAATATTGTCATGACACCACATTTATCACTTCACTGCCACGCACACACCTTAGTAAGGATCTGCAACACTATGGAAAATGTCATTATCCCACATCCATAGATTGTGTTGATGCACAGAGACATCATCACAATTTACCTCATCTAAATCAGTACGTTCTTTTTTTCTCAATAGTCTAAATTCCCCAAAAGTCTCCTCAGTATTTTCTTATTACTAGTATTGTAAAGTAGGCTATGTTCTGATTTGGTCATCGATTATATAAAAGAGAGAGCAGCATCTGAGGTGTGGTTAGCTTGCTTGTACATGTGTGACTTAATTTGCTTCAAGTTATCATAATTTGACTAGTTTGAAACCCAAAAGGTATTTTTGTTTTTGTTATATACATTTGTTGTGCCAAATGACACCAATAATAAGACGCCATGCAGTCTCCTGAAAACTTTTACATCTATTAATCTATATCATTTCATTGATTGATGTTATTATCAATTAATCCATCTTTAGATTGTACTGGTTGAAAAACGTGCACCAGAAAAACTGCTCTATAAGCTTGTCAACTTTTCCATTCTGCAGCTCCGGCCCCCCGTGTGAGACCCACTTGTTCCTCTGCTTCAAAGTCAGTGTTGTACTGGGCCATGTCCTCCGGCGGTCTCTTCTGGACCAGACTGCGGCACAGCAGCCAGATGGCCAGGCCGGCCACAAACATGCCGATGTCGGGGATGAACACTCGGATGCCGTTCCCCGCATCTGCACCAATCACACTGTGGACAAACAGAAAGCAGAAGGCATCACACTGACAGAAAGCTTGTGTCCTCAAAGTCAAATTTGAAACCCAATATCTTCCAAAAGTTGTCATCTGGAGCAATCACGCAGTCTACGATGGCAACCGAACGCTGGAAAATGGGACCGGGTACAACATAGTTTTTGTAGGAAAACCTAAGACGTGTGGTTGCTTGTTGAGTTCACTTGGATGAGTACCATAAATATTTGTGCGGTTGTGTGTTTGTATCTTGGATAATCGTCTCATGTCATCTCCCTTCGTCTTTACTAAATCTCCATGTCACGTTGATTATTTAAAATGCAGTTCAGAGAAGATATCTTGAGCATTACATCTACAGACTGTACTGCATTCAAACTCGTGATAATACATATTATTACTGCAATTATCCTTCAGGAAACTCTACCTGTTCCCATGAGTGCCTGGGAATCTGGGTTTTCTTTCGTTAATCGACAGTTAATTAAACATGTGTTAAATACTTCAGCTTTTATGTGGAGTACCACCCACTTTAATGAAATAAGCCTTGCCTGTTTGAAACTTATTGTGAAATTCCATTCAAACAAAAAGACGGTGAGAAAACTTGTTTACTCCCTTGGTTCATAATAAGGTGGTATGACCAATAAGCTATTTTCCCCATTAAACTGCGTCACATAAATGAATTGAAACCAGATTTTGTGGGTTTCTAACAGTAAGCCAGAACCTATTGACTTATTCTTACTTAGAAAGGACTGTGTACAGATAATAAAAATGTATAAATAAATTATATTTACCCCAGACAATGTGTGTTTCATTATTTGACTAAAATGTGACATTGTTTGATTTCCTAACTAAATACCAGAGCGGTGAATCAAACAGGAAGCTACCCAGTGGCAGCCAGCTGTTGCCATGACAGCCTCAGAAACGTCAGGCGGGATGTTTTGTTTTTTTGCCGCCTCAGGACAAGTTTTACGAGGCGTCATGATTGCATGTAGAATTAAAGCAAATAAAAAATGTCCTTGAAATGGCTAGCAGGTTTCAAAACCTTTAAAAACTCACTTTAATCGTCCTGACTTCTATTTCAGTTTTACAACAATCTCCTGTGTTTGGCCACCAAAGGGTTTTCTTTACATGTCATGCTGAGCTCCAAGTGTAATTAAAGTGTTTTCGATTTTTTTTAAAACACTCTGTGGTGCACGCAGCAGTGAAAAGCTGACCAAATGTTTGGATAAAGCTTTTAAGCAACTGGTCATTTCACACAGAAACAATCTCCTTCTGGTCTTCAATGGATATCAAGCTTATAAAAGTGACCAAATTGAAAACTAATCAACGCAATGGAAACACTCGGATAAATAATTGGGACTGGCTGCTGCTGGCGAGTTCAATCTAATTAAGGACGTCTGTTTCCATGCGCGTTATTGTTACGACGCTTTGTGCATCCTCACGTGGATGAAAGGGATGGAAAGCGTCAGAGCCAGGCGAGGTTGAGCCAGGAACTTTAATGACTTTTCCCCCGTTTGTGAGAAAATTACAATAACATTAGCAGAGCAAAGACCTGTCCGCACTGCCTCAAGGGGAAAATACTCTTCAGGCATTGGCTGAAAAACTACAAATACCCTAACACCAGGAAATATGTCTGAAATGATATAAATATTTGGTGTTTCTAAAGGATTTGAAAAGGTCAAGCTGGAGGAACTGAAGGATCTGTCTGGGTGAAAAGCACACAAACAGCTGCGAATGTTAAACTTTAGACTCCAGCAACTCTGCATTTTCCTCCATACAGGACGTGAAAGGGAAAGAGCATCCGCCAATGCAGCAGTAAATATATACTGTATATGATCCCTAACAAAAATAGGTAAATGCAGCCGGGATAAAATGTTTACGACTCTACTTCCGCCACTTACAGTATACTATCCACCGAGGGCCGTTGAGTACTGGAAAGAGGATGTGGCCGAGTTTGGACATTCCCGTACTTAGGAAACCGCATCTAACACGATCACGGGGGTTTGAGGAGACAGAGACAGCGGCGAAATCTTTGAAATATAGGTCTCTCTACTCATTGTCCGACGTAACTGGGTTTAGTGTTCATCAGGAATCCACAGAGGGACAGGTGAGGAGCGTTTTGAAACCTTGATGACGGGCCAGTGCGGCTAAATGTTAAATGTTTAATGTTATTGTGGGTTTGCTATAATAAGGACACTTTGCAGAGATGATGCAACCTCTTACAGGGGAAGAGAACCAGGATCTTTGACAGGTGGGATGAATATTTTGGCTAAGGCTTTGCTGATTCTGAAGAAATACATGTTATTGAGTGTTATTACTGACCCTCCTGTCTCTATCAAACCATCCTACCACTTCATCAAACACACAACTTGGAAAACGTACATAACACAACAAAAATCCAAACTTCGTCTTCATGTTCGTCAGGAGAAATGGGAATTACAGATCATTTAAAAGGGATTTATTTTCTGTATCTCATCAAGCTTGCTATATGAATCACAAAATAAAATAAATATATTGACAACATGTTAAATAGAATAATTCTTTAAGCTGTACATGATGTTTGAGTGAATGCAATTGTTGTGAAAGTGTTGAATTCATAATGTTCTTACCTTTCAAAGCCAATTTGTCGTATGGATTTCTCCCACGTGGAACCTGGACAAAACATGAAGTCAGTCAGTAAATAAAAAAATTGGGTCATTTGTTTTAATATAAAGTGTCAGGATCTAGTGTTTACAAGTTGTTTATTAGCCTCTGACCAAACCATTAATACATCTGCTTCAAAGCAGCCAGAAAATGTAATTCGCTTCAGCTGATAACTCATCTTCAGGAGAATGATTAATAATCTATCTGTTCTGAAGGAGAAATAAAAACATTTCATGTGAGCTTTGTTTCCACGGGACAGGTTGAAGTGTTCCTGAACGTCACTCAGCGCTCAGAGAGAGATTTCCAGGTATTCAGCCGGCACTCTGAGAACAATAGCCGAAGGTTTACTGGCCTTTGTTTTACCGCCAGAGGAAACACAACATCAGTTTGAGACTCGAGGATTTCAACTCAATGACATTTGGATGTATCCGGCTGTTTAGTTGGTGTATTAGGAGGCTAATTAGGAGCTGAGGTTTCTGGTTTATGGAGCACAGTGAAGGCGTTACAACACACGTCAGTAACTCAAAACAGACAGCGGGAAAAATGCTACTTCATCTGCCGTGTCACCTGTATGCAAACCATTTTCAGGAGGGTTTTTTTTGGAGTAACAACAGCATGAAATGTTTAAATACACAGAGAGAAAAGAGAGGGAAAAAAAGGTCTTTCTCCTAAATGACCCACAGTATCCAGTAAAGGAATGAGTCACAGCGTAGGCACGTTGTCAGGACCAGGAAACTGAATTCCACTCAAGGTGAATAAACGGTAATGGACTGTCAGTGCAAACCCCGGTGTTTCTTTATTACTCATCAGTGGATAACATAGCTGCAGGAAATCACAGCATCGCTATCACAGATGTTATGAGCTGTGTGGTTGGACTGGAAGTAGAGGAAAAGAGTGTGGAGGATACCTACGTTTCTAAAAAATAAATTAAGAAAACATCTGTGATAGGAGGAGCCCACATGACTAACCCCTGACATGACCTCTGACATCAAACACTTCCCCCGCAGACGTCCTCAACTGTGAGAAACTGTCCTCCATCTCCACTACTCCCAGTTTAAACGTACTGATGGAGGACAGAGTGACCCGACTGCAACACAACACACACTGTGGGAAAATAAAACATCAAACAGGACGATTTCTTCAAGCCGGTGGCATTTTTTTATTTTAAATAGAGTCCTTTCTTGCATATTTATAACAGAAAGATTGTATTGCATTATTTGCTCAAAACAAATGCTAAGTTGATTTTAATGGTGGTGTTTTTTCCCATGAGAAGAAGGCTGTTTCTCATCACATCTCTACTGTATATATGAAAACATATTTAGGGAAATATTTAATAGAAACTAAATTAATTTCCTTAATATAAACAAGCATGCTCTTTTTTTTGGCTTTTACTTAGTCCTCGTGGTTAAGACCAGGGGCCTCATTTATAACGCCGTGCGTAGGATTCACGTGGGAAGGTTGCTTACTAGTAGAAAACCAAAAAATAGGTACAGAAATGTTCCGACATTTTTCGATTCACCAAACATTGCGCACCGGCGAGGAAAGTGCGTACTACAGCACTTCTTACGCCGGTTTCCCTTTATAAATCACAACCGACTCGAAATGCGGTGCAGCTTTTGCGGGCTTCACGTAACGCCCATATCTGCCTATAAATAGTCAAAGAAACGCCCATTCATTCATTTATTCTGACTGACTTTATGAAGACGATCGCAGGAAATGAACAGCTAAAAAAGACATCTCACACCGTGTCAGATTTTGGTTATTTTGGGGAGGTGGAGATAAATCATATTGTTTGGTGGATGCCGTTTGAGTAGCAGCATGGAGGTCGGATCGTCACCAAAATAAATAAGTGGTCCGAAAAAGGTTAATGATAAAAACAATACACATAGCCTTCCTCAGGCAGTGTGTTTGTACCGGAGACAGGAGACCCCCCCCCCCTTGATGAGAGACTGTGGGGAATCCCCCCGGTGTGGAGTCATGACGACTGGATCTGAATTATGTTTTTGTATTTGGTGGTTTGTGTCCCAGCTGTCGATCAGCTGTGCGCAGCGTCTCCGCTGCAGCCTGTGCGTCTCAACCCCCCCCCTCCCCGCAGCAACTCTATATCCACCAGTTCGAGGAAATACAACTAATGTGTTGTGTTATATTAGCTGTACAATATACACCAATTACAATTTTGGTGTTCTTATCTTCCATACCTCCTGTGTTTTACGAGCGACTTATAGAGTCTTGGCAAACGGCATAAAACACAATTAAACATGGTAGTATATAAAACCATGCTCGTATCTAAACAACCTATAGAAAAGCAAAACGGCGTCAGTTTAGACGTAATTCTGTCCTCCTGCTTACCGCATCATTTATGAGAAAACATTTCATAACATTAACACAACATATTCGAGGTGGTTTTAAATAACATATCTGTATTTATTTATTTCTCCAAGTTATGTTTTTGTGAGCACTGAGGAGTCGCAAACAGGCGTTTGTTTAATCATTTTAAGATTGGCTTTAATCAATGTTTGAAAATGAATTCTTCATATATGATAAATGAGAGGTAACGTTTTATTTATGGTATTATTTCCAAATATTTCTCTCCATTCTTCCTTCTGCCAACGGTGTCGCATCGTCTCTCCCGTTGTTGTGCTTAGTGCGTAGCATGGGTTAGAGTTTGCGTGGAGGACCGCACGTTTTCCCGTCAAGTTAGTATTTTATAATCGCAAACATTGCGATTATAAATGAGGCCCCAGGTCTAAACTGTCTAGTGGTTTTTTAAATTAACTATTTACTCAGCATTTGAACTAACCACACTTTTGTTTTTGGTAAATGACGTATTTGATTAAAGTGGACTTTGGTGTGCTCCAATTTACTTTAAGAACCCTTTCAAATGTGAATGACCACTGTTTAATCAAAACTACATAAAACAGTTACATTCAGCCACAACAAGAGTGTTTGTGAAGCTCCCACTGCATAAAACATGCAACCAATAAAGGCAAAGACGTCAAAAGAGTAGCTTCTAAGTGCATAAGTGGTGAAGTGGTGCAGGGGCGTGGAGGATGCATTTAAGAGATGGGAACTAAAGTCTCCAGAATTGGAAAATGAGGGACGGTTGTGCTGGGTTTATATTTATCTTGGGGCTCTGGATTTATTAACTGTGTCATTTATAAATAACCCTAACAGGAAGTGGTTAGAGTCGTGCCAGATACTTTTACAGGAGCAGATAAGGTCCACTGATGTTGTTGTAACTAATACACACCCACAAAGGTCATTGATGACTTAATGCCTCATTAACATCTTCAAATATAAACTCTTCTGCTCGCGACCAAACACACTCTCATACAGAAAGTCCAAACATCTGCAACACCTAACTTCACACAGCCCAAACTGAGCTCACAGGTGTAAGAGGAAACCGATAACATACACGAGGAACGCTGAGGTTAACCCAGGCCAGATCCATAGAGGAGGAATATTGTGTAACAGCCTGGACCCAGCGTGGAGACTTCTGGAAAAGAGTGTGAGACTTTCAGTGCATTGAGGCGAGGCTGCTTTCCACCCCAGCTGAGCACCAAAAATACCTGTCCTCGACTTTATGTGAGCATCATAAAACAGCCTTTGTACTTGCTGGGCCGTTAACCTCTCAACACGGCACTGCTTCGCACTCTCTCCTCCATCTCTGGAGCGTAGTACCGGTTGTTGCCCTTTTCCACAAAGACTGCTGATTTGCTGCGCCGACATTTCAGCACGTCATGACTGTAATCAGACAATTGGTATGCTTAGAGAATTTGGAAAATGTCTCACATTTGGGGAATGGTGGGCAGGATATGTGTGGATACGGCGGGTGGTTAAGGTCAACAAAGGGACTTAACGAAGGCTATTCCCAAGAAACCGGTGACAAAACACTAATTCCACCGGCTGTTACTCTTTATGAGCTGCTGAAATATATATCACAAACAGATAAGAGCCAAATAAAGCTTGCAAATCCTGTCTTTTTGGATTGTTTCAACCTTCTTTATCTGCAGATGGGTGGGGGTTGCCACTGAGAACAATGACTGTAACGAGAGAAGACAATCACAGGAAGGATTTTGGTATCTGGCGCTCTTTGACGGTTAAAACAATGCCCTTAATGTCGAGTCAGCACAGAGGAATCACTCCAAAGAAAGCCGGCTTTGACTCATCCGGCGACCAGTCACTGACCCGCTCCAACAGCTGGAGGTGTTAGCTTTGTTGGAAAGGTTTACTCATTCATACTCAACTCAGTTTACTGCTCTAATGGTGTATTTGGCTGCGAAGAATAGAGGAAATTATATGAAGCTATCAGGAGGGAGGATAACCGCCTCAGTGAGAACGAGGACTCCTTGTTTATACTTGGCCGCCAAAAGGAAAAGGGTGTTGAGGCGCTAAATGCCAGACATAGAAATCAGAGATAAGGGATTTACCCAGAATAAAGGTGATCCAGGGGACAAGGAGTAATGCTTCCTGTCGCCCAAAAATAAAAATAGAATGACATTAACTTCAGGAAGTACAATCCAACACTATGTATACAAACCATTACAGTGGTGAAGTCAGCAAAGTGCCTTACACATGCTGTTACTTTAAATCATAAAACATTTCATGATTTTTCAATTAAAGGTCCCATGTCATGGCCATTTCTACTGATCATATTTCCATTGCTGAGCTCTACTAGAATAGATTTAAATTGTGCAATTTTCCTCCAAAACTATCTCTCTGTAGTATGTCTATTCACCGGGTGTTCACTCTCTGTCCTAAACGGCTTGTTGGAGCTCCTGCCCCCACCTCCCTGTGAGCCCAGTGTGCTCTGATTGGTCGGGAGGTTGCGAGGCTCGTTGCTGCGAGGAGCGGACAGGTTTCCGGGTCGGCGATACAGCGAGAACAAGCGAAACTCATCCTGAGCACACACAAACACTCACAGCCGAAGTAAAAACAATAAGTGTGGTTTGATATCGAGTAAGAAAAAGGTTTATAACGCTGTGAGAATTACCAGCGTTCAGGGACTCCCTGTTAGTTAGCCAAGGGATCCTGGTGTATGAGGTGCTCTGCGGATTGGTCCATTTGGGTCATATGTTGTTGATTTGGGTATTCACACGTCACAGAACCAAGGAAGTAAACAATGGAAAATGAGAAATCTCCAACGAGGTGTTTTGGGGCAGCATAGACTGTGTTAGAGTTTTACTCGCTACAGGGTGTACTTTGAGGGTTTTGACTCTGCAGATCGTTTACATGCATAAAAACCTTCATAACACACAAGGGGACGGGTAATAACCAGAAAAGCATGACATGGGACCTATAACTTCTTTAGTGTCTCTTCAGCTCAATGAGCTTTTTATTACGAGTGTGAAGTTATATTTGTACGCCTAGTGCCTCTTTAATTGTGAAATGTCAGCCAGGATCCACCAGCTGTTCACTTTGAAGAATCATACAGGGGCTTTCCTGTTTAATGTGGCAGATAATGACTCAAGATGTTATCTATTGAAGAGCCAATGGAGCTTCATGATTCACAGTCTGAATCAAAACTCTGACAACTTTCACTTGACACAAAAGTCCACACTCAGCAGGTTTCAATAACAAAGGGTAAAGGTGCATTCCTTCAAAGGACATTTCAACACCAGAGGACCAACCTTAAATTGTCCAAAACCCGCATATATTCTTTAGTCATGAATGTAAAGTTTGTCACGGCAAATATGTTATTTATTCGCAGCAACAGTCCAGATTGATTCAATCTTAAACTAGAATTAGGCCTCGCTTTTTTGTGCTTAAGCTAACTTGTCAAATAGCAGTTTACATCCGTGATATTTGTTTCAAATGTCATAAAGAGCATATGAATTATCAAGGTTTGGGCCAAAAATAAATGTTGTGTGGTCACAGTGACATTTGACCGCCAAATGATATACAGTTATTCCTCGAGACCAAGTCTACGTTGGAACATCTAGAAACAAAATCCCTCACTGAAATTATGTTGCAAAGATTAAAAGAATGCATGAATATGTTTCACAATGTATAGATAGATAGATAGATAGATAGATAGATAGATAGATGGATAGGTTGGTAGATAGATAGATAGATGGATAGATAGATAGATAGATAGATAGATAGATAGATAGATGGATAGATGGATAGATGGATAGATGGATAGATGGATAGATGGATAGATGGATAGATGGATAGATGGATAGATGGATAGATGGATAGATGGATAGATGGATAGATGGATAGATGGATAGATGGATAGATGGATAGATGGATAGATGGATAGATGGATAGATGGATAGATAGATAGATAGATAGATAGATAGATAGATAGATAGATAGATAGATAGATAGATAGATAGATAGATAGATAGATAGATAGATAGATAGATAGATAGATAGATAGTAGATAGATAGATAGATAGATAGATAGATAGATAGATAGATAGATAGATAGATAGATAGATAGATAGATAGATAGATAGATAGATAGATAGATAGATAGATAGATAGATAGATAGATAGATAGATAGATAGATAGATAGATAGATAGATAAGATAGATAGATAGATAGATAGATAGATAGATAGATAGATAGATAGATAGATAGATAGATAGATAGATAGATAGATAGATAGATAGATGGATAGATAGATGGATAGATAGATAGATAGATGGATAGATGGATAGATGGATAGATGGATAGATGGATAGATGGATAGATGGATAGATGGATAGATGGATAGATGGATAGATGGATAGATGGATAGATGGATAGATGGATAGATGGATAGATGGATAGATGGATAGATGGATAGATGGATAGATGGATAGATGGATAGATGGATAGATAGATAGATAGATAGATAGATAGATAGATAGATAGATAGATAGATAGATAGATAGATAGATAGATAGATAGATAGATAGATAGATAGATAGATAGATAGATAGATAGATAGATAGATAGATAGATAGATAGATAGATAGATAGATAGATAGATAGATAGATAGATAGATAGATAGATAGAATAGATAGATAGATAGATAGATAGATAGATAGATAGATAGATAGATAGATAGATAGATAGATAGATAGATAGATAGATAGATAGATAGATAGATAGATAGATAGATAGATAGATAGATAGATAGATAGATAGATAGATGGATAGATAGATGGATAGATAGATAGATAGATAGATAGATAGATAGATGGATAGATAGATAGATAGATGGATAGATGGATAAATACTTCACTAATAAAGATTTGCTGGTGTAAATATTTAGTCTGCCCTCTCTTAATGGATTGTTTGTTTCTCCCTGAGGCGATAAAGTCGTTCTGCGTTCTGAGCAAAGCTGGCTGGACTTCCACGGTGCAAAACTACCTCCATTAGAAAGAAACAAGTAATCACAAAACACGGTCAGGGTTTGTCCCGTCTAGACACATTCAAATGTTTACAGTTTGATACAGAGTTTCATGAGAAGCTCACGGCCAACTGTTAACACCTTCCAACACTGCGTCAGACGCTTACATTGTTTTCTTTACTGGCCAAAGAATGTCTTTTTTATGTCGCCATAAGGCACAAGGGAGCTAATTACTTTAAAAGGAATGTGTTGGATTCATAAATCCTTACGGTGTGACAAAATTCAATAAGGGTGAGAATATTTGTTGTATTACATGTAGCTTTTCCTGCAAATGGAGCCTGTCTTGACTCAGTTTCTACATCCTCTGGTGATTTACAGATTATTGAGACTGCATTGATAGCACATGTCAGAGTTTAAGCTAAAAAACAGCCTGTGAGAGGGACGAGATACAAGTCGTGAACATGTGGCCAAATTAGTAAAGATCTCACTATTTTAATCTTACATGAGTTCCTGGAGTGATCAACTTGTCAGGTATATAGAGGAGGGGATTCTTGTTTGGACCGCCTCAAACTGTTTGTACTCATGGGACTTTGTGGCAACTGTCCAACCCTGTCTGCTACAAATTTAGAAAATGTAAATTAAATGTAATGCTGCATAGTTTTTCATGACATAATAAGGACATATTTGTCTTTAATTTATGTCGTTAGCTACAAAAAAGATTTGCCAAGTGACCCAAGTCCATGTATCCAAATGATTAGCTCGCTAGCTATCTTGCTAACACTAGCTAAAACATAAAAAAAAACAATTTTGTTCAAGTTTGATGCTTTGGAGCGCACTCTGCTATCTTACTTTTAAAATGCTGTGTAAGAGGTCAGAGGAGCTCAAATGACGACACTCACTGCTCAGAAAGAGACGATACTCTACGATATCTTTACATAGCATATAGTTGTTTGCTGCTATATTAAAAGGGGACCTATCATGCAAAATGCACTTTTGTACATCTTTTTTACATGAATATGTGTCCCCGGTGTGTCAGGGAACTCACCAAGTGTCAGAAAACACAACCCTCTCTCTTTTCCTCCATACCCAAATCTCTAAAAACGGGGCTGCAACGGAGCTGATCCAGACTGATCCAGATTTGAAATTGTTCTGACGTCAGAAACGGGGTGCTCCGCCTATATGGACAACTCTCCACCTATCAGGGGAATGAGAGGTTGCGTGCATACTTGCCAACCCTCCCGATTTCTGCGGGAGACTCCCGATTTCATTGCCCTCTCCCGGTTTCCTCCCAGGGTCATATTTCTCCCGCATTTCTCCCGATTTCTGACAAAATCAGATTTACTCAGGACTGTTTGCACTCGGACTTTAATACAGCTAAACCATTGTTTGGTTTCCATGGTAGCGCGTCTCTTTAGCAGCGCACGCAACTCAAAGTCTGAGAGGGTGAGGAAGATAGTCACAGAAAACTGAACAAGAATCGACAACACGACTCACTCCTTTCCAGCCCACACATATGCTCCATCAAGGATGGTGCTACAGGCCGCAAGGCAGTGCACTTACCACTACAATAAGCATGTTAATGTTAATCTAATACAGCTCCGGCGATGATCTTTCCCCCCCCCCCCGCGGTGGTTTTGAAATGCTCCCGATTTCTGAGGTCTCAAGGTTGGCAAGTATGGTTGCATGGCATGGTAACAGCATGGTAACAGCATGGTAACATGACTCTCGTGCCTCGCACCCCTCCTTTGCAGGGGGGCGAGGGACTATGGTACCTCTGTGTCAGTTTGGGCTGCTTTTGTTTTCTTCAATAAGAGTAAGCCGTTAAGAGTGACGGCAATAATGAAGCTGAAGTTGAAAAAAAGGTCAGTTATTCTCTGTTTTTCAGTAATAAATATCTAGCAAAGCCTTTGCCAAGGAAAACATTTACCTCCCCGCAATTATCATTTTCTATTACAGTGAATGGAACTATGTTGATAAGGCAGTCGCAGCAGACCATCCTAATCACTGGAAGAATGTCCACACAGATACCATTAAAGGACAATATGGTCCAATTAACGTCAAATGCATTCATTTGGTGTTGCGGGGAGATAGAGGAACTCTAAATAAAAACACACTCTGTATCTAGGAAGCAACTTCCTCTATTCCTTCGCAGTTATAAATCCAATTTTAGAAGGGGCTGAACATTATTACATGTCACTTGTTAGACACTTTTATCCAAAGCGACTTACATACTCAATACTGTGGACAATCCCCACAGGAGCAATTTGGGGTGAAGTGTCTTGCCCAGGGACACAACGACATGCTGACTGCAGTGGGGTTTGAACCTGTGACCACCTGATTGGAACACCTACGCTCTATCCACTGCGCCACACGCCCCCCACAACATCCATAAAGTTGCAATGCAATTTTTTTTATCGCACACACACACCCACACACACATCCACACACACACCTTGTAAAATGCCACCCACAGGTTTTAATGGCTGCAGTACTACCAGGTGCTCCTACTGCATGGGGAAAGAGGGTTAGAGGATCTGGTTTATATTTTGTCGTGTGTCAAGTATTTCAGAATTAAAATACTAGATTTATCCCAGGGGAAATTAGGGTTTTGTAACACTTGCTCCATTTTAGAATTAAATATTTCAAAGATAGAAATTATATATATATAATACAAAAATATTAAAAAACATTAAAACATGTAATAAACAATAAATTGAAATAAAAAAATAATTAAAAATAAAATAAATAAAACTAAGATAAGTATTAATCCCCTAATCATTGTGTATTACCATGTAATATTCTGCTTTTAATTGTCTACATGAAGCGGACTACTGCTCTCATTCAGTGTGTCCATCTTTATTTCACTTATTACGTCATGTCACACTACTAGACCTGACAGTAGGTGTCAAATCCTACATATAAATATATTTAATAAAACCATTCTGTTCTATATAATAATAAGGTAAGGTAATATAAGCACCACTTTTAGGAAAGAGTTCAACTTAAACAGTTTAACCAAATAAAGAAAAGGGGTTGAGTCTGGATGTTGATGTTGTCTATTGACTTTTCTAAAACATACAAGTGTCTTCCTGTATGTCTTTCAAAAGGTCTGCAAACAGAAATAAGTCAAATCCAATCTGCACCTTTATCCTTATTGACCTGCTGTGAGGTGTTTGACTTTCAGCATTCACAACAAACATCAGCACCTTCAGAGCCGCGCACATAGAGGCTGCAGTGTGCTCTACTCACAGTTGAAGTCGGGGCTGATGGACTTCCCGGACAGGAGGCTGTTGACGGTAATCTGATAGATGATGTGGAGCAGCACGAAAGACATGCTGGTGAAGCAGAGGGACTGCAGCAGACGCCCTGTGTGGCCTGGAGAGGAGGAGAGGAGATACAGTGAGTTCACCAACAACAACACTCACTTTAAGGATTTCCACATGTCAGTTCTGCCGCTCATGCACGGCAACCCAGAACAACCTCTCTTTGCTGAGCATTTGTTTTTCTCTAGACACAGAGAGAGGACTGCAGATTTCATATTTTTGGAGAAACATTAAAGGTGGGGTATGTACGTTTGAGGAACCGGCTCGAGATACACTTTTTGTTATATACCATGGAATGCTCTTAACATCCTGATAGCAATGAATATCATCAAAAATCTCATCTGTGGAAGCCGTAGCGCTGTAAAAAGCACGACCAATCATCTGAGCCGGCCCGGCTAAAGTAACTGGATGGCATACCTTCCATCTGTGCACAAACTTATCTCGTGCCCTCATTGGTCATGTTCGGGTGTGTTGGAGGAGGGGCTCTGTGAGGAAGTGGCAGATTTCTTCCGGCCGTATATTTTCAAATTCTAGCGTACTCGAGCTGGTTTCTCCAAAATTACATACCCCACCTTTAAGAAGCGCCTTTTTTATATATTGTAGAGTGATGAAGCCTGGAGTTGATTTGAAGGTGGAGGTGGCTGGGAGAGGATTTTCAGTTGGCTGACATATTATCCAAGGCGACTTACAATAAGTGCAAAAACCATAAAGATTCAAACTTCGCACAACAAAGAAAGTGCAGATATATTCGCTTCAAGCAAGTCATACCGTTGTAACTTGTAAGTGCTGGTGAATCTACTCGATTTTGACAGGATAACAACTGGTGACTTCTAGAATTGTGTGAGTAACATTCTGTTCTTAGACTTCTCTGTTTCAGTGTGTGTACTCTGTATAAATGCTCTGTAGTTGATCTGACTGAAATTGTGATTTTAAATCTCAAAACGGCTACATTATCTGTCAGGCAGAAACTTGGTCATTTGACTGAAACCTTAAAACTGAACTAACTGACTGCTAGGGTTAACTTTGATTTAAACATTTGTAGAATACTAAGAGCTTTATTGAGTAGGTGTAACTGTATTAAGGGTTAAACTCATAACTTTATAACTTAGGGTTTAATGTAATTGTAAAACCATTGGGCCACTGAAAAGACACAATAACAACTCAGAAGGGAGCCGGTCTAGATTTCCTTTTGAGGGCCACCAGCTGCAGAGAGTTAACTAATTAAAGGGGCGTGGCCCCACAGCTGTGAGAACTCAGCAATCAGGTGTCCATTTTAGGTGGCACTTTCCTGGAGCGTCAGACAGACAAAGACAATAGAGTCCTGCTGGAGTAAGACTGACAAAGACAATAGAGTCCTGTGGGAGTCACGAGGGTGGCAAAGAGGAGGCAAATCCTACTTTGATTGAGCTAAGTATCGCTGGTGTTTTATTTCATTTGGTTGTTTAACCCCTCATGCTATAATCATGTGTATTTTCTCCATTCCTGTTTATGTGTCTTCTCACAATTATCACTGGCCCCGTGTATCTCGTAATCGATATAACCGGTCTGCTCTCGTCTATCCCACATGCTCCACTGACATCCAACATCTAGTTTCAGGCGGCCTGTGGAACTGCCAGTCCGCTGTTCCGAAGGCTGACTTCATCTCTGGCTACGCTTCCCTGCAGTCTCTGGATTTCCTTGCTCTCACTGAGACCTGGATTACTCCATCCAACACATCCACCCCAGCAGCTCTCTCTACAGCATATTCCTTCTCCCATACACCCAGACCCACTGGCAGAGGAGGTGGCACTGGTCTCCTGCTCTCTCCCAAATGGAGCTTTTCCCTCTTCAAGCATCCTAACTTCACTCCTTCCACCTTTGAATTCCATGCCGTCACAGTAACCCATCCTATACAATTAACCATTGTTGTTCTCTACCGTCCACCAGGCGCCTTGGGGGACTTCTTGGAGGAATTAGATCATCTCCTCTCACACATCCCTGAAACTGGCCCTCCCGCTGTACTTCTCGGAGACTTCAACCTCCAGACAGGGAAGATAGACGAACTAACATCTCTGTTAACCGCCTTTGCGTTCTCACTGTCTCCATCCCCACCAACTCATAAAGCTGGCAATGTCCTTGATCTCATATTCTCAAGGAACTGCACTACTTCTAACCTCTCTGTAAACCCGCTCCACACATCCGATCACTTCTTCATTTCATTCTCTCTACCCCCTTCCAAACATAACAAACTAATCTCTTCTCATCCTGCACCTGTCCGCCGTAACCTTCGTTCCCTCTCCCCCTCTACCTTTGCCTCATCGGTGCTCTCAGCCCTCCCTTCCTCTGACTCGTTCCAACTCCTACCTCCAAACTCTGCTGCAGAAACTCTCCTCTCTACTCTCTCTGTCCACTCACATCTCGGCAGGCTCGTCAGTCCCCTCCTGCTCCCTGGCTAAATGACGCACTGCGTGCTAATAGAACCGTCCTTCGGGCAGCAGAGCGGAAACGGTGGAAATCCAAACAACATGACGACCTCCTAACCTATCAGGCTCTCCTCTCCTCTTTCTCTGCTTCCATCTCTCAGGCAAAAAGCACTTTCTTTCAAGATAAGATCCAATCTTCCTATTCCAATCCCAAAAAACTATTTTCCATCTTCTCCACCCTATTGGACCCCCCCCCAAAGCCCCTTCCCCCTCCTCCCTTCTGTTAAGCGACTTTTTTAACCACTTTGAAAAAAAGGTTGATGATATTCGCTCTTCTTTTTCTGACTCACCTTTACTGGGTCACCAGATCCTCCTTTCACCCACACACTAACCTCCTTCTGCCCTCTCTCTCCAAGTGAGGTTCTTACCCTCATTACCTCTGCCCGCCCTACCACCTGTCCTCTGGACCCTATCCCTTCAAACCTCCTTCAGACTATCGCTCCTGATATTCTACTATTTCTCACCCATTTCATCAACACTTCTCTAACTTCTGGTCACTTTCCAAATAGTCTTAAGGAGGCAAGAGTAAACGCTCTCCTAAAGAAACCCACTCTCAACCCGTCTGATGTTATAAACTACAGGCCTGTCTCTCTCCTCCCGTTCCTGTCTAAAACACTTGAACGCGCTGTCTTTAAACAACTCTCCTGTTATCTCCATCAGAACAACCTTCTGGATCCGCACCAGTCTGGTTTCACGGCAGGTCACTCCACAGAAACTGCCCTCCTTGCTGTCACTGAGGAACTGCACACGGCTAAAGCAGCCTCCCTCTCCTCTGTCATCATCCTGTTGGACCTGTCTGCTGCATTCGACACGGTGAATCATCAGATCCTCCTTCACACTCTCCAAGAACTTGGAGTTTCAGGCTCTGCACTTTCCCTCCTCACCTCATACCTCAAAGACCGCACCTACAGGGTTACTTGGAGAGGGTCGGAGTCCGACCCTTGTCAATTAACTACAGGGGTCCCTCAGGGCTCTGTTCTTGGTCCGCTCCTCTTCTCCTTGTACACAAACTCGCTCGGATCTGTCATTAGCCCGCATGGTTTTTCATACCACTGCTACGCTGACAACACCTAATTAATCCTGTCCTTTCCCCGCTCAGAGACCCAGGTCGTCGCACGCATCTCTGCTTGTCTAGCTGACATCTCTCAGTGGATGTCTGCTCACCACCTCAAGCTCAACCTTGACAAGACTGAACTGCTTTTCCTTCCGGGAAAAGATTGTCCCACTCTTGACCTAACAATCAACATCGGCACCACTGTTGTTTCCCCGACTCAGACTGCAAGGAATCTGGGTGTGATCCTAGATAACAACCTGTCCTTCACGGCAAACATCGCTGCTACAACCCGCTGCTGCAAATACACGCTTTACAACATCAGGAGGATACGTCCCCAGCTGACCCAGAAAGCGACGCAGGTTCTGGTCCAGGCTCTCGTCATCTCACGCCTAGACTACTGCAACTCCCTCCTGGCTGGTCTACCTGCATGTGCCATCCGACCACTGCAGCTCATCCAGAATGCAGCGGCTCGTCTGGTCTTCAACCTTCCTAAATTCTCCCACACCACGCCGCTCCTCCGCTCCCTCCACTGGCTTCCAGTAACTGCTAGAATCTACTTCAAGACACTGGTACTTGCGTACCATGCTGCGAATGGATCTGGCCCTTCCTACATCCAGGACATGGTTAAACTGTACACCCCAGCACGTCCACTCAGCTCTGCATCAACCAAACGGCTCACTGCACCCTTGCTGCGAAGGGGACCCAAGTTCCCATCAGTAAAAACACGTGGGTTTGCTATCCTGGCTCCAAAATGGTGGAATGAGCTCCCCATTGACATCAGGACAGCAGATAGCTTACACACCTTCCGGCGCAGACTAAAAACTCATCTCTTTCGACTCCACTTCGAGCAATAGAACTATTAACAAAGCACTTATATACTAATAAAGGACTGGCTTACCTAAAGCCAGTTGAGTAGCACTTGAAATATTTTTGCTCTATGAAACCTGATGTATTTTATGATTCTGTTTTCTTCAAGTTTGTATTTTGTTGGTCGAACGCACTTATTGTAAGTTGCTTTGGATAAAAGCATCAGCTAAATGCAATGTAATGTGAATCAGTTTCATGGCCTGAGTTCACTTTTAAATTCAATTGTCCCGGTTAAAAGCTGTGAAAACGACTATAAAGCAAAGGTTATTTCAAATAAACCTCCTTGAGGACGACAAAACCTCTTAATCTCTTTTATTCATCGTAGGAGTATTCGCACATTTTATTCTTTATGGTGGGGTTTTGTGTTCACGGGAAATGACCAGAAGAGCGACAGACACTGTACGACGGAGTAACTGACCCTGGGTCTGTGTTTAATGTAGGTAAAGAATACAGCTGTCAGAGGACATCAGGATCCTGGGAGCGAGGGTACGCAGGGTGAGGAGCTGCCACACATGTGCAACAGATGCTTATTTTATAGTGCACCTACAGGTATTTGGGATAATCTCGGTAGTTGTTATGGTGATAATTCTCTATTGTAGGATTCATCAGACCCCCCCTTTTGTTTGGGTAGATACGTTTTCATCCTCAGGGTAGAAACAAACTTTATGGGACTTCTCTACTTTGATGAAGAAATTAAATGATGTTCCTTATAAGCCTTAAGAATATATTGTACTGCATATCTGCACAGTTTGGTATATTCCTTCTCCAGGGCAACATCTCCATCTCATTACATTTACTGCATCTTTGTGGGGAGCACGGTGTTACTGTAGTGTGTTGCACAATATCCTGGCTAAGGGGAAGCACTTCTGCTAAGCCTTGAGCCATCGAGGGCTAACCTTGTCAAATGTGTGCAACAACAGACCATTGCAGGCAAATTAAATGTTGAAGTGAAAACAATTTGTGCTAATTTCCCATTGTTAACTCCCTGGGCTTTCACAAAGAGGGAAGGGAAGGCTTGTAAATACTGAGGTACGAGGACTTAGCGAGCTTCTCCGTCCAAATTTGTCCGATGTCTCTGGACAAAACAAAAGCTTTGGCTCCGCTTCCCGTTTTTCCTATTTGTAAAACAGCATTTTTGTTGCGTGACAGTCACCGTCCACTTGCCCAACGGTCCTCGAGCTTCATGATTCAGTCTCACGAGTCCTTTTTACAGGCGTCCAAAACAGAGGGCATTGTTCAGCTTGGACCAACATTTGGACCTGATTTAACCACATGCTGTCAGGGAGGGCCTCTCAACGCGATCATGTGTTTTTTTGAGAATACTTTATGAGGGGCCGTTAGGGACATTATTCAGAAATACCGTTCACATACACTTGTAAAACACTCTCACACACACATGAAATCCAAAGTTATCACATTTACATGTGAAACACTCTCACACACATATGAAATGCTCTCACACACATGAAATGCTCTCACACACACACACATGTGAAACGCTCTCACACACACATGTGAAACGCTCTCACACAACATACTGAAATCCCTCTCATACAACATACTGAAATCGCATTTCAGGTGTGTGCGTGTGAGTGCATTTCACACGTGTATTAGAGCATTTCATGTGTGTGTGTGTGAGTGCGTTTCACATGTGTATATGAACCAGTTTCGTGTGTGTGAGTGCGTTTCATATGTATGTGTGTGTGTGTGTGTGTGTACGGTATTTCTGAGTAATGTCCCGTACGGCCCCTCGTAATACTTTGCCAGCAGGGATGGGTGTAACTAATTAAATAAACTCAAACACTGTACACAACTATAAGGGACCATTGTTATGCTACTTTATCTTCTACTCCACTACAATAAGTACTTTTTCTGCTACTCCAGCTTTAGTGATAAGTTATTATAACAAATTATTACAAAACACATTATGAATAACTACTACATTATATGGTGTAAAGCAGTGGTTCCCAACCTGGGGGGCGCGCCAGGCCTCAGATGATTTGAGGCCAAATATCATATTTAGACTTTTTTTTTTACATATAATTGTAACGCAATACATGATTGTCACTAAAAGCCTTGTCTCTACATTACAATAAAATATAAAAAATAATTAATTAATTAGAATAAAAATTCAAGTTAGTAATAAAGGCATAAAAAGAAATGAAACAAATGTATAATTCTTTCTTTAATAGAAATGTTTCTTCTGCCCGTAAAGTGTCCAGTTCAGTTGGATTATTTGTCACAGTTGCTCCGATCAGATCGTTCTCCTCCATTTTGTAGATTATTTACGACTTTTGAATCCACATAAACACATCGGCAAAATCCAGTTTACTTTGAGCATGTGTTTTAACAGTTTAATCCCTTTGTGAATTATTTCTACTTGCGCCGTCCTTTAATTTCTTCATACAGCGGGAATCCAAATGAATGAATCCTGAGTCCAATAACCATCAAAGTCACTCCAATAGTGCTCCTTAATTACGCTTTCATCCTCCTTTCACAAAATACTTCACATTCATCCAGTTTGTGACAGGAGTTGTAGCATTTTTGAGACTGTTAAACTTTAATTACCGCTGTTGCCCCTTTTACTTTAAAAAGATTTTTAATGCATGCCATGTTTTAAAAGTATTTCCACACTGTGGTACTGCCCATTTTACTTGCTTGAGTACTCTTGGCACAGATGTCATTCAGACAAAAAAGGGTAGAGAGTTGTGTCTTAAAAAAGGTGTCATAAAAATAGATTTAAGGAAAAGCAAAACTAAGTGATGCGTTTAATCCAGACACCCTCTGTTAGAAGTCTACTAGCTTAAACATAAACCTGATCAATCATCCGTAACATCAAATATTTATATAAATTCATGCAGCAAGACTAAAAGACTCCCCAAAGGGAAATTGTCAACTTGGTGCCTTTTCAACGAGGCATATAGCACCTATAGGCTCTTAAACGCCCGCTGCCCATATGAGAGCAGCCGTTTGTTCACCTCCACTGAGAGTCGGATGCCTTCAAGGGGATGTGGAGCCAAACACTCATGACATTAGAGATTACATCCCAAACAACAGCAGCCAGTGGCATAAGAGACTTTCTGTCTTGTGAGGATTGGAGTCTTGTTTACTGACAGATCCTTGGGCACAGCGCACTGTTGTAGCTTTTTAAAGCAAAATTCATCTAATGAATTATTCATGTCATACATTTGGTTTAACTTAACTTTAAATCACAACAGACAAAATGAAACAGACCATCAAAATGAAGAACAAAGCAAACATATCTCTCTCTAAAACTATTCAAGTGTCTCTTTTCGCCACAATGAGATCTGGATCAAATCTGTGTTTATTGTTGGTGGTTTTTGTACATTAATTAAGTGAACAATTACTGTACAGTAACTCAAATTATCATTATATACTCAAGATTATAACCACAATTAAAACCACAGTGTAGTAATTACTTTAAACCTACTTTTTATCCTAGATGTAGTCCTGACGTTAAACAGGCAGTTGAGAATGAAACAGAATGATACATGTTGGCAAAGCAATGTCAATCATCCTCAACCACATCCAGTTGTTACAGTACTTCTAATTCTATAAACTGGTGTGGCAGCTAAATTAAATCCCTTTTTCATTCAAGAATATAGCAAAAATATTTATGCAATACAATTATAGTTTCCAATCATTTCATATTCAGTCAAAAGTAAATAAGATCTTGCTCATTGAAACGTCCTCACACAAAAACAGCTTTGATGAGATGTTATTGGTTCTTTTACAATACTTATTATTATTTCATTCTTAAAATAATCAATTTAACTTTTGGTAACTTTGTTTAGTTGTAAATACTGAATCTTTGATAATAATATTAACTTTAACAGACACTTGATTTATTGTTAAGCAGTCTGTTTTATCAAAAGGTGTGTGAACCTGGTGCCTTCTTGGAGATTCAATTAATTTAAAGGTCCCATGTCATGGCCATTTCTACTGATCATAATTCCATTGTTGAGGTAAACTCAACAATGGAATTGTGAGCCCAGTGTGCTCTGATTGATCGGGACGTTGCGAGGCTCGTTGCGAGGCTCGTTGCGAGGCTCGTTGCGAGGCTCGTTGCTCAGTGAGCTGGCTTACTGGTGTGGTTTCCGGGTCGGCGATACAGCGAGAACAAGCTAAACTCATCCTGAGCACACACAAACACTCACAGCCGAAGTAAAAACAATAAGTGTGGCTTGATATTGAGTAAGAAAAAGTTTTATAAACGCTGTGAGAACGGGTCTGCTGAGAGCATTTCTCCGCCATCCCAACTCGTCTATTACCAACCAGGGAGCTCTATGCAAGTCAATGGGACTCCCTGTTAGTTGAAAATGTACGCTAAAGGTCCTGGTGTGTGAGGAGCTCCGCGGATTGGTCCATTTATGTTCCGGGAACCGCATGACGTCATGTGGGAGAAACAAATGGAAAAAGAGAAATCCCCAACGAGGCGTTCTGGGGCAGCATAGACAGGTCTTCTCTGTGTTAGAGTTTTATTCGCTACCGGGTGTACTTTGAGGGTTTGTGACTCTGCAGACAGTTTACATGCAGAAAAAGCTACATAACACAAGGGGACCGGTAATAACCAGAAAAGCATGACATGGGACCTTTAATTTAAACATATTGAAAATGTTGTTTGCACACCAAACCATTTTAACATGATGTAAAAAATAAAGATAAATATAGATTAGTCAAATCTACCCATGAAGCAAAACCTCATGTTGCAATTGTATACTTTCAACTACTTAAATCTAAATAGTCAGTACATGAACTTGTTTTTAAAATATTAAATTGCAGTCAGAGTGTTGTTGGTGTTGAAGTATCTTAAAGCACAACACTGCATTATCTTAAATGGAGAGACCGGACACTTAGGTTTCATGTTTTACACTAATGAGTAACCACTAAAGGATGACCCACGTTTGAAGTCAACAGCTATCAGACACACATGAACGCTCAAGCTTTACTCGAAGACTTCTCTCTTTAACTATTGATGAGAGTGTAAGTGGTCCACTTTCTCCTCTTCCTCCTTTACTTCCTGACTGTTATTTCAGCTGGAGACGAGCACAGACGGCTCTTCGGACTGGATGTTGTTCCCGCCGCCAATATAGGTTTATGTATAATTAAACACTGCATGTGGTCTCCTACAGAAACCCACATGATGTGAGTGGAATGAATAAAGGCGACCGCAATCCCACATCCATCACCCGTAAGGAGAACAGTCACCTCGCTCTCATAAACCTCAGCCTGTGATTTACAGTATATTTCTTTAGAGGACAAGGCGCCGCTGAAGAGTCATGGAAGATTGTTCGCCCGCTTTAAAGATGGTTTCCATTTTTACTGAACTCATATCTAAACCAAACTACCAAATACCATTGTCTGAATTAACTAATACCACTTGTCAAAAGCAGGCAGATCATGCTGTTGTGAAATAAACCCATCTAAGGAATCAGTGAAGCCTGAGGAGCAACTTTTATATCCCTGTGTAATAATAAAAGTGGTTAGCCATTATCAAAAACAGACTTCATCTCAATTTTCTTTTCTCTTCTGAGTCTTTTTCTCCAACCGCATAGCTTGTTTGTTTAGTATGTTATCATTTTGATGGACTTTATCTGTCAAAATAAACCAACTCAAAGCCTAAAATCTTAATTATCATCTAGTGCAGTGCTTCTCAAACTTTTTCAGTATTGTACCCCCTTTGAAACATTTTCTCAGCCAAGTACCCCCTGACCGATCCCGAAATGTTTTGATCGAAAAAGCCTATATAAATAATTACAATATAGTGATGTTCCCTCAGTGTGTGATGGATTAACTCCTTCGTGGTATGCATTACAACAAACTATATTTTCATTTTATGCATGAAAAAAAATAACATAACACTTTTATAAAACAGATTTTTCCAAGGAGTTTTTCAATTTAAGTAATATGTTATTGTGAAAAACTATAAAATACAATACACACATGTTTATATGAGGACCCCCTTGGTGGTTCTAGGAATGTTTTATATCAAATTGTGTTTTCTATTTAACTTATTTTACTGAGATTATTTTTTTAATTAACCTTTTTTTTTTTTAAATCTCACGTACCCCCTGCAGTACCCCAACGTACCCCCAGGGGTCCGCGTACCCCCATTTGAGAATCACTGATCTAGTGGACGTTAGATCTGACCCTGATGGATCACGTCTTCCTATCTCAGATCTTGCTGGCTTGTGGATCATTTATATTTTCACAGATGGACTCCTACCCGCACTAACCGATATTACCTTTCATGGGCTGAACTATGTGCCAAATCTATCCTCATCTCAAGGAAATTCAAGTCCCCTCGAGAAGGGCTGGTTTACATTACAGAGAACAAAAACGCAAGTCAAACTGGAGGCTTTTTGGGAAACAGACAAGCGTCTCCAGGCGATGGACGAAGCCAAAGCCGCCATCGATGTGTCAAAGTATCAAAGAGAGTTGAACTGAAGAGCTCACCTTGCATTGTTGTGCTTGTGGGCTCCGCGAAGAGTGGGATAAGAAGGAGATAGATGAGGTAGACGAAGGACAGGCCATTGTACCTGAACAGGCAAGCTGCAGGAACAAAAAGGACACAAAGATACAGATTAAACAGCAAATCAATCCATTTAACCTCCGCAAACTCTACCGTGTCATGAAGGCTTTGCGTGCATACTGTAACGTTTAACAGTAAATAAACTCCAGGAGCTGGCAGAGGTGTAACAAGCTGCCTGATCAGGAGTCGTCATTGAAATCAACTTAACACAGATTTAAGATGTGGTGAAGCGTATTAAAATGTTCCTGGTGTAGAAAAGCTGCTTGCGGTCATTAAAGCCAGATCATTCCTTTAACACTTTCTCACCAGCCTCCGAATCTGTTCATCTGGTCTGCATCACAAAATGAGGATCAATAATCACCCTTGGGTGTTACGATGGACAATTAACTAAATGAGCCTCTCTCTGCTCTTTAGTGCTGCTGCTTTATATATCATACGGGAAGAATTCATTTCGCAAGACTCTCATGGTACCTAATGGACTGTGAGCATTATTACCAAATCAGCAAGAACAAGATGTCTAAAAGTGTTGTAACAGAGTGGCTTCAGGCACCAGATGTTTAATACACATGTTGGACCTCTGAGTTTGGAAAACAGGAAACAACTTGTAGTTGCCAAAATATAAAAAGGAAACACATCCACATGCAGCGTGAAGAGTTTGAAATGTGACGACCAGTGTCTGAAAATAATTATGTACTTGGTAAGTATTTTAGATCAAGACCTACATCGAGATTTGATGTTGATTCATTTAAACTTTTACTTATTTTTCCCTGGAACTTTTGTTCACTTTAATTTATGTCATCGATGATTGCTGATTTAATAAAGACACTCAAATAAACAGTTACCTCAGTGCTTAAGTCACTACGTCTTGTTTCAAATGACAACATAACATTATTGTTTCCTTAAAAACTGAAACAATTAGAAAATCAATCAAATTTAAGAAACTGTTTGGATATTTGTTGCAAAACATGTTGCGCTTCTCAAATGGAAGGATTTGCCAATTGTTCTCAGCTTTATTTAATTGTAAACTGCATATCTTTGGGTTGATCCAGCACCGTATAGATAGAAGAGTTACGACATCTCCGTTCACTCCAATGGACCAGTTTTTTTACTGCAATGGCGGATCGTGGAGCTCTCAATAGTTCCCCGGAAGTTAGCTTGCCGCTGACTTGCGGGGCTATCTGCGGCTAGCAGCGCAGTAGAGTTGCAGCATAATAGACCGTTCGTGTTGGACTTTTAAAAGGTAAAAAGACGTTTAAAGATGTATATTGCGGATATTATCAGCACATCTGAGTCAAATTAACATGTGTATTAAAGGATGTTAGTGGATTCCATGAAGATTATCCCTAAATCAGTAGATTTAGGGAACGTTTACAGATAACAGATTAGGCTAGGATTCCGGATAACGTTAGCAACACACGTTAACCACGAACAGCCGATTAATCCGTTCTCTTAATGTTATTTCAACCCAACGTTGTGGAATTAGAGAAAAGGGGCTTCTTGACGTGCTTTTATCCGGGGTGGAGGGAGTTACATATTAGTTAAATATAACATTGGGGCGTGTGATTGTAGTGGGTCGAGGTGGTGAAATGAGGATATCCATTTTTGAGTTCAAGCGAGTATAATATAGTTCACGTTACACAATAATAAGGAAGAAAGCTATTTTTGTGATACATCGCTATTGATATGGATTTAGAGTCCATATTTGAGACTTCCAAACAGTAAACAAAAAAGGAATTTATGGGTGAGTGTTTTTAGCAGAGCCATATCATGTCCTTGTGATAGGGTAGTGGTGGTCTAATGGATAGTGAGGTGGGCTGAAGATCGGAAGGTTGTGAGTTCAAATCCCACCTGGAACACCACCACTAGTGTGAGTAAGGCACTTAGCCCTTAGTTACTCCAGGGAGAATGTCCCTGCAATTGGTAATTGTAAGTTGCTTTGGATAAAAGCGTCAGCTAAATGTAATGTGATTCTGTTGATTTTGGAGAGGGGCTTAAGTGAGAGAGTGAAAACACAAGGTAAGTTTCAAGGTAAGGTCAGCAATTTCCCATCCTATAGGTTGCTAGATGTATCTAACCCTTTCTCCTGTCTCCCTCTCTCAGCACAAGAACCCCAGGGGGATTCAATGGAGCCTGAAGACCTGCAATGAGACCCTCACCCTGCACCTGAGTCTCAACTCCAAGAGTTTATCAAGCCTCTCCCTGTTCCTTATTTTGATTAAACAGACGTTAAGCTTCCCAATGGTGTGGTCTTCGTTTTGTGAAAAATATGATTACCTCACATATGTTGTTGCTGTTGTTGTCTTTTGTGATAGTTAAATTGCTCCTGCTGACTTGAGCCAGACATTCTTTCCTCCACTCTGTGTCAGTGGGGAAACTTTACATGTGTACTCCTTTCTCTGAGCGCTTGGAGCAGCACCGCAAACCATGGGGGAGACTATATGCCAGGACAACACAGAGGAAAAGGCTCAGACAAACTGCATGATATGCTATTCAATGTTTATTGAATTCCATTTATTTACAATGGATGTTCCTAAAACAAGACATTTAACATCATCATGCTGCTGCTGCTGCTGCTGCTAGTGCTTTGACTCATTGTGCTGTCAGCTGACAATCATTGATAGTCACCTGTGGGTCTCCTGTCCTTTCTGAAAGTCATAAAGATTACATTAGTACTTTAGATTACTTATGTCCTCAATCACCAGGGGATTACTGAACCCACCATGAATTAAAGAAATGGTAGAAATTAATCTAATCAGAATTTTGAAACCTTCCTTCCCTCCCTCTAAATATATCAATAAACATTAGGATGTGATGCTCCTGACAACCATACAGGTTTAAGAAGATAATGTGTTTTAAAGAATTCAAAGCAATAAACAGGCTCTTTAACCAAGGCAACATGTATATGTTAACAGGTAAGATAGCTGTTCACACTGTATATTTTTCTACTTTTTGTAATGCTATCTTATTTTTATTTAAGATGTTTACATTTTCGATTGTTTAATTCTAGTCTTTTAACTTTCTAATGTACAATGCCTTGTCTTTTGCTGCTGCAGCGTAAATATTTCCCCAATTGGTATCAATAAAGTACTTCTTATTTTATCTTAATCCTCAAATATTAGTAAATGTTACTTTAAAAAAAATAAAAACATTGATGTGACTACATACACATATCGATATGTTGTATAAATATTGCAAATCAAAACCTTTATTGACCACTAATTACCAAAAATTGCATTTCTATCCTGGTATTAATGCATTCAAATCGTGATTCAAATGGCCCGCCACGAACTTCCGGGAACTATTGAGTCTCCCTGAACCACGTGACGATCAAGCATTTTGGACTTCCGTTGTCGCAACTCTTCTATCTCTATGGTGCTGGGTTGATCTAATCTATAATGAACAAAGCTTGTTGATTTAATGCATTGTTTCAGTATTTAGGATTATGTCCCTCCACTTGACATTTTATTATGAAACTCCACACACTCACCCTTTCCCGAAAACTACACACACACATACCATGTATACATCACTTCAGGGGACATTACATTGACTTACATGCATTTCCTGGAGACTTACCCTAACCTTAACCAACACATGCCTAACCCTTACCCTAACCAAGTCTTCACCCTAAAATTAATGATTCCCCTCATGGGGACCTCCAATTTGTCCCCATAAGGGAGGTGTGTCCCCACACGTGACTGTGTAAACAGATTTAGGTCCCCACAAGTATAGTAATGCTAGGCCACACACACACACACAATTGAGACACATGTAGGAAGTCTTTTAAGCACATGATGAAAGTTTAAACATAAGTGCAAACATGACTTCAAAAAACCATTAATTGACGTATTGATCCTTAACACACCTCATTTCCCAGAGAGTGACCATCTGCTCTTTTACCAGTTAAACGGCTCACATAACCCGCTGACTGAACATCAATTAACGCGTCTAAAATGAACCACATTGTACTAAACACTTACCCATTTCCCCGCTGAAGCCTATGTAGAAAGCACAGCCTGAGTTTTTTTTTAACAACCGGGGATGTAAAATCATTTAATATTTCACATTTACAACCTAGAGTATTTTAGGTTTTCAGAATCCTACAGCAAAAATGTGATAAGTCCCTTCCTGTCTGACATTTCTTTGAACATTTTTAGGTCAGGAGGTATCCAGGGAATGGAGGGAAGTACACAGTAACCTTGTAGAAAATGGGGGCACACATTCTGACCTCACAAATGTCTCTAAGCGGTTAAATCAACAAGCACAAAGTTTACAACCAGGTCGGCTGCGTGAGTTACCGTCACAGTCGCAGAGATCGGCCCGTCTGGGCTGCTACTTGTCTTGATCTACTGAAAAATTACACTTAACTGCTGAAAATTGAGCTTTTATTTATCTTTGCACACTCAATGGAGCTATTCATTGACATTTGACTTGGCTCCGACTTCTCCCTAGCTGGAGCTCTACGGTAAGTGAACCTTCAGGTTTTCTCTGTGCTCTGATACGGACCAATGAAAACTAACAAAAGTCAATAAATGTTATGGAGGACTATCATCTTTGAGAAAAAAACACTTACATATGATGTGATTAGGTTTCAAGTATGCACGAATGCTTGATATGCATGATGGTCCAATCGTCAATATAACACCATAATAAAACACTTTATCATTATCTTTAGTTGTTTTATTTTCAAACATATTAGACGGGGAACTTTTACAACCTAAGTTTCTAGTGGGAATGATTCATAATCCTTACTTTTTGGACAAACTCACTGCAACATTTCTTTCCACGCCCACTTAATTTTATCTTTGTTAAATGTAGCATTAAATTAGCTCCAAACCTGCCCAAGTTGGTAGCCCAGAGCCTGCTGCCAACATTATTCATCTGTTCATAGTTACAAATCTAAAGAAGGCCTTGTGTATCTTTACAGATAATCTATTCGTATCTGCATGACTCTGCTCCCACTGTTACCCTGCAGACACTTGACCGCAGTCTTCCTGACCATTTGCCTTCGCTGTATGACTCACCATCTGAGGATTTTCAAGGAATGAAAATAAACTGCCGTTGTTTTCAGACATCAGATTACTGAAAACCTCCACATCTAGTCTGAATCAGGCTTTTGTCTCTCCCAGTAAAAGCTGTTATTACAGCCAAACAAAGCCTAAACACATGAGAGCAAGGCAGTCTTAAATGTGAAGTTAATTTAAAGCCAACTGATTTCAAAGTTTGAGCATGAAAACATAAATGATAGAAGACAAGGAGGTGTGGTGCCTGGCCAGAGAAAGCACTGGGTGATAACAGAGGAATTTAAGCAGCACTGAAGAACATAAAGAGCACACAAGTATATACCCACCACTGTGCAGAGTTTAACAGCTTTCAGAAATGTATAAATGAGTAGTTGATAGATCCTTAAAAACAAGGGTAAATAATAATAATAATAGACAATAACTTCTGAGGCAGCTTTTAGTCCATTTAAGTCTATTCGAAGATAAGACGTTTGTTTGTTTATTAGCTAAATACTCACTAGCCATACTAGCTAACTAACTGACACCAGAAGCTAGTGCTAACTCATTTATCAGAGCCATGTGGTGTTACTAACAAATAAAGAAGTACCAAACATTAAGCTTACAGTATAATGGTAAATGTTACAGTATTATTTCAAAATAGAAGCACAAGTAGGAAAGAAGCCTACTGAAATGTGCTAACGTCAACTAAGCTAACATTAGCTAGCATTTAAGCTAAAACGTCATAAGAGAAATAGTTTACATGAGGCTGTTTTATTGTAGTATAGTATTTTCATGGGAGCCTGCCTGCAGACCTGCACTCTCAGGACACCTCCACTGTCAGTACAGGAAGTGACGATTCTGACGAACACGTTTTTTTCCCGCCCACCGAAGGACTCCTTTGATGGATTTTTTCAAATCACAATGGAGACTCATCACGGAGGTGATGAGTCCGCCCACCGTGCACTTTGGGTCGGCCTTGGTCAAGCCCTTTTGACCCCCCCAGCCTGGTTCTCGTAAAAGTTTTTCGCTCAAATGACACCATGGAGGAATGTAACGGGAGTTAACAGGGGACTCTGCCCGCCTCACGAGTGCCTATTTTTTCATTTTTTCCTATTTTTTTCATTTTTTCCCCCGGTTTTATTTTTTTTGGCTATTTCACCCGGTTTCTACCGGGGACATTGCCCGGTCTCGGGTGTCCCCCCACGGCCTGTGTCCAGCCCATTTTTGTTTAATTTTTCTCCTCTCACTGATCGAATGGCAAACGCGACCCACTGTCGGAGGGCCTCCGCGCCGGCCCGGCCTAGTGCCGGAGCTCTGGCGGTCGGTTTCTCCGAACTGTGGGTTCGACTCTGATGGCCGGGAGGGTGTGCTGCGTTGAGGTGGGGGACTTCCCCCACTCTGCGTGTCTCTTCCTTCCCGGGCCGGCCGATATGAAGCGTGACCAAGACGCACCGTCCAGGGGTCCCACGGGTCCCCCAGCGGGGTGGAGGTTCATTAGCATCACTAATGTCCTGAGAGTGGAGGTCTGCAGGCAGACCCCTCTCAGTATTTTAGTATAAAGTATAGCATAGCAACATAAGTGTATTAAATTGAGCAAGAGGACGATTATTATGTTTTTGATTAAACTTGTCATTTGACACAGTAATATTTATTTAGGCTACAGTTAGGTGTTCATTTTTATATTTCAGACGACTAACGCATAACTGAAATGTGAAACAATTAGTCCTTTATAAAACATTTACTTACATCCGTGACTCTTCTTCGTGTATCTCTTGTCCTTCATCCTGAATGTTGGTTTCACACCGCTGCATTTTTAATGAATTATCTTTCCTTTTGTTTACCTCTGGAAACTTGTGGTTTGCCATGTTGGTCAACAGACTGAACTAACATGGTCACTACAAATTATCCACTGTTTTTATCATTAAAAATATGTCTTATTTGTCCCTGTTTTAAACAGACTTGTTTTGTTTTTAAAAGAACACAGCTTTTTGGTAAAACAATAATACAATAACAGCTAAGTTGCTATTGTTGACACATTACATGACATTTTAACTATATTAACTACACCTGAACCAAATGACGGGGTTTTTCAGTGGATTTAAAGCATTATATTAAGACCAAAACCTCTTCTCTAAAGTATCATGAAGGTGCCAAATGCTGCCAATTCTCCAAAACATGCCCCAAAACTGCCAAAGTGAATAACAAGATATACGTCAGCAGTATAATTGATGTATTATTACGTAAACTTTTATTTACTGTTGAGTACATTTCAAGCATAGGCCTACATGTGATTTTTTCCAGAGCATCACAACTTGTGTAACAGGAACATTAGAGAGCAGTCATTCTTTTTAAAGATGTGCTTGTTGTCCGTCTTGTTTTAAAACGTGTATCACAAATCCCTTGTCTTTAACTAAACCAAATCTTCCTATGCGTACAAATCAATAACCTAAACCTCAACCGGTTCTCACTTAATATCCACCAAATGGTTTTAGTCTTGGAATCAATGGACCAACAAAATGATGGATTATATGATATTTAAGAGTTTTCTTATGGTTCTCAAATTACATTTTTAACAATCTGTGGAAAAAAAACGTTTTTATAAAATGGAAAATATTGGTGACATTAAAAATAAGAACACAGAGAAGAGGATTCATTTTCTTGTGTCACTTTCTGCATGATTAAGACCAAATGTTTTTTCTATCTCTTTTGTTGAAACCTACAGCATCATGATTCCAGTAGTGTTCCCATCATCTGCATAACACCTCCAACCTCCGTTTGCTCCAGTGCTTTAATCTGCTTCAACCAGCTCTACTCAACACATCCCTCTGTAAAAGTCTCACCACGAGTTTGAATTCAGATCAGACATTTGGGAAATGGCATGCTCATAATCGTGTTCTCCTTCGAAACTATTCCAGTAAACACGTAAACAGCATCCTGTTTGATCAGCTAAACTGTAGCTGTGTGTGTGTGTGTGTGTGTGTGTGTGTGTGTGTGTGTGTGTGTGTGTGTGTGTGTGTGTGTGTGTGTGTGTGTGTGTGTGTGTGTGTGTGTGTGTGTGTGTGTGTGTGTGTGTGTGTGTGTGTGTGTGTGTGTGTGTGGTAAATGAGACTGTGTACACATACAGCCCAGCAGTACCGTGCTTTTCAAAAGAGGTGCTGTCAGATGGCCAACAGGGAACCAGACTAGGTAACGTCAGCAGACAAGTCTTTCACTATAGGACATGAGAAAAGAGCCGGTGTACATGCATATATTGCACTACAGAACATATACAGTAAGGGAGATGTTTGGAGTCGGATAACATCTGCTGTGCTGCAGTGTGTTTCCTCTCTCTTTATTCAGCAATGAGAAGCCAACAAATATTTTTTTCTAATTCAGTTTTGTCCCTCTAATGCATGACATTACACCCGGAAAAATGAGACTTAACATTTATCTCAGCCACAAGTGTTAAATAAGAATGGAACAAGGAATAGCTGACAGGTTGATGGTTATTGATTATTGATGGAAATCTAAACAATTCCTTTTTAATTAAGATGAGATTTTCGATTGTCAAGCAGAAACAAGAAAGAGAAGTAAGCTGCTTTTATCTCCTAACCTGTTCCTGAATACTTTCCCTTTTTTCCACTTTACATTTCCTTCATCCTGTCAGTTCTTCTGTGCACAGCTGCAGTGAATGACAAGCTCTCATTTGCACTTTGAAAAAACATCAAATATTAAAAGGTATGTTTACGATAAAAGGGAAAGGCAATTCTTTCCTCCCTCACAACCACATTATTAATTCATACTGTTAAAACGACTTTCCACGAATTAATGGAGACAATGCATGGCCTCACGATTGCTTTTGGAAATAAAAGGGGCCGTCGGGCTGTCAAGTGATGCATTATGGCGGCTCTGAGTGGGTCTTATCTATAGAACGCATGCTGTTAGATTTAAAAGTACCTCAGCTCCATAAGTCTTACACAGACACCACAGTGGAACCTCAGTGGCAGTTAGACGGTAATCATGTTTCACGTGTGGCCTACCACAGAATCACAGCTTAAAACACAAAGTAAGCTGCATTTAATAGAGTCTGCAAGGTGCCACCATGCCTCCAGCCACACATTCTAAATCAGTGTTTTGATTGGGTGTCTCTAAATCAGTGAAATTAGGAATATCTCAGACTTTTACCCTCTGTTTAAAGCTGCTAAAAGTCACTTCTAAATCCAAATAAGCTGCCAAGTGACTCATCTTCAAAATCTGCAGTGAATCAAACAAAACTTTGACTAACACGGCAACAATAACTTCATCTGTGTATAGTGCTTAGTAAACAAACCAAGAACTCACTGATTGAATCTCAAAATGTGGAAACATGACATAGCTCTAACACTGTCAAGGCAAGTTAAAAGTGAATAAACAGTATAAACACTACATTCATATACTGTCAGCAGCTAAACAATCGATTCAAAGACAATTGATTCGTTATTAGCGAGGTTATCCAAACTCAGAAACCACACAAAAAAACTGCAGAAATTAATATCTAATGTTATTAAGATATAAATAACACAGTCTAACGGCAAGTTGATGCCTTGTTTGACCCACATAGGAAACCTGATAGTGAGGAATAGTTTCTGTTCTTATTCTTATTATAGCAAAGTGGTTTGTGATTTGATTATTTCTGCATTTCAAACTTTGGTTAGAGAAAAAGATGCACTTAATATGTCTGTATTTTAATATCCTACATTTCTAGAACACACAAACTGAGACATGGACGCTGTGCAGAGAGCATGGAGCTTGTTTCTGCAGCGACTGGACACTGTGTTGTCGGCTGTGTTTCCTTTACCAAATCAAATGTGACAGCCAGGTAGAGAGTGTTGCTGGCACACCTCTCTTTTAATGTTCTTAATTGTAAGATAATGTGTGATATCGTTTGCTTTTGTTTTGTCACAGCTTGAAGATGAATTAACTGTGACCTCCAGCATCATGAGGTCAATCACACATCATTATAAAAGCCTATTCAATGTTCACACAATCATTCATTTGATTTCTGCTCTTCAGGTGTGTACCATTGTAGCTCAGAATTATAATTAATGTGACAGATTTTTTTAAAAAGTGCCAAAAAGTAGAGAATTTGCCACAAAAAACAGTCATAAGGTTAAAAAATAAGCTACACCCTTCCTTAAATGTTAATTAATTACTCTAAAGGGATAAGATCTGATAAAGTATAAGAGGTATTCATTAACCTGGCACATTAAGAGCATTATTGGCCAATTTAGGATGCGTACAAAGTGTGAATAGAGGGGAAAACACTCACCAGCAACAAGACACAGAGGCAGCAGCAGCCTGAAGACCAGCCCGCACACCATCTCAGAGGCCATGGTTCCGTGTTGAATCCAGGTAAAAGTAGCCGGGAAATGTCTCTTATTTTAAGGTTTCTCTCTCATCCCAAACTCTTGCGCTCTGTCAAACCCCAGCTGACATCAAACTGGCGCTCCTGCACACATCACTTTCCCCTGGTGACACCTGGACTCCGCTGGTTATTCCACAGTGAGAGATTGCGCATTTACAGAGGTTCCCCACAGCAGGCATGTCACCGGTAGGTAATGTCACCATGATATAGTTTGTAGTTTCTCAGACGCGCTGCAAAGTCATGTTGCACAAAACTGAGCAGCGGGCTCAGGTGCGCAAACAGAGAAATACCGGAGAAAAGGAACCAAGAAGTCCTGAAATCCAATTAACCAGATTTTTGTATACCTTAAAACCACATTAAAGAGAAAGTTATCAATATATTAAAAAGTCTGGTAACTCTTCGTCAGTGAAGCGTGACAGAAACACGAAATATAACCGGATAATGCACCCTTCCCTTGTCTGCCCCCTTGGTGAAATTTGACTTTCTGACTTCTGGTGTGGATTGTGTTCACCAACAGGAGGCTACAGGACGAGTTTGTGATTGGCAGCTGCTTCAGCCAATCAGAAGGCTGCTTCTAGTAACCGGTCCAGCCCACTAGGATAATTGGAAGCAAGAGGTGGGACGGGGAGATGGATAGAAATACCACAAGTATTAAAAGATAACGTGTACAAAATCCACAGCTTCTTTTATTTCACAAAACTATTTCCCTATAGTTCATTATTTAATCTGCATACTTAGGTGTATACACATTGTACGACCACGATCACCTCCGAGAAGGTTTTATAAATGTTACTAGCCTTATAAGTGATTATCCCCTCAGGTCTGTCCAGCTGTTCATTAATAAGAAACAACGACACCTACTGGATCTGCACAGAGCAGCACATCCACTTCAATGTAATCCTTGTTACCACAACACACGGCCTGTCAGATTTCTCCTTGAAGGAAGGAAAAGAAAATAGTTTTTAACAAAGACGTTTTCAGTTCAGAGCATTGTAGCAAAAACATCTTCTCTGATTACATTTAATCTAACAATATGCTGAGTAAACAGACATCTATTGTGACTCAAACTTCAACTCCAGAACACTCCGATATATTTCCACAATGTCCAAAATGTTGGAGACATTTAAGGGGATTTGAGTCATTGTGGTCGTTGTCTTTTGGATAACATGCACAAATTTAATCCCTCTGACCGCTGCTGAAGTTTCCTTGAGCAATAACCTTTCTCTTTGTAAAAAGCAACCCAATGTTTTTATTTACACTGTTTTAATTCTTTTTTATTTGGTTTTTCAGGTAATTTAAAGAAAATAATGAGAATTATATGCAAAAATGCACATATTTAGTGAGAAAATTCTGAAAAAATGTTGTCATGAAGTACATTTCTATGAATCTCTTCATTAGAATAACATTACAGATGTTAGTTACTCCATAACAGTTTTGATGTTTGATGACAATGTTTTACTGCTTCCTTTGGAACATAAATTACAATTAAAATGTACAAACAAAATAATAAAAAATGAGCATTGAACACAAAATATTGTAACAAGGGAATACATAAATATATATATATAAGTTAAATTACTGTAACTATATTCCAGATATCAAATCACGTGAAACTCCACTAATGTTTATTTATAACAGCTGTTTACATTCAAGCACAAACCAAGGAGCTGACCTTGTGTAACTCCTTCTTTACTATAGAGGAGGAGCCAAGTTTACTACATATGATAAAAACAAATCGATCGTGTATGCGTATGTTTAATGACTTTATTTACAAGGAAATTATTCATGCTGTTTCCTCTGTGTCTTCTGGAGTGCATTAGGCAGGAGGAAAACAATGTATATGATAGGAGACGTCAGGACTGAGCCAAACGACCCTCTGTGTGGAAAACACTTAAAGCTGCAGAGGTCCTGCTTCGGGTTGAGATGAATCACCGTTTGGCGTGGTCACCAAAATGGATTTAGTTTATTAAAAAAATTAAATAAACAGCTGAATTCTTCTGAGGGAAAAGAAGAGATCATCAACATGCTCGCTTTCAGCCCTGCAGCCTCACTTTCCCCTGGAAATACAGAGGCTCTGCTGCAGCCGTCCATGAGGCCCTGAACTGCAGCCAGCCATGATCAATAACCAACCTCAAAACATGGCAGCGCTTGATTTGTTTCTGCTGTTTGAAGTCGGGCCCTGCTGATCTAATCCCTCAGATGGATGGGAATCTTAAGTAGTATTTGCCTTTGATCCATTATTCATCCAATTCTTGAGAGGTCGTCATTGACAAATCGGCAAAATGTACAAACCAGTTTCACAGAGAACACAGGGAAGGTTCAGGTCAGATGTTCCCGACTAACCTGCCTCACACTGTATCAGCAACAGGAATGATTTGTGTTGTACAGCAGTAACAGACCCCTGTTCTTTACTGCATGTCGTTTTTTGTACCTTTGGTCTTAATTCTCTTATTCTGTTGCTGCTGAAACACCTCAATATCTCATAGGGAATAATAGAGGTATATCTTATCTATCAATCAATCAATCAATGTTTATTTATATAGCCCAATATCACAAATGTTGTCTCAGTGGACTTCACATTTTGTACAGAATATCAGTATGACAATACGACACCCTCTGTCCTTAGACCCTCTGTCCTTAGACCCTCTGTCCTTGGACCCTCACATCGTACAAGGAAAAACTTCCAGAGAAAACCTACAGTTTAAAGGGAACATGGGAGAAACCTCAGGGAGAGCAACAGAGGAGGGATCCCTCTCCCAGGACGGACAGACGTGCAATAGATGCTGTTATCTTATCTTAACATAACGTACCTTAAAGTATTGCCTACATTGTAGTTCTTGTAGTTAAAGGTTCAAAATTACAATCCCCGGTGCATAAATCTTTAAATAAATGGTTTTCCAAATGTATTTTGGTAAAAGTTCACTTGCCTCGCATTTGCTTTTTAAATGTATTTACCTGGTTATGGAACGTACCATTTTGAGTGTCAAATTAATTTTGCTTCCTTTTGAGATTTGTCTCCTTTTGTGTATATTTGTTTGTGATGCTTTCTTGGCCAGGTGTCCATTGGAAAAGAGATTCTTAATCTCAGTCAGAGTCTCACAGAGAAAAATGTGCTCAATGTGATGTTCACAGTCACAAGGGTTTCATTTATAGATGTCTTAATACTTTTGACTATAGTGTGCCTCCTTGGGTAATATTTACAGCAGAAATTATGTATAATTCATGAAATTAGAGTCATTATTTGCTTAAATATTGCAAGGAATAATCTTTTAGATTTAAGGAAACAGTTAACAAAGCATCTCAAATGTCAGTCTATGTATTCACAACATCACACACTCCTCAGCAGCAGATTGAGATCCTTTCTGTCTAGTCTATCACAGAAACCCTGCCAACATAAAATATTCATTACTTTTGTGAAAATCTTTCTAAACGCTGAGTTTATAGTAAATTCACTGGAGATCCCACACTGCCAGTCTGCAGCAGCTTCTGCCAAGAAGAAAACAGAAGTGCAAATGAGATTATCGTGCAGATTGCTTCAATATTGATCCGTGAGTGAAATCCACACTGTGCGTTTGTTCAATATTTACATGGATGCACTTTCCATGCACTCTAAAGGTGCCTCTGCTTTAAGTGGGCTTTTTAGTGTTCTCTGTGGTAGCTGCGGCTGCAGATCGTCTCTTCTGGAATTAAGACAGACATTTAGTGTATATCTCTGAATGGAAACTCCCAGATTTCAATTTAGAAGAAATGTGATTAAACCTCCTGTTCAGTAGTTGTTGCAGATGAGATCATGTCAACGATACATACTTAACATACACATACATGGGATCAGGGTGTAAAACAGGCAGGTTTAATACTTTTTGTTTAAGTTTGACTTTATTTTCTCCTGCCATCCTTTTATACTAAATGATTTCATTAGCATGCTTAACTTATAATTGCAATGCCATGTGTTGCGTGCCTTTGAAAATTAGCACTAAAAGTACATCTGGGCTGACAGTAAGGCTGAGGGTAATGAGTTAACGAGGAAACTCCATTTATTTGTCAGGTATTGTCTTTAAAAAGAACTCAGGAAATGTAAATCTCGGCCTCATGATGACGTTCAATAAAAAGTCAGGGGATTTCAAAAGAGAAACAATCAATGCTGAGGGAGACATGAATGAGTGCGCACAATTTGACCAAAAAACATCGATAGTGTGACATTTCACTCAAATCTACAAGTTAAACTCATGTCAAAATCACAAGGATTCCTCTTCTGGGACCCGTTATTGTATCTACAAATCAATTGCCAATCAATGAAGTAGTTGTTGTGATTTCAGTCTGGACTACATTAGTGATATGACCACCATTCGAACCCGTCTCATGATGCTTGCATGGCTAAAAAGGTATAAACTCAGATGTGTCCTTGATAAAGGGATCAATAAACAGGTTTGAATTGATCCTGAGGGCCGCATACATGTATTTGATAAATATCGTAAATATATATATCGTAATATCGTAATCCTTACCATTGTAGTTGAGATATTCCTCTCAAAATCACACTTTAAGCTAATTGTGGCACGTGAGGAAGAATCGGGGAATCACCAATGTCACCAGGATTCATCATCTGCGGATATTCCATAGAGCCAGGTTTTTAAATATTTTCCTGTGATGTGCTGGTGACGCTAAAAGTCAGGGGATCGACAAAGTCAGTGGGATTCATCCTATGGGAACCATGAATACCATAAAAGAACTATTTATCCAGTAGTTGTTGAGATATTTCAGTCTAGAATGAAAGCCTGTGGCATCTGTAAATCCAGGCTGCTTACTGAAGAAACTCGAGCTTCAGCTATCGCTATTCATCTGTAATACAAAATAGCTTAGACCTGGTTTCTTACGGCAGCACAATCATTTGAGTTCTATTCATTTGTCCTGCATCTCTTAAAGATACAGCCTTTACTATACATCTGTAATTGATGCTCTTTGTGAGAATGGTTTAAAGAAGTATAATGGCATGCATTATCCAAAGGTCTGTTAGTGGTGTCATCGCCTCGGCATTAGCTGGCAGGAAGATACTCATGTTAATGCACACATCCAGGATGTAGGCCTCGTCAGAAAGAACTGATATGTTGACAGATGCTCTTGTATTACCTCTGGGATGTTTGTAACATCACATTACAGCCTGAAAGAGTTACAGCACTCAGATTTAAAGAGCAGCCTTATGTTGTGAGGCCATGTATTATTGAGGACTGTTTGTGCGTCTGAAAAAGTGCCAAAGTGGGGAAAAGTTCGGCTTTCAACGCAGCGGCGATGATCTCAGAGGTCAAAGGTCGTCGGGACTTCATTCCTCTGGTCCTGCAGCAGACAACAGTCTCTGTGTGTCGCAACACAATGGACGTCTCAAGAGGAGTCGGCGGTGTCTGCTCTCAGAGAAAACACAGAGAAAATGACTTAAAGACGTTTCAGTGTTTTTAATTATATTCCTAAATTATTAACTTTAAATATTCTCAATTGTGTGTTATAATATGTTTTCAAGTTCAATGTAAAGGGTCACATTTTATCTGATGTTTTATCTATCATGTTGAATCAATGTGAATAAATTAAAGATTACCTGTTATGTCTTGGGGTTTTCCCTTTCCTGTAGTTTGTTATAAAGGTTTCGGTGCATGTAAATGGTCTGCAAAGGCTAAAATCCAATATTTTTCCCTACAGAAGAGGCGCATTCACACTGCGGTACTTTTCCCACAAAGGTTCATGCGAACTTAGTTCATGAGAACTCTTTTATCGCGTTCACACCAAAAAGAGCCGGTACTAAAAGTAGTTCATGTGAACCTTTTTACCCCCTCGTAAGTCCCTGCTAGAGAGCAGGGACTTTCGAGCGGCTCTTTTGTGAGAAAAGAGCTATATTTCTGATTGGCTGGGCGGATTGCAAACCACACCCCGTAAAACTTCCAAAAAGTTTTGTGAAGCCGCCATTTTATTATCCTCGCATTAGCATTATTAGCATTAGCATTAGCCCAGCGCAGAAACGCAGAGAGACTAACTTATGGCAACACAAAATAAAACATGGGAGCGGTGGAGATGAGGAGGTGTCGGCGTTCTGGCGATTTACTCGGAAGGCTTCAGTAGAAGCTGCTGGGAGTCCCAGCAGCTTCTACTGAAGCCAGTCCCCAACTCCGGGGACTTCCGGCCGGGGACTCCGGGCGGCAGTATCCGCCGTGAAGTTGTTTGTAGCCTGCCAGTAAACCCAAAGCAGAAGAAGAAGAAGTGACGTCAGCGGCTTCATTTGCCTAATCCACCCCCAGGGACTTTTTCCGGTGTGAACGCGATCTGTACTTAGTTCATGCGAACTAAAGACTTCGCATGAACTAAGTTCGCATGAACCTTTGTGGGAAAAGTACTGCGGTGTGAATGCGCCTAAGGAGTTTCTCTCCCACACAGTCCCCCCCCCCCCCTGCCTGAAACGCCTCTATTGGACTCCTTTGTTTATTTCCATGTCACACTTGCGCTTCTATTGGCTAGCGTTCCAACACATTGTATGAGATGGGCTAAGGGGCGGGACATCTCCAAGTGATTGACCAATCACAACAGAGGGTACAAATAAAGAGCTTTTTGAACATGAAAGCATGGAGACATGTCACAGCAGAGAAACAAAATGTAAATATGAATCTGAAGATGGTTATAATATAAACTAAATAAATATATAAATAATAATAATAATAATAAATATATAAACTTAAAAAAAATAATATAAAAAATATATAAACTTGAAAATGGCGTTTCCTTGTACTCATTCACATGTGCATACCTTGCGTTCTGAATCTAATTAAATGAAGTTTACTCGATCTGTTTAGTTTCAGTTTAGACTAAGCATGTTTACATTAAAAAATAAACCTTCCATTTCATATATTTTAGTTATAAAAATATTATTTCATGTCGATGAGGACCAAGAAAGTATTCGTCCAGTCAAAGGTTGAGGTCGACTTGTCAGCCCAGAATTATAGCTGTTTACTTGTGTTTTTTAATAGCAGGAGGTTTGTTTGCGACTGGTTTCATGAGCTTTGAGTGGAGACTAATAAATGATTTGAGGTGAGCGACTCCTTCTGGGAAAACACAACCTCCCCATCCTCACTGTCACATACATCATCATTTCCAGATGTTCAGAGTCATGGTTCAATGTTTGCTCTGTGATGAAGTGCTGTTTATATTTTTCCCGGTACCTACTTTACTTCTGCAACTTGTACTGCCGCTGCGTGATTTCATACATTTCAAAATGACCTAAAACATCTCTATATTTAAAAACAAATCAATGGCAGACTAAGAGCCAGTTGTTAAATCGTTTGGGGTCCTGCTTTGAATGTGCCAAAAGTTAATGTACTCACTTCCCAGAAATATTGCATGTACTACTACAGAGATATTATCATTATGGTTGTTTGCATCGTATTACTTTTTTGGAGCACATCTTCCACCTTTGACACCGACATTAACGCATTAACATACTTTCCTCTTACTACTCAGCAGATTTGATATGACCTGCTCAGCATCATCATCCCAACCTGAAGATGGATGTCACAACAAGAATAACTGGTGAGTGATTTATCTCTACTCCTGCTGGGGGTTCATTAGGTAGCTAATGCACATCTAATCTGATTCTAGTGTAATCATTAAAAGCACAAACAATAGTGCTTCCCAGTCACAAAAACAAACCTTGATTGAAGTTGAGCCTCATCCTGTGATTTCATAACCTTGTTAGGAGCTGCATATGAAAACCAAACCAATCATCAGTCCCTGCATTAGTCCTAATGTGATTGTAACTGAGTATGTTATTTAAAGTTTCCTGCTGACGCTGCTAAACCTGCACTGCTGTAACACCTGTTTTTATTGACACATATAGACATTGATCACTGTGGTGAAAAGCAAAATAGAGATGTGTTATATGAGACAGAAGTATAGAACACATTAGTAATGAACTACTTTTACAAATATAAAAATGCACATAATAATTAAGCTATGGATTATTATTTAGTTGATTGTCTCGTTTGATTGTTTAAAATGTTGGTGAGCAACAAAGTAGACTTTTATTTATGTCTATGTGTATGCATCTAAACTGAAGTAAACTGTAGCGCTGAACTCCTCCAGCGCTACACCCCAGCCAGAGCTTTAAGGTCTGCTGACCATCTGCTGCTGGTAGTGCCCAAGACCAGGCTCAAAACCCGAGGGCACCGAGCCTTCGCAGCAGCTGGCCCCAGGCTCTGGAACACTCTGCCCCTCCACGTGAGGTCGGCCCAGACCCTAGGGGCTTTTAAATCCTCACTAAAGACTCACTTCTTCTCTCTGGCCTTCTAGTCAGAGCGGAGCACGACTCCTGACTATTCCCTGTGTTTGCTATATATCTGTTGTAAATTTTTGTCTTTTATTGTGATTATAAGTGTTTTTTATTGCATGTACAGCACTTTGGCTCGACCAAAAATCGCTTTTAAATGTGCTATATAAATAAAGCTTGATTTGATTTGATTTGATTTGATTAAACAATATTTCATAAAATTATCGACAAAACAAACATTCCAAAAACTATTTTCATTTCATTTGGTCTAATAAAGGACTACTTTGTTGTTTTTGTTTTATTAAAATATCATTTCAATGTACAAATACTTCAGCCATGTACTTACCCAACTCATAAGGGATAATTCAAACCACAAATTATAAAAGGTAGGCCTATGAATGCTTGTTCAAAGATTTCATTGTAACATTTGCCATTTTAATCCCTTGTTAGTATTAAAAAGGTAAATTAAGTGTAACTGTTGTTGTTTTACATTATAATCAACAGCTTTAATATCAATGTAATAATCATAGGTAATAATACACGTAGGCCTATCGTGTTTATCCTGTGGGCCGCTGTTGCCATGATAACAGGAGCCGACAGGGGGCGCTGGCTGCGCGTGTGACAGAGGAAATCCAACATGGCGTCTTCAATAACAAACCTACCGCTGCTGCTTTGTTTATCTTCGTTTTCCATGCAAATCATCTCCTCAAGACTAATATCTGAACCGTGTTACAAACCCATCAGAGACGAGACTCCAGACTCTGTAAAGTAAGTGGAGACATGATGTTCGTGTTGCTCTGACAGGGCACAGTTTAGGGATTTTGATTTGTTGTTGTGAGTAAACAAACGGAAATCTTCGTACGTTTTCTACAAAAAAGGCTATGTTTGTGTTAAAGTTAATATACAAAGTGGTACAATTTAACTTAAACATCCACTCTCATTCAGGTACTGTTTTAAGTAACGTTACAGTTTTGAAAGGTAGGCTTAATCCAAAATAAAACATCAACAACACGTGAATCCACTAACTAACATAACGGTATGCTACCAAGCAGAATATACTGTTATTAATATGAGCTCCACATTTAACTGGCTGCACAATCCGTGATGCTCGCATATCAATCCCGTAATTTAATGGTATTTTATCATTCTAAAATGGGCCATCATGCATAATGTGTGTTTGTTTGTAGCCTTTATTTAACCAGGTGAAAATCCCATTGAGATCAACGATCTCTTTTTCAAGGGAGACCTGCAGCACATTGGTTACACATAATGAACTATTTTGGTAATTACAATGTTCTTTACATTTAAAACTGAATATCTTTACACTGTAGGATTACTACTTTTTCTGAACTATCTGACAACTTCTACTGCTCTGCTATATTGTCTTGTTCATGCATTTTTGCAATATTATTTTGTATGTCTCCCTTGATAATCACCATTTTAATGGTCATATGGTTAACCTGACCAGGTTTAGGTTTTACATATAGACATTATTTACAGCAAAATGTGAAATGATATCAACATTTTACACACATATGACATGTGAAGATATTACATGCTTGTAGCCTACTATATTCTTATAAATCATAACATGGTATTGATATTGGAAATATATCCCTTCAAATGAACAATCAACTGGCCTGCATATTGAAAAGCTATCATAGGGTTTGAATAGAGATATATTGATTGTTGCCCATTCCTGCATGGCTTGCAGAGTAATTATTATTATAATGGGAAGAGCATTGCCTGATTAACTGGCATTGCACCAAATTAGAGGCAACAATTTGTCAATGAAAGCATGCCAATTTCTGTAGAAACGTTATTACTTTATTTTGGGGTTTTATGACAGTGATCATTACAACTTGATTTCTTATGGTACATTCATCTAAATGTACAAATTAGAACTGTGACTTTTTCTGATATAATGTTTTTTTTCTGGAAGTGTTTCCTTGTACGATGTGAGGGTCTAAGGACAGAGGGTCTAAGGACAGAGGGTCTAAGGACAGAGGGTCTAAGGATAGAGAGTGTCGTTTTCCTCATACTGATATTCTGAACAATCTGTGCTGTTGTATTTGCTGTAAAGTGTCTCTACTGTAGGCTATTTTTATTATATGTACAGCACTTTGGCTCCACCAACAATCGTTTATAAATGTGCTATATAAATAGAACTTGATTTGATTCTATATTCTATCCACTATTTTTGTATGACTTACCCTTTTTACATGTTTAAGGACAAAGGCCCGGCCACATGAGTATGTGAAAGTGTCGGACCTTCCTCCGTCCTGGGACTGGAGGAACATCGAGGGGAAGAACTATGTGAGCACCACCCGAAACCAGCACATCCCCCAGTACTGCGGCTCCTGCTGGGCCATGGGAGCCACCAGCGCACTGGCCGGTAACCAAGGGAGGGGGGGGGGGGGGTTGGATAGAAGATGGGATTAATGTAAAATATATTACAGACAGACAGACAGACAAACATTCATATATTTAGTACGATTATTTGCCACGATTTTAAAAAGGTCATTGTAAGTCTGTAAGGCTTACTTGAATTTCTAAAAAAACTGGGTGATGTGCTTTTAATTGTAAAGCTCTAGCCTACAAAACAACCTATCCAGTTCACTTGGATCATTTCTAAATCTTGAAAGCATCTTATCTTAAAGGTGGGGTATGTCATTTTGGAGAAACCAGCTCGAGTGTGCTAGAATTTCAAAATACACAACCGGAAAAAATCTGCCTCTTCCTTCAGACTTCCTCACAGAGCCCCTCCTCCAACACACACGAACGCGCACATGACCAATGAGGGCACGGGATAAGTTTGTGCCCAGATGGAAGGCTGACAGGCAGGTAGGCCATCCAGTTACTTTAGCCGGGCCGGCTCAGATGATTGGTCGTGCTTTTTACAGCGCCACGGCTTCCACAGATTAAATGTTTAACGTATTTATTGTCGAAGCATTTAATATATTCATTGCTATCGGGATGTTAAGAGCATTCCATGGAATATAACAAAAAGTGTTTCTGAAATAAATTACATACCCCACATTTAAGAGATGGACATAGTGTATACCTAATACAGGGGCATGTAAACGTAGGTAAATAACTTTGTATTTCTATGTGTAGAGTGTAAGTATGTTAGACCTAGAAGAGCTTTTGTGTGTGCAAATGTGTTATTTTGTTTCATGTACTGAATCTCCCCCTTTGGAAACAAGATGGTTGATCTCAATGAATACCTGTCATCCTTAGTTGTGCTATAGTCAGCAACATGTAGTCTGACAAGATAAAACTGTATTTTCTTCAAAATTGTTTTCCCATTTCAACATTTGTATTGTTATTGTTTTGTCCAAGACCGCATCAACATCAAGCGAGGAGGGGTGTGGCCGTCGGCCTACCTGTCGGTGCAGAACGTGATCGACTGCGGTCGGGCGGGCTCCTGTCATGGAGGAGATCACCTGAGAGTCTACGCCTACGCACACAGGAATGGCATCCCTGATGAAACCTGCAACAACTACCAAGCCAAAGACCAAAGTATAAAAATAAATACTTTCTATCTTTTAATGGATCTGATCACCCTGCATACTGTTTCCACTATTTGGCCAAAAGTATGTCAACAACCTGGTGCAGGGCTATCCTTTTTCATTTGTTTGTGCTTGACCTCTTAGTTTCATTGAGGGAAATCTTAATTTTAAAGCTTTTTTATAATAGTCACATATTGGTGTAATGGTTTGGAGTCCACTTATTTTTGGCAATTTTTTGTGTAAAACGTTTAGAGAAGTGTTATTATATTGTAAACTGATATCATCAGGTTGGTTGTAGTGTTTTAAAATGTATTTTTATTTGTCATTTTTAGGAACAGATGATGGCAGGTTTGTCAATTTGTAAATATATTATTTGGTCAATTTAAACAATATCATAGGTCTCCAGTTGTTCCTTAAAGCAGCTGTTTTGAGTCTCAAACAAAACAAATTAACAAGATCATAGAGGGTGTCTTTAAATCCTATTTCTGAGTCTGAAAATCCAACATATTTCATTTATTGTGTTGTAAAATTGAGAAAAAAGAAGGAAATTTCCATATATTAATTAAAATAATTTGTTATTATCTCTTAAATCATATTAAACTATCTGATTTGTTTCAGAGTGTGAACAGTTTAACCAGTGTGGCACCTGCTCCTTTGAGTCGTGTGCTGTGGTGAAGAACTACACTTTGTGGAAAGTTGGCGACTACGGAGAAGTTTCTGGAAGAGATAAGATAAAAGCTGAGATTTACACCAACGGGCCCATCAGGTAGAGTAAGTCTTCCTCCCCCAGTTCCTTTTGACACCTCCAGCAGATCTGTTGGATCAAACTTTTGGAAATGTATGGAAATTATAGGATTGCGACTTAAAAAGCTTAAAATAAGATGAGAAATCTGAGTTTATATATCCAAATAAAACTTGTATACATATTATATTAACAAAAGACCTTGAAGGAGAAACTGCTTTAGTGAAGCTCTGACTGCAGATTCATTGCAGAAAACTGTGTTCGTGGAATTTGGCACTGAAAGTTCTCCCAGTTACAAGGACGCTTTGTATTCCTGCTTGAACAGCCGAAAGCACTTTCAAAGAAATGTGAAAATCTATTTGACTCCTTTTTTAACCCAAGTCTCTTCACATTTTTATTTATTAACATTTAAAAAGTTTCCCAATTTGAAATCGATAGAGTTTTTAATCTTATTGAAAAATAGTGTCAACAAAGGACTTTTTATATAAGGAAATAAAAAACATCAATTAAATCTTTTTAAACTGAATTTCCCCATGTGGGATTAACGAAGAGTCTTCCTCTTCTTCTCAATTTGATGTTATGTTATAGCCTTAGTTTTTAAGCTTGTGTTCTTGTTCACCATTTTGTATCCCTAGTGTTTATTTACTTAATTCTATTGACTTTCATTTATTGATTTATGTTGGGGAATAATTTGCCCTCCTTCGCCCTCTGACGCAGCTGACCAACCTTGAGCAGCCGTTACCTCCCATAAGTTGGGGCTGCCCTAGCATTTTGTTGATGCGGCCAGTTTATGACCGGGCAACTCTCTGGCAGAGATAGTTATTGTTGTGGGACACCTCCTTCTCGGGATGTAGATGACCCCGAGCCATAAGCGACAACACATGTGATTCAGTGTCCTCAGCTGTTTAGTCTATCTATTGAAGAATGTTGATTATTACACTCTGAACTAGTTAAAACCTGGAGCTACAGGAGGGTTCTTCAGAATTAATTTGGCATCTCAACCGTGTGGTCAACCCGTGGCCCGTGACATGTCTTGTGAATTCTCCGGCCGAAGCTCCGAATAAACCGTCAGCGTTTGCCATCAAAGCTCCAGCTCTCCTCGTGTCTCTCTGAGTCCTGCTTCAGAGGTTTCCCCCACAATTTTAGCATTTCATTATTTTACTGTCATCCTTTTACAGTTTACAATATATTATTTCACTTTTTCTCTGTGAATCACAAAAGGCTGCATTGTGTTATTAAACTTGCTGCATAAGTAGGTGAAGTCAGGTTTAACCCCTCTCCTTCTTTCCTTCAGTTGTGCCCTGATGGCCACCGCCGGCCTGGTGGAATATTCGGGAGGCATATTCTCAGAGTTTCACCCGCTGTCTCTGTCCAATCACATAATCTCTGTGGCTGGGTGGGGCGTGGCGGAGGACGGCACCGAGTACTGGATCGTCAGGAACTCCTGGGGAGAGTTCTGGGTTGGTCTCTTTCTCTCTTTGCACCACACCCTGCTCTCAGTCAGGAATGCATCACCTCTGCAGCTAAAACATGCACACCTAAATACTTTACTTGGAGGAGCCTGTGACCGAAGAATGTCATTGTCATAACTACACTGTAGCTGTGTACATATGACTATAAAAGCCTTGAACCTTTACTAGTCATGGATTTACTCTGTTATCCATTTTACTACTAGACAGTGTTTTTTCAGTACATGAAATTCATTGATTTGGGTTTTTGGCCCGCAGAATAACTATTGGATGCTTTGTTTTGTCTTCAGGGGGAACACGGCTGGGCGAGAATTGTCACCAGTTCCTTTAAAGGAGGAAAAGGAAATTTCTTCAACCTAGGTATCGAGAAACACTGTGCATATGGAGACCTTGTTGTAACATAAACATTACACTTTTAATTCAAATTAAATAGAAAGACTCTACTTAATGGCTTTGTTTTATTTTTTAAGTGACTCTTAACAATATTGGATTTTTTATTTTTTTTTACTTTTTATTTCAGATTCAGTTTCATTATACACTGAACAAAAATAGAAACGCAACACTTTTGTTTTTGCTCCCATTTTTCATGAGATGAACTCAAAGATCTAAAACATTTTCTATATACACAAAATAACCATTTCTCTCAAATATTGTTCACAAATCTGAAAAAATGTGTGATAGTGAGCACTTCTCCTTTGCCGAGATAATCCATCCCACCTCACAGGTGTGGCATATCAAGATGCTGATTAGACAGCATGATTATTGCACAGGTGTGCCTTAGGCTGGCCACAATAAAAGGCCACTCTGAAACGTGCAGTTTTGCTTTATTGGGGGGGTCTGGGGGGGGTCCGAAAACCAGTCAGTATCTGGTGTGACCACCATTTGCCTCACGCAGTGCAACACATCTCCTTGGCATAGAGTTGATCAGGTTGTTGATTGTGGCCTGTGGAATGTTGGTCCACTCCTCTTCAATGGCTGTGCCAAGTTGCTGGATATTGGCAGGAACTGGAACACGCTGTCGTATACGCCGATCCAGAGCATCCCAAACATGCTCAATGGGTGACATGTCCGGTGAGTATGCTGGCCATGCAAGAACTGGGATGTTTTCAGCCTCCAGGAATTGTGTACAGATCCTTGCAACATGGGGCCGTGCATTCTCATGCTGCAACATGAGGTGATGGTCGTGGATGAATGGCACAACAATGGGCCTCAGGATCTCGTCACGGTATCTCTGTGCATTCACAATGCCATCAATACAATGCACCTGTGTTCGTCGTCCATAACATACGCCTGCCCATACCATAACCCCACCACCACCATGGGCCACTCGATTCACAACATTGACATCAGAAAACCGCTCACCCACACGACGCCACACACGCTGTCTGCCATCTGCCCTGAACAGTGAAAACCGGGATTCATCCGTGAAGAGAACACCTCTCCAACGTGCCAGACGCCATCGAATGTGAGCATTTGCCCACTCAAGTCGGTTACGACGACGAACCGGAGTCAGGTCGTGACCCCGATGAGGACGACGAGCATGCAGATGAGCTTCCCTGAGACGGTTTCTGACAGTTTGTGCAGAAATTCTTTGGTTATGCAAACCGATTGTTTTAGCAGCTGTCCGAGTGGCTGGTCTCAGACGATCTTGGAGGTGAACATGCTGGATGTGGAGGTCCTGGGCTGGTGTGGTTACACGTGGTCTGCGGTTGTGAGGCCGGTTGGATGTACTGCCAAATTCTCTGAAACGCCTTTGGAGACGGCTTATGGTAGAGAAATGAACATTCAATTCACGGGCAACAGCTCTGGTGGACATTCCTGCTGTCAGCATGCCAATTGCACGCTCCCTCAAAACTTGCGACATCTGTGGCATTGTGCCGTGTGATAAAACTGCACGTTTCAGAGTGGCCTTTTATTGTGGCCAGCCTAAGGCACACCTGTGCAATAATCATGCTGTCTAATCAGCATCTTGATATGCCACACCTGTGAGGTGGGATGGATTATCTCGGCAAGTGCTCACTATCACACATTTGTTCAGATTTGTGAACAATATTTGAGAGAAATGGTTATTTTGTGTATATAGAAAATGTTTTAGATCTTTGAGTTCATCTCATGAAAAATGGGAGCAAAAACAAAAGTGTTGCGTTTATATTTTTGTTCAGTGTACATACATGTTCACATTTTGGTCAACAGTTTTTCCATTTTCATCTAAGGGAAGCTCAAAATCTAGATACATGGCAGAATTCTTTGGCTGAAGTCAGTTTGTTAGGCTAGTATTCAGTTATTTCTCCACATTTATTTAATTCCCAAAGTAAAAACTAATTTGAATCGTCATTTAGAGCTTTTAGTCAGGAGTTAAAAGGTTGTTTACACTTAAAAAAACTGTGAGAGTTTGTTAATTACAAGGCTAAGTGCAACCCACACACACAAACAAAACATTAAAACAGCCGGGCACTGTAGAAAATGTTATGTTTACTTAATAGTGAACTAATTTCAGCTGTGGATGAATACATATTGATGTGTTTTTGGATTAACTGGAGCACTATGGCACAGAGTAAAAACACATCAGGCTATATTTAACTTCTCTAGGATACAGTACTTTTATTGTCCTTGGATTAGTTGCCAAAAACAACAACTCACCTGCCCCTTAACAAACCGTTGCTAATAATTTTTATCATTCAATAATTTTGAATGATAAGTGTATTCCTGTTATTGTGGGGAGATCGTTTTTAGATTTTTATGTTGAGAAATAAAAGTTGTGATCAATACAATTAAATATAGTAGTCGGATTAACCACGTTATTCCTTCTTTAAAATACATCTGTTCTCCCAGCTGGCTCAGTGTGGGTTGGTTCTCTCAGGCTTTAGCCGAGCAGCGAGCCCCGCAACATCCCGCCAACACGGTACCCAGACCCCACGCAGCATTCTCATCAGTTTGTCCTTACTGGTTTTTCTAGTTGCTAACAAACGCCATTGTAACACATAATCACTGATGTTCACCACTGTTACAGCTGAACATCAGCGAGACACAGAGGAACTCAGTCTGAGCACACAGACACACACTCACAGCCAGGCTGTGTGTGTGTGTAAATCCACGGAGCCGCAGCTGAGAAAAGATAAGGCTGAGTGAGAGTGTGTGTTTGTTACGCCACTATGCCCGTTACATCATAAAACTGCAATTCCGTTATCTGCTGTCTGCTCCGTGCGCTCTGTCCTGCAATTCCTGCTTTCTTACGTAGTAAACAATAAGTAAAGTCTGCTGCGTAATGTACTTACGCTGGCTGGCATTCTTTATACTTTACGCAGGACCATATCTCTGGAACCCATTGGTCGATTTACACCTTTTTCTTAACCATCAGAACCAATAGAATCGATGGGCAGTTCCCAAATCCACGTAAACATTACCATTGCGGACGTAATAGAGAAGCAAACGAAGTACAAGCCTGGACGGCAAAACTTTATACCCAGTATATTGCCATAAATATGATGATGGATTATCAGTAAAAATGTCTACGTGACACAAAGACATTGGATTAACCTTGAGCGGCGTTTTTATTCCGGTGAACACAACTTTTGATCACAAATCAAAAAAGGTAAGACGTAATTATTGTAATATTTTTGAAACCGGATGTTGTTTACTTTCTCTTTTCTGGCTGATAGCTCCAGGAATTCGGGGTCCTACAGTGATGACATTACATGTGTGGAATCTGTGGAGTCTCAGCTTTAATCGGATATCTTGTTTGTGCAGTTAGGATAAGTAAGGGCATTTCTACCGTGAGTGCTGTGCAAAGGTCCGTTAGCATTAGTTAGCATTTTTTCGCTCCATGCTAATTCAAAGGCTTGGTATTACTCTGGTTTCATTTAGCTAAAAATGGTTCACATTGTCAGTTAGCTGAGTTTCTTACCGTTAAAAGGGTATGGAACATTAATAGTTTCATAAATGTTAAGAAGCCCTGAGACATAGTCTCGTAAAAAAAACGGTGGGAGGGGTCCACTGGGGGGACCCTCGGGCTTAAGAGGTTAACTATTTTTTCCTTGGTACCCCGCCATTCCTCTCTGGTGCGTAACGCAGCCACTTCTGCACTCCAACCCTGAATGTCAATTCCGTCAGCTTGCGGTCAAATTGAAGAGCAGCAGCTGAAAAAAAAGAAGTTACATTTTTTGTTTGTTTATTGAAATAATAAGAAGAAAGCTGCAATGGATGCGTTCCAGTGTGTACTGTTTAGTGTACTAGGTTTTCAGGCGGCTTTAATTGAGCAATTCACCCATCAACCCCATCTTCATATAATTGATTCACACTATTACTCATTTCTGTGTCTCAGAGGACGGTAGTGGACGGTTCAGAAACGTGCCCATCAGTGACATCATCAATGGTCATTTCCAATTTCCATTAGCTAGGAATAATGTCCCTGGTAGGCAGGTTTCTGAACTGTCCACAGCCCACCTTTGAGATGCAGAGCGAGTAGACAGAAATGCTGCCGTCCTATTATGAGCATTAATGAGGACCACTTGTATGAAGATAAGGATAAGAATGGATGCATTTTGCATCCATTCTTATCAACTTGAGAAAGACATTTAAAAGACTTATGAATTAAATTCAATATTTGCCAAATCTGTTGTAAAGTAGTAAACCTAGTATTTTGAGGTGCAGGCTCACCAAACATGCAGTCCTTTATCAGTGTGCCCTTGAAGGCCCTCTTCTCTCCCTTTCCCACCCAGTTGAAGATGCAGGCTAGACGGTTTGTCATGGCAGCGGATAGCATTCGCCGGATCATATTTTCCGAGTTGGTCCCTCCGACTAATGCCAGGCGGGTAATCTTAACAGACGAGAGAAAATGGTTAGTGTGCTACAATGTACTATGTAAATAGACATCTTCTCATTTATAAATAAATACAAATGTAATGAATTTGAACACATTTGTATTACCTCTAAGGAAGACCACTACTGTGTCCAAACTAATCGACAAACAATGCCATCAACCAAATTGGCAATCCTAAAGAAATTGTCAAATATTGATTAAGAAAAATATTATCGTGATTCGCGAGGCGTATTTTTACAATATTTCTGTCAAACACACATCCAAGTGAAAAAGAAATGTAATGCATCCACTCCTACAATTCCAGACATAAGCCCTTAAGATTTCAAACAATAAATGTAAGACTTTTAAAACTTCAAGGATCCACAGGATACCTGCAAATGCATACAGAAAATATTAGAAGCCTCGACAGATTATAGAGAAAATGCTTTGTGTAAAAATTGTTCACCATCTTTCGACGGACTGCTTCCTCTCTCAGAGCAGCTTCAGTCTCATCAAACTTCTCCTCGTTGGTGAGTGGAAGCATTATGGGGAAGTTGTCTTCTTGTGACTCTGGTCCAGCTCCATGAATGTTCAGTTTAGCAAGTTCCGTTTTTATAAAGTTAATGTCACGTGAGATCTGCTTCACCTCCATACATAGCTCGGTAAGCATCTTCGTGGTTCTCATGGCAGCAACGTCTTGAAAAATAAAGGTTTTAATTTACATTTCAAGGATAGATTTTTAATTTCCAATCATTTAGAATGACACTAAGTAACTCACTGATAAGTGTTTGCCAACAGTAACCATTAAAGCGGCACTATGTAACTTTCCTATTCTACCCTGAATTTGAACACAGGTCTCCAGCACAACTGCTGAAATATTTACCACTGAGCTGATAGAGCCTGCCTGCTTGCTCGGGGGAGAAATTGACCATAAAGTCATAATTTGTCAAACCAGAAACCGGAACATGCCCAAGGTCATGTCTCACCTAGATACAGGATCTAAATGTCTCAATAGAAGCGCAGGGAGACCAAAATCAACCACCCCAATTGTAAGTTATATTGTATTAACACTACCATACAGATTGGACTAAATAACATTGTGCAGGTTTAAGTGCTTACATTTTAAGCCTTAACACCATGACAAAAAACATGAAAAGATGGGAAAAGTCACAAGGGGTAGGTTTCTCAATTCAGAAGGCATCAGTACGGTTACAGGGTATATGCAGGAATCCTGAAGTCAAATTTAATACCTTTTTTAAGACCCTTTCCATACATTTTAAGACCTCATCGCAACTTCGAGTTCTAACCTCGAGTTCGCTGTAGTACATATGCCAGGCCTGTAAGTGGCGCTGCTGCCGCCACCAAATACACCAAAAGCAGCGAAGAAGACCAAGGAGCATGGTTGTCATGATTGTCCTTCTGTTTATTCTCCGCGGTGGACGGCGTGTTCTCCTGCTGTATCTCTCAGGTAGTCCACCAGCAGATAACGCTATGCATGGGGCCACCTTGAGGGGGTTTCCCGACATGTTGTTTCGGTAAATTAAAGGATGTTTCATGTTGTCGTTGCTGTGGACCTTCTTAATACCTTGGAAAATGCCGTTTAATACTTTTTAACAGCCTTAATTTTCGCTAAATTGATTTATCAACTTTTAATACTTTTTAAGACCCCGCGGACCCCCTGGGTGAAGAACCTGCTCAGAAAATGATACTTGCCTTTCAACACTCTGCTTGATTCCCCTCCATATAATCTCCCCCGTGGTGTTTCTGGAGCTGAAGGGGGGTGGGATGGGTGCTGCGGGGTCAGGTGAGCCAAGCCCGGTGAGCTGAAGTCAGCTAATCTTGAGCCATGTGCATAGCTGGCACCGCCGTCTAAAAGATAAGACACCATTATTAATTGTTTATAAGTAAGCCATGAGAACCAATGGTTCTCATAGGAACCGATATCCTGTTTCCGCAGCATGATGTACAAGTACACCCCCTGGACATGATGCTAGTATGTCGCAGGGACTTAACCCAATCCAACCCTTGATACTGAGTACCAAGCAGGGAGATATCGGGTACCATTTTTAACAGTCTTTGGTATGAGTCGGTCGGCGATCAAACTCACAACCTCCCAATCTCCCGGATCGGACACTAACCACAAGGCCACTGAGCTGCTATTAATTCTTTATATTGAACATGAATTTTGGAATTTTCCACAAAAAACAAAAACATTTAAGATGAGAAATACATACCATTCCTTGCTTTCTCTAATGGCATAGCGTGGTAGGGGCTGGAGTTATATGTTGGCAATCCTAGAAAAAGACAGAAATAACTAAATAAGGCAAATGAGCACTATCAAAGTTGTTATCCATGAGCACCATATAGCAATTGCACCTAGCTAGTCCCATAAAGTTACATTCCAACTTTAGATAAAGAAGACCTGTGGGATGAACACACTTGACTACCGAGTGAGTAATTAACGAATAGTTTCCCACCTAAGGTGCTGATAATCCCTGTGATCCAAAGATTGCCGATGACAATTTATTCAGGATACAGAAAATATAACCAACGTTTCGGACAGACTGAAACATTGGGTCATATTTCCGGTGTCCTGAATAAATTGTCATTGTCAGCCACCTGAATGTGCCTGACTTTCACACCATTAGTTTACTTACCATCATTACAGTGGTCCATTGACTGTTCCAACTCCGCCAAATAGCTTCCACAAAAGCCTACAATGAGAGAACACAAAACATGAACTATGAATGCTGTAACTCGGACAAAGCACATTTACATACCGTCCGCCCGGAGGTAGTAGTGTGAAGTAGGGGTCGACCGATTATTGAGGCCGATATTCCGCATTTTACAGATTATCGCTATCGGCCTTTTTTAAATCAAATTGTCGATAAAACCTTGGATCTGATGCGGCCGTTTCTCTGGTTGCAGTCACCACTTTGTGTTCACGAGCAATGCCCCGATCCAATTCTATCAGTTTCCCAGTTACACAGGGACGCGGGTAGTGTCTCGCAGCGGAGAAACTGTGAGGGTGGGGGGGGGGGGGGGGGGGGGTGGGGGGGGGGGGGGGGCTGCTAGTGGAGCCTCGCAGCAACTCTGCTTTCTGCACCACAATCTGCTGCTGCTGCTGAATTGGGACTACTAAATGAGTGAGACTCAAATATCAGAAGTTCAGAACAAGTTTTAGTAGTTTTTATTTTATTTTATTTCATTTACTTTACTCGGGGTCACAGAGAGGAAACCAATTTTAAGATGTTGAAAAGTTCATCAAACATAAAAAGGCATTTCAAAGAAGTTGTGTTGGAGTTTGTGTTATTCTACATTTTGAGACCAAGATTTTCTGATTTTACTGCAAATGTATATCGGTTCCAAATATCGGTTATCGGTCTCCTTGATTACTAATATTCGGTATCGGCCTTGAAAAAGCCATATCGGTCGATCCCTAGTGTGAAGTGGTTCACTTACCATTATCAGCCTGGTGAATTGACAGAACATCCTCCGAGTGGCTCCCTCCAGAGGCTAAAAGGGAACAAAGACAGAAATAATGGATGCTGTAACTTTTGAACACATATCATAGGACTGATGTTTGAATGTATTGATGGAGAAACTAAATGCTTGTAAATTAAAGCTCACATGCCATTTTAATAAGTAATGACATACCACTGCTTGCATTTGGGGTTGGTACTGAGGGGTACTGGCTGGATTCTGGGAGCACTGTAGGACAATGAACATCAGGTGGCTTGGCAAATCTTCTCTTCACACGGCTGGTTTCTGACTCCATGTACACAGGGTTTGGCCTGGAAAATAAAAATGAAACATTCAACATTCCCATTAATTGAACTACGGTAATTTGGCCCATGGCCCATTTCTGTAGAATGAGGCAGCTTGACGTACAGGTACACAGAGATGACACTAGTCTATCACAGGACTGGAGGTGGGGTTTCTACTTATTGTTTACACAGAAACCAAGGATTATATATTTCAAGAGGGAGCGATGAAAGTAAACATCCTAAGCCTGCTTCCTCCACACTGGGAGTGCTGTGACCACTTTTCCATTGCATCTTATGAGCGGTTGGGTTCTTTTGGTGCCAGCCTATGCACGCATACTGGTTCTTATCAATGCGACGTTGTCTGATAAGGGTTAAAGTCAGGCCAGACATGGAACCTGACCTCCTACAGGAATTCAACTGTACCTTACTCTTCTTTTCCCACGTTCACCTGCTTCGTCCTCAGAGCTCAGACATCCAGTATTCACATACTTTTCGTATCGTTTGGCCTTTTCCAATGAGTCTGTAAAAGAAAAAGCATAAAATAATAAGATGACATTTTACTGACTAGTCTCACTTGTGACAGATATGTCATATGTGCGGCACCACACACATTCAAACTGTCATCCATAAAAACGTGTGGATACCTATATACTTGAAAATAGACAATAGTAATGCAGTGACTACTTACCACAAGTAATCAAGAGCCGGACATTCGCATATGTGGTCCATCCTTTATGGGCCGTCATGTGTTCTTTAAGGGCCTTCAAATACATGTTTTTTGGGGGCCATAACAATTTACCTTCCTTTAGACTGAACCAGCTGGCAAGAGCTGTTGCAGCTCCGCCATTTGGAAAAAGTACAACGGCCCAAAGCACCACCTCCCTTTCCATTCTGTATACAATAAATGAAATAATGTAAATGATTAAAAAAAAACCTGCTCATAAATCATAAGATGTAATTTACTCGCCCAGCAGTACGAGCGGTATGCTACTGCATATGAGCTATTGGAATAGCTATGAGGCCATTTCCTTCTGACTCTGGATACAGAACACATTTACGTTTGATACATCCAAGTTTACCAACCCCGATATTGTCACACAACTCCTTGTATGTACCTATGCATGACGACTAGCAGGGATAAGTGTAATATGATACCTGGTGTCTGAACCTTTTGTAGACCTCATCTTCTTCCTGGACTATATTCTGCACTACTGCAATACTATGTCCCACCTCAATACAATTATCCCCCTGCTTTGTAGACGAGGTAAAACGACTACTGGAGACCTTTGTGTACTGTACAGCAACACCGAAATGTTGAGGGAGTGGACCATCTGTGTGGATTTTCTGTAAGACTGGTTCATCTGTAGGTAATGGAACCTCAAAACGTGGCTGTTCTGACCTTTTGACCACCTGTTGTAGAGGTTGGTGTGGCTTACGTAAAAGATGCTTTATTTGGCCAAGATAATTCTCAAAAGGGAATCCTGAAACATTATCTTAAGGTCCAAATTGTTTATATTCATCGGCTAAATGTATAAGCTGGTGTACACTGAACACGATCTGATCCCTGCCATACAACTGTCCAAAGTGTTCCACAAAGGAAATCATCAATCTCTGCGCTAATTCAACCTTTTGGCCAGAAATTCCAGAAGACAAAAACAAATACATGGCCACTGAAAACAACATAAAGTTGTCATAAATCTCACTGGGAAGGCAATCCTTCAGAACTACAGGGCCGCATTACAGTATGAAGGATCGGAGCTCTGTAGCTTTCCAACGATCCAGCTCATTCAAACCCCTTGGCTTGCGATTGAATTTACAAGTGGTGTGGGAATGTAACCCCAGCAGTTTGCTTGATATACTGTTAACAGTTTGTGAAGGAAGCCTAGTGGCTAGATTGCCCTTTAACCATATATTCAACAGTTTTCTCATCACACCAAGACAACAGAGGTGCATATAATCTATTGGGAATGAAGAAACCATCTTTTGTCACAGTTCTGTCTAAGTTTGGGTGTTTTCACTGTTCTCTGTCATGTTTTCCTCCTGTCGTTAGTGTCCCTGTGTGTTCTCCTCCCTCCTCACCTGTGTCTCGTTTAGCTAATTGTGTTCACCTGTGGCTCTTGTGTTTTTCTCCTCCCTCCTCACCTGTGTCTCGTTTACCGATTGTGTTCACCTGTGTCTGGTAATTAGCCCTCCCTGTATTTAGTCTTGTCTCGTGCTGTGTTCAGTGTCGGTGCTTCTTTTGTTGGTGACGGACTTCACCGGTGAGTGTTCTGTGTTTGGCTGTATTCGTTCCATTTTAGCCTTGAAATAAAGGTTTACCAAAGTTATCTGCGCTTGGGTCCTGCTTCCTTCACTCAACCGTGACAGAAAGCACCGACCAGAGATGGACCCAGCAGATGACCCATTTGAGGAGGAATTACAGCATTTTTCATTTGCTTGGCTTGCTGCTATGATTGGTGGAGGGGAGCGTCCAGTGTTCGGCAGAAGGAGGCCGCTCTGGTAGAGGCGCACCGGTTGGCTATGGAGAAACCGGACTTGGTGAAGTTCTTACCTGACTGGATGTTGAACTTCATCTGGGCGTGTGATTTCCAGCCTGCGGACTATAAACGTCTCGGTGTGTTCCGTCTGGAGTCAACCAGTGCTTCCGCCCCAGTTCCTGCTCCTGTCCAAGAGGCGTTTTCTGGAACTCGGCTGGCTTTTGGAGGTCCACGGAGCCTTCAGGCGGCTTCTAAGAGAAGGAGTCGCAAGTCCAGGCTAGCAATCCGAGCCCCAAGAGCCATGGTTCCGGCTACAGAACCGGCCCACACAGCCATGGTTCCAGCCCCAGTTCTGGCCCCAGCAGCCATCATTCCGGCCCCAGTTCTGGCCCCAGCAGCCATCATTCCGGCCCCAGTTCTGGCCCCAGCAGCCATGGTTCCAGACCTAGTTCTGGCCCCAGCAGCCATGGTCCCGGCCCCAGCAGCCATGGTTCCAGCCCCAGTTCTGGCCCCAGCTGCCATAGTCCCCTCCCTGGTCCCTTCTCTAGTCTCTCCTCTTGTCCCTTCCCTAGTCCCTCCTCAGGTCACTTTCCTAGTCCCTTCTCTAGTCCCTTCTCCAGTCCCACCTCTAGTCACTTCTCAAGTCCCTCCTCGAGTCACTTCTCTAGTCCCTTCCCTCATCCCATCTCAAGTTCCCTCTCGAGTCTTTTCTCGAGTCCCCTCTCAAGTCAACTCCCCAGTGTCCTCTCGAGTCACCTCCCAAGTCAACTCTCCAGTGTCCTCTCGAGTCACCTCTCAAGTTTCCCCTCAGGTCTCCTCTCGAGTTCCCTCTCAAGTCCCCTCTCTAGTCCCCTCTCGAGTTCCCTCTCGAGTCACCTCTCAAGTTTCCCCTCAGGTCTCCTCTCGAGTTCCCTCTCAAGTCCCCTCTCAGGTCCCCTCTCAAGTCCCCTCTCAGGTCCCCTCTCGAGTTACCTCTCGAGTTCCTTCTCGAGTCCACTCTCCAGTTTCCTCTCAAGTTCCCTCTCAAGCCCTCTCTCGAGTCCCCACTCCTGCCAACCTCATGTCCTGTCCAGTTGGAGGTCCCGCAGACTAGTCTTCTGCCGGGGGTCCTGCCAACCCCATGTCCCGTCCAGTGGGAGGTCCCGCAGACTAGCCCTCTGCCGGGGGTCCTGCCAACCCCATGTCTTGTCCAGTTGGAGGTCCCGCAGACTAGCCCTCTGCCGGGGGTCCTGCCAACCCCATGTCCTGTCCAGTTGGAGGTCCCGCAGACTAGCCCTCTGCCGGGGGTCCTGCCAACCCCATGTCTTGTCCCGTTGGAGGCCCCGCCGACTACTCTCCTGCCGGGGTTCCTGCCAACCCTTTGTCCGGTCTCGTTGGAGGCCCCGCCGACTACTCTCCTGCCGGGGGTCCTGCCAACCCTGTGTCCTGTCCCGTTGGAGGCCCCGCCGACTACTCTCCTGCCGGGGGTCCTGCCAACCCTATGTCCTGTTCCGTTGGAGGCCCCGCCGACTACTCTCCTGCCGGGGGTCCTGCCAACCCGGTGTCCTGTCCCGTTGGAGGCCCCGCCGACTACTCTCCTGCCGGGGGTCCTGCCAACCCTGTGTCCTGTCCCGTTGGAGGCCCCGCCGACTACTCTCCTGCCGGGGGTCCTGCCAACCCTATGTCCTGTTCCGTTGGAGGCCCCGCCGACTACTCTCCTGCCGGGGGTCCTGCCAACCCTGTGTCCTGTCCCGTTGGAGGCCCCGCCGACTACTCTCCTGCCGGGGGTCCTGCCAACCCTGTGTCCTGTCCCGTTGGAGGCCCCGCCGACTACTCTCCTGCCGGGGGTCCTGCCAACCCTATGTCCTGTCCCGTTGGAGGCCCCGCCGACTACTCTCCTGCCGGGGGTCCTGCCAACCCTGTGTCCTGTCCCGTTGGAGGCCCCGCCGACTACTCTCCTGCCGGGGGTCCTGCCAACCCTATGTCCTGTTCCGTTGGAGGCCCCGCCGACTACTCTCCTGCCGGGGGTCCTGCTAACCCTGTGTCCTGTCCCGTTGGAGGCCCCGCCGACTACTCTCCTGCCGGGGGTCCTGCCAACCCCATGTCCTGTCCCGTTGGAGGCCCCGCCGACTACTCTCCTGCCGGGGGTCCTGCCAACCCCATGTCCTGTCCCGTTGGAGGCCCCGCCGACTACTCTCCTGCCGGGGTTCCTGCCAACCCCATGTCCTGTCCCGTTGGAGGTCCCGCCGACTACTCTCCTGCCGGGGGTCCTGCCAACCCTATGTCCTGTTCCGTTGGAGGTCCCGCCGTCTACTCACCTGCCGGGGGTACTGCCAACCCTGTGTCCTGTGCCGTTGGAGGTCCCGCCGTCTACTCTCCTGCCGGGGGTACTGCCAACCTTTTGTCCTGTCTCGTCGGAGGTCCCGCCAACCGCTCTCCTGCTGGGGGTCCTGCCAACTCCTGGTCCTCTTCCGTGGGGGATCCTGCCGAAGCCTGTCCCGCCGGCTCCGGTTCCTGTCCGGCCGACACCGGGTCCTGCCCGGCCTCCGGAGCTGTCTGGTCTTCGCCCTCGATCCCGACCCTCTGTGAGCCGCGGTCTTCGTCCGCGGGCCCGGCCCCCTGACTCTTCCTGCCGCTGCCCTCGTCCTCGAGCCCGGCCCCCTGACTCTTCCTGCCGCTGCCTTCGCCCTCATGCTCGGCCCCCTGAGTTCGCCCGCTGTGGCCTATGCCCCACCATGGACTCTGCCTTGCCACTAGGCCGTCCGCCCGAGTCCCCCTTCTCGGCTTCTGCCGTGCCCCCGGGCCGTCCGCCCGAGATCCCTTCCTGGTCCCCTACTGGGCTCCTGGGCGGTCAGCTTAGTCCCGTCCTCCGGACCCCCTCCACCCACCCTGGTGGCCTAGGGATACGATCAGTGTCGGTGCTTCTTTTGTTGGTGACGGACTTCACCGGTGAGTGTTCTGTGTTTGGCTGTATTCGTTCCATTTTAGCCTTGAAATAAAGGTTTACCAAAGTTATCTGCGCTTGGGTCCTGCTTCCTTCACTCAACCGTGACATCTTTACTGTCCCTGTTAAAAGGACAGAGTGTCTGTTTCAAGTAGGGATGCCAGGGATTATTCGAATATTCGTTAGAGTCTCCATAATCGAACATTTTATTTATATATGTTTTTATTATTAGGCCTATTTATGTATTTTTTTTTCCTGGCTTAGTTTCAACCAAAATATAGACTAATGCTAATAATAGTAATAGTATTAATAATTGTAAATGGACATTGGTCAAGTCTTGGAGGAAGCCAGCAGCGCAGGCTGCGCAGAGTGCAGACTGCTGCACTCTGCGCAGCCCTTCGCTGCACTGCTACACACCGCCCCCGCCCCCTCTCCGTCACACGTGCGATTGATTTATTGGAGTGAGAACACAACTAAAGACGAACAAAGGAAAGAAGAGTTCCTCGTGGAACTACTTCAAACTGACAAATGCAAATGAAGTCAAAAGTGGAGTACTTCGTGACCACAGAGTGTGAACGTTGTGATCAGCTGTTTTAGCGCAGCTCTCCAGTGAAGGGGGGGGGGGGGGGGGGGAGAGTCTCCCTCCGCAGCCGGTTGGCGTAGTTTTGGCACAATTCCGTTGTACAGACCGACGTTAACAGCAGCCCTTTTTTTTCTCTCCCGCGGGGTGGGGGCGTCGACGAATAATCGATTATTATTCGCCAGGGCTGTCCGATTTTCGATTTTGATCATGGTCAGTTTCTGGCATCCCTAGTTTCAAGTGATGTTCTTCATCAATCATATCACAATAACTTGAGTCTGTCCTGAGCCTGACATTTGTTTCAGGATAAGTCCTTTTCTTCCTCCACACACCATGTTGATCACGCACGCTGAATAGCCATTATGTGACTTCATATTCTTAACGTAGGCTCTGGCTGGAGCATCACACACAAATGAGGAAACCAGTACTTTCAATCGGTTACTATTATGAACAACGCCATTAGCCAGTACATTTTTAAGGTCGCTAATAAATTGCTGCAGATACTCAACAACACACTTGGGCTTACTTAAACCACAAAAGATACCGACAATAAATGGGGTCTTAGTATAATCACATTTCAGAATTGCAAGTATAGGCCAGAATTTAAGTCTTGAACTCTTAAAGAGAGGGAGAACATCTATGTTGAACTGTAAAGTAAGAGTTCTGAGGCTCACTGGTAAACTCAAACATTTCAATCGTGAAAGTATCCCTTGCACCAATCCAAAATGGTAGTACTCGCCACCTTGCATTTGAGTGGTTGCAACATCATGTTGTGTTCTAAGCAGAGTTCTTCCATCCTTATGGAGCATAGGATGAAAAAGCTTTAAGATGGACAACAGAGCAGACAAAGCAACCAGACTGATTGAGTAGGATGTTGCCCAATATCTTAGGCTGCTCATAAGCAGATCCTGACTAGGCTGATGCTCGTCATGGCTGTCGGAGTCAGAATCTGATTCAACATTCCCAGCCACACTACCATCAGTATGATCATTTCCCATTTGTACATGATCTGATTCAACTTCATCATCTCCAGCTAAACTACCATCAGTATGATCATTTTCCATGTGTACATGGGAAGCTGGTGGTGTATCTAGTTGGGAAACGTGAGATTCTGAAGGGTGGTTCCCTATTCACACAGGGGTCTAAATGTGACTCGTTATTATAAAGAGTTTCCTCGTATTCCTTAAGGATATCTTTCTCCATGTCCCTTACAGTTCTGATGACTCTACGTCTTTTAGACCAATAAGAAGCCATCTTAGGTAAAGAGAGGTGGCGCTGCTATAATTACTTACTTGGCCTTGTGTATTGCAGTGATCCCCTCGACTCGTCTTGTAGTATAATCCTGAAAATGGAGGAAAACAAAGCAGATTTAAAAAAAAGTATGCATAAACTAACAGTAAAAATATAAATCAGCCTCCTGGTGCAATGCAAATATAATTATTATAATATATATACTGACGAAATTCCCTAGAATTACATGTTTTATTCCATGGGTCTTCAACCGGGAGTCCAGGACCCCTAGGACATACATTTTACCTAAATATCCTATATTGTTGAGCATATTTGTATAATAACAAAGTCATGTTTCAGTTCGTGTGTATGACATCAGAATGGGCCTGAAACGTGGTGATGCTAATGAGCATGCGCAGTTACAATAAACGGCTCAGTACTCCAGGCCAAACTCTGAGCGATATGGTCGTGTGTTTTTTCTGTCCGTTAGCATACTTACAAGCTACTTTGGTTGACTGCAAACGTGGAGACTTCTGCTGAATATAATGTCTCACGCAACAGGTTATGGGCCGAGTCAAGGAGGCCAAAGGTGGTTTAAGTTGTTATTCGACGGTGACGAGAACAACTTTGAGTTATGGGAGACGAGGTTTTTGGCCCACATGGAACTGCGCGGCCTCAGTGAAGTTATCCTGGAAGAGCCAGCGATAGACTACAACGACGAACAAGCACTTGAAGAAGACGCAACAAAGAATGCAGAAGCATATGCTGAATTAGTGCAGTATCTAGATAAGAGTTTATCACTCATGAGAGACGCAAAACGAGATGGAAGAAAAGCGTTGGCAATACTCCGAGAGCACTACGCAGGAAAGGACAAACCACGAGTCGTGAGCCTGTACTGTGAACTCTCTTCTCTCCACAAAGCAAGCAACGAGACGGTTACTGATTATATTATTCGAGCGGAGACTATATTCACGTCTTTGAGAAGGGCCGAAGAAAATATCAGTGACGGGTTGCAGATTGCCATGGTAGTGAAGGGGTTACCGGACTCATTCAACCCGTTTGTCGTGCACGTCACTCAAACCAACGACCGTCTAACGTTCGGTGAGTTCAAAGCTAAACTGCGGAGCTATGAGAGCACTGACAAATATAGGACGAGTGACATGAATGCGAACGAGGACGGCGTTATGAGGACTAGCGGGGCGAGGACACGAGGACGTGGAAGAGAAGAAGATGGACTTAGCCGACACTGAATGCTACACATGCGGAAAGATGGGGCATATGGCTAGGACATGCCCTAACGAGATCCAAGCGAGGCGAGAGGAGCGACGGTGGGACACGCCACACCGAGGAAGGGGGCGAGGCCGAGGCAGAGGGCTGGGCCGTGATCAGGTGAAGAAGGCAGACGGAGACACGGAGGATGATACCGGTGCATCATTCTTTTTCAAAATAAGTGACTGTCAAAATCAAGTAGGAAATAAGAGAGGTCTTATGGTCGACTGTGGTGCCACGACACACATGATTAATGACCCGGCAAAGTTTAAGACAATCGATAAGAGCTTTAGACCCGAGGACCATGTGATAGAGCTGGCAGATGGAACGAAAATGACCGGGATGGCGAAGATGAGAGGAGAAGCCGAAGTTGTTCTGCTCGACAGCGAGGGACGGCAAGTGAAAACGAGGCTCAAACGAGCGCTTTACATCCCATCTTTTCCACAGGACATTTTCTCCATGAAAGCCGCGACAGCCAGCGGAGCTGAGGTCCGCTTCAAAGACGGTGATGATTGGCTGATTCATCAAAATGGTACCAAGTTTAAAATGGATGTGTATGGTAGGCTATATTACCTTAGCACAGTAGAGGATGAAAATACTGATGATGTTTGTAATGGTTGTCATGACATCCAGACATGGCATAGAATACTTGGTCATTGTAATTTTGAGGATGTGTCTAAACTTGAGAAAGTGGTTAAAGGTATGTCGATCAAAGGGAAACATGACATGTCTAACCATAACTGTGAAACATGTACGCAGGGAAAATTTACTCAAAGCAGATGCAAAAGCTAAGACAGTACTAGAGCTAGTACATACAGACCTATGCGGTCCAATAGAACCAGCAGATAAAGACGGGTACAGATATGCAATAGCATTTACTGATGATTATAGTGGGATCATTTTTCCCTACTTTATCAAAGCAAAGAGTGATACAGCAAAAGCTACTGAAAAATTCATAGCGGATACTGCTCCATATGGACACATTAAGTGCATAAGATCTGACAACGGTACTGAATTCACTGGGCATGAGTTTCAAACTTTACTTAGGACGAAAGGGATAAGGCACGAGACAAGTGCCCCATACTCACCTCACCAGAACGGTACTGCTGAGAGAGGTTGGAGGACATTATTTGAGATGCCACGATGCATGCTATTGGAGAGTAAACTCCCAAAGCAGTTATGGACATATGCTGTACAGACAGCAGCACAGATACGTAACAGGTATTACTGTAAGCGTCTAGAGCAGACACCATACCGTGTTTTTACTGGCAAAACACCCAACTTGTCCAACATGAAAATATTTGGCTCTGAATGCTACGGGTATAAACAGGATAAGAAGAAGCTAGATTCTAGATGTGCAAAGGGTATTTTTGTAGGATACGACAAATATAGCCCAGCATTCCAAGTATTTTATCCTGGGACAGGGAAAGTCCTGAAACATAGGCTGGTAAAATGTATCACAAAGAGTAGTGCAGATAGTCAGACTCAGACAAATCATAATATGGATTTCGACACTTATGGAGAAACTATTCCCACAACACCAGCAGGGACAAAAATGGTGAACCAGAATCTGAGAGAGCCTAATGTGGGTGTACAGTCCTATAGTGAGGAGAATATTGAGGCTAGTCAGATCCAGACAGATGGTACTCAAAGAGAACAGGGAGAGAGTGCACGACGCTATCCCACTAGACAAAGAAACGCTCCAGAATATTTAATGGAGTATCAGTGTAAGGCTGATTGTAATGATGAAGGTGAAAATGTAGATTATTTCTACAGGGTTGCTTGTGACGTACCCAAAACATACATGCAGGCTGTAGGCTCTAAGAAATCAAAAATGTGGGCTGATGCAATGAAAGAGGAGATAAACTCTTTAACAGAGAAAGAGACCTTCAGTCTGACCACACTGCCAAAGGGCAAGCAAGCAGTGGGAGGTCGTTGGGTATATGCAGTAAAGGAAAGCCCAGATGGATCTGAGATTTTTAAAGCCAGATATGTAGCTAAAGGCTATAGTCAAGTAGAGGGAATTGATTACAAGAAAACTTTTTCACCGACAGCAAATATGACTTCTGTACGTACATTGATGCAGGTGGTTATACAGGAGGATCTTATCCTACACCAAATGGATGTGAAGACAGCTTATCTCCATGCACCAATAGACTGCGAGTTATATATGGAACAGCCCGAAGGTTAGTGTGCAAACTTAACAAGTCATTGTATGGTTTAAAGCAATCCGGGCGAAACTGGAACAAGTTACTGCATGATCATCTTACAGAGAATGGGTTTGTGCAAAATGATGCTGATCATTGTACAGAAAAGAGTCTGAGAAAGAAAGAGTTATTCTGTTGATATGGGTAGATGACCTACTTATAGCGGCCAATAACAACGGCTCACTCAGTGATGTCAAAGAGATGTTGAAGAGGAAGTTTAAAATGAAAGATTTGGGTGAACTTAAACACTTCCTAGGTATCGACTTTACACAGAGTGAGGGGGAGATCAAAATGAGCCAAAAGAGACACATAGCAAAGATGCTAGAGAGGTTTGGCATGTCAGAGTGCAAACCAAGGTCAACTCCATGCGAGCAAAAGTTACATTTTGACCCTGAGGGTGAAGTTATCGATTTAACAGGATACAGAGAGATAGTAGGTAGCTTGATATACATTATGACATGTACTAGACCTGATCTGAGCTGGATTGTGAGTAAACTATCACAACACTTAGCAGAACCCAAACAACAACATTGGGCTGCAGCAAAACAACTGTTGAGGTATCTAAAGGGTACAATAGACCAAGAGCTACATTACAAGAAAAGTGAGGAAAGCCTAAAGCTTGAGGGATACAGTGATGCTGATTGGGCAGCCGATCAAAATGATAGGAGAAGCACAACTGGATATTGTTTCAGCTTAACTGAAAATGGTCCAGTTATATCCTGGAAAAGCAGGAAGCAGCCAACAGTGGCGCCATCGACCTGTGAGGCCGAGTACATGGCATTAGCGGCTACTACTCAAGAGAGTGTACCTTGTATAGTTATTAAAAGGGGTAGACCGTAATAGCCCACATGTACCAGTGAAGATATATGAGGACAACCAGGGAGCAATATCTCTATCAAAAAACCCTGTATCCAGACAGAGAAGCAAGCATGTAGACATCAAATACCATTTTGTACGATCTGCACATGCTGAGGGGAAGATATCTATTACATATTGTCCTACTGCAGATATGGTAGCTGATGTCCTAACCAAGCCGTTGACAAAGGCACAATTTGACAAGTTCAAAGGGTATTTGTTTGGAGAGTAATGTAAAGTGCAGGTATAAAAATTGAACACTGCTAGAGAAGCTTTTGTTTAGTTTATTTGGATTCTGTGTACCACTGTAGAGAGTTATCAACGTGTCTTTGAGTGGGAGTGTTGAGCATATTTGTATAATAACAAAGTCATGTTTCAGTTCATGTGTATGACATCAGAATGTGCCTGAAACGTGGTGATGCTAATGAGCATGCGCAGTTACAATAAACGGCTCAGTACTCCAGGCCAAACTCTGAGCGATATGGTCGTGTGTTTTTTCTGTCCGTTAGCATACTTACAAGCTACTTTGGTTGACTGCAAACGTGGAGACTTCTGCTGAATATAATGTCTCACGCAACATATATGATGCTTTAGCTTGACTGTATCAGACCAACTTTGATGTAATTTCTGTAGGATGTAGGGATGCCAGAAACTGACCATGATCAAAATCGGCGGGGTCGGTGTGTAGCAAGCTGCAGCAGCAGTCTGCAGTCTGGCTGCTGGCTTCCTCCAAGTTTACAGTAAAACAAACTGGTGGTGTGACCAATGGCCATTTACAATTATTAATACTATTACTATTATTAGCATTAGTCTATATTTTGGTTGAAACTAAGCCAGAAAAAAAAAAAACATAAATAGTAAAAAAATATATAAATAAAATCGATTTTTAAAAATAATCTTCGATTATGGAGACTGTAACGAATAATCGATTAATCGCTGGCATCCCTAGTAGGATGGTAGAGTTTAATGTCAGAGTGTGTTAGCTAGGTGCTAGCCAGGGCAAGAAAATATCAACTGCGTCATGCGATGAACGGTTTAATTAATTTATGAGATAGGCTATATTATAACAAAAAATATGCACAATTTCACCCAAATATCCTAAATAATGCCTTAGCTTGACTGGATCAGTGGACACTTTATGTAATTTCTGTAGGATGATAGAGTTTAATGTCATATTGTGTTAGCTAGCGCTGCGCTAGCTAGGTGCTAGTCAGGGCAATAAAATATCAACTGCGTCATGCGATGAACGACGTTAAATTCGTTGATGATATATATTATTATTAGGGCTGTCAAGTTAACGCAAAAAAAAATTAACGCCACTAATTATTTTAACGCGATTAACGCATGTGTTTTTTTTTTGCCCTTGGCCGCCCGTAGTTTCAGAGCGCGGCAGACCACACTTCCACGCTCACCGGCAGGCACCGACTGGCTACCGGGAGGACTGGGAGGGTGTGTTTATGTGTGGCCCGAGCGAGCGAGAGAGAGACCTTACATGCATTGTTGTTGTTAGCATCTGGTGCTAGCTAGCTGCGCTAACGGATATAAGGAGCTGTTTAAATGAAAACAGAGGAGCGACATTTCGCCACAACTGCGCAGAGCACTTGACTTGATGCAGGAAGCCAGACAGCGGGACATTGTACGAAAAGTCAGCACACTAACACACACACATGGGACATTGTACGAAAAGTCAGCACACTAACACACACACGTATGAGAGGTTCCAGGTTGAATTGAGGCGAATATTTGTAATGTTCAGAGGTTGTTGTGTTTAATATTCATGAGAATATTTGTCATCGTTCAAATGATAATAAACATTAGCATAAAGCATATTTGTCCACTCATATGTTGATAAGAGTATTAAAAACTTGAAAAATATTCCTCTAAAGTACATTTAGAACAGATCAAAAATGTGTGATTAATTTGCGATTAACTATGAACAATCATGCGATTAATCGCGATTAAATATTTTAATCGACTGACAGCCCTAATTATTATAAGTAATTAGTTCCCTCTTTTAAACATATAGAGTAGGCATGCGCAACGGTCACGTTACATTTCTTACCGATTTGTGATATCTGTCTCTTCTCTTCAGGTGGTTTGGCGGCAACTGAACTGAAGCCTGCCTTCCTTCACACCCTGAGGTGTTGCTCTTTCACGGGACCAACGTGCTTTCAAGATTAAGTGCAACAGGCATGACGGGTAATCTGTGACGTTTCGCTCTCTCAAAAATTGGGCCATTTTGTCTCCATGCACAGCAGCTCTCATAGGAAAGAACCAGACCCCGCCTCCGACGCTGTATCATGATCTCGCCCGGGAGCGCCACACGTTGAAACCGGTTGAAACAATGTCAATTCAATGTAGGGAATTTCAACGTTGAAAAACCGGCATCTATATTAAATTGATTCAACAACATTTTTTCAAACGTTGAAATGGTATCTGTAAAAACACATCGAATCAACATTGATTTTTCTACCTCAACCAAAAATAACCAATTTAACCAAAATCCAATGTTGAATTAATATATTTTGCTATCTGGGGAGGGTCTCCGTTTGAGGGTTTAAAATAAAGCTGTACATTTGAAGGACAGTTCACAGTTCAGTAAATACTCTTCATGTCTTCAACGCCTGTTGGGAGTGTGAACCAAAGCATGTTTGAAAATCTGGAGTGGATCAGAGGTTTTTTTTTTTCCTTGAGACAAAAATTCTCATGCTCACAAAAAGTCTGTTTTTCTGCAGCTGCGAGGAATGTTTTAGAGGCAAAGGGAGAACGGCAGGGGCCTGTTATAGGCATGTGTGGGAAGAACATACATGACTGACTGAGTCTTTACATCAGAACTGGTTAAGCAGGTAGCCCTGGGCTGTGATTAGTGAGTTTCGTCGGAGAGACTTCCTGTGAGATTCACACTCCTCTGGTTTTAGTTTCAGAGCTGCTAACACAAAGGAGGCTCAGGTTGATTGTGTCTCTTAATCACTTAATCCCATTTGTCCCATATTTGTTGGATAATTTCCATCTAAAGGTATTTTTGTGGACAAACGCAATTTTTCTTCTTACATCTATCAATAGTTTTATAGTTCACAGACAGCTGATAGCTTGGCTTTTAAATAAATGACTTTCTCCCCTGCCAACCATCCTCTTCTCCACAGTCAAGCTCGCAGGTGTCAGCAAGAGAGAACCCGGAAGTGAGCTGTTTTGCCTTTGTGTTTATTTCATTGCTTTGTATTCATTATGTGGGCTTGTGGTTGTGTGTTGCTTTTATTGGTTTACTCTGTGTGCTTTTACTTGAATTATTTGTATTGCCTTTTATTGTATGTTCGTTTTTACCTTTAATATTTGTCAATTTGGTTGTCTTTGGTTATGATATGTGTTGATTTAATACATTAGCCCTATTTTGCATTTAGAAAACAACTATAGGATCTCGTAAATGAAACAAAAATAAGTTTAGATTCAGAACGTTTATATTGTATCATAATGAAATTAGCCATTTTGCATACTTTAATAGTGTGTTACTTATGTGATTTACACAGGATTTTACACTTTGATTTTGCTATTTTAACTTAAGTAAAACTCAACTTTGCTCTTCTTTCATCACTGCTCAAACACATATTTGTATAGTTAGATTTAGATTAGATCAAATGTACTTATTTGATCCTAAATTAGGACTTATTTTTTAGCATCTAAAACAGAAAAATAAATAAAGAGACAGCTAACTTACTGTGTGTACAAATTAACAATAGAAAACATACATATCTAAAGAGTATTTCCAGATTACACAACATACAAGTATACAGAATAAATTAGTAATACACTATTATAGAATAACCTACTATTAAATACACTATAAATACAATATACATAATAACGTGTGCAAAGTAATTGCCGTTTTAAATACAATTGTTCTTTAAATGCATTGAGGTACACTGTGACCTTTATTGTAAACTATAAACAGGTTTATTTTGAAAGCCTATCACCGGAAGTGTTGTTTCCAGCTTGAGATTTAAAAGCGGAGAGGAGATCTTTGGTTTCGAAACAGCGGCAGACTGACAGCTCCTCTCCGCTGCCACGAGCAGAGGAATTTATTTTTTTACTTTTTATCCAATATTTGTTTTAATCACCAGCCCTCCACACGAATGTATTATTTGTATTTGATTTATTTCTTTGTTGTTTATCCGGCGCAGCCTCAGAGCGGCTCTCCATGATGAGCATCACTCGGCTGGAGACCTGAGCAGTGTTCGGGTCTGGAGAGAAGAAGATGCCTCATGGACCGCTCCATCACCGCCGCCAGTGCGCAAAGTCAGGGCATCCCAGCCTCAGAATAACGCAGAAATGCCGAGGTTTAGCGCCAGATGGGTGGCGTTGCTGGTGCTGATTCTCCTGGTCGGTGCTTTCTTCTACTGCGAGTATCTCATCTACTTCCCCACCATCCTCAAATGTGCCTGGCCGAAGATCAGCCATGCTCGAGGCGGTGGAGAGGGCATCGACGGCCGGCCGCTGGACTCCACATCTGTCCGCGCCATGGTGCTGTCTGACACCCACCTCCTGGGAGCCGTGGGGGGACACTGGTTTGACAAGCTGAGGAGGTAGGGGTTGTCATTTTTTTTTTTTTTCATGCAATCCATCAGTCCTCTTTTATCGTCTGTGCTCAGGGCTCTGCAGGAGTGTAAACAAAAACAAGCCATAACGCTTACTTGTTGTCTCCAAACACGCACAGGGAATGGCAGATGGAGAGGGCTTTCCAGACCGCTTTGTGGCTGCTCAAGCCCGAAATAGTGTTTATTCTCGGGGATATTTTCGACGAAGGCAAGTGGAGCTCGCAGAAGGTAAGCTTTTTCTCTTTGTGCTTTATCTGCAAACCCACTGTGCTTATGATGATGATGATGGTGATGATGATGATGATGATGATGGTGGTGGTGGAAGAGCAGAGGCCGATCATCATCATTTTTGCAACATCCAGGCCTGCAGGATTCAAAAGAAAACATTAACAACAACAGCATGAATCATCTCATCCCAACATGCATCAGGCTTTGTGACCTCCTCTGGGAATTCTCACTCACTCATTACTGGACTGTCAAATGGTGATCTGTGAACTCAGAGGAAAGCCTCATTAAAACAGAAAAGTGTTCAGACGGTAAAATCTGCACTAATCTGCTTCCCTGTCAGCTTCCTCATTCATGTTCACTCGTGGCTGACAGCTCTTGTGTAATTTGTATTCTGGATGTTTTGCAAGAGGAAGGACACACAGCTTTTCAATGTGCAGATGGGGAAATACTTCAAGTGGTTCCGCTTCTAAATGTTTTCATCAGGGATTCATGTGTCAATTATATTCTAGACTGATTTGTTTACATGTCAGAAACAAATAAGAAAAGCTTGTTGAAAGTTACGAGAACAAGTTGCTTGTTTTGTTTGAAATAGGGCTGCAACTATCTTCATTGTCTATAAATCTGTCAGGTATTTTCTTGATTTCTTGATAGTCCACACCTCATAAAATAGTGATAGATAAAGGTCACACCTTCCAGGACCTTAAACAAACGGCTTCAAAGTGCTTTTGTCTCAGAAATTGTTCTCAGAAAAAGCAGAAAATCCTCCTTAAACCCAGCAAATACAAGACCTGCTAAAAATGCATTTATTCTAACAGTGAGGGGACTAACCTTTGTTGATGTTTCCTCTTGGAGGAATCAAAGCTTTGAATTTGCAAAATTATGATTTGTACTTAAAGTAGGGCAACTCGCAACTCGGGATTCTTTTTCTGTTTTGACTGAATTTTCATTTAATAAAAGTATTCAAAATGTGTTCAAACTCGAAGGGTTGTCTTCAAATTGCCTTGACCAAAACCCAAATATAACGAGCCCTATCATGCTTTTTTGGTTTTCACTTTCCTGTAGTGTTATACAGTATAGGTTTTAGTGACTCCTTTGATTACTTCTGTAACATAGTGACGTATTAGGGCTTCTATTGGCTAGCACTCCAACACACTGTACGTGATAGGCTAAGGGGCAGGGGCGGGACATCTCTAAGCACTTGACCAATCAGGGGGTTGCAGCACAGGCAGTATGAGAATAATAAATAAATGAACATTAAATCATGTAAACAGGAGAGGCACAAAATACAAATACGAACCCTTTAAACATTTTACAAAAAGATAAGAAAATGCACATTACATAACATCATTTACAATTTTGCCGGATAATTGACTTCAAAGATGACTCGATTATTATTAAAATAATGTCAATGAATCATCTGTCAGTCAGCCCTGATTAAAACCAGCCTCAGGAGCCATTTAGGGAAATCAGTATGAAAACATCTCGTAGCTCTGATGTAATTAACGGCCTCCTGTGAGCGTCTTCAGCCCCTGAGGTTGAACACTGGCTCTAAATCAAAGCTAAGTCACCCATGGGGGCTGCGGGGTGACCCTCAGAGATCCCATTAACTCTCATGAGCTTCCCAGAGGACTGTTGTCTGATTAACTGCTGTGCTGAACCCGTGTTTGTGTTGCTGTTGTTTCTCTCTCTGCAGCACTGGGAGGACGACGTGCGGCGCTTCCACAGGATGTTCAGACACTCGGCTGAAACAGAACTGGTTGTGCTGGTTGGAAATCACGACATCGGCTTCCATTATGAGTAAGAGCAGTTTTCCTATTGTTCAATCTTTAGACTGATAAACCGCCTGATCAGGTTAATCAGGATAACAATGTGCCGAGTTCAGGGAATGTGTCACGTTAGCTGCCAGACAAATGTCAATAAAACCCTCCTCCTATTGCAGCGACTCAGCAAACTGTGAGAACAAAAGGACTGTCCTTAACCTTCAAGGATATACTTGCTAATGATGCAATTAAGAGGTTCATAGATACCTGTAAGGTCACTGAGGTGTTTTCGGACGTCATTATGTTTTGTATATCGTCAGAAAACCAAAAAGAAAGGAAAGTTCATTTCCAAAGCACATTCCAGCGGAAAGCACTTTTAAAGTGTTCTATTCAAAATATCAAAAGCATCAGGACAAAGTGCTAAAAAAAAACCAACCCAAAGGACAAGAGAATACAAAAGGATTACATAGAATAATACAGTTACTGTTACTGTGGGTTTTCTCCGGAAGTGTTTCCTTGTACGATGTGAGGGTGTAAGGACGGAGGGTGTCGTGTTGTCATACTGATATTCTGTACACTGTGAAGTCCACTGAGACAAATGTCACATTTGTGATATTGGGCTATATAAATAAACATTGATTGATTGATTAATTGATTACACAATGCAAGACTAGACATCACAGTTACAGTGTAAAAAGTGATTTGTTACAAAGTCAGCTGCAAACACAAAGTATTCATCTTTGGTTATAAGAAGATTGTTTGAGTTGGAGTTGGTTCCAGATATACGTTGCCGATGTAAAAAGAAACGCAACCACATCCACAGAGCCCTGAAGCATCACCTGACATTATACTGCTTTACTTGTATCACAGAGGTCTTTATTATACATTATGCCTATTTTAGAGCCTGTATTGGATGTCATATTTTGCCCCCTCCCCCTCCCCCTCCTCCCCCCCCCCCCTCCTCCCCCTCCTCCTCCTCTGTATGTAGTGGCAAATGCTAATACCAAAGGATGCATAAAAACATCCTGCAGTTCAGTATTCGATGCCTGGATTTCAGAAATGTGGGAAAATGCAGACGTATGTGCTCTGATCAGACTCTGCTGTAACGAGAAGACGTGAAAGACTGAGCAGCAGTCTCCTTGTTTTGTTGTTTACGTTGTGACGAGCGTGTTGTGTCTCCCTGCAGGATGGACTGGTTCAAGCTGCAGCGCTTCGAGAAGGTCTTCAACGCCTCCTCCACCAGGATCGTCACCAAAAAGGGAGTCAAGTGAGTGACAAGAGGATGCAATTCACACGATAACCCTGCAGGAATTGAACTGAGAAAGCTTGAAGGTCACAGGTTTAATCCACTGAGTCAGTCTATTATAGAACAACGTGATTTAATAAAAGAAAGCAGGCCGTGAAGTGTTCTACTTACAGGCACAACATGACAGATTGCATCCCTGTTTTCACACGGTGCTGCTGCAGCAAACCTACTTTTTATGGAGTCACTTATTTTTGTCACAGTCCTGAAAGTCCTTCAAGTTTGTCCTTGATTTCCTGAAAGCAATTTAATTAGGTTTCTATTGCAAATAAAGTAGTTTAAAGAATTTCTCCAGTTTGGAAACAGATGGAGAAAAGCAGTGTCTTACTGTGAACGTGGGCAGCAGCAACATGCATTTAATCCTCCTAAAAAAATGGCCATCTAAAAATAATCTGCTGAGGTGTACACTATATTTATCATATTTTCACTGCCTTGCATCACGTCAGCCATCCCTAACTGACAGGGCCCTGAAACCCTGCACCAGACTCCAGTCCTTTTACTTTGTCAAAAACAGAAGTTCCCGGGCTTTCCAGCATCGATGACTTCGCGTGTTTTGTGTTATTTAGTTTAATCCAAACTAACCCTTTAAAACACCAAAGTAAGACAAACACACTAACTGATCAAGGCAGCAGTACAAAAGCATCTCCCATGATCTGTGAAGTCAAATTGTTGATTTTGTCAAAGGAGTCTGGTGTTTGTTAAGAAAACAGACACGGATATAAAGGCTTCTCTTCCCCGTCGGAAAGGGCTGTCTGACGGGGAAGAGAAGTGGTGAAAATATTTGAAATACAAACTGATATTGATTTATTTATGTGGCCAGAAAGCATCCCCCTGCTGCCCCTGTCCATAGCAATACAATGCATAATTTAGTATCGACTATACTTGGATTTTTTGTAAATATTGCCTTAACTGTCACAAGGGCAAAGTAAATCATTTCTGACCCCTCCCACCCAGCTCACCATGTCTTCCAACTTCTGCCCTCAGGGAGGCGCTACAGGTCACTGTCCGCCAAAACCGCCCGCTTCAAAAACAGCTTCTTCCCCTTTGCAATACAGACACTAAATGGACTCTAAATAACCCCAATGAACAATCACAATCCACCACACCTTGAACTTTATGTTATGATATGTCTTTGCCCTGTGCTGTGTGTTGTACATTGTATGTTGAATTGTATGGAACAAGCTGTAATACTCTGCACTGAACACGAATTCCACCAGCCTGGCTGTGTGGTCATTAAAGATTCTAATCTAATTTTATCTTTTCATTGTTACAATAGTCTTTTAAAAAAAAGTTGTTTCTTGAAAGATGTCCTCTTTCTTTATCTGTATGCACCAGTTATACTAAGAACATTCCTCGTATGTTTAACCAACCTGGTTATAAACCCAATTCTGATTCCTCCAAACTGCGTATGAGCTAACCCTACCCTAATCTCATACTGACTCTGGATAAGTACCTCATATAACCCCTCCTAAAAACATCCGAACGAGCTTTTTAAAGCACCCAGAATGAAAACAGCATACTCAGATTTATCTCTGCAGCTCTTTTGGACTGTGTGGCAGAGTTACTGAGTTTATGTCCTCCCTCTGCTCAGCTTCCTGCTGGTGAACAGCGTGGCGCTGCACGGCGACGGGTGTCCCATCTGCCAGTCTGTGGAGAAGGAGCTGATCAAACTCTCCAGAGACCTCAACTGTTCTCTTCAGGTGAGACGCTGTCAGCACCTGCAACACACTCGTGAAAAAACACACTTATATCCAAAGCTACGTCGTACCTGCAGCAGGTGTTAAGTCCTTTTTAAAGACTCCTTAAAGCGGAGGCTAAACGCTTTTCTGTCGTCCTGCAAACAGCACACATCTTAAAATAGAAAGAATTGAGGGATGTGAAATAAGAGGGATTTTTGAGGACGCATGGTGAGTTTGTGTACAAGACGAACGATTAATTGTTTATGTCGTCTTTTCTGCAGAACTCGGGCAGCTGTGAGGGATCGCAGACGTACCCGCCCACCCCCCCCCATCATGTTGCAGGTAAACTGCAGCTTCACTTTACTTACTGCATGTACTCAGACTCAGATCCTGTGCCCAAGTCAAAGTAGAACCATCAAGTCCTTTCACACTGTTTTATCATATCATATTATTATTTTCTGTATCATCAACAATTACAATTAAGAGCAGATACCTTCCCTCAGGAGCTCTGACAGGGGGAATAATGAATGAAATCTTGATATAATACTCACAAACTCTGTACATCAAATGCTTCATTTATCACTGGATTGTTCCTCCTTAACTGTTTTACAAATTAATTTACTTCTGAATCCAAATTCCCTTTATTCCCAGGCTGTTTCCTTTGCTTATCGTCATAAACTCCCACTGCTGAAGCTCCATATGGTCTTTAAGGCATGTGGATTCTGTCTCACATTGTTTTCACTAGAGGCTTCCTTCATAGCCAGGATAAACAGGAGGGGCGATCGTAGCGACCAGCAGATGTTTTAATGTACACACACATGCACGCACGCACGCACACACACACACACACACACACACACACGCACGCACACATACACACACACATAAATTCAAACATTTCCAAACTAATCCTGTAAACATTTACTCAACTGAGCAAAGGCAATGTGAGCAGCTGATTTATTGTCTGCATTAATTCGTTGAGTAAAAATGTGTTCCCGTTTCTCTAATGTGGATCCGTCTGTTTGTTGTCTCTGTAAATCAAATCCCTCCTGGTTTCCACAGCTCCATCTCCTGGCAGGTTTAGTTCAGAGCAAGCTGAAGCAATGACGTTCAAATCAATCATTGACAACTCATTTTCTGTCGATTGAGTCATTTATTATTCTACTCTTTTAGCACGAAAGCTTTTCCACATCTGGACAGTTTCTCTGCTGCCTCTGTGTGAGAATCAGAAATCACTAAGTTTACACATACCAGGAATGTGTCTTGGTGTACATGGTGAACACATAAACACAGTTAAAGAAGATAAAAAGTAAGAAAAATCAACCAAAAATCAACTTGTATACGTTAAGATATAGAAAATGATTTGTTGCACCTCATAGAGCACACGTGTCAAACTCAAGGCCCGGGGGCCAAATCAGGCCCTTAGTGGATTTCATTTCGGCCCGCAGGATCATTTTTAATTACTATTAGATCTGGCCCTCCGGTATATTGCACACACACCTTCACTCCATCCTGAGGGTCTCCTCAGCTCAGAGCCTGAGCCCACACATTGATGAACTTGAGACGAGATGCCAAGTATCTGAACTAGCATCAGAGCAGCACACTGAGTTCAATGGATGTTTCCTTCTGCACTTTCTCTCTCACGACAACAGGGCAGGTTTGGTTTGTTCTTTGAGGGAAATAGTTTTTCTGAAGCTGTTGTTGGCCTGTGGAAAAATGTAATCATAAGAAATGACTCCGGAAAAGCTGCAGATAGAGCCATAAGAAATGAATGCAACTGATTATTTAATGTTGTTTTTATAGGCAATCATTTAAGCTTTGTTAGTTCCAGGTTTAATATGTGCAATAAGTTCATTTCAATACGTTTTGCAATAAACATTGAACCAGTCCGGCCCGCGACTAGCACCGATTTTTTTATTTTGGCCCCCTGTGTATTTGAGTTTGACCCCCCCTGTCATAGAGTTTTGCTAATGAAAACATAATATAAGACAAAAGTAGTATTCTGTACATGTGTTTGCTGTTGTCCCGCTCTTTTTGGAATGAAATAGCCCTCTCAGTCTTCTCTCTAACTCTGGGATGTCACCCTTGCATAATAAAATAACATGATTTTAAATGTTCAATATTTATGTTTTTAATGAATGTTTCCTATCCTTATTACTTTTTGTGATATTTTCATGCCTTGTTTTTCTTTCTATATTTCACATTAGTTCTTAGCATACTGTACCTGTTATTATTATTGTTATTAATATGATTGCTCAGTTTTATCTTGGAATATTTATTCTGTTATTTATTGTTGTTTTCTTTGTCATTTATTTTACATTTTGTACATTTATTTTTTAATTTCTTATAATTTGTTTAGTTTCATCTTAAATGTCTTTACTGTAATATAAAGCCTTCTGAACTAGACCGCATTATAATCAATGCTCCTCTGTCTGCAGCACTACCCTCTGTTCAGAGTGAGCGATGCCGGCTGCACAGGGCGGGACGCGGCTCCTCCTGAAGAGCGCCACCTGCTGTTCAGAGAGAAGTACGACGTGTTGTCTAAAGAGGCGTCCCAGAGGGTGAGGGTCTGCAGACACACAACATTATCCCTCCTTCTCTTACAGCACACATCTCCTCTGAAGCGCTTTTATCCAATTAAAACTCACAACTCATATATACCAGTATTCCAATTACTTGTATATTGTAGTGACCACTCATTAATACACTGGGGTACATAATTCACACATGGAACTACAGTTGGGGGTTTTGTTTCCACACGGACATGTTATGTGTTGTCTATATATATCGTGTGCCCTCCTGGCTTCTCGCTCTTCTTCCCGGACTGCAACATGACCTTAGCTGCTCTCAAATAAAGTTCCCTTTTGCACCTTCCTTGCACCGCCTCAGACTGCCTATCTCTCGGCTCTACAATATAGACTATTCTGCACTATTTATATTCCATTTTATTTGATTTACTTGAAACTATTATCTGTTTTATTGTGTTGTTTTCATTGTCTTAACTACACTGTAGCTATGCACACAAAAGCCTTGAACCTTGAACGTTCCAGTCAGAAATGTTCCCGTGTGATCAGATGATGAGCCGTGATGTGTTTTGTGTCCTCAGCTGCTGCAGTGGTTCAAGCCTCGCCTCATCCTCAGTGGACACACACACAGCGGGTGTGAGGTTCTCCATGACAACAAGTACCCCGAAATCAGCGTGCCGTCCTTCAGCTGGAGGAACAGGAACAACCCCAGCTTCATCCTGGTGAGCAAAACAAACACTCCTTTAAAACTTACCTCTCCATTCCCGAGTTCTCCTGATAAACTCCTTCCCTCACTTCATGACTTTGAGTTTGATCTGATCTCTGTACTAGTTTGTAGTTTCTGTCCATTCCCATTGGATGTATGTACGTTGGTTTTAATAAAAGTGTCTTGGATTACTTAGAAAAGTGCATTATTATTGTTATAGTAGGGTGTCTGTGATGCTGAACTCTATACGCTCTCAAAACGTTGTTAGCCACAGAAGGCAGCTTTTTTCAGTATGTTTGCTTAAATAACAAAAACATAACACATGGAAAAACAAGCGTCTGAACATCTTTTATTCAGGAGTCGTTTTAGGCTATGATTTTTCGATGATCTGTGAAGTTCTCTTTTGTCTTTTCCGAATATTAACCCCCTCTTCTGGTTCCTTACATTTTGACCCCGATACCGCAACATAACATTGCAATATGAATATCTGCAATAAATAAACATGATGTGATTTGTTAAATGTGAAGTGCCAGGAGATATGGGAGTCGGAGGCGGTGCATCGAAGGTGCAAAAAGGGTACTTTAATGAGGAGTTGCGGAGGACATGTTGTCGGGTCGCAGCCCGGGTCGACAAGAGAGCGAGAAGCAAGGAGGGCACACAATATATACAGTAAGCAACACATATGTCCGTGCGGAAACAATACCCCTGACTGTAGTTCCATGAGTGAATTATGTCACGTTATACAGTGGTCACTACACAAGCCCCCCCAGAATTCAACCATGGACACTATCCCCGTGTCCGGGAGGAAGCACCACAGGGGCCGAGGAGGGTGGGGCCGGGCCATGGAACGGGCCGTCGGAAGGGGGCCGCAGGAGAGGGTAGGGACTTAAACGAAGGCGAGGGCATCCTTACCGGGGGTGGGAGACGGGCCGGAACGGGGCCGCAGTAGGCGTCGTAAGGGGGCCGCAGTGCTGCGACGTGGGGACGGCGCGAACATCCCGGTGGTCCCCAGCAGGGAGGAGCGCTGCCCGGCCGCAGGCGAGGGCACAACGGCAGCGGGCACAAAGTCCTCGGGGGGAAAGAGCCGGGTCCCCGGGGGGCAGGAGCAGCATCCCCGGGAGGAAAGAGCCGTGGACAGGGGAGAGGCCAGACGGGGCGCCGTCCGGAGCCGCCGTCGAGATGAACCGTGAGCCACGGTAAGAGGAGAGGCCAGACAGGCTCCGGAGCGCGCCACCCACGGGCCGATGGCCGCATGGGCGACGTCCGAAACCGTCGAGGCGAGGGAAGAGGCCAGGCAGGGTCCCGGAGCACGCCACCCACGGGCCGATGAAGGCATGGGGACGTCCGAAACCGCTGAGGCGAGACGGGGTCCAGGAGTGCACCACCCAGGCGTCGATGAGCGTGAGTGGCGTCTGAAGCCGCCGTCGAGGTGGTGAAACAGGTGAGAGTGTTCACACGAGGTCGATCAGACATGGTCGAACTTCCTCTCAGGCACCAGAAAATGCTCAAAAAGGACCGTACTGTCCACGGTCAAAAAACAGGTGGGCGAAATAGTGAGAGGATTCACACGAGGCCAACCAGACATGGTCAAACCTCCTCTCAGGCACCAGAAAAAGCTCGAAAAGGTCGATAGCCGTTAGCAGCTAGCCGTTAGCAGCTAGCCGTTAGCTGAGGCCGTTAGCTGGCAGCCATCGGTAGCTGCTAGCCGTCGTTAGCCCCACGTGGATAGCTGCTAGTCGTGGTTAGCTAGCGCCGCTGGGACGTGCAGCCGCACGCCCCGAAGAAACAGCCCCATGAGGTAGCCATGGGGTTGCTGGTCGACCCAGCAGGTCGTGCATCGTCCCCCCGATGCGGGAACGGCGAGCAACGTCTCCAGCCTTCTGCGGAGCACGCACCGAGCCTCAGTCCGCGTGCCGGTGGCAGCCACGGACGTCTCCAAAAAATCCCCGGCATTTCGAGAAAGGAACCTGAGTTCCTTTTGCCGTGTTCGGCTTCGTCCCGGAAACTTCCCCAGACGTGTCAGAGTCACCAGTGAAGTGCCAGGAGATATGGGAGTCGGAGGCGGTGCATCGAAGGTGCAAAAAGGGTACTTTAATGAGGAGTTGCGGAGGACATGTTGTCGGGTCGCAGCCCGGGTCGACAAGAGAGCGAGAAGCAAGGAGGGCACACAATATATACAGTAAGCAACACATATGTCCGTGCGGAAACAATACCCCTGACTGTAGTTCCATGAGTGAATTATGTCACGTTATACAGTGGTCACTACAAATGTACATTTACTATTGGTACCTTAAATACACAATCTGGTTAGTTTTCCTTTTTAAAAAAAAATATATTCTACTGTCCCCCAAAATGTGTAACTGTTATGTCAAATAGACCTATCAAGCTCTGTTATGGGGGTAATACGGGATTGTATGTTTGAATAGTCAGATGAATGTGAACATGTGCAGCAAGGAACCACAGTGTGTTTGGGACGCACCCTGGTGGCCAAGGCCCCTGTAAGCAGCAATAATAGCAGTTATCACCTAACTTATTTTACCTCCCTGTCTCCCCCCTCCCCCTCTCAGGCCTCGGTGTCCCCCGGCAGCTTCGCCATGTCCAAGTGTTTCCTCCCGGAGGAGAGCACGGTGATCGGGGTGTACTGCTCGGCCGGCGGCTGCCTGCTGCTGCTGCTCCTCGCCCACTGTGTGTGGATGAAGGGCCTGCTGCAGTGCCTCAGCCTGCTGGGGAAGTACAAGTCTCTGTGAACTACGTTTCCCAGAGTGCACCAGGAGAGCTCACTGGATTTAAATGTGAAGTTCCTCTACAAAACGCTGTTTGTCCAAATGTTTTACGGCACTGTGAAGGACACTAATGGCGCGTTTCCACTGCAGGCCTCGCTCGGTTTGGTTAGGCCTTATTAGGCCCGGCTCACTTTAATGCTGCGCTTCCGTTACAGTTTAGGAACTGGGGTAGTTACTATAGTAACGCAGTGTAGGCGGAGCCGTGACGTCATCTTCAATGAGCGCCCCAAAAAACAACACAGCCGTTAGCTGTTAGCACTCAGAGCTCACAGCTCCTCATATCTGTTCAGAAACTAGACAAAAGTTAAACAAGTACAAACCACAGACTGCCTGTGTCATGGAGAATACAGTCGCTGGTTTATTTATGTCTGTATAGGCCGTTGTTGTGAGTGTGGACGGTCGGAGCATATATAACGTTAGCTTAGCCAAGCTCCATTTAGAAAGCACACATTTTAAAAGGGTTTTTCGCCTGCCGTCTGTCTGCAGACTTGTCAAAGCATTAATTCATGGTTTTTACTAACCGGTATCAGTATGTTGTTACTTCGGCATTATTTTGAAACGTGTATTACAATTTAATCACGGTCAAATATGTTCATCTTGTTGTAGCCCCCTTGCCAGCGATTCTCTCTCTAGTTTAGCATACTCAGCCCGACTCAGCCTGGTTGTTCCTGGCCCTGGAACCACGATTTAGTCGGGCCAGAAAAAAGGTGAAAAAGTAGCCCCGGGCCAAAACTAGGCCAAGTGGAAACGCAACCAAAAACGGGCCCGGCTCGGCATGCTAAAAGCGAGCTACCCGCTGCAGTGGAAACGCGCCATTATATATGTTTTAAATGTCTTAAAAAGACTTAAAGTTTATCACGTGTGATATTTATGAGAAAGCAGATGATTTTTGTGCCAAATTGTTGTTAACAATCATATAGTGTTAGTTTTATATTCCTTGCGAGTGCCAAGCAGGTAGAGATTATTGTAGCACAAGAAGCACAGAAAAGTAAAATATTGACTTTACAGTTAAACTGTGAGAATAAGGAAGCACAAATGTGCCATAAAGTAAGAACAAAAGGAACACAAAGTACATGTGTAAATGCTCACGGTCTGATTTCAGGTGGTAAAGTCAGTTTTTGTCTCTTCACTTTAATGTACACGCACATCTCACCTTTCCTCTCTGTCGTCTGATGATCTCCTCCCCGGTTCCTCGTTGTTTTTACTATGAAGCATATCTGAAAATATTTATTGCTGACTTTCTGTGCCAAATGTTTGTGAAGCTTTGTTGAAACTGTAAATAACAAATGAGAGTCTTAAGGTCTGTTTTTAGAGATGTAATCTATCACCTGAAGCCATGTCACTTTATGGAAGAGAGAGATTATTTTGAGATGTTCTACACCAGCTGATGTGATTGAAACACAAACCTGTATTTGTAACGCCAAATCATGTGAAATGAGAAAAAGATTAAAATATTATTGGGCAAATGTCCCGGATATTGAGATATGATTCCTGCTTCCATTTGTCTCTGTGTTTGTATTAGAGCTGGATAATATGACCTGGGAACTTATTCATTTGTCAAAGTTTGGAAGCATTGTGTCGCGAACTGTGAAAGATCTTTGTAAATTAGGTCATGTGTCAATTTAGCAAAACAAAAAGTATATTTTTTTATAAGATTTTTGCATCAATATGAAGATTTACCTGAAATGTTCAAGAAATGGGATGCAACTAAAAACCAATTCATCTAGTGATTCATTGTCAGTCTATAAAATGTGCTAAAAAATATGAAATCTGTATGTCACAATTTATCAGAGCCCAAAATAATATCATTTTTGTTAGTTTTAAGCAGGGTTTAAGTGATTAAGCTGAAATAGAATGAATGAATCCTGGCGTTTGAGAAACTAGGACTTCAACAATTCTGCCTTATAAAACTTTACATCTAAATTATGAATGAAATTATCACTAAATGATCAGAATAACCAAATTAAGACATACTCATTAAAACTTGCACTTCTTAATGTTTGGCTTTTCAATTTGTATGTGATCATTGAATATGATGTTTTTAATGGTGTTAATATATTTAATTAGCATTGGTGGTGGAGGCCTTAGATTTAAGACTCATGTAATTGTTGTTGGGCATATGATGAAACAATGTCTTGTATTTATCAATGGGCCTTTTTCACAGCAGCCACTAGAAAAAGCATAAAGGTAAATAATAAAATGAATGAGTTAAATTCCTTTTAGCTGCTTCAGTTTTAGGGTTCTGTTGTTTTGCACTTTGAGTCCCTGTCTTTACTGTCCGGCACACTTGAGCCATCTCTAATGTTATCAGTACCTGTACTTTTCCTCATAGACAAGTTCAAATATCAGCTGTGAAAACCACCTGTATTTACACCAAAACACTCTGCTGTAACCCAGACCCTCGGATACTGTAACCCCCCATAATAAACCTCGAGCCTCAACAAGGACATTTCTGCGTTACATTTTCAGATCATTTTAGCTTTGTTCATGCGTATATCTTACATTTTAGCTAGGGTGCCGGGGGAAGTTTAACCCCAGCTCCTATTGATAAATCAGGGTATGCAGGAATCCTGAAGTCAAATGTAAAACCTTGTGAGACCTTTTTAAAGACCCTTTCCATACATTTTAACATCGCCACTTTGAGTTTTAACCTGTTACATTGGCGACACACTTTACCTCACATTTACTATATACAGTATTGATTGTCCTTCCTGCTTATCTTCCAACCATTTGGACGCAGACTTGCATTTCCCCAAAACGATGTTTAGCAACCGGCGTAAACGGAACTCCGCGCGCTATCAAGCAGTGAGCGCGATGTCCTGTTCAGATGACGTCCAATCCAACGGGATGCCAGAAATAAACTACAAAGAATCACACTACACACCTACGCAATGATTACATTCAGGCAGACTGTAGAATACAACCTCTTTGGACCATTTATATACTTATTGAAGACAAGCTACAAAATGTAATACCTTGGAAAATGCCGTTTAATAATTTTTAATAGCCTTAATTTTCGCTAAATTGATTTATCAACTTTTAATACTTTTTAAGACCCCGCGGACACCCTGTAAATGGTGTTTATAAATGCCATTTCCAAGTCTTTCATTTTTGTAAAGCACGTTGAATTGCCTTGTGATGTATATATATAAACTTGCCTTGTCAAAAATAAATACTTGTGTACAGGATAAGTGTAATATTTGTGGGCCTTTTTTGATTAAAAAAACTAGAATATAAAAGGCTTTACATTCTGGAAACTAATGAAGACTTGTTTGTGGTGATTATGGATGATGTTGCTTAACATTTAAATATATTAAAAATCATGTTAAATTAGATTTTCTAAATCTCTTTTGTCCACTAATTAAGTAAAAAGTGTTTGTTTTGTTTTAAACACTGAAATAAAAATGCATCAAAATCCACACTCTACCCAATCATTGACATGTTTGTCTGTAAAACATATATAAATCCCCTTCCATTAATTATACAGAAAATGATAAAAGGTTTTCTTTTCATAACAACAATGGCCTTGTGTAAACAATCTGTCATTTAAATGGTTAAAATGATAAATAAATCACATTTCTGTATTTCAAATTAGAACTAAAGTTGGTTAAAATGTGTAAAATACTAATCTAACATGTTTTGATGCAGACATTTTTCTTGCAACATCCACAAAGAAAACAACAACAGCAACAAATCTGGACACAACTGGACACCAAGATGGAAATAAAGCAAAGTCCTCTAATGTGCCTCTTTATTTAAAGAAAATAAAAATGTCATTTAATCATCCTCCCAGGCCAAACAAGGTTTTTGCACCTCCAGTCAGTTCACTCTCTTTTGGGGATAGACGTGTACTGTAGCAGAAGAAAAGGCTGATGCTGTTTGTACAAGGAGAAGAGCTTGTCTTGTTGGGTGCTGCTCACACATTCATAGTGCCTGTGCCATTGGGTATGGCTCCAAAGGACCAAAGAATTACTAATATTGCACGCTCTCATTTATTCATCTCCATTCTAAACATGCTTTCCTATGTGTGTATGTATACATATTTACCGTATACATACATAGGTATGTACACCTAGGCACACACATAATTAAACATGTATAATTGTACATATATATTTATATAGACCTATAAATTTACATGTACATACATTTATAAAATTTTACACACAACGCACACTCGCCCTCGCACGCTCACGCACACACACAATGCGTCTGTGAGTCTATGTTTGTTTTATGTACACATGCGCACAGGCACGCACATCAGTACAGATCTCAGACACACTTCATATCGAAAAAACGTTGGTTCCTATTAAAACAACACCAGGTTGCAATTTGGACACTTTCAATGGATTTCCAATGTTTGTTTAAAGCTGTGAAATTCAAAATTAAATTAAAATAAAAAAGGAGGAAAAATAAAACCAACAAAAGAACGAAAGAAAAAAAGGCATGGCGCTGCAACATCTGGTCTTCACTGCAGGTAAGTGGTTAATTTGCATAATGTATACAGGTTTTTAGGATTTTTTCCCTATTTTTTATTTTTTACTAAACAGCATTTCCTTTTTTTTTATAAACCAGAAAAAACTAAACTCTACAGAGAAAGTCCCCTACCCGCAGTCTTCCGCTGCTGATAGAGATTGACATCAAGCTGTACAGCGCAGTCGAAAACATACTTACATCTGAGCTCATTTACAGGTACAGCCATAATCAAGGCACAAAGATCTACAAGTAGATTTGTTTTTCTTTCAATTAAGTTGTACAAAATAATATTACATTTTACAGTCTGTACAGGATAATTCAACCTTGCACAGTGTACAAGTTAACAAAACAAAGAAAGAAAAAAAAGAGAACAATACATTTTTCTCTCCCGTCCCTCCACCCCCCCGCCCCCCCCCCCCCCCCATCAGTATCTCTAAGCTAAAAGGGTGGTTTGTGTGGAAAAAGGAGGCGGGTCCGAGTCCGTGGAGGCAGCAGGGCTAAGGTGCAGAGAGCTCAGTCCCTTTTCCTTCATTTAAATCCTTCTTCTCCGTGTTTCCTGCCCCCCCAAGCCCTCACACTCTCCGCTCCACTCGGCCGCTCGGCAAGCTAACATCGTGACGGGGTAATAAATATTGTGATGCTACATTGTGTGTATGCTTCCTCTGGAGAAAAAACAACAACAACAACCAAAAAAAAATTAAGGAACCTGATGCAAAGTGCATTTATCTCTTCATCCACTCGGTTCCCCTCCCCCATCTCTCTCTCCGGGGGGTGTCGTCCCGAGGAGAGGAGACGCAGGGCAGAGGGGGTGACGGGGCAAACAAAATAAAATAGAAGGGGTGGGGAGGGGGGGGGGGGGGGCAAAGGTCATGGTGGTGATGCCAGCTTTACCCGGCAGGTGACACACAAACATAAACACATGCGCTCGCTCACATGGCATTCCTCCTTCACACACACTTGAACACACACACACTGCCTCTACACTGAGGTCCTGTAGGTGTGTTGTTATGTATCCACACCCACCAGTCCAGGTCCAATGACAAAGCCACAAAAAAAACAGGACACAAAGGGGCAAAAAAAATAAAAAATAGGAGGTAGCCCAAGGCTTAGTGGAATGACAAAAATCAAGGCATTCAAAAGGGATTAAAAGAAAAGGAAGGAAAGAAACGGCACGCAACAACTTTGTTCCCAAACCTTCCTTTCACATCGGTGAAAACGGGGAGGAATCGGTCTCAGAGAGAGAGAGAAAAAAAAAACGTACAAAAAGCTAAGAAGTTAAGAAGAGGAAGAGGATTTGACACACTTCAGTAGTACTTCATAGTCCTCGACAGGAGGGGGTGGTCAGAGGGTTTCTGTCAGGGGGGAGGGGTGAGGAGTAAAGGAGGAGGAGGAGTAGAGGAGGAGGAAGGGTTCGTCAAGGATGCAGAATGGTGGAGAGAAACACAGAAGGCTGACGGAGGCGTCTCCCATCACAAGAGTTCGTACTGCCGCAGGTGCATTCTCTGGATGATGTCCCGGCAGTCGTTGAACACCCGCCGGATGTTCTCTGTGTCCACGGCGCAGGTGAAGTGGGGGTAGCAGTAATGTCGGCCGTCGCCACTCGCAGTGCTGATCCGCTGAGAGGAGAGAGAGGAAATATCATGTGATACTAGTTGAGCATAACATTTTGATATTTCTATGTGCTTTCTTTTTGTACCCTTAGATGCATAAGTGGGTCTTTTTTGACCCGGTGAGCTGGTTTTCTTGAAGTATCTTTTTAAATTACATTTTTGTATCATTTCATATTCCAGCTATTCCTCAAAAAACATGTTTTGGATTTCATGCCATTCACATTTGTATTTAAATTGTATAGATTTTAAGAAATTGTAGTTTTTGTATTTCTACCCCAAGCTTCCATAAGTGGGTCAAAAATTACCCGCATGCATTTCCTATGGGATCCTATAGGAACCTTTGATTCTTATCACCTGTTGCTGTCAGGAATACATTCACTGTAGAACACACAGACTACATCACAAGTGACACCTCTAATAATAATCATAATAATACATTATATTTTTATAGGGCTTTTCAAGGACTCAAAATCGCTTTACAATATAAGTGAAGGTTAGGGTGGGGGGTATAGGACTATCACACTTGATCAACCAGCATGGATTGATGGGGGGTGGGCTATGAGTAGACAAGAGGAGAAGAGACGAGTTTTGAAAAGGGACTGGAATACTGTGAGGGTCTCAGAATAGCGGAGATCTTTGCATCAATATGTTCAAAACGTTTTTTTCAAAATGTAAATAGTGAAAAATTAAATATAAAATATTTCTAGTGTGAACCAAAATATAATAAATATTATACAAGTCACTCTAAGGGCATCGAAGGGTTAAACAGTTTTTATTGAGATTTCAAAATCTGAAAAATATACATTCTGTATGTGTTTTTATATGTTTTTAATTGTTATTTGACTCCTATGGTGTTATTTTATATTTGATCCCTGCACAGCACTTTGGTCAACTGAGGTTGTTTTAAATGTGCTATATAAATAAATAAAGATTGAGATGTGAGGTCGTCTTTTAGACTCTGAATTCCTTGCACCTTCCTGACCTTAAGAAACTTCTGGAAAGTTCCCTTCCTTTCACATATCACATTATTTCTATATTATAAGCTTTTTCCGCAGCCTCAGCACATACTGTAAGATCACTTCCTGTCCTTCTAACTTTGAGTGTGAGCCATCTGTCATTCACCGTCTGTGACACAAATCATCTGTCTGTTTTTCAAGTTTGATATCTGCTGTAAAGTATTACTTCTTCAGAATATATACATTTATTTTCCTTGGATTTAAAAAAGCCTTAAATGAAATTTGATTTAGAAAAAGAGAATGGCAGTACAGAATCATTTCATCCACAGTCTGGTCGTTTGGGAGCATCTTTAAAAGCTGACCTGATGCTAATCTGTTGCAACTATATAACAATTAACTAACTTAGGATAAGTGTTTCTTTTAATACAAGTTGTATTAGGGTTAGTGCACGTGTCAAACTCGAGGCCCGGGGGCCAAATCAGGTCCTTGGTGGATTTAATTTCGGCCCGCAGGATAATTTTTAATTACCATTAGATCTGGCCCGCCGGTATATTGCACCTTCTCTCCATCCTGAGGACACCCACCAGTCCAGGTCCAATGACAAAGCCATTGGGGTTTTATAGGCAATCATTTAAGCTTTGTTAGTTCCAGGTTCAATATGTGCAATAAGTTAAGTTTTGCAATAAACATTGAACCAGTCCGGCCCTCGACTGGTACAGATTTTTTTATTTTGGCCCACTGGGGATTTGAGTTTGACACCCCTGGGTTAGGGTAAGTAATGAAATGCAGACACACAAACACTTGATCTCACAGGTGTTTACCTCAGGAAATAAAAACAGATTTAGGCAAAAAGGAAGGACTCTTTTCAACTCCTACTGTTCCTAATACTAAGTCACGTAACATACAATAACACTGACCAATGAATTAAAAGGATGAAGCTATTCACGGCTGGACAGTCATCAACTTCAGCTCTCTACAAACAGAGAAATACTTACAAGAAACTCGTCTCGGATGAAGAACTTAGCTCTCGTCACTCTCGGGTCCTCACCAGGTTCAGGAGTTGCTAAAAGAAACACAGATTCTCATTCAAACACATGCTGACGTAAAGAGGAACTCTAAGGTACTTGTTTCAGCGGGACACGAACCTTCATTTGGTATGGTGTAGCGAGCATATTCGGGGAAGTAGTCTTCAATTTTGGATTTTCCAGCTAATACTTTCTCAGCCAGCATGTCCTGCTTGTTCAGGAATAATATGACCGATATAGTGCGTAACCATCTGAAAAACAACGTCACAGAATGAGTATCTACACTGCATGAGTCAACATGGCTATCAAACCCCGTCAGTTCAAGTCAAAAGATGGAACGACCGGTCCTCTGAAAATCTTGCATTAGCCCTTTAAATATTTCAATGACCTTAAAGCAGCAGGTATTATAAGTCAAATTCTTGTTTTTAGACTAAATGTACTCCCAGAACATGAAGGCTATACATGTTGATTTTACAACTTCAAGTATATTCAGATGACTACTCCTAACTAGGGATGCTCCGATCGATATTCACTCTCTGCCGATCGGTCGGTGCTCTTTTTAAAGGCCGATCAGGAGAGCCGATCACATGACGTAAAATACATGACACTTTTCTCTGTGCGGCAAAACAAGCTCGCCAAAATGGCTTCACCGGTCTGGCAGTATTTTAAGGAGTCCGAAAAAGACAGTAAAATAGCGGAATGCAACGCGTGTGTGTGTGAAGCAGAAATCCTGCAGCTCCGCCCGCTGTGACGCAAAACACACACTAAGAGTTAGACCTAACACACTTAGCTATTTTATCTACCTCTGGAACAAGCTAAACTAGTTATACATATGTTTATTCTTCACTGTCGGGTCACTCATTACTGGATCAGTGAGCTGCATGAGACGATACTGACAGGCTGTCGAGAGAGAGAGAGAGAGAGAGAGGCTCCCGTTATTTCTCCCGTGTTATTCTCCAAAGTTAATTTAACTTGAATAATGAACTTCATTTGAATGTAATAATTATGTTGGTTGTTGTTTGTGGAAGCTCAAGTGAATGAGCCCCATTAACTGAGTTTTAAACATCACTTTAAATGGAAGATCCCCACTCGATCTGATCGGCGATCGGTCGATACTGATTCCGGCCCCAAAATTGTCGATCGGAGCATCCCTACTCCTAACATCATTGAAGCCCCCAGATGCCAGTCTTTCCTGCCTCACCTGTTGTTCCAAATACTGCGGAAGAGGTCCAAGGCTTCCCGTAGCCTGTTGGTGTTATTGTCTTCCCTTATTACCATGTTGTAGCTGCTGCTGGCCACCACGAAGATGATAGCAGTGACGTCTGAAGAAGAAGAAGAGAGGAACCACATGAGGACAGCTCTCTGACATCATGTGTGTAGAAATAACCCATAAGAGGTGGAGTGCTTAATGACAGATGAGATGTGATAGGAGGAGACCGTGTTGTAAAGTTCAACATGAAGAAGGAAAAGTCTCACCGTTAAAGCACTGGATCCATTTTCTCCTTTCATCTCTCTGGCCTCCAACATCAAACATGCTATGGAGGAGACGAAACACTGGGTTAGACTTAACAACATGTTGCTGCACTGTATAATCAAAGAGTTCATGTCTGGACTTCAGGTTCATATTGTACTGTATTTAGCAAGCCTGAAAATCTTTATTTATTTGGAGTCACATTATATTAAAAGTACAGTTTTTCAAATCATATATTTTTAGAGACCCGAAAATGACAAATGAAATAGCAAACAAAATGTGTCAAAATAAAATAAAAAGTACAGGGGGGTTGTTTGAAATGGCAAATGTCTACACATGTACATATGCATACATATCAACATACATACAATACACATACATGTGTCCATACATACACACCTATGCATATACATTCAATCGGTTATAGAAACAGTCAAACAAGGGATGGTCGTCTTAGAGATATGTAGATTCTCCACTTTTTCCTCAAATGTGTTTTCCTGAAGCCTCATTGAGAAAGTGATTCTTTCCATGACATAAATTTGGATGGATTGTGTCGTACCAGTCGTCAAGAGAAAGGATATCCGCTTCGAGACATTTTCTAGTTTCTTTTGCTGCAACAGTAAGAATTCCAAATAATTGTTTTGTTTTGAGGGTTGTGGGGATTGAATGTACGAGCCCAAATAGAAATTCGTCCCAGTTTAATGGAGGTTGTAACATCAACCGTTCAGGATGATATTATTTGAAACAAAGGCTCGATTCAAATTGCAGAATAAGTCTGTTGTGTCTGCGGCGGCAGAAATGGGTCATCTCATCTGACATCATCAGAAACTGTTACAAAACATTGACTTTCACTTTTATTGGCTGCTTTTATAGCCGGGGAAAAACCGTGAATATAGGAACAAAAGTCAAGCAAAAAGGAAGCAGATTTATGCTTTCGACGTAAAGTTTTGGTTGACCCCGCGTGTTTCTGTGGCATTTGAGTATTTTGGATTTTAAGATGGAAATAGTAAGTATGTTAAGATTTAAAAAAAAGAAATTCGGGCACATACTTGGTTACAAATGCATATATTTTGTCAATTTAGTCTGCGTGTATAATATATATTCCTAGTTGCTTGAATAAACCATTAATTAAAGAATAGACCAGACAAAGAAAGCACCGTCTTTACCTTTACGTGTGTTTTATGTCTGAGTGAAAGCTGAGCAGCACTTACTGAAAGTTCACTTTGTCTACTTGGAACCTCGTCTCGAAAATCCCTGAAGTTAACACTCGGCAGCGTAGCAGGTCCTGGAAGAGAAGACGTATCGAGTTCAGTAACATTTCAGACAAGCTTTTGGAGGGGATTTCCAAACTTTAGACTGTGCACAGTGACGGGACTGACCTGGTCCGTTGGTGTGTAGTCGTTCTGTCTTACAGAGTCAATTCTGTCCAGGAAACTGCAAAGAAACAAACAACACAGGCTTAATAAGTCTGCAGGAACATGAGTAAGATTTAAATAAATAAAACAATTCAAAGCAAACTAGTAAATCTATCAGATGAATCTCCATATTTACTGATTTCTAAAAGCATAAACAGAGATCCGGAGCTCATCTCACAGAGAAACCCCAGACATCTTTCACCACAATCTTGTCTCTTTACCAACAGTCTTCATTTCTGATCACACGTCACAACTTTCATATCATTCATGAAACCCGTTGTGCTTCGTCAGTTATTCATTCGCTCAAGTGAGATACACAGGAAGCTGCACAAGGCGGCCGCCATGTCTGCCTCCTCTCTCAGATACTCTCTGCAGCCGGTGTTGAGGCGGCCGCTCGCCACAAGAGGGCAGGGCTGCTCAGTCTGGGCTATTTCGGTCTGTCTCTAGCCAGAGTGATTACATAAGGCGGTTATTGTGGAGGTTAGACAGCTTGCTTCACCACTGAGAGCATGTGCACAGCAGAGGCTCAGGACAGTGGGCCGGGGACACAGGGTCACTCAGCCCCTGGATCATCTGCATCACATCATCAAAAACAACAATTTATTCACCACCTGAACTAGGGTGATTCAACGTTGCCTTCTTTTCTGCTCCAACTTCCGTTTCAAAGCGGAAGTGCTATTAATATTGACTAAAAAAAGCTCCATTACTGCACTGCTGTGCGAAAAAGCACCAGACAGGATATATATTGCTTTTAGTTTCAAGCGACTCTACACCATTTTTGTTATGTATATAGTACACTATGTTTATATGTTTAGTAGATTGGTATATTAGATAGTATTCTAATTTATTCTCTGTATTTTATAGTGTTTAGATACTACTCTAAATATATGCCCTTTTTTAATGACAATATGTATATATTGTTATTTCATTTTTATGTTTGTATTTGATTCTATTTTTAGTAAGGTTGTAATTTTTATAGATTGACAAAATGCTGCTGTGACAAAATAGTTTCCCAACTTGCACCTACCTACCTTCCTTCCTTCCTTCCTTCCTTCCTTGCTACCTACCTGCCTACCCACCCACCTGCCTACCCACCTACCTACCTACCTGCCTGCTTGCCTACCTACTAACCTACCTACCTACCTACCTACCTACCTGCCTGCTTGCTTGCCTACCTACTAACCTACTAACCTACTAACCTACCTGCCTACCTACACAGCGCGATACATAAACAAAGCTTTTAATCTACAACAATGTATATGTATATTTCCCAAAGCAAAATGCACTTGAAAATACTTTGGTATAAATATGTTTGTGAGCATGAAATGTAAAAGTGTTACTCCCCAAAAGGACCTTAAAAGTGAAGGACTAAACGTCTCTCTTGCTCTCTGTGTGCTGATAAATTGATTACTAGTCCAAAATAAATAGAAATGTTTGTCTTTTTTGAGAATTAGCTGAAGTCTTCAATTATAGAAAATGTGTTATTTTGAATAAACCGAACACTGAATTGATCAGAAAATAAAATAAGCAAAAACCTGACAACTAATTACCCTGAAGCCGTCATCACTAATCAGTAGTCCAGGCCACAGCCACCATTATGACAGCAATACTATTTAATATCAATAAACAATGGAGAGAATGATACAAATTAAGGAAAAGATAAAGCCGAGGATCATCGTTCATTTTTCACCAAAGCCCTCTGCAGCTTCAGGATGTCACGGCTACAAGCAATCAGCGTTAGATCCATTAACACAATCTATGACTACATACGCTCGTCAACAACCTTTTTTCATGACTAAGACAAGACGACTACGAGGCAGCGCAGACGTCTTTAAACACTGACGGTGACGATATCACTGCTAATATAAAAAAGACCACATTTCCACTTTTCATTGAGAATAGTTCGAATTCTCTTTGACTAGGATAATGTTAAATGCCCAGCCTTTAAGTCAACAACATCTTGACTTAAAACAAAGAATTGAGTAAATATATAATTTAAAAAAGGGCATTTAAGGCAAGGCAAGTTTATTTATATAGCACCTTTCAACACAAGGCAATTCAAAGTGCTTTACAAAAAAGAAAGACATTAAGAAAATGGCATTTAAAATCAGTCATTACCAATTTAATTTAAGTAAAACTGAAGACTTCCACTTAATCAATTAACACTTGATGCACATGTATGGTTTAATTCACCCCTAAAAGAAGCACATTTAATAGACTCATGTAGAATGAAATAAGCCGGGAATGAATGCTCCATTATGAAGCATTAGATAACAGAGACAGCGATGTTTTCATCACACCGACTTCATTTCTGCTTCACAGTCCGCTAGAAAAGCAGAAGTGAGGCTATTTATGAAGGAGAACTAGTCTGTCTTACACAAAGAAGCTGTATCTACTGTATCAGCACACCTTTCAAATACATTTCCATAATGCACTATGATTCCTTTTATTGGCTTCTTAAATTAGCTTTTACAATATCGCCAAAATGACAAATGCATGCCACATGTTACCACAGACTAAAGTGCTTATTTATTATTTTAGTGCACACGACAGTTTGTACTTAATAACCAGACGAGGTATGCCGAGTCATCTCTCCAGGCTGAACAGAAGTCTTATCGTATGAAAAAACTCCCACAATCCTCCACACCTCGTCTTAAACTAATTGACCTTCGGACAGTTGTTGTAAATAAGTTCAATTATGTAGCTTAAAATAACTTTATGACTCTAGGACAATGGACATCATGTGAATCACCACCTGAAGAGGTTAAGATTATGACTTATCAGCAACCGGGAAACTTCTTCTGGGCTTCCCCACACCTACAGGTTAGCAAGGTTTCTACTCACTATAAAAGGGAACAGCAGTAATAGCTCATTCAAAGTTATATAAGGTTCAAAATGCATGTTAGACCTTACTGAATTCTGGCTGAAACAAACATTGAATTATTTTCATTAATCTGCTAAATATTAACATTTTAGATCTAGAAAATATTTTACACTATAACACAAATTGCTTTCTTTTGTGTCCTTTATATAAGTCTCGGGTTCTTGACCTCTGTTGACACTATGTAGAATTTCTTCTTCATCATTTAAAATAAAACCCATACACATTATCATGAAACACAGATAAGAACACCGGCCCTGATCAGTACCGACGTTAGCATCATGTCGGGTTGAGATCAACATTTAACAAGTTACACAATAATCTATTTTTCAATCAGTGCTTCCCTGGAACCAAGGCGAACCAAACCAGCCAACCCAATGAACTGCACACATCTAAAAATATAAACACACACACAGCAGAGTATCACAAACACTCGTCTCCCCTGAGCAGACACCGTTTCACACACACAAAAACAAATGCAAAAACCTCAAGAAATCCACTTTTACCCATCACTGCAACAATGTGGGAGTATTTTTAGTCAGTCATCATGCAGAAACCTAGCAAGGTTATAATTACAGAGCGCTTTGTGACTGCCATGTGACAGAAGTACTATTGGCAGAGCACTGAAGAGCCAAATATAGAGCTTCTACACAGTAAGGGAAAAATAAAACAAGGATCGAGGGGGGGGGGGGAACAGAAAAAGATAACATCGATTACCAAGCAGACGTCCAGATAATGCTGTATCAAAAAGGTTTGGTGCAGTTCGGAGGCTGTTCAGGTCCAGCGCTACAAATAGACGAGCTGGATCTCATGTCCGGGGAAATGTGCGGCTTGTGTCGGTTTCTTCTATTTCCTCCCAGAACTATTCTCTGCTGGGACCGTTATGTGATGTGGTCGCTTTGTTACATTTGTGGATTCAAGGGGACAACAGGCCACCACTTTGTTTCCACTTTGTTCCTAGTATGCGTACAATACATGTATTATGGTTTATTTTTTGTATTAAGAAAATGTTGCCCTGCTTTTTCCACTTAAATCTAAACCATCAAACCACATTAATCCGGCACATCCAGTCTGTGACAGTTTGTTCTTAATAAGCATGTTGAATAAAATAAGAACTTTACCACTATCTTGTCTATAACTGAGCCTCTCGTTCTGTCTGTGGGGCCGGGCTGTCTCTGTATTTAACCAAAACACACTGTACTCGTCCTGCGGGCCAGTCTGTGTTGCTATGTATAGTCTTTGTTGTGGACAATATCACTTGACTTGGCCTGGTCTTTTCCGTGTTGTTGGCCTCATCTTTCCATGAAACACAGAGACAGGCAGAAGCTCATTCACACACCAACATGTTGAGGGACAGTTAATGCGGGGAGGGGGCCTCGGGCCTCAGATCCCACGTGGTTTCGGGTCACATGTGACAGTCCATTGAGCATAAAAAGGGGGGAAGAGGGAAGATGGTGGTAGTGGAGGGGCGGGGGCATTAAAACGCCTCACACCGGAGCTCGGGGACATGGGTCACACAGCTCCACGGGTGCTTCTTTCTAAACCAGAGCACCGATACAAGCTTGTGTATCTTTTTCAAAGCCACAACAAACAAATAGGCCTAAATGCAAATAAAGCTACAGACAACAGAAAGAAGAACCAAATAGCAACCAAATCATTTGAACATTCAAAATAAACTGTATGCATCAAGACAACACGTGTGCAAAAACAAAAGAGCCAGTTGTTGTACAAGAGTTGAATAAAATAAACGGTGAAAAGTTGTCACAACGCTGGAAAAAAGTCCCCGGCAACCTTCACACCAGCCAACAGCTCCCAGCCTCATGTGCTCATTTGATAATTGGGTTGACTTTTTACAAATAGTGGAGCATCTTTAATTAGCAGTGCAGAGACCCGATCAATAGTTTCCATATTTTGAGCCGCTCAGGCCAGCATAATGGACTTTCACTTTAGTCTCCAACTGACTGGTGACAGCGCTTTAACGCTCAGTGCAGAACATGGCAGCGCAGCTTCACTGACTCTCGCTGGTGAAGTCATTTTTTAGGGCCTTTACATATTTTCTGGTGCTGTATAATAACTGTAGCTCAGTTTTTGTTTATTCAGCCGTGAACAAGAAGAACGATAAAGTGACAATCCGTGACATATACTGAATTACAAAAGAAAAGAGAACCAACTTGAGTTAAAGTTCATAGACGGAAATGATACAGAAAACGGCCCCACTGATCTCTTACAGGTGTTAACATGACAGTGATAACAATAACTGCACAATATTAAACAGGACACTATATGAAGGGTTTTTAAATGGGATCACCAACCCAAATCTTCAACCCACAAATCAATTATCAAACTTTGAGCAATCCTAAAATGACATGTCAGCCCAACTGTTATCTATGGAGTCAGAAGAAGCTTGTATATTCAGTGGGAAACAAACTCAGAGATGGAAAGAATTTCAACTTTGCTTCTCCTAGTGTTTCCAAGTGGTATCATTGTTGGTGCCGTCTACTTCTGTTTTCTCTTAGACCTACAGACAATACACTGCTTTGTTTGTTCGTGTATCGTTAGCAACATGGCTACCGCTAGCAGCCTGGCAGAGTTAAACACACAGTAGTTTTAATAAGTCGGCCGGTTTTAATACTTCCTGATCTAACATGGAAGAAGAACAGGTCCATATTTGACCTATAACGGCCTTAATACACTATGATATCATATTTAGTAGACTGTAAATTGTGCAGGGAAAGTAAAAGGTGGAGCTGTGCAGGATCCTGGTCACCTGGTGGAAAGATCTGAGCCTGGAGTTCAGCTCGATCCATCCAAACAGGAACACTGTGCAGTTTGGAAGATAGATCTCAAACTAGACAAATCCATCAACGGCTCAGTGGGTACTTCCTAAATATAGGAGCAAGAACGGAGACACTCCTGAAAGTCAAACCAAATCTTGTGTAAACAAAAGTGCCTGCTTAATCTCAAGGCCGCCAATTCGCCTTCCAGGGCTGCATCAAGTCATGGTTTTGAAAGGTGTTGTATAAAAATGTGAAATACATTGAAATGCCATTTTTGTCTCTGTTTAATGTCTACAGTATGTGGACCATTACCTCTGCTTATAAAGACTCCTAAACTCACGCTGCAGTGGGAACACAGAGACCATGTCAGGCCTGAGCCGTATCCCTGTGGAGCTCCAGCTACAGTTCTCATAGTGAAATTGACTTATGGGTTTCTCTAAATAATGTTGAGGCCCAACATCGATACACTATCTGTCAGCTACTGAATTAGTCTGTGCCAAAAATAGAAAACAAAAACAAAAATAGTCTAATCAACAATATCGAGTAGGTTTCAATTCTCTCGCCCGTAAACAACCACAGCCTCCATGTCAAATTAAATTAGTTGTTCCGCTTCCAAGTCAACCGGTGACCCAGTGAAAATGAGCTTTTCCTCTTTTCCCCTAATCAGAAGTCAATAACCAATGACTAATATCAGACAGGGGAGTCTACAGTGTCAGCGCTGATTGCATAAGCCTGAACCGAGCTGCCATTATCAATTCACCAAATGCACAGAGTACAGTCTCCATGCAAAGTATAAGTTAATTTCCTTTTCAACTGTCTGTTCTTTTTTTTTATTCAAAGTTTCTTGCTTCCATTTTTTTGGAATTGAAATACATGTCTTGTTTTTAAAATACATGTAGTATCAGTAGCATACGAGACAAAAATACAAAATAAAAAAGGCAATAGAATAAAGTTATATATTCATAATATTAATTGATATGTAGGAAACAACATTCACGCTACAGGCTTATTTATAAGTGCGTTATAAATCCAAAAAGGATCCGAAGCAGGTGCCTTACTCTTGTTTCTGTTATTCATCCTGCGAGGCACAAACTCACAAACCGTCATGCCGTTTCTATTTATTTTAATTCTGGAGGTTTTTAGTGTTCTCCTGTATTTAAGTTGTCTTATCAGCAACTGTAATGCTTACCATAATTAACAAAATGTCCCCACTTTATATGTTGTTTACTTGGGTTTTGTCTCCTCATAAAATAGTGTACATAAGGGCCTGGGTCTTTCTGTCATTTCCTTTTTCTAAAAGATTTTGCACATTCTCTGCCAGGACTCGAGCTGTCAGCTGTGTGTTTGTGTAGTTCCCAAAGCGGCCTCCGGGTGGCATCCCTTCGCTCCTGCTGCACACAGTCTCTCTTCCACACTGACCCTGCCTGCTTTTAGCAGCTGGGTTCCCATGGCAACCCCAGTCGGTCCATACCACTCCTCTCTCTCATTCTCTTTCTATCCCCCGTCTCTTCCTAAGCCAGGCCGCACTTGTATCCTTCCATTCCCAGACTCTCCCATACATCAACACAAAGCAGAACCGTGCTCTGTGCTAGCGTTACACTGTATGTGTGTCACTGTGAGTGTGTGAGTGTGTACGTGTGTGTGTGTGTACGTGTGTGTGTGTTTGTGTGTCTTCAGTGGGAGGGCACAGCAAATGTAGGTTCATGAAGACGGGAAGATTATTCTGGAGTGCTACCGTCTCACGCACACAACCAAAAATAAGTCACATCAGATGTAATGTGTGTAGTCTGCATTACAGTTAGTGAAGAGACTCAAAGTGTCACAACATGACAGACACAGTGTCAGTTGTGATAAATTAGACACACACAAGGTTATAAGAGTTGAGAGCTGAACCGTGGGGATAATTGATAAGGGTGTTACAAGTTACGGAGCAGTCAATAGGAGTCCCATGAGATGGGCCTGGTTACGGTAATGCACACTGTAAAATGACTCTTTATGGCCAAGAGGTAACTGCGGACTGTGGTGATGTTGTGAGAGCTTTGTAACAAGAAACACATCCTTGGTTCAATCACCAACAAATAAAATGGAAATCACAGCGGCTTTAATGCTTGCTGGGATGCTGCTGGCAAACAAATGACCAAGGTAGTTTCTGCTGTCATGTTCAGTGAGGTCACAGGACACACACACAAGTCATTTTGGGCAACTTGCTTTTAAGTAAAATGTTATCCCCATAACTTATACAGTACAAGCCACATTCCACCTTTTCACACAGCTGTCAAAGAGGCTAGATGTAATGTATTGCATATCAAAATATTCAGATTACATTGCAAATGATTATTTTAAGTGATTGCTACTTTCTGAATTTACTGGGCTACAAATGGCCACTAAGTTGACGGGAGATACAGCTGGTGTGAGTTTCGTGTGTTTGGACAATGCTAGGGGAATCCAGTGAAAACACATTTTGCATCTTAAAAGTCGACAACTCTGTTATTTTAAACCATGAGAGCCGTTTGTATTTACACACCCAGGGTTAAAACATATGCTGCTGATTTGTGTATTTTATTGTTACAATATACACTCTTTAAGTAGATTAAGTATATTTATAGAAACACAAATAGTTTCCATCGTTTTCTTTTTGATATATCGGATAACTACTTTCTTAAGTTGTCTGGAAAATGTGTAGAAAATACAAACAAATACTTAAACCTAAAACCCAAGGTCATTAAAGTCCTCTTTTTGTCAAGCGACACTCAACATATATGACATGCTAGTGAGATATCTAAGTGGGTGGTAGAGCTTTACTACCCAGCCAAAAAAGATATCTAACATCTTTAGAACTAAAATAAAAGGATTTGCCACCAAAATATTTGCAGATTCATTTTTATGTTGATGAACTCATCCATTTTTAATCTAAAGTTTCCGGTGTTTATGCCTCAGCAGACACTGGAGGACAAATGTAGTGTAGCAGTTTACACAAGGCAACATGTAACTACATTACGCCTTTGTTTAACCTAGCAGCTGTAAAAACACAATAGGTGTGGACTGGAATTACATTTCTAAATAAATATTGTTTTAGGGTACAGTATTACTCTGAAGAACCACTATGGCATAAGAAGAGGAACCGGATGTTGCCCTGACATAATGTATTGTTAAGTCAGGAGTCAGGACGCTTATCTCATCTATCTGGTCAGTATGTAGAAGCTGCAGAATCGCAGGTTAAGAATGCCTTCAACAATGAATCAACCAACCAAAACGCCCAACCATGGCTTGTGCTGGAGCCAAATGTTTACTTAAGTTAGCTTCCGAGCTACCTCCTTTAGCCAGGCCTGATGAAACAGCCAACAGCTCAAACTGTCTAGGCAAACAAACCGCTGTGACAGAGTAATATAAAAGCTTTCTATTAATAGCTCTGTGCCCCCCTCTGACCACATTCCACAGAAGGTGAAAGTTGAGTCTTGTTTGACTAGTGGTCGAGGTGGAAGGAGACCTTATTCCTGGGTGTGGCTGGACACGGCTAACTGCTAGCCTCGATGCTAACCAGCCAGGCTTAACAGAATACACGACCTGGAACAGAGCAGCACACAAACAGGCCAAACCCAGAGCAGGCGCTGGGGGTTTGAAAGGCCCCATGTGATAGAAAACATGCTAATGCCAATGCTAAACACACGTAGTCATGTGCTTTTTGATGGATTTTGCACGGCTCCAAGTCTGCTGCTGCTGCTCACTGTGATAGGCCGGCTCAGCAGCAACAGGGAGAGTGTGGAGCTGGGAGCCCCTGTCATGATTAGACAGCAAAATGTCTCCTCGCGTGTCAAACCCTGCTTTGATCAATTCACCCCCACCCTCGCTGTCTCTAGCAGTGGCAGAAATGGTTGAGCTGTGTGTTTGTGTGTAGTAGGGGGAGACAGAGGGGGCAGGAAAGCGTATGGGTGCATTCATACAATCGCAATGATTTGTTTTATGTCAGGGCATTAAGAGGAGAGAAGGTATGGCCGGGTGGTGAGTAGTTCCTCTCACACACACACACACTCTCGCACACAAAACCAACACAGAGGCGTTTTGTGTCTCACCTTCTGCTACTGACCTTCCCTTTGTTTACAGCGCATTGCCGGGATACTCCCTTTGATTCGGCTGCGCACACGTGACCCTCCGCCAGTTTCTGCTCTGCAGTGCTGCTGCTAAAAATAGCCTCAGCTTGCCCTGGCTCCACAGCTAGTTTACATAAGCTCTAAAGGGGGTGGAAGGGGAGGGGGAGAAAAGGGAGCGACAGAGGGGGGGGGGGAGAGAGGAGGGGGAGCCTCAGTGAAGAGAGAGAGAGAGGGAGAGAGGAGGAAGAGGAGGAGGAGGAGGAGGAGGAGGAGGGGTGTATGGACGACCATTCCACAATCTCTGAGCATGGAACCTGCAGCGCCACTGCTGTCCTCCAGCAGTCTGTGCCTTTACACTCCTGGTCAACAGCAGGGTGTGTATATGCGTGTGTGTGTGTGAGAGAGAGAGAGAAAGGTATGTGTGTGTGTGTGTGTACTGTATGCGTGTCTGTAGTCAGCACACAGTAACAGACTCGCAGATATCCGCCATTCACAAGCCTCGCTCTGTGTCTCTGTCTGTCCTTTAAAATGGACGCACATTTTAACCCAAAAATAAAAATCTATTTATAGATACAATTCCCCTTCTTTAAGTGGAACATAAACTCCCATTTCTCTCTGCAGCACTGCTCATATCAAACATTCAGAGAGACAAAACTAACAATTAAAACAAACTAAAGATGACATACATTTGATATGTTAACTGAGATGAAAGTGACTCAACATGTTCACAGGAATCAAGGCAATTTTTGTCATTTATTTGAATATTTTCTAAAAATGTGTATCGTTTTGTTTCAAATGTGATCCAACTCATAGACGAACTAAATACAGTCTGTCACAGCCTCTGGTCTCTAGAAACAAAATAAAAACACAGTGGCAGCTAATCTTGTGACATGTAGCATGCTATGCTGGGCAGCTTTAGGCTCTCTTAACTGTTTCCAAATGCCCAGGCAGACGGAGAGCTTTCTTAAAACTACAACTTTAAAACTTCAAACAACATTCAAGGTACTTTAACCACAGAAAAGAGCCATTCATATTACTAGTTTTCAAACGTTAAGCGTTGGGTTTACACACACTGTGGAAAAGGCTTCATATAGGGAACAACATGTGTTCTACAACATCCTCTCTGCTGTCGCTTTCGGGCCTCAAGAGAGGACTGGATAGATAGACCGGGAGGGAGGGGGCGAGAGAGAGAGAGAGAGAGAGAGACCCACAGGGGGCTCTAACAACCTTAAGGACAGTGGTTTGTGCAGATAGAGTCCCACTGCGCTTCCAGTAGATCAGATTCTACGGTTCAGCTCAGAAATCACACACACACACACACACACACACACACACACACACACACACACACACACACACACACACACAACACACACACACACACACACACACACACACACACACCACACACACACACACACACACACACACACACACACACACACACACACACACACACACACACACACACACACACACACACACACACACACACACACACACACACACACACACACACACACACACACACACACACACACACACACACACACACACACACACACACACACACACACACACACACTTCCATAGTACCCTCTTTGATTATTCCTCCTCAGTCAGCTGACAGCAGGGTCATCTGATTTTAGCAAGCCACACAAAGGGTTTTGTTAATCTGGATTAAGGCACTTTAGGATTCTTCACATAAAGAAAGTATTTATGTCTTAAGCGTTTGGTGTAGTCATAGTTATTATGTGAGTTTTGCTTTAGTCATTTAAAAAATAAATAAAGCAATTTACTAGAAAGATATGGGAGATGAAATACATTGAACTGAAACCTTTGAGGCCATCTATAAAAGATGTGTTTACTGGAAGTGGCTTCAGCCCTGAACAAACAAAAACATGGATACCAAAAAATAGATATACATCATCATCCATCTTTTATATAACAGCATCAAAGCATAAAACACACCAAACTAATTCTATGTTGTTTTTATTCTTTCTTTAAACTACTGAAAAATCCTATTCATCTATTTACTTCCTTTCTCTCTAGTTGTTAACGTGTATGGATTATTCAGATGTAACCCTTAAGACAGTGATTGTTTAGACATGGTCTATACATCTCAAATGATGCTCTGACGGCAGTGAGACAAACAGCCAAGCATAAAGAAATCCATGTTATGTTTTTAAAATACAACTAATCTGAAACAAATCATTACATTCAAGCGTGTAAGAAGAGCCCTGTCAGAATCAGCCTCTTCTGCTGGTGCCATACTGAGTAACATCAAAGCCACTAAAACATTAAGAAATGAAGCAACTTATTGGTGACAGGAAAAAGCAGCAGTGACATGCAGCCGGTGTATAAATATCGCTCTCTCGGGCTCTTCTGTGAACAGAAGAGGCTCCTTATTGAGGAGATCCACTGTTTGCGAAGCGTAGCCCCTCTGTTTCTGTAGGCCCTTCAGGGGCCGGGGCTGGCTGACAATGCCGGCCATTCTTAGCACTTTACTGCCCCAGATGACTGTGTCAGTGGCCCCCAGGCTGGTGACAGAGTCCCGTGACCAGCACTACACCCCAGCCCCAGCTTCAGCCTCAGCACTACACCCCAGCCCCAGCCTCAGCACTACACCCCAGCTCCAGCCTCAGCACTACACCCCAGCCCCCCAGCACTACACCCCAGATCCAGCCTCAGCACTACACCCCAGCCCCCCAGCACTACACCCCAGATCCAGCCCCAGCTCCAGCACTACACCCCAGCTCCAGCACTACACCCCAGCCCCAGCACCCCAGCACTACACCCCAGATCCAGCCCCAGCACTACACCCCAGATCCAGCACTACACCCCAGCTCCAGCCTCAGCCTCAGCACTACACCCCAGCCCCAGCACCAGACCCCAGATCCAGCCCCAGTACTACACCCCAGCTCCAGCCCCAGCACTACACCCCAGCTCCAGCACTACACCCCAGCTCCAGCCTCAGCACTACACCCCAGCCTCAGCACTACACCTCAGCTCCAGCCCCAGCCTCAGCACTGCACAACACCCCAGCTCCAGCACAACACCCCAGCTCCAGCACTACACCCCAGCTCTACACCCCAGCACCAGACCCCAGCCTCAGCACGACACCCCAGCTCCAGCCCCACACCCCAGCCTCAGCACAACACCCCAGCTCCAGCACTACACCCCAGCCTCAGCACTACACCTCAGCTCCAGCCCCAGCCTCAGCACTGCACAACACCCCAGCTCCAGCACAACACCCCAGCTCCAGCACTACACCCCAGCTCTACACCCCAGCACGACACCCCAGCTCCAGCCCCACACCCCAGCACTACACCCCAGCCCCACACCCCAGCTCTACACCCCAGCCCCAGCTCCAGCTCCAGCACTACACCCCAGCTCCAGCACTACACCCCAGCACTACACCCCAGCCCCAGCTCCAACACTACATATGTCGATACTCGATAGTACACAATCCCATCTCTGAGACCCAGAGATCTGTCCCGTCACAGCTGTACCCCGACAACCACGACCAACTAGATAACATAACATCCCGACTTGTGATGTTCCTTGTGAATTAAGAAAAATGTGTGACAAATCGAGTGTCATTTGGAAAACTCTGTGATGCACTGAGTTTCATTAAGCAGTCAAAATCAGATCAAATGTTAAGTACAAACTTTACTTTTACTAATCTTGAATACAACACAGTAAGGATTTGGAAAGTTTTGGAAATACTAGTTCAATGTATTACATAAAGAACGTGTGTAACTCTCTTATGTCAGATAATAGTTGTTAAGTTGTTTTTTACAAAGCTGCAAAAATGTGTTACTATTTTGATAATCACTTTGTTGTTTTAGTCCGTTTAACTTTATTTTCTATTTAAAGTTCTTCATTTGATATTCAGACATTAAAGTAGTAGGAGGGGGGTACAATGATCCATATATCCGTATTAATCCATCAATTCAATGAGCAACGATACAATAGCATCGATGCGATGGGAAAACATTGATACATATTAATTTGTCAGTAGATTAATGCTTCAACTCCTCAAGACTCAAGCCAAGCTCCAGTGTCTTGCTAGCCACCTGCTGATAAAAGAGAAGGGGGTTAGCCCTGAAGCTAGCAGCAACAACAGTCCAGCCTCACTCTAGATGGGCCAGCTATTCCTTTAAGTTGCTCACCAGCTTTGACCAGCAACCAGAACTCCATCAACAGGTCTTAACAATTATTTCAATGAAAAAGTATGTATATAATATCATACCGTAAAACTTGTGAGTCACACTCCTAGTAGCAACAAACTATTGTCTAGGTAAAGATGTATAGGAGTAAAGTCTACCTTGTGTGTGTGGTAATACGAGCTTCTCTGTGCTTTGTTTACACAGCAGGTCCGGCCGCGTGTGCATGTTAGTGCATGTCAGTGCATGTTAGTACTGTGTGCGGCTAGCTAATGCACTGCACTCATTCCCGGCCCACAACCTTGTAGCACAAATGTAGCAGCCGTCCTGTGGTTCCCCCTCAGGTTAGCACTGTTAGCTCTGTTAGCTCCGTTAGCTCTGCCAAAACACTGAAAGCATTCTGGTAAAGTACCATGACCACAATGCAATGTGCATGCATTGACTCAAGCTATTCCAAGAAATAGGGGATAAAATACCACTTCCTCATAGCGCACCCTCCTGTCCCTAACATAGCATCAGCGCCATCTCTGTCCCAGGCCTCATTCTCACTGCAGGATAACCCAGCTGTATCGCTCAGCTGTCTTTCAGAGCAACATTTCAGCAGTTACATTCTCAGAGTCCAGCTCCATCCAGGGCAGCTCTCCTCTGGCCCAGCACACCGACACAGGAAGAGCTCCATCCCAGCAAAAACAGCATCTAACACCCAATAACAATCATCCTATAGTATGAAATACCTTAGTGTATGAAGCATGTCATACATTGTGTCATATTTGCTGTGGGACTGCAACCATTTACAAGAGCAGGAGGCCTGGGAGTTCAGATGTGCGTGTGAAAAAGGGTTTGATTTTGCCGTTGACACATCCAAAGTATTGCAATGGAACCAGCCTGCCGCTGCTGAAAATAGCTCGTAATCAATCAACTGGCAGACACATATCTGTGCTCTTAAAACGTATAAATGTGCAATGCAGAGGGCCGATCAATGGGTGACAGGATTCCACAAGCATCGATATGGACATGCTCTTTGGCATAACAAGCGCTCACCATCGGCCCATACTTATTTCCTGTGCCTCTGTCCAATGGGCCAGGCCTGCTGGAAAAAATATCTGCCAGTGTAGCAAGGTCTGTGAAGGACAACACAGACGAGGTGGCACAAGAGAATTATCTGCCTTCACAAAATCTATAGCTATAAATCTAACCATACTTTAATCCCTCGTGAAGTTATTTGGTGTTTTTTTATAGTCATTTATCTAGTGTGTTTGACTGTAGGCATGTAAGCTTGCAGCCTTTCATTCTGTTCCTACCCATGTCGGACAACTTCCTCTTTAAATTTACTCTCTGTGAAAGAAAGTACTCTTATGACATCTGTGACCAAAGACATAGCCTATAACAAAAGTCTAAATAAATAGAGATCAGAAAAAGCTTCCTGGGACGACTAAGGATCTAAGAGCAGGTCGGGTCGGTGCAAAGTTCAAAAGTAGCTAGCACTAGGAAGACAGGACAAGCTAACAGGCAGACCCTTATAGTCTTTGACTTGGAGAAATAGCCAAACCAACACAACGGACGTTCTCCTAACAGTATAAAGTTTGTTTAAATACAGCCCGAGTCCAAAGTTATGACCGCTGCTCCCTTCCTTTCAACCCAGTTGGCTGCTGGAGCTGTCTGCCAGCGTTTCACTACTTCTAGGATAGTCGCTAACAGTTATTGTAGTTTGGTGGTCATAACAACAATAGGTATGTGTGTGTGTGTGTGCACGTGTGTGTAGGCCTTTACACATAGACAGGTCTGCTGCCATGTAGGACAGAGTATCTATGAATGCCCTCCGTCCACATAGTTCATGCTGAGGTTAAAGCAGAGAGGAAGTAAGTGAGAGGCCACGCAGCCTGACAAATTCCAGACATTAATCAAATACACTGACAATAGAGCATATTGTGATGCTTCTACTGAACACTGAGATTTCCAAATCATCTGCAAATGTGAAAACTGATCATTCCAGTTAAGTGAATTCACATCAATGAAAATGCAAGGAAAAGTGAGAAGAACACAACACCTGACAAGACAACATAAAACAAGAGCCACCACAACAGAACTACAAGAATAATTAACCACAGCTTAACTGAAATCACAGTGTGTTTAACGGTATAGTTAACCACATAAAGCTGTAACTTATTATCATTTGTATCTCCTCTCGACACGAGTAATATAAATGTGTTAGCTTGATGGAAATGTATTGGCCAAACATGCAACTGCTCACCAGCTGTTAACCAATCAGAAGCAGCAGTGTAACAGCCAGAGAGGCCGTGATAGGAGGAGAGCAAAAAGGGGCAGGAGAGAGAAGCAATCACAAAAGTGAATGATATTGAAGAGGAGGAGGTTGGAAACATGGAGGACAGGCAACTGGGACCTAGAATAACTAATAAAGCAAGTCATTTTGTATTGGTGTTGTTTTAGAGTAGATGTATAATCACTTTAATGCACAACAATGCAAACATAAGGACAAAAAGCCTAGTTCAAAACCAGTAAATGCACTCCAACACAAGAACAGTCGCATACAAGACACCTTTAACATACTGTATGTCTTTAATTCACTCGGTTAATGCTTACTGTCCACTTACAGCTGTCTGTGCTAGAAGCAAGGCTCAATGGTTTCAGTGTTACAAAACAAACAGAATAATAACAACATAAAAAGAGGACCACCTCATGTTCAGAGTTGTAACAAAGTGATTAAGAAATGAGATTTTAAATGTTGATGATACAACGATATTACATGATACTGGAATATTGACTAAAATAAAACACAAGATGCTTTTTTATATAATATTGTTCAGTCGTACTGCACACAGACACATACTGACTCAGGGCAGCAAAGACAAACACAGGCCTTGGACTGTAACAGCTCCACCTTACAGATTCATGTGACTCTCCAACCATCACCTGACTATCTCTCTCCTTTCTATGGAAGCTGCTTTCAGGCAGGGCAACCAGGGGAAGACTTGACCCGAAGTCAAATTTATGTTCAAGGAACGGAAGATATTCAGGAAGAGAGTACAGAGACGGTTTGTCTACGTGCTCTACCATCTTTAAAACATTTCAGCTCTACATCCATGTGCCGCGGCAGGCTCAGAGATCGCTGACAACAACACAATATCTCCAGCCACAGATAAAGTGTGACTTTAACCGAACCCTGAGAGATAAAGGAAGCCAACCTTTGGGACGGGAGGGGACAACTTCCAGTGCACTCCAGAGTCTGTACCATGAACATGTCCTCATATTTACATGTGAATCCAGAGGTGAGTCAGAGAGGAAGCAGAAGGAGAACACTGTAATCAGTGAGTCACTTTGCATATCCAAACTTCCTTTTACAGGCAAGACGGGGGCCCTCCACTGTGTGCGACTAGCACCCTATGGTGGCCCAAGGTAAAGTGGGAGCCTCCCAGACAATATGGGGCACCGTGCAAAGAAGCATCAGTTTCTGCGCCTTGACAAACTGCAGTTTTCAGAGTGCAATTGGAATAACTACACAGATTGATACCAACAATCATAGCATTTCTCAAGCCCATTGGTCCCTTAAAATGAGGCTTTTACCTCCACAAGTACACAATCACCAACATTACATTCCCACATTTAAATGCAGCATTATTACATATTAACTTACAGACAAATATTACATCCAAAGAATTCAAAATGCAACAGCTGGGCATTTTAATGCAGGCCTGGCCAGGCTTTGCATATTGCCATGGTGAGATGTCAACACGCTGACATGAGACGATATAAGTATCATTTTCAACTGCCGCTTGTCTTGCCACACCCAGAGTAAACATATATCAGCCATATTCATATATGACATGACACCAGCACACACACACACACCGCAGAGCGCTTACCTCAAACATGATACAGAGAGGATAGACACAGAAGGGATGTGGACAAAAAGCACAAAAAGAACAGCTAATGTGTCTTGTTCTTACGATAATAGCTCTACTAGTAACGGATTACACAATGCATCTAGTTACATACAAACCCCCGAGTATCATAAGCTCCAGATCACACCACAAAATGTCTTAAAGTGTTTCAACTCACTATTGTGCACAGTCGATGAGCTGGTACTCATTGGACCTCTCAAAGCATGCCTTCACTCCTTCGTCGTCCCACAGCTTCTTTGCGTGATCAAAGAACTCCTGAGGAAAGAAAAGGACAAAAGCATTAAGGATCAGACATTTACAAATGACAACAAAATGAAAGTACTATGTCTTGATGGGAAGGTCAGCAGATTTCAATTCATTCATACATGTATTATATGGTTCAAGCGGAATGCACGATCTTAGTCTAAAGTTATGAACATCTTCCTCTGTGAGCTAATCTAAGTCCTTGTGCTTTACACGTAAAGCCCACTTTTATTTATGCAAGGAAATGATCCCTTCAAGAGTGTTAATCATTTTAAGGAAGTTTAGTTCAGTTATGGCGCGTTTCCACTGCAGGCCTCGCTCGGTTTGGTTAGGCCTTATTAGGTCCGGCTCACTTTATGCTGCGCTTCCATTACAGTTTAGGAACTGGGGTAGTTACTATAGTAACGCAGTGTAGGCGGAGCCGTGACGTCATCTTCAATGAGAGCCCCAGAAAAACAACACAGCCGTTAGCTCTTAGCACTCAGAGCTCACAGCTCCTCATATCTGTTCAGAAACTAGACAAAAGTTAAACAAGTACAAACCACAGACTGCCTGTGTCATGGCGAATACAGTGGCTGGTTTATTTATGTCTGTATAGGCCGTTGTTGTGAGTGTGGACGGTCGGAGCATATATAACGTTAGCTTAGCCAAACTCCATTTAGAAAACACGCATTTTAAAAAGGGTTTTTCGCCTGCCGTCTGTCTGCAGACTTGTCAAAGCATTAATTCATGGTTTTTACTAACCGGTATCAGTATGTTGTTACTTCGGCATTATTTTGAAACGTGTATTACAATTTAATCACGGTCAAATATGTTCATCTTCTTGTAGCCCCCTTGCCAGCGATTCTCTCTCTAGTTTAGCATACTCAGCCCGACTCAGCCTGGTTGTTCCTGGCCCTAGAACCACGATTTAGTCGGGCCAGAAAAAAGGTGAAAAAGTAGCCCCGGGCCAAAACTAGGCCAAGTGGAAACGCAACCAAAAACGGGCCCCGCACGGCTCGGCACGCTTAAAGCCATGCCCACTAAGCAGACTATGTATTTTAGACATGTTGGTGCATACAGTTAAGTATACCTTGTGATGAGTAACCTACGATTAACTAGTGTGCAGCAGACATTTGAAAATCTGAACTTGTTGTTTAAAATGTGACTTAAAGTAGGTGAAACTCGTGCTGCCATGAAAACTGAGAAGCTCTATAACGAAAAGTCACAGAATGGTTTGCTAATTCGGTACATTTATACAAAGATTTCTAAATGGTCTTACAGTTTTTCAACAACAGCTCTCAGTTGCACACAATACAACCAGAGCATACACACACACTTACATTCAGTGCATACACACACACATACATACACACACACACATACATACAGTGCATACACACACACATACATACATACAGTGCATACACACACACATCTGCCCGGCACAACCACTGTGTTGCACTGTTGGCCAATGAGCTGTTTAAGCAACTTGGTGCCAAGGACTGCCGTCCATTATAAGGAGCAAAGAGTGCATTAGAATATCTTTCTAATAGCATACGAACACTTTTAGCATTTCCTTAAAGGCATGGATCAACATTTTGGGAAACATGCTTATTTGTTTTCTTAACAGTATTTCCGTGCCAGTACAATAAAAGGGCTGTACCAACAGGCGTCATTCATAAAGTGGACATCCAATAATAAATCAACATTTGAATGCTGCGCGGCTTTTTCTTTTATTGCATGTCCATGTATTTTGTCTAAGCCTTGTTTATCTGCACAGTCGCAGATAAAGATTAGGCTAAACCAGGGGAGAGCTACTTTCAAAAAATAAAACAAGTCGTGAGCTACGGTTACTTTTTTTTTTTTTTTGCAGTGTATATATTTAGCACATTTTAACATTATCATATGCTTACCCTTAACCTTTGTGTGCTGTTTGGGTCTGTGGAACCCGTTTCCAGGGTTAACTAAAAGAAAATGTATTCAATTTAATTATTTTAACCTGCTTTATTTGGGGGTGGCCTCACCTCCTCTAGGGGGGTCCTCACCTCCTCTAGGGGGGGACCTCACCTCCTCTAGGGGGGGTCCTCACCTCCTCTAGGGGGGACCTCAACTCCTCTAGGGGGGTCCGGGGGCATGCTCCCCCGGGAAGATTATTTTTAAATGTTGAAGTGAAATGCATCAATCTGGTGCACTTTGAGCACAACATGAATTTATGATACAGCTCTCAACACTCAGATGAAAGGGAGCTGTATACTTTTCAATAATCCAAACATCTTTAGAATATGATCACAACCAATAACAAATCATTTAAACTTGTTTATTCATATCTTATGTTACCTAGTTAGCATTCTTTCTTTTTATTATTTGCATATTTTACTAATCACTCCCCTTTTTTTTTTATTACTGTCCTTTGGTACACATTGGAATGATTTCTTACTTTATTTTTTACAACTATATTAAATAGATAAAGGTGTGCTCTCTCTATCTCTCTCTCTCCCTCTGTCTCGCTCGCTCACAGAGGCTGTGTGCTCCTCCGTGGCGATGACGACTTGCGTTAAAAATTAATAATAAACATATTTGTAAAGTGGGGGGACACAAACAGGATTTTGAAAAGTAGGGGGGGGACATGTCCCCCCTTTCCCCAGTGGAAATTACGCCATGCGTGTGTGTCTGTCAAGTGCACTACATTTATATGCAAGTTGCAACACACACGGTAAAACTCTGCCCCTCATGTATAGGCTGGCACGACTAGGCTGTATCTTTGGGGCTGATGTGTAGATTCTGCCAGAAGGAAAGGTCACACTCCTTATGAAGCGGTGAGGTCCCGCTCCACATTGCTTTTCTTCCCGACTGCAACGCTGGTCCCGCAAATCAAGCAAGAACATTTCCTTTTTGTGAGTATTTTTTACATTTTGGATTTGCTTGGCGAGCTACTTATTGAGGGCTACCGGTAGCTCGCGATCGACGTGTTGGAGACCCCTGGGCTAACCTAATCATTTAATATTATAATCTTTGAAAATTCCACTTGTAGGATTGTTTCTGGCTCGTCTGATCCAAACATTTCTAAAAGCTTCAGAGCGTTTTCAAGTCAAAATCTATAAAAACAAAGATAGATGCAAAAATCACAACATGTTTTTATCTAACTAAATATATTGTGCTTCAATTAATATATTTATATCGGAGAGTAGCATTTAAAAAACCTAAGAGCTGTATTCATTATTACAGGAAGTTGATTTCAATAAAAAAAGATCGCAATTAATCAGTAAAATCCCTTTATTCAAATTGAGGATTGTGTTTTGGATAGAGTGATAGAGAGTGAAAATAAAGTGACATTCATTACACCGCTTGTACTATACACATGTAGCTGGAGTAGTAATATGATTAGCTTAGCATAGCATACAGAGTGGAAACAGGAAGAAACGTGTAGCCTGACTATATCTGACGTGAAAAAAATACAACTACCAACAAATGCTGTAAATATTCTGAAGGTGAACAACAGTCCAGAACAGTGTTGTCAAAAAAAGTTTGCCAGGTTTGTTTCAATACTATCAAATCTCTAAATGTAACTACACAACAACATAAGCTTTCAGAACCAATCCAGCAATGTGCAGCCAGAGACTCTGAACAAGGAAGTAAGAGGATAAATACACTGGTGTTTATCAAGAAATAGATCCAGTACGTGAGTCTCCCTAAAATCACACATTTTCACATTTCTGTGTTTGTGCCGAGTACAAACCAGCACGTGTGAAGACTAGAGTAACTAAGTTACAATTGGTCAGATAAATGCTCATCAAAAATGCTGGCCACTTTTTCTTAATTTGAACAGCTTCTTACATATTGCCTTTCTTAGGAAAATAGATTCACATTCAACTCAAAGTAACATCCTTCTAATAAGGTCACTCTAAAAAGTGTTTGAATGCAGCCCTGCCTTATATATCTGCACAAATGAGATCTAAAGTTTCAAAAAAGTTCAAGAAAAACTATTAACACTGAATGCAGTAACTTGAATACTTGCTATTAATTACTGTCTCTACGAGCAGTGGCAGAGGGAGGTGGTATGAGTTCTCATTCACTTCCTCGATAGATCCAACAGTTCCTGAATTGCAACTCATGACTTTCTGATCACAAGGTCTCCTCTATGAACTGTAACCTAAAGCAACAAAGGTGGTACACTAGTCATAACTTAATTGTGCTCACATTCAGCGAACATTTGAGAAACCGTAAATCAAATCTCCTAAAATATACAAATAGAGCTTCGCCAATCCAGCTGTGCAACCTCCGTCCAAAGGCTACATGATGCTGTAACACACGTCTCAGTGGGAGCTTTATGAGGGGAGCTCGTCTTATCAATGACTTTAAAACATTTCCCAGGACTCTCTGTATGCCCTAAACAAAGATGATTGGGCTAATATCCCTCGTCGCCTGCTACTGTGCACATGTCTTTCCGATGGGCTCCTCCTCTAGCCTGGAACCACCACATGACTCTGCACTCCTCGCTCTGACTGGGGAGAGGGTGAAAGTAGCCCCGAACCAGAGAGAGTGATGGAGAAGGAGCCTGATAAATGATCACATGCTCGGGGAGATCCGGTGATTAAGTTCGACATGGAGGGAATCCACAGAAGCCTCACAGAGAAAGAGATGTTAAGAATTGTTTACTTTTATTTGTTACAGATGAATATAGGCTCACGCTTCAGGCAAAAAGTCAAGAAAAACCGTAACATGGATGCTACCATGTTAAGGGTGTACATTAAAGTGTGACACATTAACCCTCCATCCGTTTGATTTCAGTTTTGTACACACCAAACTTGTGATTATCAAAGAAAATGGGGCCAATGTTTGCTCTCTCGCCTGTATTTGCTTCCACGTCTGTTACAGTCAAACTTTGACCTCAACTAATATCAATTAGATTCACAGCGCTGATTACATTCTTCTGCTATTGGTTCTGCAGGTCTCGACAATTTGTTTTACCCTGGAAGACGTGGAGAGGCTTCAAAACCTAAAAGAAGGGCCCGACAAAGCTAGGAAGCATTGGGACTGGATAGAGGGAGGACGTGGGTTAGAGGGTGGAAGGGGCAGAGAGGGGGGGGAAGCAGAGTATGGTCCTCAGGGCTCTTTTCCACAGAGGCGTGTGACACTGGGCCTTTGAATAAATGCAGTGTGTGCTGCAGTGCCCTACAGAGGAACTGATAACACGGAAAGAGACCAGGAGGGAATCTGCTTTAACACAAGCTTTTTTAACTCTTTCCTGTGCTCCCAGTCCACTCCCCTCCATCACCAGATGCTGATTCTCTGGTGGCTCTGCCGCTTGGACAAATGCTTACTTCAGCCTAATGTTGATCAAGTGTGTGATGTAATATTTCACTTGAATCATATAGGACAGGCTGACACAGGGAACTAAATGGCCTGAATCTGATTTGACTTAGCAAAACAAAAGTTGTGGAGCAAATGGCTTGCATCTTCCGTCGCGAGGGGACACTCAAATTCCTTTGGGTAAAGTTTTGAAGAGACCTTTGGTCTGAGAGTAAAATGTACAGCCACTAATCCCAAATCCCTCCATATACAGCCAGACATATAAACAGCTAGCTGCTCAGTAAACCATCAACACTGCATGTGTTGGATCTGAAAGGAATATCTGTTTAGATAATGGTCACCCAGAACAGAGAGAGATCTGACTTTCATGGGTTACTTACCTCAGTCATAAAAAGAAAAAGAGTACAGAGAATGTAGCTATATTAAAAAAAAAGAGTCAAAGCCAATGAGAGAGCGACTGTTTTGACACTGTTCATCTTTCATAACATGGTACCAAGAAATGGAGCAGCCCTACATGCCACCCTTTGGCCCACATTGCTGATCTTCAGGTAATACATTTGAGGAAAGAACAAACTTCCTGAACTGAAGCTGTTCATCATAAAGAAATCACCAAGAAGCTAACGACGAGGCAGCGCTATAGACGTGTAACCCCTGCACGGCTGTAGTGAGGAACACAAGCAGCCAAAGCAGGTCACGTTCAATAGAAATAGAAATTGGATGGCAAACTGTCATCAGAGTTTACAGGCCAACATTGAATAAAGATACAAACTCACTGACAGTTGCTGGTGTGCACACATTCAGCCATGGTGTACATTTTACACCATTCATTGGTGCAGATATTCTGAATCGTAGCACAAAAATAGATCAGTATTTTGGAGATCTAGCTGAACATAATATGAAGTTCACCTTCCACAACATACTGTAATTCTTATCTTGATTAATAAGCCCTTAAAAACAACTTGTGTGCGCTTAATCCTTGTATTTTTGATGTGTATATATACCATGAACAGGTCTAAAATGTTAACTCAATAGTTAGTGACTTGCTTGTTTAGCATTAAAAGGAAAGGCTTACAGTACATGTCGGCTTTAACATGTCCGACAGAGGGAAAGCTACATTGTGTGAAAACAGGGGCTCATTTGAATTTGCTCCACTTCAGACGACAGACACCGTCGGGTGGCTAGCATAGCTACCACAGTGACATTTGTTTCCATTTGCATAGACAACCGTTTGTGTTGGTGCTTTATTTTTCCATAGGCCCACTGTTATCCTAAGTTACAGCAGGGAAATATTTTACAAAAAGAAAAGTATGCTTTGATGAGAGTACAGGCAAGCAAAGCTAAGCCATGCGGTTTACATAAGAAGTCAAGGGGGAAATGGTTGTCTTCAAAAACATACAAGTCATAAAGAAAAATGCAAAGGAAAATCTACTCCGTAAAAAACTTTTGGAAATGTAGCTAACACTTCCAGGCCCATTTTGTTGTATGGAGGCATTCATATTAATGATCCATCTTGTCATGTGACTCTATATTCCATGTGAGTACACCAACAAACTATAATCATACAGGAAGAAATCCAATACATGATCACATAGAGGAGACACCATCTTCTCCACCTACAGCACCTTTAAAAGACTCATGACTCAGGGGCTGGCAGCTATAGTTCTGATGCTAGTCGCCTTCCTATTTCACTAGCCAGACACAGCCCGCCCCGAACTATGCTATCACATCAACTTATAATGTCCAATAAAGTTATATCATTTGATAAACAACCATATTTGTTCAATTGATACCACAAAAACATGACAACAAATGATAAGGTTGAGTCAAGCCTTCATGAAAGAGGGCACTGAACATAGCAGAGATTTGGGATTAACAAATAAAGGATTGTTTGAATGACCTAAAGTGTGTGAAGAATTTAAAATTCAGAGATTAGTTGGTTTCAGAAAACCTTCTTAAAAGAAAACGTTTTTAACGAAAAGTTGCAGCCAATAAAAAGTTAGTCTAGTGACTCATCTCCATGGTCATATGCAGTCAAGCATTTTAGCAACACTTTGATATGGTCTAAGTAACGTCATATGACAAAGTAATAGGAGCAAACGATTAGTTGCATAGTTGATGAGTCAATTGAGAGAGAAATATTTCAATAAACCGATATAACTTTTAAGCAAAAACTTTATTTAACTTTCTATTTGACACATTTGAATGTAACCACTTTGGCTTTGGGATCCTGTGATAACATGTATCCCAATTGTCATGTATCTATCACTCTTTCCATCTAAATATATACAAAGCATGTCAATCAGGGAAATGAGGAAGTCCGAGAATATTGTCCTCTTCTGTTTCCCATCCACGGCTATAACAATTACTACATCATATTGCCATGTATTGCACATAATGCGGATCAATGAGAAACGGTTTCCCGGTTAGATAAATGATCTTGGTTCACCATGACATCATCTCTCACAAAGTTTCCAGGTAAAACATACTTCCACATTTCACAGCGGCGCCAACAGGTGAAAGCCACAGGTTAGTGATTGGCCGTGTTCCCGCTGTATTGGGTATCATGCCTGGTGGCACTAAGTGACAATGTAGTGGTGACACTGACGGCACAAGTGAAGCCTGAGACTGATGACAAGCACAGACACTCCAAACAGAGCCATGTTGTTCGTTTGGCCTGGCCCGGCCTGGGAACTCTCCCCATGGCCCGACCCTCACACAGCATCCACTGCTGCCCTGTTAACACTCTCACTGTGGGCCCTGTCAGGGAATGATCACCCAAATCCTTTAAATGGATATTCTGGTGATGTAAATAAAGTAGCTGAGAGGGAAACATTATGCAAAGATGTAAGATAGCAATGCAAACACTAACCCACTTTAAAGACAAAGCAGTGAAGGGATGGTAGGGATAAACCGGAATATGACCTCGACTTTGAGGCCTAGTTATAAAAGTCATATTCCATATTGTGGCAAAAGTAATATGTATTCATCTGATTCTGCAACAACCGCAAACTTTACTCAATAGTGTCCCAAAGACAATAATATAAGCTGCAGCAAATGTTATCGTCCCTATTCCTTCAAATCAAAATGTCTTAAAACCGAAGCTTCCATCTTGAAATTACTCGCTTTCAATAAAATGAATTAATAGATTTGAAAAATGTTGATACATTTCCATTTTCAAAATATTTTGTTTACAATATTAGAAAACAAAAAATATGCAACAAATCCACAAACTGGAGAAGCTAGAAATCAGGATATTTGGCATACCATACAGTTACTCAAAAAGTTTCCAAGATAGTTGCTGATTATTGACTTATGGAAGAACAAACCAATAGTTTCAGATCTAAAGGACAATATTTTGTATTTTAAAAGAAAACAAATGTGTTTGCAATTGCTCTGGGATCATTGTCGACTCCAATACAACCAACAGCAAAAGTTCAGATCAATACTCCAAAAAGAGACGAACCCAGTACTTGATTAATACATGATCACGTGTTAATAGTTCCCATAGAAGGCCAACTGTTTTAACAACGAATAAATACAAAGTCAGTCTTCAAATAGTGTATCTACAGCTCGGTCGTTCCTGTGTTGCAATGCTCCACAGCTGTTGTCAAACAAGTAACACTTTCAAAATTATGTAAAACATCACCTACATTTCCAGCACATGACCTCGCACTATCGAATGCCTGATCCCATACTGAAGAGAATCCCATGTGCTCCAACTCGCCTCCACATCCATACAGTACATCTGCTCCGGCTACAAAAGGCGATCAAACCTTTGACAAGCACTTAAATCATCTAACTGCTGATTCACACAAGTACGTTTTCATTTCCATTTAAAACCATATAACTCCCAGGAGAAAAAAAACTATGCCCTCTGATTTGTTAAAGAATAGAGGCAACATTAGGTCTGTTATAGGAAAATTGCATCTGCCATCATTGAGCTCTATCAGCAAGATCTACATTGACGTAAAACAAAAACGCTCTGGTCACACATCATCCAACACCCACACAATTAGTAAAGACAAAATAAGCACATATGTACTACCACTCATATCCACAAACAAACTTTATGAACGTCTTACCTGCGAGTAGTCAAAGTCGGAGAGGGGTGCTATGCTTTTGATGTATTCGATTCTGAATTGGTCCTCTGGGTTGGCTAGCGGGACAGGGGGTATTAAAGTGCTCATCGCAGACACTATAGTCTACAAAGCAGAAGTTATGGGAGAAAACAAACAAACAAAAAAGCATTAAGAGGGGTGAATACATGAAAAAAGGCCTGTATAATAATAATCAGTACAATGTGATTGCAGTTGATGTAACAACAGAGACGTTGACCCCATTCAGGAAGTGATACAGATCAAACTTACCACTATGGCATCCTTCACGTTTTTCCGAATATCTTGGATTTTCTGTTTCTTTTCTCTGCATGGGGAGAGAGTAGATGTGCAGGGCAGGAGTTACGAAAACATCAACCGAAGCAAACCACAAAAGATTAATCAAGCTAGTAATAAATAAGAATAGTGGTTGACTGTATTCTTATAACATGTATACATACATTACAGGTGTCCAAGTTGGACTATGCACCAGGTAACAAGGAAATACACCATGGTGTTCAGTCAAATGCTAAAGTAAAGGAATATGAGGTGTTGTAGTTATGCTTGTCTTCATTTTATGTATCTTAAAAAAATGCTAGATAATGCCTCCTATGCTCTTAAAATCCAGCCTCCATGTTACATATACAGTGGGCTTTCATACAGTTACAGGACTCTTGACATGTACTAGGCCTGTTTAAAAAAGACCACTGGTAAGATCAATGCCATGCAAGGCCTTGCAGCAAAACAAATCATCAATAGGCCTGTGTCGATCACAACCTTTCACCCTCTCTTACATGAAACAGGAAACGGTGAATTATTTGGCATCTGTGTGACACTGAGATCATCACATATGTATGATAACTGTACATGTACACGAAAAAAAGGAGGAAAAGGCAGAGAGACAGAGAGAGGAGGGGGGAAAGATATTAGCTGCTTTGCATGGGATACTGGGCCCAACAGGCGCTGCAGTGCCTGGGGAAAATCCATTCACAGGCCTCCATAGTGTTATTCATTAGGAGGGAAGCCATAAGCATTAATATGTTTTTTTAAGGCGTTAATGTCGCTATGTTATATTAAAAAAGAAAGCACTCACTCCGCGTTGAAGCCGTTGACGTGTAGAATCCTCATCTGCTTCACAATGGTGCTTTTTCCGGACTCTCCCGCACCTTTCGACCAAAGAAACACATGAAAATATCACCAACCACGAACAGGCGACATCCGGGTTATCGTTAAAACACATACATGTTTTTTGGAAATGAAGCCTTCCATCAATATCCACCCCCATGACATATTATTATTGCAAGCGCTGTCAAATGGGGCTACGTGTTCGGTAAACGAAAAGGGATTAGCTTTCAGATAGCCATCAACCTTACCCAGTAATAAGAGCCTGTGTGTGGCTTTATACGCTTGTCTTTCCTTTTGCAACTGTTTTTCTATCTTTTTATTCGCCTCTCGTTGTGCCTTTTCGTCGATGCGTTGATCTTCAGTCTTGCTGTTGCCCAAACAACCCATCTTCCGTCGCCCTAACCCCCTTCCTTGTGGAATCGTAAAAAAAAAATTATATATAAAAAAATATAAAATAACACTCGAGTTGATTCTGCGGTTTAAAAATAGCAATACTGTAAAATAAAAAAAGGAAAAAAAAAAATCTCTGCGAGTAGTCTCCGTCGTAAGGGGAGAGGAATATGTTCCCCCGTTACAATTCCGCTTTTAGCCGCAGCCAACCGTCATCCAAACCGTGTGTCAGTGTACAAACCGACGGACATTAATGGCTCGGTTTTTACAAAGAAATATCAAAAATACATATAAATAAAGAAGAGAGAGGGTTTCTCAATTTCTGGGAATCCAGTCAACTGTTCCTATCGCGTCTCTCCAACCCCTCTCTTCTCTCAGTGTTTTTTTTCTATCTGAATTTCTATCTGTCTCTTTAACTCAGCACTGCCTCTCTCTGTGGCTCCAGGAAGTAGCCGTGGACCGTGGAGGTGGAAAACAAACTAACAGCGTTAAACTGTAACATTAACAACTCATACTGATATAGCATTTTATAACTTGTGTGAAAAAAGGGAGAGGAGCCATTCCCGATTTAGTCCGTCGCTATTCTGCTATCAAACTAAACGGCAAAGGGGGTGGAGGTGGAAACCCGGACGCCTCTGTCAGTGTGCTGGTTTAACAGAGGGGCTGGGTCTCTCTTCTTCTTCTTCTTCTTTCGTCTTCTTCTTCTTCTTCTCTCTTCTTCTTCTTAGCTTCGTCTATTCATTAGTCTTGCATTCTCAGTTTCTTCTTCTTATGTCTTCTTCTTATTCTCTCTTCTTCTTACTTATTCTGGTCAGTGAGGTTTGGCCACTGACCCAACTGGCAACCTATTTACAGTGTGTGTGTGTGTGTGTGTGTGTGTGTGTGTGTGTGTGTGTGTGTGTGTGTGTGGTGTGTGTGTGTGTGTGTGTGTGTGTGTGTGTGTGTGTGTGTGTGTGTGTGCACTGGGCTTTACCTATCTGTAGTTTACACATTACAGGCCTGGGGGCCATCATTGTAGTCCTTGAGAGAATGAGGACTACTCGTGCGTGTTTGAGGAAGTACTCGGATCATTTACTTAAAGTGAAACAACTTCAATGTGCACTAACGTAGATACAACTAAAACAAAACAAACAAAACCTTCTGTTGTGTAAAGTAACCAAGTACATTTAATCAAGTACTGTACACTTTTCAGGGACTTGTGTTTACTTGTAATTAAGTACATTTACAACTTTACTTACTGAAGTGCAAATGTAAATGTTCTTTCTCTTTATACATTACAGTCAGTGAGAGAATGAGGAGTACTCGTACGTATTTGATGAAGTACTCGGATCATTTACTTAAAGTGAAATAACACCAATGTGGCATAATGTAGATAAAACTGTTGGGCACAGTGGTGTGAAGTAACTAAGTGCATTTAATCAAGTACTGTAGGCTACTTAGGTACAATTTTCAGGGATTCTTTCCCTACTTTGTACTTCTACCTCACTACAATTCATGGGTAAATATTGTTATTTTACCCCACAAATGTAAATTTACACCCTTCATTTATGTAGTAACTTTGCAGATATAGATGAATGATAAACAATAAGAACAATTAAATAAGATGGATTAAACTCACAAGCTACCCTGCAGTATAAAAAGTCAGTTAAACTAGCTGCACCTTTAGCAGCTTTGCTAAACACATCAATAATAATAACAAATATAATATATATATGATTGTGAAATGGGCCAATCAGCATAATGAGTACTTTTACTTTTTGTACTTGAAGTATATTTTGATGCCAATACCTTTTTTTAAATTTTATTTCATTCTGCAATTCTGGTGTAATATTACAGAAGTAGGCAACAAAATATACGTATACTATTAAAAGTAAATGTATTCGTTATGCAGAAAAGGGCCATTTTAGAATATTAACTATTACAGGCATGTCAATGTTGCAGATGGTAAAGGTAGAAATAGTTTTAAATACTTGATACTCTGCCGGTAGCTTAATCTATAATAATTCAACATAATTGCCTAGCTGATTTGTATTAAGGGGCAGTAACAATCTGAATCTGCAAAGTTAATTATGTTGTCGAATAAATAGTGGGGTAAAAAGTACAGTATTGGAGTAAAAGTACAAAGGAGCATAAAATGGACTCAAGACTAAAGTATCTCAAATTGAGCTTAAGTTAAGTACTTAGTTTCATTACATGACTGAATACCACCATTTATAAATACTAAATATAAATACAATTTAATTAACATTTTGATGTGATAGATTGACCTACCCTGCAGCAGGAGTGGAAGATCTATAGTAATAAGAAAGTAAAAGTAAGTATGCTCTGGTGTACACGTACTTACTTTTATCCTTTTGCGTGATATTTATATTCAAATGATTGTTTTCACTTTGTTGTATTGCCTAATAGTGAAGGTAAAACTACAGTAAAGGATCCGAGTACTTCTATTTCTGCAGGAAAGACAGTGAAATAACCAAACTTATCTTAATGTGGGACTTTCTATTTTAGGCTGCTTCAACAACCATTAAAGCATCCCTTACCTGGCAGAGTTGGCATGTAGACATAGATGTATTAAAGTAATAGATTATGCATCATGCAAACCCTTTACAAAAATGGATTCAATCTTTCATCTGCTTATGTACCCTTGAGCAAGATGCAGAGACCCTGCAACACTGTACTGGCATGAAACGAGTATTCCCCAAACTCATACAAAATACCAAGGCTGTGTAGTATGGCGTCTTACTTAAGAGTGTTCTGATACTATAGGAAATAAAATGTGCATTATGTTTCAGTATGCCTTCATAAAGTCATAATATATCACTATGAACTAAAGACTAGAGCAGCAAGTCAGCTAAGTGATTATTTATCATTTTTCTATCAAAAATGGCCAAAATATGCTGTTTTTATAGCCTTTCAATAATATGGACATATTTCTGATTAAACTGAATCTTTGTATTTTTGGCTGATAAAATTACGAAAAACTTAGTTGCCGCTCTACTAAAAACAACCACAGGACAAATGATTTGTCATAGGGGCCCTTCATTTAGGAGTTAGTCAATTATCTTACTTTATTTGCGATGTTTTTATTTCATGAGTTTATGCACCAGGACCACTACACTCCAGTAGTGCAAGTCATGCTTCAGCCGATAAGGAGAAAACTGTCACTGTTGTGAGTTTTGTCTGACATTTATGTTTAGCTTGCTGTGGCTTTGCTCTAAACTAGGCCAGTATGGGGTGTGGGTTTGTACAGGTTTGTCTTTACAGTAACCAACATTGCACTTTAGTTACACACTACCATTGTGTGCTATTGGAGTAAGCAGAAACTGATATATTGTCCTTATCCATGTCAGTATGTGTGGGACAGAGAATTAAGCCTTTTTCATTCAAGAGCAACTGGTATAGTTAGTAGGCCTGCCTTAGCAATAAAGCTAATGCTAGGCTAACATACAACACAACACTTTGTATTGAGGTCAGAAACAAAGTTATATATGTTCTGTACTGTCTGCTATGAAAAACACCCATAGATCACCTTCGAAGCATGAGGCGACCGTGAATGATTATGTGTGTAACATAACAAGGAGTGTGCTGTTATTGTCTCCATTATGCAAACACAAAGCAAATACTAGTTTAATGTAGTGAAATGAGTGCAACAAAGTTGTGTGGCATGCAAATCACAACTGGAACCCTCACTTCACCTTTAGTAGTGTGAAAATATTAAAACCACCAACCCCTCCACACCCACATTATAAAAGAAACCCAGTCTCCCTGCCTCAGAAAGCAAGGTCAAAACAAGAAACTGGCCCACATCACTCTCTAGTGGTGAGAGGCAGAACCACACACAGCGCCCTGTGAATTCAACAGAATCAGGTTTTGTTGCATAAGTTGTCAACTTTTTAGGAAGAAGTATCTTTTTTTAATGTTTAGCTTGCTGTGGCTTCCTCTTAACTAGACTTTAAAAAAGGGTGTGTTTGTTTTAAAGATTGGTTGAGGTTAATCTGATTTGAAATGAATCTGCTAAAGAGGAGAAAAGTAACTCTGTGCCAACAATCTGAGTTTAAGATGTGTATGTTTGAGCTAGATTTTATGACAGTACATCCAATTTGGAGGACATTCATGGTTCAGTTTGCAACCTACATAAGTGAGGTGTGGGAACTTGGAGCATCATGTTTAAATATGCTCAATGGAGGAAGGAGTACTTAGGTAAAATAATAAATAATAATACAAAATATATGACATTACTCGCTTAAAATAACTTTAATGGTGCAGCTGGTAAAGGATTCAAAGGTGTATTTTAACTTCTGTATTGACCTAATAATTATATACTTCTTAACAAAAAATCTAAATGCATCACTTAACAAAAAGCCTAAAGTTGCATACAATGACAACAATCAAGTAAAGACCAAGTATCTCAAATGTTTACTTAAGTGTGCTACTTGATTTAATTAACTTAGTTACATTCCTACACTGCATATACTGATATTTAACTGTTAACAGCAATTTGCATAGAGATAATATTGTATTCTTCAATGAGAAAGAAGGAGTATGTGTTTTTATACACATTTTTAACAACGTCAATTTATTTGTTGGGGGTAAAACCACATCAAATAGAACATATTATTTAAAAGCAGATTATTTGTATGTCTTCCAACTTGTCTAGAGCTTTAAACTCTCATCACAACTTGTGTAAGTAATAGTTGGAAGTTATCTCTCATGATTAATGTCTCTGTCAGTATGTGTGCATGTGTGCAGTGTTGGAAAGTGTTTAAAGTAAACACAGCGATACTAAGACCTAAAAATACTCTATTGCAAGTAAACTCTGTTTTCAAGATGTCTTTACTATTCTCAGCCTGATAGTGGCCTGTACTGCAAAATGGAAACCACAAAGGCCAGTTTTCCTTTTGGCGTTTCTGCAAAATGATTGCATTCTAATGAAAACATTAAATACATTGCCAGGTAAAAAAGTGTTTTGCCAGTGAACTGTTACAATAAACCATTAAAGTGTTATTTTCCATGTATAAATCTTCCATGTTCTTTCAATAGCAGCGGCTGTATTTGAAGCATGTACTGTAAAAACAAGGCAGACATCCAAATGATATCCAGCTAAAATTAGCCTCTCTGGTTCTTTCTTTTTTAGCTGCTGAAAAGGACCTTTATGGCACTCTCTTAAGCGGCAGAGGCTCATGAGAAAGACTAATTCATACAGTAAGCAAAAAACCTGGAGAATAAACACAGTCCAATGTCCTTGCAGTCCTTCTAGTGTGGTGTGGTCTGCTATCAGTATCATAAATGTGATAATTCATACTCCAGTACATCCTGTTGCTCATTACACGAACCTGGAACTGTGTTAGTAGCAAAGTTCAGCAATGGTCAATGATAAAACCCAATTCAGAACAAAGCAAAGTTCACCTTAGCCTACTGGTATTGAAGGGAAGGGCTCTACAGTATGCACCGGTGAGTTAGCTTTCTTTGAAATACATGGCTTCACATTCAAAAAAATGCCACAAAAAACAAACAAATTGTGAAAATCAGTGACTTTAAACTGGCTATTCATTGGCCCGTCTGCCTCGACTCTAGCGAGTGCACGTCATTGTTCGCAACCTGTTGTTCAGGCTCGTGAATGGTGATAAGGCTGAGATATGAAACAGCAAGTTAAGGCTCCTAGGAAAGCTGTAGCAGATATTATCAAAGGCCTGTAGCAAATCTGATCCAGGAGACCTAACAATGAAGTCACTTCCTTTCCACGAAATAACCAGAACTTACATTCTAGGTAGTGTATGTAAATCTATAAATAGGAATTCAGATTTATAAATCAGTTATTTATCGCAGTTTTACAAGCATTTTAGGCTTATGGTGCCTTTAAATAGGACAGCGTTTCACAAAGTAAAGTCCATATTAGGTAGAATGAGGCTGTGGCTCAGTGGAATAGTGTGCTGAACTTTGAATCAGGGGATAGCAAGTTCGAGTCCCACAGTGAGCATGTCGTTGTGTCCCTGGGCAAGACACTTCGCCCCAAATTGCTCCTGTGGGGATTGTCCACAGTACTGACTGTATGTAAGTCGCTTTGGATAAAAGCGTCTAACAAGTGACATGTAATGTAATCTTAACTGATAAGATATATAGCATGTAATGTACTTGACTTGAACTCTACCCTATTTAGATTAGCATTAAACATTGTGCTTCACTTTCAAAGACAAATTAACTACCTTGATTTATGTAATATTGAATAGGCTTCTAAAATACTTAAATATGAGCCTGGACTTTTTGGGGCCCCTAAGATAAAAAGATAATATATCACAATATCAGTTAACCTGGCAACATTTGAAATAAATAAGAGAAGTACTCATGCTCTCTCAAATGTATATATATATATAATAAATAGAGCACAATGTTGAGCCATTAAGGTAGTAAAAGCGACAACGTTATACATCGAAAAGCCTTAAGGTCTAACTCTACAAAGGACAGCGGGCTCAAGCTTTATTTCTGTCTTGTTCTGTCTTTCTAAGGGACCCAAAAGTTTTGTATCACATTCAATGTCTATTATTTAATTATGATGTTAATAAATCAATTGGTTGTATTTAAAATGTAAAAAATAAGTATAAAATGCCTGTCAAAATGTTTCCAAAATCATGTAAATATATTAATATTTGAGAAGTTGGAATCAGTAAAGGTTTGGCACCGTTACTCTAAAATTGACTTAAAACTGATTACCAAAATACTATGGCTAATTCATTTCCTACAGATAGACGAATTGCATGTAGTATTTTCAGCTCTATAATATATATATATGTATATAAGCCTGTGAGAGATATTTACTGTCTGTTACTCATGTCTTACAAAATAAATCAGGCCACTTTTTTTAAAACTTATGTTTAATAAAGCTTTGGTTTACTGCACTTACTTAGGATTGGGGAAAGGTCATAATTACTTTTGCATTACTCGAACAGTCCTATCTTTCAGAAATAAAATTAGTTATATAATCAGTAAATGATTTCATTGTGATTGTCAAGGAAAATAGTTATGTCATTTCTGAATCTTAAACGCTCTGTATTTGAAAACAAAATCTTATGCAATGCATTTTTTTCTCTATTATATACAAACTACCAGAAATGTGAGAGGTGAACTACAGTATAGGATACCAAATGTGATTCCATAATAAAATATTTCCAAATGTTAATGAATAAAAATGCCTCAAATGATGGCTTCCAGCTCCAGCACCAGCTGAAGTGTCAGCCCACTTAGGATAAACATTAGCTCCTTATGGCTATCGTTACTCAACTAAATACCTGCAGCAAATACAAACAGATAAAGTGACCCAGATTAGCTAGCATACGTTGCCTTGAAATGTAACACTATTTGAAAGGTGTCCACTTTCCAAGGAACACAAACCACCTCTGGCATGCAACAAGAGTCCTACTGGAGACGTGGAGGGTATAAAGTCTCGAAAAGCCTCTCAAGGAAACCAAAAGTGTCTGGTGCTGAGACTACTGCGTTTATCAGGAATAAATCATTCGGACACTAAGGAAGGCCGCCAAATGTCATGATATGCTGAAATGACACAGGTCACACAATATATGTAACTGTAATTTATGACACTTCCCTGTGTGACTTTATTAGGATGAGCCACTTCTTCCTGTGTGTGATTAGTGACAACTGTTTACTCGTGAAATTTAACAAGCAGTCGTTTATTATAAACACAAAACAAATATATAATATTACTTTGGTAAAAGTAAAGCAAATACATGCAATGTGTTTGAAATACAAATGTAAGATACTTTACTTGAGTATTTACATGTTATGCTACTATACTACACCTCAGAGGGATATATTGACAGTCATTTTAAATACATTTATTTGAGCAATTAGTTACTCGTTATGTTGCAAATTCAGACTGCTAACAAAATCCTATTATACATTTTGATGTATTACACTTACTCCAAATGTGGTGATTTTTTAAATGTTGATGTGTGATAAAGTGAAAGATGAGAAGAAGTATTCAAAAATAGCATAACCATAAACACCTGCTGTACACCTAAAACATAGCCGTGATATTAATCAAAAACATGTAATGAATGCAGGACTGTTTCTTGTATTGCAGTATTTTCACAGTGCAGGTTTAGTCCTATAACTTATGTAAACAATTAGAATACTTCCTCATTAGGATAGCTTTGATACAACTTAAAGCTCCTATTTCTGATCAAGACTTTCTCTTTAAAAAGGTAAAGCATTGACCTTTTGAAAAGTAATGTATAAGCATATAATATAGACATGGTTACTTTGTGTATGGTAAAAATAAACAACAGGGTAACCGTGTAGAGAGCTCTGGCCTGACTGACACATCCATCTAGAACTACAATGACATTTCCAGGAACAATTATGTGTTGCTAATGACCAATATCTGAACAATTACTTAAACTATCAGCAGATTCCAGTAAGGCAATAAAATGTATGACCACAAAGAGACACACGCCCTATAATTCATATAGACCCAAATAAACCGATAAGGGCTTCAACTAAAGATACTTTTATTATGAATTAAATAAAAGGGGTTGTTATTTTTTTATCGAATTATAATCATTTACTTGATAAAATGCTAAAAATCAAACCAAGTGCCAGAGTCCTAACTGATGATTTTAAAGTGATTATTTATGACAGTATGGCTATTTAGCAGCTATGATAAATACCTTCATTTGTACTCAAATTCAAAAGCAAGCAATTCTTTACATATAGAATGTAAAGCTGTAATCAGGGAGTGTTTCTTCGTCCAATTAATGATCAGGATTGGAATCAATCGGTTTGTGGATTAATTCATCATTTTAAGAACTGAAGCTCATTTTCCCACAACAATAAAAATGTTTTTACCTACTCAACTTAATAAAATATCCACCTACACTTCACAGCATTTTACTATAATATCTACCACACAGTACATTTATTTGTTGAAAAACTAAACTGTAAATGTTCAACAGTAAGTCAGTTATTTGTTATCTCTACTACTAGATTGACGGCAGTTTTGTCAAACTAAACTACACGCAATTTTCATCAGAAATACTATACTATAGATTTTTTCAAAGTAAACATAGGCAAAAGCTAAGTGGTCTAACCTTCATATGTGTATACTTTAGCCAACTAAATGATACCCACTTTAAAACTATACAACACTCAACTATGGTATAGCCCACAATGAGTTTTTTAGTCCTGTATTTTATACTATAAGCCGAATCCTTACTTCCAGGGTTAAAACTAAAAAGGACAAGTTGTCTCCCTTTATGTTTGTTTACTAAAGCCACCTCTTAATGACACTTCACAAAATTGCAAGCCACTACAGTCCATATAGTATGCATCTATTTCATAAGGCTATTTCTCATCTGTTGTTGTCATATACTATAGACAACACAATCTTATTCTACTATACTCATCATCAGTGTAAACATGGCCAAATAGGCAGCTAAGTGCTCCCTCTATTTGAATACTAAAGACAACTAAGTGATATTTTTCTACAATACTCTACAACACTCAACTCTGCTACAGGCCACAACACGTTAGGCCTACTATATAATCCAAATGTTCAGAGTAATATTTAACAGGATACGTTTCTCTTAATACCTGTATACTTAAGCCACCTCTCAATGACACTGCACAACATTACAAGCCACTAAACTCTATAATACTACATACATTTCAAAAGGGTATTTCTCATCTGAAGTCAAATAATCTCTACTATACTACTCTATACTATAATATAATATACTACTAAATATGTCCCAAAAGACAACAAAAATGGTCTCTCTACACATGTGTTTACTAAATCCACCTCTCAATGACACTACACAACATTACAAGCCACAATCTCTACTATACTACATTATCAATCTATTTCAAAATGCTATATCTGAAGTCAAATAATCTCTACTATAGCCTACTATGCTATGCTATGCTAAACACTCAGAGTAAATATGGCCCAATACACCAAAACTAAGTGGACTCTCTGCATATGTTTGGACTACACTATTATATTACATTGCACATGTATTTCGACAGGGTATTTGTCATATGTCATACAGGCTACTGTACACTACACCTTACTGTTCTCAGGGTAGGCATTGCCCAATAGCCACATGCTAGGTGTTTTCTGTAAACCTGTGTTTAGCTACTGGTCCCTTCTGATGTCCTACAACATTATTAATTGGCTTTTCCTCATAATATCAAGTATGATAAACAGTAAGAGCAGCCCCAGAGACATCTTCCTCATCTGTCACTGCCAGCCGCAGGGGGTAGTCTTCACCCAGCCAACAGATGTGGTGGCAATAAGGCCTCGCCAGAGTAGTGACATAATTTTTGGAAAGGCCAGTACGTTTTTGTTTCTAATAATAAAACAGCTTGGTGGTCCAACAATAGAGAGGCACCTACCGAGCAGCAGCAGCCGATGCGTCTGTTTGTACTCCCGTTTGAGCTCCTTCAGCGCCCTGTCAATATTCTTACTGACTTTCTTCGCCTCCTTCTCGGCCTCCTTCTCCTCCACCAGCAATTTGTCCCAGTTTTTCTGCTTTTGGGTGCTAGTCTTTTGCAGCAGCTGTAAGCGTCGGCCACGGTCCTTCCCTGTCCCCTTCCCGCTGCCTCCCCCACCACCACCGCCTCCTCCTCCGCCGCCTCCGTTCTGTATGAGCACACCGTCTGTACCGGTGTCTCCACGGCGTTGCTCCGGGAGCCTGGCCGGGTCCCCGGGGCGCACCGGGCCGCGCAGCGCCGAGGTCTCCCCGCATCCCCCGGTGTCCTCCGGGCGAGCTCCACCGGCGCGGGTCGGCACGGCGGCGGCGTCCGGAGGCTGGTCCGAGTCCGAGGTAGCGTTGGAGATAGAGCCGCTCAGGTCCCCGAAGAGCCGGGGACGCAAACTGTAGCACAGCCCCATGTTGAAACCAATATTTGTCTGTGAATGTGATTTTTCATAAATTAAAATATCAAAAAAATCGCAGTTGCGCCAGCAGCCCTAGCGAGCCATCGTCACATTGGAGCTCCAGCGGTGCGATTTAAGTCCGAAATTGAGCCGAAAATGTGAATGAATTATGCTCCGACATTTGCTATATGTCATTTTGCATTTTCCCCAGTCAGCCTTTGCTTCGTAGTTAGTGGATCACCTGATCCTTTAGTGGACACTGCGGGTCCATCTTACCGTAAGTAACCAAAAGCACAACCTTGGAAAAAATCGCGACTATCCGCTGCGCAGACAGTCAACAATCTGACTGCACAGTTGTTAGGTGCAATGCACGGCGCGTCACGGTACTACAGTATGGCCATTTCGAGAATGCTGGTCATGATTTTCATTCCTCACATTGCATGCCTGCATACCTAAAGACACCTCCTGCCCGATAGAGAATGAACATGATCTATTTGATATCACTGTTTACGCACAGTCATGCTCTTTAAATATGTTCTAATATTTGAATGTATTCAAGATAATATTTAGAATTATAACACATATCATTACAATAATCAAGGCATTATTGTGTCAATTAGACCTTTTAACGTTTAATGGCTTATATATATATATTTTCATGCTTTTTCAGTATGTTATTCTTATCCATGCGAGTTGTTTCCTACATTCCCATAATCCAAGTGTTATTTACCAACATCTAAATATAATAGGCCTATTTTTAGCCGCAAAGCAGGTCAAGTGTCGCTATAAAAAGACTATTATGTGGATGATATATCTGGTCTTCAAATTGGGGTCCTGGGATATTTTTAAGGGGCTGTGGGTCGCTCTCATGTGGTCTTAGCAATAACATAAGCTGTTTTTTTTAGCATTTTGCAAAGAAAATGCAGAAAACCCCACTTATATTACATTTAAATATATAGTATTTTGTTGATTTTCTTTGTTCAGCCTCCCAACAGCAGTCTGCTCACATACACTGTGACTGCTTTACAAAACAATGATATTTTAATAAGATCTAATTACTAAGGGGTCTAAAAAAGGTAGGTTACAAGGATTACAAGGACCAATGTCACAATCAGATGCAGGTTTAAAAATGAACCACCAGATGGAGCACTATATTGTAACATAAAAGTTAAACAATAGAATATCTCTGGTGAGTAAATGTGTATTAATAGTAACAAGGTCAAGCTTTTGATACACTAACATCAGACCTAAAAAAAAAAAGTGGCAACTGACGTCATTGCAAAAACACCAAAACAGCTGTTAAAAACAACAAAACAATATACAGATAATTGTATTTAATTGTATTTTAATGTTATTTAATATACTTCATACTATTTCAGGTCCTTCACAGTGCACACTTTTGTAGATAATAAGTATTATTTGTATTTCCTTTTATTGTGGAAGTCTCTGCGTTGCCTAGGAGACAGGAAACTACTCCTACAAAGCTAGCAGCATCTCTTCATCACCTCCATCAGCACGGAAATGCCTCCCATGGTACGTCAGTTTTAGTTCATTTAAAGTTTTAAATATTTGGTTAAAACAGCAACACCAACATGACGTGTCTGTAAGATATAATGGCTGAACATCAAGGCTTGTCAGTCGTTTAATGTTAGCTTATTTAGCTCTTTAGCTTCAGTCCTAGGCTACTCTTATGCAGGCCTGCTTGTTGTTTGCTAACTAGCCACATGATGCTACATGATAACGTTTTCAGACACCGTGATTTTAATGGTTTAGAATTCAACGTTTTGTAGCTTGTGATGTACTGGTATATATTATCAATCAGCATCATTTTGTTTTGAAAGGAGAGAGAAAAACAACAACATGTTAAGGTATTTATTCAGTACAGTATAATTAGGTTAGCCCAGTGTTCACTTAGGGACCATCAATACATAACCATTTATATGACACAAACCACATTTATTTAAAAAAACATTTCAACGTGTTTGCTTGGACGTTAAGCAAACATAAATAAAAAGTACAAATTATGCTTACAAAATATAATAAATGTGTCTTCTGTAGAAAACATTTTTTGATTACTGGTGTGTCCTGATAGTCGTGAATATTTTAATAGAAGATTTGTTCAGCTTTCAATAGCTTACATGTCATATGATCCAGTGACTCCAAATCAATGCATCATTGTATTACTACATGTAGGAGATTGTATATTGTATATCTATAATAGGCAAGTAGACATCTATTTGTATTGGATTTTAGTGTACATTATTTTTAATATACATATTTTTAATGAAAAAAGAGCACCTTTTTAATTGAAAACGTTTTGATCATTTCAATAGCTTCCATGTAATGTGAACTTTTTACTCAAATTAATGCAGACTTGTAGCACTACGCTGGACGAGTATGACACTTATTTTTACTTAGTATATCTTGATACCTTTCTACTTTGAGCTAAGTAAAAGATCTAACTACTTCTTCCACCATTGACAAAATGTGTCACCATGTGTCCTACTCCTATTTTGAAGTGGACTTGATGAGTGCTCTCCTGTGAGCCTGTTACCTGGCACTTAATCACATGTCAGCTCTAATCCCCTCGCAGCCCTTCCTCTGTCTGCCGTCAAGGCTTAGCTCAGGATAGATGAGACACATGCAGCCGGCAGCGTCACTTTTCCACTTGCCCTCGCCAGGTAAACCTCCACCTTCCTTAATCACCCACCTGCAGAGAGAAAGGTAAAGGATGAGCACTCGTGTTTTATTGCTGAGTCTTTGAGTTGCCTCAGAGTAGCATAGGTGTCTGTTGATCTGTGGAGGGATGTTACTGTGCTTACGATGACCAACTGTTGGCCTGTGTGGGACTGTCCAGGCTCCTCGCTGAAGGAGAGGCAGGGCTCTCTGTGGACGATGAACCGCTACACCACGCTGAGGCAGCTGGGGGACGGCACGTATGGCAGCGTGCTCCTGGGGAAGAGCAACGACACGGGGGAGATGGTGGCCATTAAGAGGTCAGTGCAAACTGGGTGGTTTTGTCTCGGAGCATTAAGCTGATTGAACTCTGAGAGACTGCTTCAGAGTGCTTCAGGAATCTAAACCCTAACGAGTTGTATCCTCAAATAAAAATAAATAAAAAAGTTACGGTTTGCATTTGTCTGCATCATGTGATTATATATTTTATACACCATTTTTATTCAATACAGTATTTGATTTTGCATTCTGTTTCTGTTTTACATCTTAATCTGTTTTAAATGTTTTTATTCATATTCATGCAACTTACTTGCACCATTGTGTCTATTACGTCATTTTATTTATCTCTTTTTATTGTTTATGTTGAGTATATTTGATGTTGCACTGTTGGACGAGCCTGGGGCTTAAGACTGTATTGCCAAAACTACACCATAGATATCCTGTAGGCTACATGAAAAAAAGCCTTTGAATCTTGAGTGTGTAGGAATTTAAGGTAAATAAGCTTCTGGAATGACAAGTTTAAGGCGTATTGTGAAGATGCATAGACACTGTAGTATTAGTATTACTATTAAATATTATTATTATTATTATTTGTTGTCATGACGTCCTTTTTTGACAGTTCACTACATTTGAATGATGAGCTGTTTAAGATCTCTGGCAAGAAATGAATAATGAATGTTTCACGAGGCTCCTTCAAGCACTGTTTGTAAATGTAAGGTTATAGTGCAAGCTGACACTGCTGATGACAGTCAAAGAAGTGAAAGTACACCGCGTAGTGTTGCTCCTGGAGTATGAGAGGGAAGAAGGGGAAAGGTTAAAACAGGTTACACACGTGAAACATTTCCATGCAAAGTTCAAACGTTTAAATATAGTTGACAGGATGCTATTTGTACTACTATTATGGCTGATAAAACATTTCTTTGGAGCCCATAGTCACCATAAAGGAAGCCATTTCATACCCTGAAAAGAAGTCGGAAAGTCTTGAATTCATATATCTGTTTTCACCCCTAACAGAATGAAGAGGAAGTTTTATTCGTGGGATGAGTGCTTGAGTCTAAGAGAGGTTAAGGTGAGAGTAATTATATTCTAGTGTAGACACAAAATATAGTTGATAGAACAGCGGGTCAATAATTATTATATTAAGCAAGTTTTCTGTTTGTTTTTGCAACATTCAAATAATCAAGTTATTAATAGGACAGTAAAAATAGTTTATTTCCAAGTTGTGATTGATATTTAAATGTCCAATCAATATGGTTTGAAACTACATAAATAGGTGTATTCATTTATTATTGAAGTTTTAAATGAGAATTTGTTATGAGTCTAGGTTTTGTCGTAACTTGTTTGAAAATGAAAACACAACAAATATCCATTTTAAAATGTTCTCTTTCTCTTGCATTCCCTGATCATCAACTACATCACCTGAGACTATATGAAAAAAAAAAAAAAATCTAAATTCTCTGGGCATGTTTTGTCTTTGTTTGGAGACGAATGTTATATCAAATTTCAAACTCTACGTTCAGGCATTTGAGAAATGTCCCTACATAATGAGCTATTTGACTAATTATTGACTATTTTAAATAATGTAATGCTTGTGTTTTCAGTCACTGAAGAAGCTGAACCATGCCAATGTGGTGAAACTGAGGGAAGTGATCAGAGAAAACGACCACCTCTACTTTGTCTTTGAGTATATGAAAGAAAACCTCTATCAGCTCATGAAAGAAAGGTAAGAAGAATTCCTCTTACAGCAACGGCTTTATTTCACACATTTACCAGCTGTGTGCAGGGTTATTTTCGTCATATCATTTTGCAGTGGGTTTTGTTGTCACCATTGGGAATGTGAGAATGATTTGGGTCGGCTTGAGTCATCATGTGTCGGTCTTGATTTTTTCAGAAACAAGTTGTTCCCTGAGTCACTCGTCAGAAACATGACATTTCAGATATTACAGGGACTGTCCTTTATTCATAAACATGGTAGGTGACTTACAGCAAAGCCTTTGAGTATAAACTGAGTACTTCCTTCTTTGTCTGTATGATCAAGCTGTCAGCACTGTCCTGGTATAAATTGTTCATAATTGAGTAAACCGAAAACATCATTTAAAACTGTGATGAGTTGAAAAATGACTCACTTCTCTCCCTTGAGGAGAGGAGGTGTGAGTGGTACCAAAGATTAACACGTTTCCTCTCTTCCTTCAACACTGTCTTTAGTGCTACTGTGAGCTGGTGTTTCCCCCTCTTGAATAAGGCATAATTGTTTGCGTAGTGTTTTTATCTTTACCCCTCTTTTTTCTGTTTTCTTGTCTTTTACTTATTTTGCCGCTGCCAGGGAAGATAAGATGTTTTCTGAAAATGAGATAAGGAACATTTTGTTCCAAGTTTTATCTGGCTTAGCTTTTGTGCATAAGCACGGTAAGAGCCTTCTGATTTCGCTTTCCCTTTCCAACAGGGTTCGTACATTTCACCTATAGCAACACAACAGTGGGATTGTGTAGAGAAACCACCAGATTGTGATGAAAATCAAGCATTTTACAAGAAATATCAGAAACATGTAAGCATCTTAGTAATCTTGAAACAAAACAAGACTTTGTACAAACCCTGTTCAAGGCTTGCTCGTCTGTGTCCGGTTAAAACATCTTTCTTTTGGTCAGAGATGTTTTAACTCTGTGTTTGAATCTAGATATAGTTTACATTTAGATCAATCAAAAATGGATAAAATTGTGATTTTAATAAATAGTGGGTTGTGTCATTATTAGTAGTACAAGCGGTTGTAACTGTGGTAGAAACTTGGTGGCAATAACTATTTAGTTTGAGAGAACAATACAAACATCAGAACATGTGACTCTCTTGATGTTTTTCAGGGTATTTCCATCGGGACATGAAGCCGGAGAACTTGCTCTGCATGGGCCCAGAGTTGGTGAAGATCGCTGACTTTGGACTAGCCAGAGAGATCCGCTCACAGCCACCTTACACTGACTATGTGTCCACAAGATGGTGAGACTCATTTATCTACAAGATGATATCAGGGCAGTGTACAGTACGAACAATGCCAAACTACATTGCATCTCATCAAAAGGTGTTAGTCTGTGGAATAACTGTAATGATGCACTTATTGTACAAGTCTATCTAAACTGAAAGTATTATTTAGGAGCCAAATCATTAATGGTTATGAACAGGACCTGTACAATCCCATCTGTTATTTCTTGTAATATATATATTATTATTATTATTATTGTTGTATTGTTGCTTCTGACATTTTCAATAAATTGACAAAAAATTTAAAAATGTTAAAAAAAAGTACAGGTCATTCTTGTGGAAGATCTACACAACAACCAATACTATTTACATGATTACATACCACTTGGGGAAAGTGAGAAAATATGCTCTTTTGCAACTAAGCTGTAGCTCTCGTTAGATAGAAGAGACACAACCATTTATTTTTCTAAAGATAAGATGTAGTTAATGGTTAGTTAACCCTAACCCTAAATGTAGTTAATTTAATGACAAAAAGTACTGCAGTAAAGTAGAACATAAATTAAACTAGAAGGGCACTTGGAGAGAGAACACACTTCTGCCAAGACCAAATGCCCTTTTTTGCAATGTTTACAAAAGTGAAAGATCATTAGTGTATCCTCCTCTTCCCTTGCCCATGTTACACCCTTCCACTGAATTGAATGACAGTCATTAGTTTGTCTTGACAAACAAACCAAATTAAAACAGTGACCTCCTTGGAAAAAGGACCAAACAGGAATTAAAGCCAAACTAGAGTTAAGTCACCATGAGTAAATCTGCTTTAAATATCCTCCCTCTGGTTCTGACAGGTACCGGGCCCCGGAGGTTCTGCTAAAGTCTAACTGCTACAGCTCACCCATCGACATCTGGGCGGTGGGATGCATCATGGCGGAGCTGTACACTCTCAGACCTCTGTTCCCTGGAAACAGCGAGGTGGACGAGATCTTCAAGATCTGTCAGGTGCTGGGAACGCTGAAGAAGGTGAGCCATCTCAGCACAAAGTCACATGTTGGGTGCACCAACCTCTGAAATTAAAACTTCTGCCCTTCTATGACGCAAACATCAAACGGCTGTTTCTACCTTCTATATTATTAGCTCTGACCAACAGATCTATCGTCAGAATGGGCAACGTATGAACATGTTATCAACATTTTAGTATGTGACTAGATATTGTCTGTCTCTTGTCATTTTGGATATCCTAATATGCCGAAAATCTGGTTTTAAAGGCTGCATTACCGTAAAGTGATTTTATCATTTGTCTTTACCCACTAACTTATTAAATCTACATTACTGATTTCAATTTATCAAATATTTCAGAGGTTTTCTCAACAGTGCAGCAATGCATTTGATCATTTTGTCAGGATTTTTGTCCGCTACTAGTATTTTAATTTCTTTTCTTTTGTTGTGAAGTTCTTGTGACTCACTGTTACAAAAAGGTTTGATGAAAAAACTAGGAATTAAATAAGATGGCTAGTCACCAAAAATGTATCCTTAGGTGCTTTTATTGACAGCCAACATTCTGAAAAAACACAAAGTAACAAGGATTTTACAGGAAGAAAACAAAACCTCCTATATACAGTGGGGCAAAAAAGTATTTAGTCAGCCACCAATTGTTCAAGTTCTCCCACTTAAAAAGATGAGAGAGGTCTGTAATTTTCATCCTAGGTATACCTCAACTATGAGAGACAACATGAGAAAAAAAAAAATCCAGAAAATCACATTGTCTGATTTTTAAAGAATTTATTTGCAAATTATGGTGGAAAATAAGTATTTGGCCAATAACAAAAGTTCATCTCAATACTTTGTTATATACCCTTTGTTGGCAATGACAGAGGTCAAACGTTTTCTGTAAGTCTTCACAAGGTTTTCACTGTTGCTGGTATTTTGGCCCATTCCTCCATGCAGATCTCCCCTAGAGCAGTGATGTTTTGGGGCTGTCGCTGGGCAACACAGACTTTCAACTCCCTCCAAAGATTTTCTATGGGGTTGAGATCTGGAGACTGGCTAGGCCACTCCAGGACCTTGAAATGCTTCTTACGAAGCCACTCCTTCGTTGCCCGGGCGGTGTGTTTGGGATCATTGTCATGCTGAAAGACCCAGCCACGTTTCATCTTCAATGCCCCTGCTGATGGAAGGAGGTTGTCACTCAAAATCTCACGATACATGGCCCCATTTATTCTTTCCTTTACACGGATCAGTCGTCCTGGTCCCTTTGCAGAGAAACAGCCCCAAAGCATGATGTTTCCACCCCCATGTTTCACAGTAGGTATGGTGTTCTTTGGATGCAACTCAGCATTCTTTCTCCTCCAAACACGTCTAGTTGAGTTTTTACCAAAAAGTTCTAATTTGGTTTCATCTGACCATATGACATTCTCCCAATCCTCTTCTGGATCATCTAAATGCTCTCTATCAAACTTCAGACGGGCCTGGACATGTGCTGGCTTAAGCAGGGGGACACGTCTGGCACTGCAGGATTTGAGTCCCTGGCGGCGTAGTGTGTTACTGATGGTAGCCTTTGTTACTTTGGTCCCAGCTCTCTGCAGGTCATTGACTAGGTCCCCCCGTGTGGTTCTGGGATCTTTGCTCACTGTTCTTGTGATCACTTTGACCCCACAAGGTGAGATCTTGCGTGGAGCCCCAGATCGAGGGAGATTATCAGTGGTCTTGTATGTCTTCCATTTTCTAATAATTGCTCCCACAGTTGATTTCTTCACACCAAGCTGCTTACCTATTGCAGATTCAGTCTTCCCAGCCTGGTGCAGGTCTACAATTTTGTTTCTGGTGTCCTTTGACAGCTCTTTGGTCTTGGCCATAGGAGTTTGTAGGTGACCAAATACTTATTTTCCCGAGGCATTTACCAATGAATTCATTAAAAATCCTACAATGTGATTTCCTGGATTTTTTTCCCCCCATTTTGTCTCTCATAGTTGAAGTGTACCTAGGATGAACATTGCAGGCCTCTCTCATCTTTTTAAGTGGGAGAACTTGCACAATTGGTGGCTGACTAAATACTTTTTTGCCCCACTGTACATACAGGTTCGAGGACATATAACTGGTACCTCTCTGCTCTACAGCCACAGTCAGACCCTCCAAAACACTTGTGGCCAGGGTTTTATACACGTTAAGCCCCTCCCCATAGGACAATCCACTATTTATACCCCTAACCAATGTCATTCTAATCTACAAACACATTCACAATGCAAGACAAATTACCCAAACACAACAAATCAAAATAGGTCAACATATTATATCTTTCTGACCACAGAAGCCCCAAACAATAACATTTTTACACGGCACGGGTGGCACTTTTCTTGCGAGTGCCCATGCACTACATGGTATGCTCCAATTGAGCACAGGTGTTCCCACTGATTGAGCCTCTACTTAAGGCTGCTTCTTTCTGTTGCTCTGTTTGGCCTTCACAACCTTGAAGGAGAGGGTAAGCAGGTTACTTGTAAAAAGACTTCCAATAAATCGGTTTTGAACAAACAATGACTTGGGTTTTAATGTATCAATGTCCAGGTAAGTTATTAATGTGTTTCCCTCAGTGTGCCTTTTACCATGCCCCTATGCCAACTGTGATGAAGGCTTCTTCTTCACACTCACTGTTGCTTTCTTGTCTCTCTCCACATCAGCCAGATTGGCCTGAGGGCGTCAAGCTTGCCACCTCGATGAACTTCCGCTTCCCAAAGTGCGTCCCCACCAGCCTCAGATCTCTGATCCCAAACGCCAGCAGCGAGGCGATCACACTGATGAGAGACATGCTGCAGTGGGACCCTGAGAAGAGACCGAGTGCTGTTCAGGTACTTTGAAAACCCTTTAAGTTTGAACGTAGACTTAAAAGAAACATACAGTGAAGACAACCCTCTCATTTTGATTCAACAGTGTTTGGTGAATACTTTTAACTTGAGCACCTTTGAGTATCTGTTTTTAGATACTCAAAGTGGGAATCAATCAGCTCACCTTTACCTGCTGTACAACCAAACTGTGTGTACAGCTGCAGCAATGAACGTCCATTGACCTCATTCCAATAACTAATAGCTTGAAAATTACAAATAGAATAAAAGTAGTTTTCAGTGCTCCAAATATTTATTTATGTGCGTTTTAAATTTCAGTGTTAGAAATATGCAATTATGGTTTGTCTCATTTGTACTTTACTATATACTGTATATCTTACAATCAATCACATGTCCTTTAAACACAAATCTATTGCTTTATTTTCATGTGCTTGTCTGGGCTTTTATTTTGAAAAGGCTACATTTTTGTATTTAATGTATCACATTTTTTCTTTTTCTATAATTAATTCGCTGCTTTATTCAATGTTGTGAGCTTCTTACTTGTATAAAATAAACATTATGAGCACAGATGTAATTGAGGATTATCTTCCCTGTGTTCCAGGCTCTACGGTATCCATACTTCCACGTCGGCCCGGCGCTCGGTGCTCCTCTGAAGAACTCGGAGCAGCACAAGGCTCAGCCAAAGATGTACGAGGCGTCTTCAGGAACAAAGCCTCTGTCCCTCTGTAAGACGGACCTGGAGTCCAGCGAGCAGAGTAGCACCCAGAGATGCAGCCAGTCTCTGCACCAGCCTCTTCAGCAGATACTTCTCCCTCAGAACAACATGGAGCAAAACCCAAAGCAAACGATGTGTTCTTCCACGCTGACACAGGGACAGCAGGAACCCCTCAGCCTGGTGAAAAGCAGGCAACCAATGAGCTATCAGGCTGTAGGTATCAACGAACTGCAGCTTCTGAATGTAAAAAGTAGATCTTCTTGAAGCTTTGGAACTTATTTCTTCTTTATTTCACAGCCTACAGGAGCAGAGAACAGCATGAGTGCAGTGAGGACGGGACGCAGACGCTGGGGACTGGCGTCGAACAGATCTGAGGACAGCTGGGACGACGGAGAGGAGGCAGACGCCGGAGTCTCCATCTCCAAAAAGCCCACCATCAGCTCTCTGAAGGATGGGGCAGCAGAGGGGCCCAGCTGTCGGTTAGACCTCCTTATTTTCATGTAAAAGTTTTCATTACTGTTGTGAAAAAATACAATAATGTGATATTTGTGTGTCTAGATTGGCAGAGTCGCAGAACAAAGCAGAAAGAAGGCTGCCGAGCAACAGCGGGCTGAACCGAGCTGAATCCTCCACGCTGTCCGCCAAGCAGCACTACCTCCGCCAGTCCAGATATCTGCCCGGTGAGGAAAAGAGATCTAAGGAAATTCATTAAATTAATAATGCACTAATGACAGGTATTGTGCGATCATTTTGTTGATGAGGGGGAGTGATAATGTCTGTAATATGTTGATAATGTTTGCACAATATGAAATAGCATCAAGAAATGTCCTTTTGGTGTCCAAGGAGGGCATGAATGATTAACCCTGATGTACAACAGGTGCAGTTATGTAAGCATCTCCATGTATGTCCTATTTATGTTGTGTCTGTGAAAAAATAAGAAGTTTAAAAAAATAATGCACTAATGAGCCTAAATGCAGAAAGAGACAAATACCCAACAGACCAAATGTATCATTGTTTAAATTGTAACTTGTTGTGTGGGCTCAGGAGTTCACTCAATTGTTGTCATTTTTAGGCATAGATCCAAAGAACAGCTCTTTAGCAGAAAGCCCGGTGACCGGCAGAAACCTGTGGGGCGCCTCGGGTTTAACCCGAGAGAAGACGCCAGAGTTTCCTCTAAATAAAGGTAAGAAAGACTTCAGAACACAAATGAAATGCTGATAACCTGGTTTTAAATCATCTCTTGCCTGTGCGCCAGTGCGTGCCTCCCTATGTGCGGCAAACTCAGCTTTTTGAGGGCAAAACCATTTTTGTTTTTGAAAGTATAGATTGAAGCAGAATTCTTTTGTAAAAACATGTAATCTGGAAACAATAACATTCATCCTTTTTCAATAAATGTTAACTTTATAAACGCTCTGGAGAAATCGTTCAAAAGTGGACCAACCAAAAAGCTGTGCAGCGTTCTATTATCCATCCATCCATCCATCTTCTCCCGCTTATCCGTGGTCGGGTCGCGGGGGTAGCAGTTCCTGCAGAGAGCCCCAAACTTTCTTTTCCCCGGCGACATCAACCAGCTCTGACTGGGGGATCCCAAGGCGCCCCTATGCCAGCGAAGAGATATGATCCCTCCACCTGGTCCTAGGTCTACCCCTTGGTCTCTTCCCAGCTGGACGTGCCTGGAACACCTCCCTAGGGAGGCACCCAGGTGGCATCCTAAATAGGTGCCCGAACCTCGACTGGCTCCTTTCGACGCGAAGGAGGAGTGGTTCAACTCCGAGTCCCTCCCGGATGACTGAACTTCTCACCTTATCCCTAAGGGAGACACCAGCCACCCTGCGGAGAAAACCCATCTCGGCCGCTTGTATCCGCGATCTCGTTCTTTCGGTCATGACCCATCCTTCATGACCATAGGTGAGGGTCGGAACCAAAATGGCCCGGTAGACAGAGAGCTTTGCCTTCTGGCTCAGCTCCCTTTTCGTCACAATGGTGCGGTAAAGCGACTGCAGTACCGCTCCCGCTGCTCCGATTCTCCGGCCCATCTCACGCTCCATTGTTCCCTCACTCGAGAAGAAAACCCCAAGATACTTGAACTCCTTCACTTGGGGTAAGGACTCATTCCCTACTCGGAGTGGACAATCCATCGGTTTCCTGCTGAGAACAATGGCCTCAGATTTGGATCAATTATGATGTACAGCCCTGTACATGCAACATGTAAATAGGTACACTTGAGCTTCGGGTTTAATCCTTCTTCTCTTCTCTCTATGTTGTGCTGTGGGTTTTAGACAATAGTCTTCCTAAACTAACAGATCAGCAGCCTCTTAAAGAAAAGACTCTGGAGGATCGCAATCTTTCTAAAGGTATCTGTTCACAGAGTTACTCTACTTTGCTGTTATTCAGAAATGATTGACATTGTTGAAATCCCAACATTCAAGCCAGTAATAACATCAGCAGTGGATTATATTAGACTTGAAGCAAGTGATGTGATTCTTGTCCGTACAGACTCCTTCCTGAGCAACAAAAACCCGAACCAGACACAGATGCCCCCTTTTCAGAAGGCTGAACTAGGGTCAGCGAGACAGAGGATCACACTGGCCCCCATAGGAGGCAGCTCTGCCAGTGAGTTCTTCGTTTAATAACTAGAAATAACTGGAAGCGTCATTGTTTTTCTTTTGAGAGCAGTTTCCTTATGTGTACACTCTTGGTCTTCCGTCATAGCTGGGCAAAAGCGCCCCCTGGAGTCAGAACATAGTCCTTAAAGATGTCTAAGAAGATAGTCACTGACTAAGGAAGAGTTTAAGTTTTCCAGCCCTGAAGAATGTGTTCATTTGTATCAATTGTCTTATAGTAATATTGAAGAGTTAATATTAACTTCTAAGACATACATGCACACATTTGTACAAAGTATAATAATGATAGTTACATAAAATAGCATACAAATATAATATATAATTAAAAAAAGATAAATCGCTTGATCTAGAAACTGATTTGCAGGTCTATAATATAAATACGTCTCATTATAAGATTTTATGAGAGATAATTATCAGTTTCCAGTGTCTGTGGTCCACTTCCATTATATTGTGGGAAGTTGTCTATTATTTTTTTACATAATCTGACTGAAGAGAATGTACATTATGTGTTTAAAAATGCATTTAAAATTCTATCCACCATTTAAAAAGCTTATTATGTTACGCACTTTTTGATTTTGTATCGCGGTCATTCTTTTAACCTGAATATTTGCCCACTTTCTTTTTGTAAATCTTGTAGTGGATCTAAGAGTTGAGTCCAACATCAAATCATCCAAGAACAAGACGTCCTTAAATAAACTACTACCCTCAAACGAAGGTAAACAACCTAAAATCATGTGTGCAGTTTGATGTTGCTTCCCCGGAATAGGCCTAAACGTTTCCCCTCTCATGATGATCTACCAGAGCACGAAGGGTGGAGGAGCCGATCTCTGAATCCTCCGATCTCTGGACCCAGCGCCTTAGGGTGGAGCTCTTTACCGAGGAGCTCGACCCTGCAGCCGGTGCACGGACGGGTCGACTGGACCGCCAAATACAAAGGAAACCAGTAGCACCAGTCCACTCTGCACCATTAAAGACTCATGAGACCAGTTCCCACTGCACTAGAGCCAGGAAATACTCCAAAGGAGAAGTGTTTCCTGCTAGTCTGTTACATTTGCCACGTTAAAAAATATTGTTCAGTGTCGTACATGTGTCCCATAACTCCTAGAGTCAGTATTGTATTTAAATAATAGACAATGAAGTCGTTATATTGTATTAAAGTTTTTTATTTTACAACAGCAGATATATTTTTAAAGATAAAAACATTACTTTTCTGTATAAATTTTTTTTTTTCTCGTACCTTATCTTATAAAGTCACATTTTATATCACATGTTTTATACAGAACCAGAATGTAATAGTAAACAAGGGAATGTTTGTGAATGTACAGTACGTGGAAACACAAATTATTAATTGTAAAAAACATCTGTACATATTTTTAAGATTTATGTGGTTTCTTTTGCATGCCAGCGATGATCTTCACCAGCATCAGTCCACTGAAAATAAACATTTACAACAGAAATGAAAAGTAATGTATGTGTGTATGACAAAACTAAAGCAAAAGGTATATGAATGATTATTATCTGTGATGGAAACTAAAATCTGATAACAAGTGATTCTGTCTCACCTTGCTAAAGTCATTAAACCAGCTGGCATGAACTTCCAGGAGTTGAGAAACCTCAGTCCCATCACCACCGCCAGAGTCCCAGAGGTGCCTGCAGGGAAACATGTGTTTGTGAAACCTGCAATTATACTTTAACAAATTCAAACTTGCTCACCTAGAGAAAGCCAGACATTCTTTGGGTTTTGAGATGCCAGAAAAGCACCGACAGCAGCCAGCAGACCGAACCGCAGCCCTGCAGACAGAGAGGCCCCGCTGCCTGTGGAGGAAACGGGGTTTATTTTTGAAAGGGTGAAATAAACTTGAAATCAAATAGTTTTTTAAAAAAAAACTTTATTTTCCTTTTTCTTAAACAACACATACAGCGTCAAGACAGGTAGGCAGGTTGTCCATTTGTTTGTATCCCTCCCCCTCATAGGATAAGACGAGCTTAGTACAACACATTTAAAATGATAGACAAACAAATGGTTGAAATCACAGCACAAAACAAAAACATAAAAAGGTCGAGATAAATGTTAGTCATGATTGACTATAGTACATCTGTGTTCTAATTCAATTAAAAATATAAATAATAATTATGAATCAGTTAGGGAAGAGTACAGTTTTAAACTTTCCATCTACGTTAAAAATAAATAAAATAGGTTTAAAAAGTGCTTTTAGTTAATGATTGGCATGGTCTCCTACCTGCTTTAAAGTAACCTATGAGTCCTCCTGTCGTCACCAGAGCAGCATTGATGAACCCAATCCAGTCCACAGCCATGTCTGCTGGTGTTGGAGTAAAGTTTATGAGGAAATGTTGGATTTAGCAGCATTGAATTCGAATGTAACAGTAACACGTTTATTAAAGCGACAAATAATTTGCGAATTAATTTTATTGTCAAAATGTCCCTCAAAACATACATTAAAAAAGAATATTAACATGTCTTACCTATACTTTAAAACTATCCCCGTTTGTTTGGCACCCAGCAACTTCCTAATGTTACCGTGATTGTGTCACTTCCGGTGTCATTTCAAAGTAAAAGTATACGATGATTATTAAATTGTCCTTCACTTCAAAGAGCTTTCCAGATTATAATGTGAAAGAATGAAACCATTTAAAACCAGAAACATATGTAAACGCAACCCTCTTCAATGACATACACTCATTGGGAAACTGAAAGCATATAGCTCTGGAAAAATGTAAGAGACAAATGCAAAATTATCTTGTTTCTCTGGGTTTATCTAGGTATGCGTTTGAATAAATTGTTTTATTTTATTCTATTAGCTACTGACAACATTTCTCTTTGTTGGAATTCAACAGACACTGGAATAAAGTGGCTGCCATACATGTAGAGATTGAGATTTAAAAACATGTTAGAGTGGTCTCTATTTTTTCAGAGCTGCACATCCAATAGCTCTCAGCCTATAGATAGAACTCGTATGTTCTGGCGCTCAGAAAAAACACTTTTGGGACACAGGCCCAATCTGAAATGGTAAGACTTCATTGTTTTTTATTGATACGTCATCCGTCTTAAACCTTGCCATAGACAGAAAGCAATGACTCCAAAATAGACTTGTGCTGTGTTGCCACAAAAACAGCCAACATATCTCTTAAATGCACTTTATCCCGTCACTATGGGAAACAAGAGCATTGCCGAAGAAAACAATTCTGAGGATTATAAAACATGTTTTATTGTTGATGATCTAATTTTCCCTCGTATTGTTCCTATTTTCATTGTTGACAGGAAAGGAATATATATATATTCGCAAAATCTGTTCACAAAACCTGTGGCAACAGCAAAGAGCACTTGCATATGTTACAAAAATATATAAAACAGTCCATGAATAACAAAACAGGTTTAATTATTCTGTAGGTTTTTTTCCACCGCCCTTTTTCTTCTTCTTGGGTTTGCTCTCGTCTTCTAGAATAACTTCTTCTGCTGCAATTCGGACTCTCTTCGTCTTTGAAAGCTCCTGAATCAGTTCTGTGGACCAAAGCAAACAGATTATAAGAACACTAATAAAATCACCGATACCCTCTATTATCTCTAGCTCAAATCTATTTAATAAGAAGAAGTGAGACAGGACTCAGTGTTTGCCGGACCTTGAGGTGTCGTGGTCGGAGCGGCTGGTTCCTCAGCGGGCGGCTGCACAGACGAAGGTTTCCACACAGCGAGGCACGTCAGGCGGGCCGTTGTGTTCACTTCCATGAGCAGAGTGGGAGACTCCAGCTCCTGATGGACAGCAGGAGTACAAAGGAGACAGGAGTTTAGGATGTAGTGAAGAAAGGAGAGGTGACACAGCCATGGGCTTTGATGCATCAAATGTTAAGAGGATAAAAGAAAACCTCGTGGCTGTTTTTAATTGATTTATTTGTTACTTGTTATCTCTGAGAAGGCAAATGGCAGTGTATTGTTTAATTAAAAATGTAATGGCTACAACCAACTCTCTAAAAAAGACATTGGTAGTTAAGAAACAGCTCAGCAGGGAACAACAGTGTCATTTTGCATATTTTTATTTTTGTTTTGAAAATATATGTTAACTATTTGATTTAAAAAACACTTTTTTCTGCTTCGCAAAGAAGGTATATACCTATAAGTAGTTACACTTTGGGAATGTTGCCGTTTTTGTGTCCCTGCAAGGTAAATGGTTTTTCAATAGGAATTTGGTGGAAGTTACAAGTAAATGTGTTATCAAAAATGTATAAATCAAATGAAAGACATGCCTCTTTTAGATCAAGTTTCCACATTTTGATGAATCCGTCATTTGAAGCCGTCACCAGTACGCAGTGATCCTCCATCACAAAGCTGTCGATGGCCTTCACTCTGAAATCACAACATTTTGATAGGATTATATTCTGTAGTTACAAAGTCCAATTCTCTTTCATTATAGAAATGTGTTTTAGAGAAATGCAGGTGCAAACACTTTAAATAGATCTGAAAAGTAAAGTAAGTAAAGAACAGAAACACTGAAATTACCTGTTTTCATGAGCCTTAAACTCACACACCCACTTCTCTTTTCCCAGGTCACAAAACCTCACGTTTTCATCGTCTCCTGCAACCGCAAGAATGGAGTTCTGAAAAAATGAAAGTAAGATTTCTGTTTGACCATGTATGGATTACCATGTCATTTCCCAGGTCCAATGTAATACAATAAGATTAGATAGAACTTTATTAATCCCGAAATAAATTATTTTTGCCAGGTTGCTCCAAAATTACAATACAGATAATACAGATACATCATAAAAGTATGCAATATACAATAGCTCAATATACAACGTTTTAAAGTAACGTATTACAGTGCCCCAGTAGAGAACAGGTAGCAGCCTGTGACAGTGACAAGTCATTTGGTGACAAGTCATATTGCACATTCAAGTAAAATACTAAATATCAAATACTAAAAACAACTAATAGCTAATTTCTCATCGTACTAAATAAAATTAGGTTAAATATTAAAACTGCAGATGTTATGAGATTAATCTAATATTGCACATGGTGTTATAGTTTAATTATCCTTCCTGCAGAAGGAGGAGGAGTTATAAAGTGTGATGGCCACAGGAAGAAGAGACCTCCTGTGGTGTGTGTGTGTGTGTGTGTGTGTGTGTGTGTGTGCTCCTCAGTGCTCGCTGTCTACTATAAACAAAGACCTTGTTTTTCCCCCCTTCACATGGACCTCTCACCCCATGATTAAATGTTATTAGAAGTGTAACCTAGTCAGATAACTCACATTTAAGAACTTCACAGATGAAATCCTCTTGGGGTTTTTCATGGTTGCCGTCACAGAGGCGGTCTCCAGGTCGTAGATGTTCACCTCGTCGTTCACCACGACCACATATTTATCCCCATCAGGAGACCATCGGACTATGTGTGCATCTGTTAGAAGTGTCAAAGAACAATTGATTTCAAACACACTGATCACACATTCATGAAAGAACTTGAACAGTCCTTAATTAGACAATTTAAAAGGGAGGCTTACTGCGTTTTATGTTTTTGATGAAGGCCGATCTTCCGTTTGTTAGATTCCATGTTCTAAAAAGGGATACAAATATTCAAAAGTTATTTCTTTAAATATTAATATATTTGTCTTGTTAATACATACTGCTATTCCTATTTACAATACCATATTTGTATAGGTTTAAAAAAAGATTAGCAAGCAACAGATGCTTATCCCAATTTAACTGAAAAGATAATATCGTAAAAACTATAAAAGAATGATTTAATACGATTGTCTTTTGGTGATTTTACCTGAGAGTTTTATCTGTCCCGACTGAAAGTGCCATTTTTCCAGATGGATGGACGGACAGCGACGTGACCTGACCTCTGAGGAAAAACAGCAGGTAGATAAAGCGAGTTCATTTGACTCGTCATGGCAATACAAATCCAAGACAACACTATCACGTGCTACTGCAGCATCTCTCTCTCTCTCTGCTTACTGGTGAGCTTTGATGGATTTCAGACAATCCCACTTCTTCGTGCCCCAAACACAGATGAGTCCGTCCTCTCCTCCGCTCAGTAAATGAGACGTCCCGTAAAACTCCAGGCAAGAGATGGTGCCTGCATGACAGAGAAGTTAAGCTCAGGTGCGCAAACATCAAGCTAAAGTCTTTTCATTTCTTGGTAAAAAGCAAACAAGGTCAATTATTTGATGATTATTTAATGTAACAATGTCTATCACACCAACGGGATACAAGTGCCCCAACAGCCATTTAAACATTACAAATCAAGAAACAAAAGCAGTTTGCTACAACACCTTTACCAGAGATCTCCATGCCACTAAGCCACAGCTACTACTTCCACTTTGTAGAATTGGTGTTCATGACTTGACGTTAAATAGATGATATCCTGAAGATGTCTCACCATCGTGATGCAGCAGAGCTCCGTGTTCGATCTTGTTCTTCATGTCGTACAGCTGGATGGTCTCATCTTTGCTTCCTGTGACCACAAACCTCTCGCTGGCTGCTGCGGCTGATATAGACGCTGTGTGGGCGTGATGAGTGAACTCTGCCTTCGCTGTCCACTCCTGCAGGATAAACAATAAACACATGTTTTCAACGGTATAGAACATTTTAAGGGGATTTGTTGTTGTTGGTAATAAAGTGTTTTATTTTCCCTCCTTTGTTTAGACATTTTGCCGTTTATTTCTTAAGATATTTATATATTCTTTTCTTTAATAAGCTTTTAGGGGGTTTCTACCTCACCTGCTGAAGTATTATTTTTTCGTCAGATTTTTCCTTATAAAAATTAACAATATAAAATACATAGTTATTTATTTAAACAATGTCCCATTTAAACCATGGTTTCTTATAGTGCTTTTGAATGTACTTGATCATTTGAAATGTATTTTGTATCTACACCCAAGTCTGTTAATGTGATAACTTATTAATTGACTGTCCATCATTCCTTTAAAATACATCCTATGGTCATAGCATCACAAACAAGTTGTGTTACCCTGCACATCAATCACAGCGACAGACACGTTTTTAAGAAACTACAGCTTAGACCCTTTTTGCTAAATAACTAACAACTAATAAATAACTGTAACTTACTGGTTCATCAGTGTTCACTCTGTACCCAAAGGTGACCTGCTCGTAGCTCCCAGCTATCAGCCCCAGTACAGCTGCCATGCTGTCGCTGCACGGGGCTAAGCTATCAGGCTAGTTAGCTTTCTTTAAACTTCAGCTTCCCTGTCAACTAGTTTTAGCAACAGCTAATAACAGGTAATGATACTCCAAAATAGGAAACCCATGCGAAACAACGATAAAACACGTAAAGAGTTGGTAAAGCTATTAAAACACGGAAATATGTAGCTACGTTTTTTGCGTTAACAACTTCCAAAACAACGTGTGTGGCTGCTACGCATGCGCGTAATTCGACTTCCTTTTACTTTGCATGTATGGATTTCAAAATAAAAGTTCAAGCGCAGTTGACTGCTCAAACGACTGAGCAGGCAGGATTTATTTGAAATGATTGGATGACATGACCTTTTTTCGTCCCTTGGAGATAGGGGGGTGTCCCTACACAAAATCTTTCAAAACATGAACACTCACAAAGATAATAGTAAAGGGGACGTCTACCTACCTGGCGGTGTTGTTACATTACATGAATGTTAATGTTGTAATGTTAAAAAGAAACCTACAAAGCATTAGAGTCGCTTAGCTGTTAACTGGTATAAGAAAGAAAACAATTGAAACGCATACTCTATTTTAATGCATTACCAGAAGATGACTTCCGTTATTTTAATGAAATGGGAGGGAACGTGGGCGTTTATTTAATTGGCTGGTAGAAACGTCATGATAATCATCTCAGATAACTGTCTGCATGAAGAGGAACTTGTCAGGACTTACATTACATCTTGGCACTGAACGGAGAAAATGGCAAGGAGGTACGTTTTTTTGGGTTACAAACAAAAAGTCTTACAGAAATACAAGAGAATAATTTGTATTTTAGAGGTTTTTCATGTTGTTTGTATGTTTGTTCTCATCAGCTAATAACTGGTGAAACTTCAGTCTGTTGTTGAGTGTTTTTAAATGTTTCCTTTGCAAGACAGATTTTCAGTTTCCAAAATGCTAAACACTTTGGAGGTGTTTAATAACCCTTAGTTGACTTTGTGAAATATTTGTTATATCCTTGACTGAGGTCTTTGCTATGTTTCAACATGCAGCCTTTCATAAACGTTGAGACATCAACAAACCGGAAGTGTGCTGCTGCGGCATGTGGGATTTATTAGAGTTTTCCACAGCAAGTACGAGATTAAAGAGGTCCTGTGTTTACGACCACTGAGTCACTCAGCAGTGAAACAATCGAGTAGTGTTGTTTACAAACCTTATCATCATGTGATTGTGTTGATGAAATCCTTCAGATAACAGAAGTTAACATGATACTAAAAGGCGTGTAACCAACTCAACACCACTTATTTAAACCAACTATGTTGTGCAATATATGCCGTTAATAACTGTGTAATTATACCTGGCTGCTAAATCCTTAGAACTGTTACAAGATGTGTATTTTGTAAATGGTGTAACTTGCTGCCGTTAAATACCATCCAACTACAATATGTGCTATACGTGCAATATATATATATATATATATATATATATATATATATATATATATATATATATATATATATATATATATGCCGTTAAAACTATATACATGGCTGCTAAATCCTAAGAACTGTTACAGGATGTGAATTTTGTAAATTATGTAACTTTTAGTATTCTGATGTGATTTTAAAATGTGTGTGTGTTCATGCTGTAAAAAGAATCTTATTATATTGTGCCTTTTCTGTTTAGTCTACTTCTATTTAATTTGGTGGGTTTTTTTTTTAACTTAGTTTTTATTTCAGATTCAGTTTCATTATACGTACATCATGTTCACATTTTGGTCAACAGTTTTTCCATTGTCATTTAGCTGTATCTATATCATTTGCTGTTTTATTGGTGTTTCCTCCCAGTCAACAGGCGGACCGGGAGCTCACCGAGGTGCTGAACCAGCTCTGGATCCTCGACACAAACCGTCTCCGGCCGGGCACGGACTACATCATCTCCCTCCAGGTCAGATCCCATCTCTGCCTTTATCCAGAATTATACAAAGAAATTAATCTTGTTTTTCTGAATATAAAAAACTAAAAACAAATATAAAACGGTATTAATCCAGGTGGGCACAAAGAGTCTATTTATTTATATTTATTAAATATTTAATTATATATTTTTCATTGTATTTATTTTTGACATGTATATAATTTGTGTATTATTATAGAATGAGAAAAACATGATAAATGACCATTCATACATACTTAGGTTAATACCAATCATTTGTTTGTGAGTCTCTGAAAATATTACACAGGTGTTATCTAGTACATTTAATTATGTTACATGTAAGGCTCCTGATTTTCTCCTGATGAAATACCTGTCATAATAATTCATGTTATTTATCTATTTGTCTTGCTTGCAAATACCATATATTCACTTATCTGCAATGCAAAACACGCAGTCAGAGATACATGCAATAAATGCAAACCCCAACTAGACAGGAGTCACAGTGAAGTGTCACCGAATGCAAACTGATTCAGTGTTAACATCTCTCTGTACTGGTGTGTTGTCTTCAGGGGAAGGCAGGCTATGTGGCTCAGGGCAGTAACTACGCCAGGGACAGGGCCAGAGCTCCTCTCTTCACCTACGTCAACGAAGACAAACTCAAGAGTATCGAGACATATTTACGTAAGTAGCACTTCCTGTTTTTCCATTACTCTTTTGCCACCTCCAATTTTGTAACGAGCATGTGTCTTTTTTTATGCAGATTTCGTCAACCTGCTGGACAATTATGAGATGTCCACAGGCGTACAAGAGGAAGTGACTTCAGAGGAGCTGAAAGAGAACAGGCTCTTTATCGACGCCATGATGGAGACCGCTGTCATGAAGGTGCAGTAGATTTAGGAAAAGGGTAGCATGAAGTTTGCACTCTATAAACCTCTGATCAAATAATGAATTTCCCCTTTGTATGTCTTCTTTTATCCTGTATTTGTGCAAACACTTTTTCAAGCTGTTGCTTAATGACCAGTTAAATGCTTTTCACTGTGTGACACATGTATTTAGTTAAAAGCTAAATCAGTCAGTTTGTTTAACTCCGGGTTGTTTGTTTGATAATACATTTTTGAGGAAACACTGAAGGCTTTAAGCATGCGGATGGCAATTCTAAAGAAACTAAATATGCACCCACAGTATCAGCTACAGCTTACTTTAAATAATCCAAACTATGTTTTTGAATTAAAAAGGTCACATAAAAAAGCTGAAATGTGTCTTAGTTACATTTCTGTGATCGACTTTGTCATTGGAAGCTTGAAACATGTTTTTATTGTTTGTTTTTCTTTACAGTTTGCTCACGGATATCTGTCCAACAAAGGACAGTCCCCGTCAGACTGCGATCAGTTCAAGAGACAGCTGTATGACATCTGGTTCAGACTGTACCACAGGGACAGGAGCGGAGGGTGAGTCTCACAGAGGTGGAGCAGCTGGAGTGCAGAAGCCACATAATACAATAATGACATGTTTACTGCATCTTTGAGAAGAGTCACAGACACAGACCCATTATGTAAATATTTAACTAAAGTAAAAGTACTCCAATCTCAATGTAGAAATACTCCACTACAAAAGGTTATTGCAGTAAAAGTAAGTGTTATCAGGAAAATGTATTTAAAGTATTAAACATTGCACTCATTGTGGACAAATCTTTCTTTTTTAAAGTAAAAGCTCAGCAATTCTTCAGCCTTCTGGTATACATCACATAATAGAAAGTCTTTCTATGTTTTTATGCAAGTATGGTACGTTACTCAAGCTATCAGATGAATGTGATGAAGTACATGTGCAACATCCCTTCTGAATATTAGTGGAGTAAAAGTTCTTAGTGGCGGGAAAAAAAAGACTTAAGCACTTCAGTAAATGCTCTCAATTGTATTCCAGCACTGGTGTTACCTATTTATGCTTCAGCTTTGCAGGAATACAAACCCAGTAGATAAGGACATACATTTAAGCATGATCTCAGATACATGGAGACTTAACAAAGCCATATTTGACTTTTTTTGTTTTCATTATAGTAAGGATTCCTGTGGATTTGAACATGTGTTTGTGGGAGAAACCAAGTACGGCCGGGAGATCTTGGGTCTGCACAACTGGGTCCAGTTCTACCTGCAAGAGAAACACGACCATCTGGACTACAAAGGTTACAAAGCAAGAGCAAACAAGAACACAGTAAGAAGATACTACAGTATGTTATATGCATGATTGAGATACAGAAAGACCTGTCAGACATCTTTGAGGGATTGTATCTTCTCCCTTCAGGTCAGAGGTACTGTGTTCCTTCAATATGTTTTTTTTCATTTCTTCCAATTCCAATGCTTGATTAGCATAAAAGCCAAATGTTAACACATGCACCTTTTACAAATACTTAAGTTTGAAGCACATTTTCTTTACTCACCCTACGAAAACACTTTAATGACTTGAAAAAATGTGAGGTTTTCTGTTGATCGTGCTCTTCAACAAGTCCAATACCCCCTTGTGGGACAAAAAAGATGAACTGAACTGTAATGTATTTCTTAATGATCTTGTTTTTCAGCCGGATGAGGACGATCACGTCCTGAATCTGCAGTTCAGTTGGAAAGGTTTGGTGAAGCCCGTCGGCGGCGTCTTCATTGGCGTCAGTCCAGAGTTTGAGTTTGCTCTCTTCACCATCATCTTCCTCATGTCCACGGAGAAGAGGACGTCTGTGGAGGTGAAGGTGGACGAGTACCTGCTGGAGCTCATCGTCTATCGGAACGGGCAATGCATCGGCACGTCGTATCCCAAACTGCTCAGCAGCAACCAATGGGATTAGTAACATCGCTCCATGCTAGACAATTCATGTTAAGCAGTTTGTGTAACACTTTCATTCCTATAAGTATAACCCTAAGCCAAATCCAGATTCTTCTTGCACTAAACGCCAGGCTTTAACCTTCTATAATTATTATTTTTTCCTAAAACTTATGCACTGTATTGGTATAATGAAGCTTGTTAAGTATTAAGATGTCCTTGTCTGTTTGCTATCATGGAGTGAATAAATGTTTCTTTATCTAAAAAGTCGTTTTTATTTCTCATCTGTTTGTGAAATTAGACCAGATAGTTCAAAAGATTTAGAAAGATGAAACACCAAATGTTGCACTCAATGTCTATCTATCTAAGTATTATTTCTGAAAACACAAAAATGTATCACAAAAACAAATATTTGGCAGATCTGCCTTAGTTAGCTGGCAGCATCCACTGACTGTGGAAAAAGGGCTTAAGCAGATGATTCAAAATGGTTGGAGGCACAATCCTAATAATTCTGACTGGGAAAATCGAATAACTAGTTTTAATAATAAAGCCACGTATCTGAGAATAAAGTGAGGAATTCTTAGATATAGACTATTGTATTAAACTCTTATAGTTTATTACATCTGACACATACAAACCATAATGTTACAGGACTGTTTCATGAAAGATAAAAGAAAGAAATTCGTCACCATAATTGATAGCGCAGAGTGAAGCAGGTAGGACCCAAACGCAGATAACACTTGATAATACCTTTATTGCAAGGGCTCTTATCTAACATATAACTTTAAACAAACAAAACACTCTACGGTGAACCAGGTCACAAACAAAAGAAGCACCAACACTGAACACAGGACGAGACAAGACTAAATACAGGGAGGGATAATTACCAGACAAGAAACAGCTGGGCAGGGGAGGAGAAACACAAGGGCCACAGGTGAACATAATCAACTAACTAGACACAGGTGAGGAGGGAGGAGAAAACACAAGGGCCACAGGTGAACACAATCAACTAACGAGACACACCAGGGAACTAACGACGGAAGGAAAACATGACATAGAGGACAGCGGAAACACCCAAACCTAGACATAGACCCGTGACCTGGCATGACAACCGTGACAGAACCCCCCCCTCAAGGGACGGATTCCAGACGTCCCTACACAAAAAATCCAACATAGTCCAACAGGGTGGGTGGAGGGGGTCCGGAGGACGGGACTAAGCTGACCGCCCAGGAGCCCAGTAGGGGACCAGGAAGGGATCTCGGGCGGACGGCCCGGGGGCAAGGCAGAGTCTAAGGTGGGGAACTCGGGCGGACGGCCCGGGGGCAAGGCAGAGTCCAAGGTGGGGGTCTCGGGCGGACGGCCCGGGGGCAAGGCAGAGTCCATGGTGGGGAACTCGGGCGGACGACCCGGGGGCAAGGCAGAGTCTAAGGTGGGGAACTCGGGCGGACGGCCCGGGGGCAAGGCAGAGTCCAAGGTGGGGGTCTCGGGCGGACGGCCCGGGGGCAAGGCAGAGTCCATGGTGGGGAACTCGGGCGGACGACCCGGGGGCAAGGCAGAGTCCAAGGGGGGGGGTCTCGGGCGGACGGCCCGGGGGCAAGGCAGAGTCCATGGTGGGGCGAAGGCCACAGCGGGCGAACTCAGGGGGCCGAGCATGAGGGCGAAGACCAGACAGCTCCGGAGGCCGGGCAGGACCCGGTGTCGGCCGGACAGGAACCGGAGCCGGCGGGACAGGCTTCGGCAGGATCCCCCACGGAAGAGGACCAGGAGTTGGCAGGACCCCCAGCAGGAGGGTGGACGACGGGACCATCCAACGAGACAGGACAAAGGGTTGGCAGGACCCCCGGCAGGAGAGTAGTCGGCGGGGCCTCCAACGGGACAGGACACAGGGTTGGCAGGACCCCCGGCAGGAGAGTAGTCGGCGGGGCCTCCAACAGCACAGGACATAGGATTGGCAGGACCCCCGGCAGGAGAGTAGACGGCGGGACCATCCAACGGCACAGGACATAGGGTTGGCAGGACCCCCGGCAGGAGCGTAGTCGGCGGGACCTCCAACGGGACAGGACACGGGGTTGGCAGGACCCCCGGCAGGAGACTAGTCTGCGGGACCTCCAACTGGACAAGACATGGGGTTGGCAGGACCCCCGGCAGAGGGCTAGTCGGCGAGGCCTCCAACGGGACAGAACATGGGGTTGGCAGGACCCCCGGCAGAGGGCTAGTCTGCGGGACCTCCAACTGGACAAGACATGGGGTTGGCAGGACCCCCGGCAGAGGGCTAGTCTGCGGGACCTCCAACTGGACAGGACATGGGGTTGGCAGGACCCCCGGCAGGAGACTAGTCTGCGGGACCTCCAACTGGACAAGACATGGGGTTGGCAGGACCCCCGGCAGAAGGCTAGTCTGCGGGACCTCCAACTGGACAAGACATGGGGTTGGCAGGACCCCCGGCAGAGGGCTAGTCTGCGGGACCTCCAACTGGACAGGACATGGGGTTGGCAGGACCCCCAGCGGAACCTCCAACGGTACAGGACATGGGGTTGGCAGGACCCCCGGCAGAGGGCTAGTCTGCGGGACCTCCAACTGGACAAGACATGGGGTTGGCAGGACCCCCGGCAGAGGGCTAGTCTGCGGGACCTCCAACTGGACAGGACATGGGGTTGGCAGGACCCCCGGCAGGAGACTAGTCTGCGGGACCTCCAACTGGACAAGACATGGGGTTGGCAGGACCCCCGGCAGAAGACTAGTCTGGCGGACCTCCAACTGGACATGAGTAGGGGCTTGAGTGGGGACTCGAGAGAGGGCTTGAGAGGGAACTTGAGAGGAAACTGGAGAGTGGACTCGAGAAGGAACTCGAGAGTTGACTCGAGAGGTAACTCGAGAGGAGACCTGAGGGGAAACTTGAGAGGTGACTCGAGAGGACACTGGAGAGTTGACTTGGGAGGTGACTCGAGAGGACACTGGAGAGTTGACTTGAGAGGTGACTCGAGAGAACACTGGAGAGTTGACTTAAGAGGTGACTCGAGAGGACACTGGAGAGTTGACTTGAGAAGGAACTCGAGAGGTGACCCGAGAGGTAACTCGAGAGGGGACCTGAGAGGGGACTTGAGAGGGAACTCGAGAGTAGACCTGAGGGGAAACTTGAGAGGTGACTCGAGAGGACACTGGAGCGTTGACTTGGGAGGTGACTCGAGAGGACACTGGAGAGTTGACTCGAGAGGACACTGGAGAGTTGACTTGAGAGGTGACTCGAGAGGACACTGGAGAGTTGACTTGAGAAGGAACTCGAGAGGGGACCTGAGAAGGGACTTGAGAGGGAACTCGAGAGGAGACTCGAGAGGTAACTCGAGAGGAGACCTGAGAGGGGACTCGAGAAGGAACTCGAGAGGTGACTCGAGAGGTAACTCGAGAGGGGACCTGAGAGGGGACTTGAGAGGGAACTCGAGAGGAGACCTGAGGGGAAACTTGAGAGGTGACTCGAGAGGACACTGGAGAGTTGACTTGAGAGGGGACACGAGAAAAGACTCGAGAGGGGACCTGAGAGGGGACCTGAGAAGGAACTCGAGAGATGACTCGAGAGGTAACTCGAGAGGGGACCTGAGAGGGGACTTGAGAGGGAACTCGAGAGGAGACCTGAGGGGAAACTTGAGAGGTGAATCGAGAGGACACTGGAGAGTTGACTTGAGAGGGGACCTGAGAGGGGACCTGAGAGGGAACTCGAGAGGTGACTCGAGAGGTAACTCGAGAGGGGACCTGAGAGGGGACTCGAGAGTAGACCTGAGGGGAAACTTGAGAGGTGACTCGAGAGGACACTGGAGAGTTGACTTGAGAGGGGACACGAGAAAAGACTCGAGAGGGGACCTGAGAAGGAACTCGAGAGATGACTCGAGAGGTAACTCGAGAGGGGACCTGAGAGGGGACTTGAGAGGGAACTCGAGAGGAGACCTGAGGGGAAACTTGAGAGGTGACTCGAGAGGACACTGGAGAGTTGACTTGAGAGGGGACACGAGAAAAGACTCGAGAGGGGACCTGAGAGGGGACCTGAGAGGTGACTCGAGAGGTGACTCGAGAGGTAACTCGAGAGGGGACCTGAGAGGGGACTCGAGAGTAGACCTGAGGGGAAACTTGAGAGGTGACTCGAGAGGACACTGGAGAGTTGACTTGAGAGGGGACACGAGAAAAGACTCGAGAGGGGACCTGAGAGGGGACTTGAGAAGTGTCTGGAGGGGAAACTTGAGAGAGTTGGTTTGCCAACAGAACACGGGGTGCTGGAGTCGGCCGGTACGCCGACAGGACACGAGGAGCTGGCGTCGGCCGGTACGCTGACAGGACACGGGGAGCTGGTGTTGGCTGGGGAGCCAACAAGAGACGAGGTGCTGGAGTCGGCCGGTACGCCGACAGGACACGGGGAGCTGGAGTTGGCTGGGGAGCCAACAGGACACGAGGAGCTGGTGTTGGCTGGGGAGCCAACAAGAGACGAGGTGCTGGAGTCGGCCAGTACACCGACAGGACACGGGGAGCTGGTGTTGGCTGGGGAGCCAACAAGAGACGAGGTGCTGGAGTCGGCCGGTATGCCGACAGGACTCGGGGAGCTGGCGTTGGCCGGTAAGCCAGTCCTGGAGCCGAAACTGGAGTCGCGACCAGGGGTACTGGAGCCGGTACTGGAGCCAGAACCATGGCTGCTGGGGCCGGAACTGTAACCGGAACCATGGCTGCTAGGGCTCGGGCTAACCTGGCCTTGCGACGACTCCTTTTAGCAGCCGCCTGAATACTCCGTGGACCTCCATAAGCCAGACGAGTACCCGAGAACGGATCCTGGACAGGAGCAGGAAATGGGGAAGAAGCCGGGGCTGACTCCAGACGGAACCCACCAAGGCGTATGGTGCCAGGTTGGGAATCGGGAGGCAGGGAGCTAGCATGCCTGGGGCTAGCAGGCCGGGAATCACACACCGGGAGGATCTTTGAAATCCAGCCAGGTAAGAACTTCACCAAACCTGGTTTCTCTCTAGCCATCTGGCGCGCCTCCGACAACACAGCCTCTCGCTGCTGAACTCCGGGTGCTCTCTTCCATCGATCCGAGCAGTTAGCCAAAAAAAAGGAAAAATTCAATAATTCCAGCTCGAACGGTTGGTGCTTTCTGATAGCGCAGAGTGAAGCAGGTAGGACCCAAACGCAGATAACACTTGATAATACCTTTATTGCAAGGGCTCTTATCTAACATATAACTTTAAACAAACAAAACACTCTACGGTGAACCAGGTCACAAACAAAAGAAGCACCAACACTGAACACAGGACGAGACAAGACTAAATACAGGGAGGGATAATTACCAGACAAGAAACAGCTGGGCAGGGGAGGAGAAACACAAGGGCCACAGGTGAACATAATCAACTAACTAGACACAGGTGAGGAGGGAGGAGAAAACACAAGGGCCACAGGTGAACACAATCAACTAACGAGACACACCAGGGAACTAACGACGGAAGGAAAACATGACATAGAGGACAGCGGAAACACCCAAACCTAGACATAGACCCGTGACCTGACATGACAACCGTGACAATAATTGCATAATAAGAGACGTATTATACAATTTACTTTAATTCAATCAGACATGTGTTCACAATTATTATCAACTTGAACTCAATGGGAGTCAGTTTATTTTAATTTTGTTGTTGTATATTTGGCACATATACAAAATGAACGTGGATTCAACAAATCTAATAATGCATCAACACAATTGGAGAAAAACAGTACATTTACCAAAAAGATTGCATTCAAGATATCCATATAATAAATATGATATCATTATCAGTAAATTACGGAACTTTATTATTTTTAAACATTTTCACACCAAGTCTTTTGTGAATGGGGGGGGGGTCACTCAGGGCCGCCCGGCAGACAGAACTGAGGGCTACACCTTTAAAATTAGCGCTGGACGCTCCCTCGCTCTGCGCAGGCGCACTCAAACAATTACCATGTCAAACCACAGAAATGAAACTGTTCCTCTGAGAAGTACCTGATGAAGTGCTGAACGAGCAGGTAAAGACACTCACGCTCCGAGTGCTGGATAAAACTCTCTTTAATGTTTGCTGACAGTGACACTAACAGTCGTCTTCTTTCTCGTAAACAAACTTTAAGAGTTAGAGGCGAAAATCACGGTTAGCTAACAGCTAGCTAAGCTAACCGTCAGTTGCCACTCACTGCCTGGGAGCCACCTGACAACCGCTCACATGACTGTAACTCCTGCAACCACACAGATGACACTACACAACAGGAAACATATCATTTAAACGTGTTTGTAGTTTAGATCTCTGGAGTGTCGCTTAAGGGCTTGTTAAAAATCCAGCCACAACAACAACAACAACATGTTTGGTAAAAAGAAGAGAGCTCCGCAGCCCAGAGGCCAAGGCGCCGCTGCAGCCAAGCAGGTAACAACAACAACAACAACACTGATCAGGATGTTTATGTAATGCTTTGTCTTGATGATAGCGGGTGAAGTTTATCTTGTACTCTGGTTTCAGATGGGTCTGTTTGTCGACCTGGACTCTGAGGAGATAATGGGTATGGAGGGGAATCTGGAGGACCCGGATTTAGAGGCAGAACTGGCTGCTCTCACTGGGAATAAAGCTGCTGCTGGAGGGAGAGCCAAGCAGAAGGGGAAAAGTGAGTGTTATTTGTCATGATGATGGATCAATATCTGTAGGGTCTGATGAGCTTTTCACTTGTATGTGAAGTTGTGTTGTCCCCATGTGTGGAGTCAGAAATATAGCCTGATCAGTAATGGCAAACATCGCTGCTACAACCCGCTGCTGCAGATACACACTTTACAACATCAGGAGGATACGTCCTCAGCTGACCCAGAAAGCCACGCAGGTTCTGGTCCAGGCTCTCGTCACCTCACGCCTAGACTACTGCAACTCCCTCCTGGCTGGTCTACCTGCATGTGCCATCCGACCTCTGCAGCTCATCCAGAATGCAGCGGCTCGTCTGGTCTTCAACCTTCCTAAATTCTCCCACACCACGCCGCTCCTCCGCTCCCTTCACTGGCTTCCGGTAACTGCTAGAATCCACTTCAAGACAATGGTACTTGCGTACCATGCTGCGAATGGATCTGGCCCTTCCTACATCCAGGACATGGTTAAACTGTACACCCCAGCGCGTGCACTCCGCTCTGCATCAGCCAAACAGCTCGCTGCACCCTCGCTGCGAGGTGGACCCAAGTTCCCATCAGCAAAAACACGTGTTTGCTATCCTGGCTCCAAAATGGTGGAATGAGCTCCCCATTGACATCAGGACAGCAGATAGCTTACCCACCTTCCGGCGCAGACTGAAAACTCATCTCTTTCGACTCCACTTCGAGCGATAGAATTACTAACAAGGCACTTATATACTAATAAAGGACTGGCTTCTCTAAAGCCAGCTGAGTAGCACTTGAAGTGTTTGGCTCTATGATACCTGATGTACTTTATGATTCTGTTTTCTTCAAGGTTGTGTCTTCCTGGTCGAATGTACTTACTGTAAGTCACTTTGGATAAAAGCGTCCGCTAAATGTAATGTAATGGTTTTTTTAGGCTGTTATTGATATTGTATTTATCAAGTAAGATACTGATAGGATCTCATGAACTTTAGGACGATGACACCCACAATCTTCAGCATTTCTGTACCTCCATTTCCTTTTTATGTATCAGCTGAAAGGTACAGTATACATACCCCAATTCACAGTTAGACTGCACTTCATACAATATGTGATCAGAGCATGTTGACAGACGTCCAAATAACTGCATAGTACGTCTCCGATCTGTTCAGAGACTGTCAGGCTACAGCTTTGGTTACACCCAAACACGGAGCTTATTTACCTTTGCTCCTCTCTTTGTGCAGTGTGTCATGTTGATAAGGAAAAGGCCCTTCCTCAAACACCTTTTCCCCATGGGAATCAAAAGACTATCATCTGCTCCTTTTAAGTTTCTTTCTTGGTATAATAAGAAGAAGAAGTATTGGATGTACAATAAGAGTTTTTTTTGTACTCGGCTGCTGCTAAACATTCTTTGTTTTTATGCTTTTCACTAAAATGTATGTTCTGGTACTTCCGAGTTTCTGAAATCCTTCCCACAATAACTCAACCAAGAAATGTTCTGCATCTTTATGATATTGGAAAACATAGTTTTCTAGTTATAGATAGAAATGATTGATATTTATATATATATATATTACTATATTGCCAAGTAGTACATGTTGTTGATCTTGAATAAAACCCAGACTAAATGGCATGATGTTTGTGTCGTAGGTGCGCTGCCCATGGAAGACATCGCAAAAATGGCTGACGAGTGTATGCGCGATCTCGATGACGATGAAGATGACAGCAACTTGGAGGACGATGAAGATTTATTGGTTGGTTGTTTTTATATATTTATATCTCTTCCCTCAAAAGGATCTGTGGCTCCTTGGCTTTCAAGATTCTCGATAACGAAGCCTTGTATCCATCAGCCACATGGTTTGAAATGGTTTGTACACAATTCAACTATTTATTGGTCTTAAATAGGTTGTACCCTATGTTGAAAACAAGTAGCACAACACTGCCATGTATTTGCAAAATCAAAGTAAAAGGGTCAGTTTTGTAACAAATACTTGTATACTTAAATACTTTGTATTTTTCTATTGATTTAGCTGCTTCAGTCACATGAAAGGCACCTCAAATTAAATGTAATATTTGATTTTTAACTGGTATTTTAGTGGCTAAAACTTTATATTTTTACATTGTTTTGCATTTTTCTAAATATACAAAGTAATTAAAAGTTCTAATTATATATAGTGAAGTAAAAAGTGCAATACTTCCCTCTAAGATGTAGAGGTATAAAGCACCATAAAAAGGACAAATATAAATGATGTGAAATTTGACTGAATAAGATCCTTGAGCAAATGTCACTTTTCAACACTTTGCAAATACATGAAACCCAGACGTTTGACTTGAGTGCACACATCTTGTCTTTGGCTGTTGATCAGTTGCTTTCTTCTTCTCCTCATCAGGCAGAGCTGCAGGAAGTGGTGGGTGAGGAGGAAGCTGAGGATGCTGTAACCCTTTCCTCCAAACCTTCTGCCACTGCTGAATGTCCTCAAGCCGAAACACCAGAGTCACTGACGCAGGTTCCATTCACCGTTTGATCTCTGGCACACCGACACCCTCAGCCACCATAATACATGCCAATATGTTAGCTACTGGTAACAAGAAAAGGAACATGTATTTGCTGTTTTACATTCTTAGCTGCCTAATCATCTTTAATCCCACTTTCCCCCCTTTATTTTCATAGTATAAATGCCTCTAAACAACAGTTGTTTACTTAATAACATGGCTGATGCACTTGAGACTTGCTACTCTTTCTGGTAAATCTATATTCTTTTAAACACATATCCTGATACCTGTGTTTCAGTCTACTTCAAATACATACACAACACTTAAACAAGAGAATTACCCATAGTGTAGATCAGGGGTCGGCAACCTTTTTGATATGAAGTTGGGGGGGGGGGGGGATGTGAGGAGCTCGACGCTCGTTAACTATCAACAGGAGGGCGGGGGGAGCCTCGCTGCGGGGAAGCAGTGTGTGGACCTGTCAGCGCAACTTACATGATGCCGAATTTAACAAACTAATTTAAATCATTGGTTTAAACGGCATAATAATAAGGAAGACCGTCCGTTCTGTGATTCTCCAGAACACACAGACGGCCAGTCCGCCCCTTTGTAGCGTGTTATTTCAATGAGAGATGAGCAGATCGCCACTGGGCTTTCAACTAAAGACACAGCCACGCAAAAACTGCGGCATTTGTACAGCTCCTTATGGGTAGGCTACTGCAATTAGTGAAGTGTTTTCCTCCGTGGTGAAACGATCAGCACCACGGAGGAAAGCGGCAGAAAGTCACCTGGAGATAAAGAGAGCGGGGCTGCGTTGCGTGCATGGCTTCCTGCTGCGGGTAACGGGGAGACGCGCTCTGGCGGCGGCCTCGTTCAGGATCCAAAAATAAAATATAAATATTTTGCACACTTATTCCACTTATTTTTAGTGTGCCACTGGTTACGGTGCCACGTGCCCATGGTGGCACGCGTGCCAGGGGTTGCCGACCCCTGGTGTAGATTAACCAGCTGTTTTCAGACAATGTTGACACTTCTTCTCTGTTGTTGTGTTGAAGCAGGAAGTAACGGTTTCCTCTGCGCCCCCCGGCAGCCTCCAACACACCCTGGAGGAGCGAGTCGTCATGTACAGGACGGCTCTACAGAACGCTAAAACTGCAGAGGAGACCTCCAAAGCCAGGAGATTCGATCGTGGTCTGAAGGTGAGTGAAAATACTGCCTGAGGACAAGGTTTAGATATAGATAGAATCATGCTCATGGTGCAGGATTACAGCAAAGTTAAAAGGCGCATTCACACTGCGGTACTTTTCCCACAAAGGTTCATGCGAACTTAGTTCAGTGAACTCTTTTATCGCGTTCACACCAAAAAGAGCCGGTACTAAATATAGCTCTTTTCTCACAAAAGAGCCGCTCGAAAGTCCCTGCTAGAGAGCAGGGACTTTCGAGCGGCTCTTTTGTGAGAAAAGAGCTATATTTCTGATTGGCTGGGCGGATTGCAAACCACGCCCCGTAAAACTCCCAAAAAGTTTTGTGAAGCCGCCATTTTATTATCCTCGCATTAGCATTATTAGCATTAGCATTAGCCCAGCGCAGAAACGCAGAGAGACTAACTTATGGCAACACAAAATAAAACATGGGAGCGGTGGAGATGAGGAGGTGTCGGCGTTCTGGCGATTTACTCGGAAGGCTTCAGTAGAAGTTGCTGGGACTCAGCAACTTCTACTGAAGTCCTCTTACAACTCCGGGGACTTCCGGCCGGGGACTGTGGGCGGCAGTATCCGCCGTGAAGTTGTTTGTAGCCTGCCAGTAAACCCAAAGCAGAAGAAGAAGAAGTGAAGTCAGCGGCTTCATTTGCCTAATCCACCCCCAGGGACTTTTTCCGGTGTGAACGCGATCTGTACTTAGTTCATGCGAACTAAAGAGTTTGCATGAACTAAGTTCGCATGAACCTTTGTGGGAAAAGTACTGCGGTGTGAATGCGCCTAAAGTCTGTTGTTCTCATGAATCCATAAACTATTTCAAATGATTAATTAACGATTAATAAAGCCATTAGCTTAAAGGGTGCTTTGCTTCATTTTTTGTGGTACCAATATTTTGAACTTCACAAATGTTGTTAAAATACTCGAGAATGTCAGCTAAATCCCACTATTCAATATAATAATAAACAGGATCATTTCATATGTTTTTTGTTATTTTCGCTGCTGCATAGTGTTCTGTAGAATCCTTGTTTTTGTTGTATTATTTTTATAGTTCATCTTGTCTGAGCACAACTATTCATGTCCAAACTGAAGTATTTTCTTCATATTCAAGAGTACAAATAAAAGCAGTTTATTTCTATTCAATAGGGTTGTAACGATACCAAAAACTCGCGATACGATATTTATCGCGATATTGAAAAATAAAGAAAACATTTTTTTACTTGAAAATGTTTTCTTTATTAAATATAAGCATTTTAGTAGGATAGTAGTATTTTAAAGTGTCGAAAACAAAGTGACAGTAACAGACTGGAACAAGGAAACCAGTGTTTTTGTACCTATAGTACTACCAAACAAAGCAGGCATTTTCTTTGTGCCACTGCACCTCACGAATAAACATTTAATAATCAGACCCTGCAATAAAATAAATCAAGTTTCACTTTAGTTTTTCAAGTAACTCAACTCTAACTCACTAAGTCACTCACTCAGCATCATCAGACAGGTTATCTTTTAGGAATATGAGCATGTCCACCAGGGACGTGCACAGACATTTGGAGGGGCAATTGCTCTAAACTGGAAAAAGGGCATCCCCCCCCGAAAAAAAATATAAGACCAAAACGATTATTACATTAACTAATCTGAACAGTAATTCACATCATCTCAATACAAAATAAGCTAAGGCAACTACTTGCATTCTGTGACTTGATTTTTAAAATGAAAACCAGAGAAATATTTTGTTTTGCGGTCCATATCTCATTAAAACATCTAATGTTAGAAACTACTAAAAAATTGGGACAATTCTGTTCTAATGTAGTTTGACCATTGCAGACATACTGATAAAATAGTGCTTATAACTAATTACCTTAAATAAACTCAATAATTAATTAAACCAGTTCAATACGCTTTATTCTTATCATTCTTTATGAGCGCAGTGACGGGAAGGTATCTAATGACTTATTTAGTATTCCATAACTTAATAACAGAGACGGTCAAACTGAAGTAGAGACATGGCAGAAATCCTACAATGAAGCAGGACAGTGAAGGGTTCTCCTTTACCATGGATGTTTAATAGGAGTTTACGGAGCAGATGAAAAGACACAGAAAGACAGAAGCACAATAACAAGTGTATGTAGGTGTGTTTTTGTAAATAACCGACGGTGTCAAGAGGAAGTAAAGTCCCTGCCATGAGAAAACTCAAAATCCATTTTCCAAAATCCAACACTAGAGGTGGTCTTAACGCACCGGCACCAATACAGTATAATAAATATGATATTGTTATGACATTAGGGTCATGCAGAGTGAGATCGCTACCCCTTTAAGAGAGGGGTGTGGCGCGTGCATGTGGGTGTGGGTATGGTAGAGCGAGAGTGAGCGATTGGTGTATATGTTTTCTGGAAATGAAACGAGGCAGCAGGAAAAAGCATAGGTCTGTGATGTATCTTGTGAAACAGAAGAGTGAAATAAATGCAACGACCTCCCAAGAAGAGCTCGCCTCTCTCCAGTCATTTCAGTAAAGTGGGTTATTGAACCCAAAGCTTGTTGCTTCTGCCCTGGGAGACGACAGATAGTCATCCCCCCTGTTTTCTCGACCACGGTCTGGGAGCCGACAGGAAAGTTCAACAATATATATAATACGTAACATGTGTAATCACACACTTAGCGATATAGAACATAAATAATAAAAACGTAGGCCTACCTGATTTAAAACACTTGTGTGGTCATACTGTGGAATGAGCTCACACTGAAACAAGTTCTTTATTCAAAATGTCACGGGCAATTACATAGCCTATAAGAAGAAAAAGGAGAAGAAGAAGAAGTAAAGGAAGTAGTAGCAGAAAGATGAAGCTTGTGTGTTTCCCGCAGCGAGACACTACAATACTAATTGTGGCTTATCATGTTGATTCGACCACAACAGAAAGAAAAAAAAAACCTCTCGCTCTCTCCAGACGGGCAGGTCAGCCAAAAAGGGGAAACAGGCCGTTGCCCGGGCAACATTAGCCCGTACCTGTGCACGTCCCTGATGTCCACATTTCCAGGTAGAAGCTGGGATGTTTGGGCGTTTACAATATCCCCTGCTGAGGAAAAAACTCTCTCGCTTGGTACTGATGTTGCTGATATGCTTTGGCCATGGGTGACAGCAGTGGGTCAAACTGTGCATTGTCTCTCCACCACTTCAAAAACAATACAGTTTTTGCCAAGAAGGTGAGGCTTATTGACAGAGACATAAATATACTGTTGGTACTTATCAATGTCTCTAGGTGTGTACATTAGCCCTGTAAATACGATGTCCTTTTGTGTCATCTGTTGTTTTATGTTCATGTTGTAACCTACTTGCTGCCATGTTGGACAGGTCTCCCTTGAAAAAGAGATAGATGATCTCAATGGGACCATCTGGTTTAATCAAGTTTAAAAAAGAAAAGATTAAAAAAAATGGCGGTAGATTTTGTCAGTCTCACGATGGCATCGAGACGTTTATTTATCGCGATATTCGATATATCGTTACATCCCTAGTATTCAATAAAGGCCTTTTCTGTATACTGAGCTGCACTACACATGCCCAACAGCTGCATGATATAGTTTAGCTCATAAGAAAAGACATCATGCCGTTTGTCATCTTTGAAGTCACTTCTCAAAACCCATGATTTAACAAGTTTACTAATTTCTTTGTTGGCAATTTGTGCCTGGAACTACTGTGGTGCAGTGAAACATTCTTCATAAAGCATTACAGTCCAGATGATACTGATGGTGATGTTGTTCTGTACAGACGCTGCAGTCGATGGTCGCTGCCGTTAAAAAAGGGAAACCTGTGAACGAGGCAGAGATCCCTCCTCCGCTCGCCAGTGGAGCCCCGAGTGCCGCCCCTCCTCCTCCTGCTGCCCGTCGCCCCCCTCCCCCCGTCCCCTCGCCTCCTGAACCCTGTCCCTCAGATCAGGAGGGGGGGTCGGAGGTCACGACTCCACCGCCTGCTGTACCGGAGGTCATCACCCCGAGTGAAGAGGAGCAGTCGTCCTCCTCCCTGCCTCTGAGCAGCGTCCCCTCTCCAGAGGAGCCTGCAGACAGAGCTCAGACCAGTCCCTCTGATGGTCCGTGTGATTATACAAAGATATACCCGTTATTATATTGGGGATAAGAGAATCAAAGTGTAAAAGACCGTAGCTTACAATTAAAACAATGCTAAGGGTTACACTAGCCCTTTTTCCATCAATGCTCCAGTTCGATCAAAGCACAACTGAGAAAATTCACAAACAGATTGTCGAGCTTTTTCGGCCGCTCAACCTGCACAAATAAGACAAATGGCACAGAATGAAATGCAGACAATCTGTGCTGCAAAGCAGGAAGTATCCCAGTGCTCCTGTGCTTTTAGCAAATGAGGTTAAATGCTAAAAAGTGGCCCCTTCTATGCAAATGAACCTCCTTGCAAAAACAGTCCAAATCCCTAAGACCAGAGTAAAAGTGAAACTATTGGTGTCTTCAGAAAGCAGATAGTAACTACAGTGCATTTTTAAGGGGTTGTGACATTCAGATTTTATAAGGATCATTGCAGAAGTGACAGGATGCAGGACATTTTGAAAACTCATCACCTTAAAGGTTTGCAAAAAACACATAGGTTATCAGAGGAAAAATACACTTTTTTGTGCTAAATTTGAGGTTAAGTTATTCAAATATTGGTAAATTAGCCTAAGTAACTTTATTTAAAAAATATGAAGTTTAGTTTAATTTCCTGCTCTGAATTTCATGACTCTTGGCACACATCACATTGCAAGCTTCTCTCTCCTCGATGAATGTGTGTCTTTCATTGTCGTAATTGTTCTGCATTTCTTTCACAGCGAACGAGGCGACCAAGACGCTGCTTCTGGAGAGGCAGAAAGAATACAAGATGGCAGCTCTGAGAGCCAAGAAGCTGGGAGATGTGGAGCAAGCAAGACTTCACCTCAAGACCGGCAAGGTGAGCGAATGGACATCACAGCTTACAGCCTGTTCACAGATTTCTATCTGCATTGTTTTGAATACATTTGACTCTCCTAAAAACAGGTTTCTCTGTTGTGCGGCAGCATTTCTTCCTCCGTGAATACATTGTGGAAATGTGCTCAATATGTAACTAATGTGATAATGTGTAACCGGACCACTTCCTTGTAGAATCTGAAGGATTAGGGTCAATGCTTTTTACAAACGTATGCAGGCAATCAATGTGATAACATCCTTGACAACATACAGCAAGATTAATCACTATTGTCTTTTCCTTATGAATAAATAAACATACAGTTGCAAGAAAAAGTTAACCCTTTGGAATGACCTAGATTTCTGCATAAGTTGGTCATAAAATGTGTTCTGATCTTCATCTAAGTCACAACAATAGACAAACACAGTCTTCTTAAACTAATACCACACAAACAATTATATGTTTTCATGTTTTTATTGAACACACCATGTAAACATTCACAGTGCAGGGTGGAAAAAGTATGTGAACCCCTAGGCTAAAGACTTCTTCAAGAGCTAATTGGAGTCAGGAGTCAGCCAACCTGGAGTCCAATCAATGAGACGAGATTGGAGGTGTTGGTTAAAGCTGCCCTGCCCAATAAAAAATACACACCAGTTTTGAATGTGCTATTCTTAAGAAGCATTGCCAGATGTGAACCATGCCTCGCACAAGAGAGCTCTCAGAAGACCTACGATGAAGAATTGTTGACTTGCATAAAGCTGGAAAGGGTTACAGAAGTATCTCTGAAAGCCTTGATGTTCATCAGTCCGGTAAGACACATTGTCTATAAATGGAGAAAGTTCAGCACTGTTGCTACTCTCCCTAGGAGTGGCCGTCCTGTAGAGATGACTGCAAGAGCACAGCGCAGAATGCTCAATGAGGTGAAGAAGAATCCTAGAGTGTCAGCTAGAGACTTAAAGAAATCTCTGGCACATGCTAACATCTCTGTTGACGAATCTACGATACGTAAAACACTGAACAAGAATGGAGTTCATGGGAGGACACCACGGAGGAAGCCACTGCTGTCCAGAAAAAACATTGCTGCACGTTTGAAGTTTGCAAAAGAGCACCTGGATGTTCCACAGCACTACTGGCAAAATATTCTGTGGACAGATGAAACCAAAGTTGAGTTGTTTGGAAGGAACACACAACGCTATGTGTGGAGAATCCAAAGGGTTCACATACTTTTTCTTGCAACTGTATATTTGCTGAACTGCAATTTTGATGGAGTAGGTAATTTCCTTGATTTTGTCTGTGATGTTCCTATATGTATATCCCTACAAGCTAAATGCTATATAAAGACTTGTTCCTGCTGAAACTATAAACAAACATTCATCCAAGTTTTATGAGAGCAAGTTTCTGCTGTAGGAATGTAGCAGACGCTGCATTTGTGCGAATAGACACCCTGGTTAATGCTGAAGAAAGTTGTTTCTAATTAAGATCTTATAGTTCTTTTTATATCAACATCTTGTCTGAGTTCATATACCTCACATTAATCATGAAATTAAACCAATTTGCATGTTCGCATGTCTCTTAAAGCTTTATTTTAATATATTAATAGCAAACTTCACAAAATAAGACAAATGAAGTTTAAATATTAAAACTGCTATGTGTGCAGTCTCTTGTCTGAGCCTGTCGCTGCATATTCTGACTAAAGAATTCCTCTGGAGAATGTGAAACATGGCAACAATTTGGGAGTAGACAGAACCGTCTTTGTTTGACACAGTTTTGGTTGTTTCTGTGCAGAGGTTCGATGTGATGATCGAGGCGTTGGAGAAAGGACAAGCGGTCGACCTCAGTGAGCTTCCTCCGTCCCCAGATCAGGGTGAGGAACATAAGAGCACACAACCAAGCAAGCTTAACTTATACATGTCTTTTAATAAACTGAGGCTTCAAGAGGAATAGAAAGAGGGAATATACGAAGCAGAAGACAACAGGGATGAATAAGCACAAACAAAAGTTACAAAGGTTTTAAAATACGTGTAATGATTTGGTTTCTTTGATACTTTGAGACATAGTTACATTAAAAAGAAACACGTAAAAAAGTGAAGGTGTTAGAAAATACATATTTAAAAAAAATCATTGAGAAAGAAGAAAAATAAACCGTGCTATATTATTATAATTTATTATATTATATAACAAAAGCAACATGTTTGGAAATGAAAAACACTAACTATGGCTGCAAATTGTTTTTAACACAGACCGTGGTATATCATTTTAAAGAAAAAAGGCACGAGAAGACCTAGTTCTTGAAATCCAAAAGAAGTGACAAGGATCTTCCAGGAAGGAAATATAGATCAGTAAATACCAGAGGTTGAGTCGCCAATTTGATGACTTTGGACTCAACTTGATAAAATCACAAAACACTTGCAACTCGACTTGGACTTGAACACCAATGACTCGGCACTTGACTTGGACTTGAGCCTTCTGACTTGAGGTGACTTGATCATTTAATTCAGGGGTCTCCGACACGCCGATCGCGAGATGCCGCTAGAAGAGCAGACTCCCGTCGGGGAGAGCAGGATCTTCAGCCGCTCCTACTCTTATGGGGGAATCCATGCAGGCAGGAGCCGGACTTTATTTTGCTGGGCCACCATGCGGCCAATCATATGTGAGGACCTTTATATATACAGTCTATAGGCGCATTCACACCGCAGTACTTTTCCCACAAAGGTTCATGCGAACTTAGTTCATGCAAACTCTTTAGTTCGCATGAACTAAGTACAGATCGCGTTCACACCGGAAAAAGTCCCTGGGGGTGGATTAGGCAAATGAAGCCGCTGACTTCACTTCTTCTTCTTCTGCTTTGGGTTTACTGGCAGGCTACAAACAACTTCACGGCGGATACTGCCGCCCGGAGTCCCCGGCCGGAAGTCCCCGGAGTTGGGGAAGGCTTCAGTAGAAGTTGCTGGGACTCCCAGCAGCTTCTACTGAAGCCTTCCGAGTAAATCGCCTCTTTTCTCACAAAAGAGCCGCTCGAAAGTCCCTGCTAGAGAGCAGGGACTTTCGAGCGGCTCTTTTGTGAGAAAAGAGCTATATTTCTGATTGGCTGGGCGGATTGCAAACCACGCCCCGTAAAACTTCCAAAAAGTTTTGTGAAGCCGCCATTTTATTATCCTCGCATTAGCATTATTAGCATTAGCATTAGCCCAGCGCAGAAACGCAGAGAGACTAACTTATGGCAACACAAAATAAAACATGGGAGCGGTGGAGATGAGGAGGTGTCGGCGTTCTGGCGATTTACTCGGAAGGCTTCAGTAGAAGTTGCTGGGAGTCCCAGCAACTTCTACTGAAGCCAGTCCCCAACTCCGGGGACTTCCGGCCGGGGACTTTGGGCGGCAGTATCCGCCGTGAAGTTGTTTGTAGCCTGCCAGTAAACCCAAAGCAGAAGAAGAAGAAGTGAAGTCAGCGGCTTCATTTGCCTAATCCACCCCCAGAGACTTTTTCCGGTGTGAACGCGATCTGTACTTAGTTCATGCGAACTAAAGAGTTCGCATGAACCTTTGTGGGAAAAGTACTGCGGTGTGAATGCGCCTATTATGTGAAAGAAGGGTGGGGGGGCAGACACTCCAAAGACAGCAGGTGTAGTGGTACAGGCCAGCTGCAGAGCGTCAGAGAGACGGGGAGCCGGATTTAAATGCAAGCGCCTCGGAAAAAGTCAAGAAATGAGCGAAAACCGAAAAAAGAAGCAGCATCTGGCTGCATTTCAATGATATTGGAGAAAGCAAAGCTGAGTGCAGGATTTGTAAAAAAAAAAGAGGTAACCACTCAGGACTTATTGTCAGAGGTGGGAGAAGTTCAAATCTTGTACTTGAGTAAAAGTACCAGAGTGGACAGAGCGGAGTGCACGTGCTGGGGTGTACAGTTTAACCATGTCCTGGATGTAGGAAGGGCCAGATCCATTCGCAGCATGGTACGCAAGTACTAGTGTCTTGAAGTGGATTCTAGCAGTTACCGGAAGCCAGTGAAGGGAGCAGAGGAGCGGAGTGGTGTGGGAGAATGTAGGAAGGTCCGCTGCATTCTGGATGAGCTGCAGAGGTCGGATGGCACATGCAGGTAGACCAGCCAGGAGGGAGTTGCAGTAGTCTAGGCGTGAGGTGACGAGAGCCTGGACCAGAACCTGCGTCGCTTTCTGGGTCAGCTGGGGACGTGTCCTCCTGATGTTGTAAAGCGTGTATCTGCAGCAGCGAGTTGTAGCAGCTATTTTTGCAGTGAAGGACAGGTTGTTATCTAGGATCACACCCAGATTCCTTGCAGTCTGAGTCGGGAAACAACAGAGGTGCCGATGTTGATTGTTAGGTCAAGAGTGGGACAATCTTTTCCCGGAAGGAAAAGCAGTTCAGTCTTGTCAAGGTTGAGTTTGAGGTGGTGAGCAGACATCCACTGAGAGATGTCAGCTAGACAGCTAGTTCTCTTCCCCATAGAGACGCCTCGCTGCACATTATCCCTGGCATAAAGATAGATTGTGGGTCCCTTACAACATGTTGTACACAGTGGAAATAAACATTCTGGTTACCTCAACATCAGGGATCTTATCAATTAAACTCCTTCTGAATCAAACCGTCACGGTAGCCTTACCTTACTGATCCCTCTTAAAATAGAAAAACACACGTTACTTTACCAGCAGAGAGAAAATGGATTATTACAGTATTAATGTGACTAATAAAAGCAGTTTGATTATTAAGTTCTGTTGATCGATGTCATTACATTTGTTAAAAAGCACATAAGGACTTGTTTAAGACTCGGTTTTTCAAAGTTTAGGACTTGAGACTTGACTCGGACTTGAGCGCAAAGACTTGAGACTTACTTGTGACTTGCAAAACAATGACTTGGTCCCACCTCTGCAATATTTGCTAGACTTGTTTTTATTAAAACAATATTGTAAACCGAAGCCTGCAGTGTGTGCTTCTGAGTGTTGATATTCATCTTCAGTGTTTGTGTTTCAGCCGCAGGAGGGGTGTCTGCTCCCGTCAAGAAATCTTCCTCCGGGCAAAACATCGAAGTCGCCCAACCAGTTACATCCGCTCCAGGTGGGAATAGCTTCCACTGTTAGTCACGATATAAATGTGATGTAACCAGTAATGCAGCGCCGTCTCTTAACAACATTTTATATGAACCAGTAAATGTCAGCTTGATGTAGGGCTGCTCGATTATTTTGGTCAATAATTGATATCACGATTATTAAAAACGATTATCCAATTACTTTGAAAACATCCATTTATTGAAATAATTTTTTTTGAACATTATGTTTTTAACAGTTGATTACCTTGAACTTTAAGAATAATTCAACTGAATTTTTTTTTTATTATTTTATTTTATTACGTTGTTTTCGTAATCGTTGCAAGCCAAAATCGTAATTGCGATTTAAAATACGATTAATTGAGCAGCCCTAGCTTGATGTTTAACACAATAGGAGCCTGCTGCTGCACTTTGTGTTCACTGCTACTTGGCAAATGGAAAAACACGTATTTAATTTATTCTTAATTTACATTATTTAATTTCATATTCTGTTCTTGTACATATCATATTCTATTTACATGTGTATAGACTTTTTGCACTACTTTTTATTTTGTATTTTATTATATACGTTGGATTGTTGGAGGAGCTCAGGTCAGAAGACTTTCATTGCCATCTGTACACTGTAGCTTTGTGCATATGACAATAAAACCTTTGTATCTTGAATCTTGGTTGAATGCTAATATGCTAAGCTAAGATGGTGGCACGTTAACATTGCAGTTGTGAGTCAGTGAGCATTCACCTTAAACCTTAAACCATGGCTTTAGTGTTCAATTCTTAAAACTAACAGAAACACATCTTGAGAAACAGTTTTTTCTCTGTTGTTGCTCCTCAGCCGCTGCCCCCCCATCGGCTCCCAAAGACGTGCTGGAGGCTTTAGAGCAGAGACGAGCCAAGTACTCAGAGGCGTCCAATCAGGCGAAAGCAGCCGGAGACGACCGCAAGGCCCGAATGCACGACCGCATCGCCAAGGTACGAGGAGACACTGCTGATCTCTGTAGCTACCTTTACACCTTTAGCCTCTTACATGCTAAACGTTTACTACGACGTATCATAACGACATACAAAGATAATTGTGGGTATGATTTAAGAAAAGCCGTGAAGACATTTATTACCAGAAAATGGATGTCAAAGCAATAATGGCCCTTCTATACTTTCATTTCATTTCAAACCTCTATTTATCCAGGTGTATCCCATTGAGATAATTGATCTCTTTTTCAAGGGAGACCTGCTCAAGTAGGTTCCACATGAAACATAAACAGAACAACAAAAGGACATCATTACAGGGATTTACAATTTACATATCTATCCACATGAACAGGTACCAACAGCTTCCGATTGAGTAGCATCCAACCGAGCTTTAAAAACATTTAGTGGCACCAGATTGCTCAGTTTCCATTTCAATGGCAGACTATTCCAAGACAGAGGAGCTGCACATCTAAAAGCTATCTTCCCTAAGACAGTCCTAGCAGTTAAACTTACTTATAGTTATACTTCTAGCATTTTGCGGTAACAAAGCTTTTCCCTCTCTCTTCCTGCAGCAATACCAGAGCGCCATCAGATCTCACAAAGCAGGAAAAGCAGTCAACTTTGAGGAGCTGCCGGTTCCTCCTGGTGAGATTAGTTTTGTTTTTGTCATATTTAGCTCCGTCAAATTGATTTCATTTCCAGTTCTGTTGTTACTGTGAACTGAATCACTCTAAAAGCTGCCAGTTAGCTGCAAGACAGGTGTTTGTACTTCACCAAAAGACTACATCTAATGTTTAAGACACTGTAGTAAGTATGATCTCTTATCTCTCAGGTTTTCCTCCCATCCCCGGTCAGAAGGCAGCGGGAGCGGATCAGGGATTAATCGCTGCTCTGGATGCAGCAGATAAAATAGCTTCCACTGATGCGACTGAAAAAGCTGATGAAGATGAAGAAGGGGAGAAGGAAGAGGAGGTGGGTTATCAGTAGCTCATTATAATCTTTGTATAAGAGTTCATGGACACATTGTTGATAGTGTTCTGTTTGTTGCAGACTAAGCGTGCAGAACACCCGAAGAAGCTGATGTTGGACGTCCCCGCCGCAGAGCAGGACCGCAGGAAGACTCCGACTTCCCCCGAAGGAACAGCCGGCGGGGAGGGACTCTCAGCGACAGGTCAGTCCCCGAAGGGAAACACAGGTCCGCCTCTTGGGAAGCATTTAATAACTGTGAGGATTAAAAACATGAGATATTCTAGGTATCCAACGTTGGGTTGGCTCTAAGGTCATAGGGAGGCGTGTGGCGCAGTGGACTAGTGCGCTGATCTTCGAATCAGAGGATAGCAAGTTCGAGTCCCACTGTAGTCAGCATGTCGTTGTGTCCCTGGGCAAGACACTTCACCCCAAATTGTTCCTGTGGGGATTGTCCACAGCATTGAGTATGTAAGTCGCTTTGGATAAAAGCGTCTAACAAGTAACATGTAATGTAAGGTCATAGTTAACTTACAGGGTTCTGACGCTCATTGAAAACCTGGAAAAAGGAATATTTTTCCCAAAGTTTTGGAAAAGTCATGGAAATGTAACCAAAGTTGCATCAAATATAATTTATATTTGATCTAATCGCCAACATAGTAATACTATAATGATAATAAATACTGTATGGTATAGTAATGAAACCTAAAATGGCATTTAACTGGTGAGAGATTTTTACAGTCACGCCCTCTAGTGGCTTTAGTCTGTAGAAGCTAGTAAGCCTACCATTGGATTTGTTTTAGATAGGCACAACATGTTTCATATGCACTCCTTATTTTCCAGCTTACCATGTTAAAATAAAAACGTGGTACCGCTGAGAAAGAGTAATTTTTTTGGTCATGGAAAATTAGGGAAAGGTCATGGATAGGTCATGGAAAATCATTGGTGTATGAACCCTGATCTTATTGGAGCTTGAGTTTGGACATTTTTACAAGGCATAAACTAATAATTAGTAGTTAGTTTCATTCGAGCTGCAACAATTAGTTGATTGGATGAGTTGATGGAAAGAGAATGGACCTGCAACTTCTATGATTAAGTAGAAATTACAAATCTGATCTGTTTCCATTTTCTTAAAGGTCATTGTCTGACAGTAGATGCAATATCTTAAAAGCACAATAAGTAGGACTTTACTTAACAAAGTGATATTCTTTTGGATAGCTCGACACACTGTACATTTCACATTTATATTTAATTTAACACATTTAATGTGAATAAGATCCTGCTTTGAAATTGTCTCTAAACTCTTCAATAGTGTTTTCTTATCAGAATGTATAGATGTTTTATCTTCACACTCTACTGTATATGTTTTACTTTTTAATGCTGTTTTAATTCTATTTTGAGATTAATTTCTAGTATTATTTATTTCTACTCTTTCATTTCTACTTATGTACAATGCCTTGTTTTGTGTTTTATGCTGCTGCGATGCAAACACTTCACAATTTGGGATCAATAAAGTACCTCTTATCTTATGTAGACTCATACCCTCTCAATCAGTAGTGTCCAAACTACGGCCCGGGGGCCAAATGCGGCCCACGGACCATTTTGAATCGGTCCTCAGCAAATAAAAAAAATATAATGGAATACGGCCCACAAATGAAACTTGTGGTTGTCTTATATTGTACTTCTTAAATCAATATGTGACCCGCTCTGTCGCAATCAGTCGGAAGTCGGAACGGCTCATTTCAAAATAAACGTGGATTTGCGTAAAAAAATAGTTTTTCGGGGTTCGGGTGTTTTGTTTGATTTTAAATAAACAAAGTCTTGGCTTTCAGAATATGAAACTTTTATTTCCAAAATCACACGCAGGGGTAGACATTAAGGGTAAAAAGCCACTGGCCCTCCGGGCCGGTGGAATTGTATTGTCACTGGCCCCACCATTGTAACCACTGGCCCGGAGCATTCGTCCAAAAAAAAAATATCGACTAATAATGAAGAAAATTAACACATTTGTTGCTATAGTAATTTATGCACTTACTACTTGTACTACAACATTTGAACAATCAGTTCTTCCTCATTTTCCTCAATTGTTCATATTTGGTTTATTAAAATAATGATATTGTGGTCATTGTTAAAAAATGTCTGCTATTATGAGTATTATTATTTGTATAATGCACTTTCTGCCTTCCTGTCATCAGGAGTTAGACATGTAATGGCTATGTAGCAGATTAGATCCTTCATTATCCTAAACTGCTGGGACATTTCCCTATAGCCAATACCTTTATATGTTCTACTCTTCACTTACTTGTCAGCATAGGTCGGCATTGATGCACAGAGCCGACAGAAGACCTTGTTTATATTGCATCATATAGAGAGGTGCAGTGACGCGTCCTGAAACCAGGAAGTAAGCTGCTGATTCCCTCCACAAAAAGTAATGGGATTTCTCCACAGGGTTTTGAAAATAGCTGAAATAAGGTCTGTGGAAAACAAACCTGTTTGATAAATGCACGTTTTGTTCAGCCGGATAATCTCCACATGTCTACCCTACTTTTATAATGTTCGAATCATAAATCTAATGATAGATTATAAAAGGGTTTTAGGACGCGTCACTGCACCACTAGAAGCCAACTCCATCGATCAAGCTGAAACTTTCTCTCCCTCTTCTTCTCCTCTCCATGTCACTCTCCTTTAACTCCTCCTCTCCCTCTTCTTCTCCTCTCCCTGTCACTCTCCTTTAACTCCTCCGGTGACTTTCTTTTATTTGAAAATTGTTATTTGCACGGCGCTTGGCCGGTTACCGCTGGTATTAAAAACATTTTGGCGAATGGTTAGGTGGATAGTCTGTAGTGAAGGAGCGCGCTCACGGGAGCCTGCTCGCGCTGCGCTCCGCAGCAAACAGCTGTTTGCTTTTCACCCAACAACGACAAGCGACTCACGAAACGCTATGTTGTAGCGTTAATAAACGAAACAATTTAACTAAATTGCTTGTCAAAATACCAATACCACAGGAAACATTTTTTTTTAAACAATATTTGTAGTGGCCCGAGCGGGCAAGTGGAAAGTACGTTATGCTGGCCCGGGGTGTCTAAATAGTGCTTCCGGGCCAGCGGGCCAATTATAATGTCGAACCCTGACACGATAAATACATGTTTGAAGCTTGTGAAGGGAAGATGACAGCTCTCCCTCGCACTCAGCTGTTCCGCAGCGCCGCCCCTCCCTCTACGGCTGACATTCTGAATGCAAGGCGTATAGTAATCATAAATATCACAGCAGGGTCCGTTACAGTTTGTTTTGATCTGATTTCAAATAAACAAAGTCTTGGCTTTCAGAATATTAAACTTGTTTCGGCAAATTCAGATGATAAATACAGCTTTGAAGCTTGTGACGGCATAATTACAAGCGGAGAACGGAGTGACTTGACGTCACAGCAGGCACAACAACAGCCGGTGTTTCTCGATTTCGATGGAGCACAGTAGCATTCAGTGTTAATAAGACCACTTTTCAAAAGATTCAGTCAATTAAAGTTGGAAACATTTTCTAACATATCTTAGTTGATAAGAAAAAAGCCTAATAACTTAATTACATAACAAGCTTGAAATAGACCCTTCCTATTTCTCATAATAATCAATCTGAGGCGTCTGTTGGAAGGGATGAGCTGCCAACACTCACACGCATCATTTACCTACTTTAGATTTTTCTAACTTAGAACTGAACTTATGAGGCAATACACCTCACCTCTAGTGAGTGGCCCAGACCTTCGTATATTTTTCTGTATGTGGCCCTCGGTGAGAAAAGTTTGGACACCCCTGCTCTAAATCTTCACCTATGAACCACTAGTATCTGTGTCTGCAGACAAGTCCCGTATTGTTACGCTGGACTCCTGCCAACACCATCCTGCCCTTATTTGCATTGAGAACACCGTAGCTGTTCCCATGTAGCACCTCTGCACACATCCACCTGTCGTTGCTGATCGTCAGTGTTTTCTGTGTGTCTGTGTCGTCCAGCGGAGTTCCTGGAGGGCAGGAAGAAGCAGTACATGAGGGCGGCTCTGCAGGCCAAGCAGAAGAGCGACATGGATCAGGCCAAGACGTTCCTGCGCACGGCCAAGAGCCTGGAGCCGCTGATCGAGGCGGCTCGCAGCGGGCGGACGGTGGACATCAGCACGGTGACGACACGGACATTTACATTTCTGACTGTGGTTACTTTGTTGACTTACTCGCACCTCGTTTATGCTTCTTTGTTCCAAATCTCACACAATAACTACAAATAAATTAGATCACAATTTGCTCTGTTTGAATAATTTAAATGATCGCACATCTTCATTCATTGAGCTGGTTTTATTTCAGAAACCAACTGTAAGCTAATTCCAGCGTCTGACACAACATAATGCTTTACTCAAACGGATGCACGATGTTTTCAACAATATGCAAATAGTCATGTGACGAGTGGGAGCTACTCTCATTGGAGGAGAACTGGAAACACGGCACTGTGTTTTCCACGTCAATGTAGCATTCACTTCACTCAATATGTCTTTTGTTTGGATCTCAAGGTTCTTTATTTTGTCATACGAACATAGCTACAGTGTAGTTATGCCGATGAAAATCTTGTGTCACCGGCTTCTCCAACAGAGCAGCACAAAACACAGATACACAGAAAAAAAATAGTGCAAGTAAATAGTAATACAAAAAGAAAAATAGTTTAAAAATAACTCTGAAAATATGTTTTTAACTATCCAGAAGTGCATTTTAAAACATATCACCATCACTTTTATCCCTCATATGGAATACTTGTCTACCATTATAACTAAATGAGACCAAAGTGGAGATGTGGGGTATTAGAAGTGCTGCTTTTCCTCAAAATCCAAACACCATAGCCTCATCCCAATACCCCTCCTCGACTCCTCTCTCCCCCTCCTCCGGGACTTGACCTGGAAATCGATCAAGACACGCCATTTTGAAGGACGTCACGATAGCTGAAATGCACACGGAGGAGTCGAGGAGGGGTGAGGGAGGAGACGAAAGGGAGGATACACGAGAGCAGACTACGCGGAAGTGTTTTCACTACTCGGTATAAAAGCCCCGCCCCCACCTTCACAGCTGGTCCATTTCAACAGAGGAAAACCGACAACTGGAAGATGAGTGGAAAAGCGTCACATAAATGTATAAGTGCTCACAGCTCCGTGGGAATTATTATGTGCAATTCATTTCTAAAAGGCTTTCACATTACTATAATTATATTTTTATTTAAATGTAGGCTACATTTTACACCAAAATGGAACACAAAAGCAGGACCAGCCATCATACATTGAATTCCTTGACTAACGAGAGAAAGATTCATTCATTTAAAAACAAATGGGCCGGTTCTAAAGGGTTCTTCAGTTAAGCCCGATGAGAGGGGATACAGCTGTGCACATGTCATCATTAACAGACGTCGTTTAAGAGTGACGTTTGAGTGAACGAGGACATCCCAATTAATACCGGAGGACTCCTCTGTCCTCGCCTCACCTCCTCGTGTCTCTCGCTCGCATCTTACGGAGGCGGAGCTAAGATGCAGGGCGAGTGAGGGAAAGGAGGAGTCGAGGAGAGGTATTGGGATGAGGCTCATATATCTGAGGTGTCCTCTCTGTCCTCTCTGTGCTGTAGGTGCCGTCGCCCCCCGGTGATGAAGACGAGGACTTCATCCTGGTTCATCACAGCGACGTGCAGATCTCAGAGAAAGCAGAGCAGCTCTACACACAGCTGGCCAAGATCCTCAAAGAGCAGTACGAGGTGAAACTGCAGACTGTGTCCATTCTTCAATTATTTGTTAATATTAGCATTTGTAACCAGAGCTCTTGTTGAAGTTGAATAAATTGTCCTATTATATATTTGTTAATTCCCAGTTTCCTTGAGCTGTCTAACTTTAGTGTCCCTTTTTTGTTTTAGAAATGTATGACTCACTCCAAGCAGTTCACACACCTGGGGAACGTCACCGAAACAACAAAGTGAGTTTCCCGTGTCTCAACACTTTACACACAAACTCCTAAAGCTGTTATAATTCTGGACTAAGTTTGGATTAAATTGATGGTTTATTTATTTAAATGTGTTAATTCTCCTCCTCCTCCTCCTCCTCCTCCTCCTGTGTGTGCTCCAGGTTTGAGAAGATGGCGGACAGCTGTAAGAAGAGCCTGGAGGTGTTGAAGCTGGCTCAGTCCAAAGGTCTGCCTCCTCCCAAACATCACTTTGAGGAGAGGTCCTTTCACACGGTCAGGTGAGGACCCCTCCTTTATTTAACATTAAACTGCAAAGGTTCAGAGTGAACGGAGCAATCCTCCGCTGACAAAAAACATGAGATTGACGGTTGTCTTATGTTTGATATATTGAATATTTCTGTCATTTAGTCAGACAGTTTTTTTTAAAGCAATAAATCCCTTATTTGTTGTCTTTCAGGATCTTCCCAGAGCTGAGCAGCACTGACATGGTGGTTGTGATCGTCAAAGGGATGAATCTTCCTGCTCCTAGTGGTAAAAACCAAAGCCTTCACCTTTCAGTCATTACGTTACATTACGTTACATTACGTTACATTACATTACATTACGTTACATTACATTGCATGTCACTTGTTAGACGCTTTTATCCAAAGCGACTTACATACAGTCAGTACTGTGGGCAATCCCCACAGGAGCAATTTGGGGGGAAGTGTCTCAGGGACACAACGACATGCTGACTGCAGTGGGGTTTGAACCTGCTATCCCCTGATTCAAAGTTCAGCGCACTACCCACTGAGCCACAGCCTCCCCGGGTTAGGGTCCTTGCATAGAGGGCAGCATGTCCACATGTTGTCTGCGAACCCTGGACAAAAAGTTATGAAAACAAAGAAGTGATATTTTACATCTTGAATTCAATTTTCAAAGCCTTACCCTTTTCTTTCTTTTGCTCTCGGTAAAATTAAAATAAAGGCAAAAATCAGACTTAAAATCGCCCAATAGGTGAACAGATATTTCTACAATTGTTATCTTGGCTATGTTGTTCTTGTTCTTAGATACCATTAAAAAAATAGTTTAACGTTCCAAATAAGTTGCTACTACCTTTTTTAGCTTTAATTCATGATGACCTTTTGTAACCAAAATAAAGTTCTTTCCTGCCTCCCCTGCAGGGATCCAGCCCAACGACCTGGACGCCTTCATTAAGTTTGACTTCCCGTACCCCAGCGCGGTGAGACACTCTGACATCTGGCTTTGATGTTCGCCGTCACCACGGGCTGCTGTGATCTAAAATGAGACTTTTCTCCTCTAAGTGTTCTGCTTCTGTTTTCTTCACCAGGAGCAGCCGCAGAAACACAGAACAGCCGTCATCAAGAACACTAACTCTCCAGGTGAGACTCAGGATCTGTCTGTGTGTAGTTCCTCCCAGAGATGTGTGTATATATCTGTACTGAAGACAACTCTCTTCTGTAAAGCGTAACTATGGTACCGACAGGGCCATGTGCAGAAACAAAATACCTTATTTTAAAGTCTTTCTGAGGGGCTACATTTATGTTTTAGGACTGTACGAGTGATCTCCTTATTTCCAAATGTTCGTTTATTTCCTTTATTTAATAACTTCTTTACTTTATCAAATCAAATCAAGTTTTATTTATATAGCACATTTATAAACGATTTTTGGTCGAGCCAAAGTGCTGTACATATAATAAAAATAGCCTACAGTAGAAACACTTTACAGCATATACAACAGCACAGATTGTTCAGAATATCAGTATGAGAAAAACGACACCCTCTGTCCTTAGACCCTCTGTCCTTAGACCCTCTGTCTTCAGACCCTCTGTCCTTAGACCCTCACATCGTACAAGGAGAAACTTCCGGAGAAAACCCACAGTTTAAAGGGAACATGGGAGAAACCTCAGGGAGAGCAACAGAGGAGGGATCCCTCTCCCAGGACGGACAGACGTGCAATAGATGCTGTGTGTAAATCCAAGAGATAATACATTTTACAGCATATAGACCGAATGTTAGGAAATGCATGTGTCTGTAATAAGAAGATGAATCCACGAGGATGTCAGCTACAATCCTGAGGAAGCCATCAGGGAAGCAGCATGGCGAGACCCAAGGCAGGACCGCAGAGACAGGTTCAGCCACGACCCGAAGTCCACGACTTAATCCAGAACTCAGGATAGAGGATCCAAGACACAGGACTACAGCAAGAGGATCAGCCTCGACTCCGGATCCCGGCGTAGATATAGATACAAAACAAGAAGGCTGGGTTAATCGGAACAAGAGAAGACACAGACGCAGAGAGAGAGGGAAAAGGTCATTGGATCAAAGTTATTCTTGATAACCCTCTAGAAAGATCTCATGAACTTCCCCACTCAATCTATCAAGACCCGAGCAGTTCTATTAGATATAGGATAAGAAACAGAGAGAGGGAGCACAACAGCCTTTCTCTTTACTTAAAGGTGGGGTAGGTAATTCACTTCAGAAACACTTTTTGTTATATTCCATGGAATGCTCTTAACATCCCGATAGCAATGAATACCTGAAGTGCTTTGACAATAAATAGATTAAAAAAATTCATCTGTGGAAGCCGTGGCGCTGTAAAAAGCACGACCAATCATCTGAGCCGGCCCGGCTAAAGTAACTGGATGGCCTACCTGCCTGTCAGCCTTCCATCTGGGCACAAACTTATCTCGTGCCCTCATTGGTCATGTGCGTGTTCGTGTGTGTTGGAGGAGGGGCTCTGTGAGGAAGTGGCAGATTTCTTCCAGCTGTGTATTTTCAAATTCTAGCGCACTCGAGCTGGTTTCTCCAAAATGACCGACCCCGCCTTTAAAAGAAAAATCTATTTCTATTTGGTTTGATTATATTTATACAGTTCCAATCTCAAAATACAATCTTTAGCTTCAATAATGTTGTAATTTTGTAAGATATACATTTTTGTATCCGTCTAAATACGTTATTTTGAATGAATATCATTTTATAATTATTTCCATTAAATGAAAATTAGCTTTGACACATTATGCTATATCTATTATGTGTTAGTTAGTGGAGGTTTCACGAACTGTATGTGAAAATAAAACAATCGGAACACCCTTGAGTCCCACAGAGGGGACATTTACATTACAATACATCGTTAGTTGATGTTGAGTCACCTTATAGATTTTGTTTACATAGAGAAGTTTATTTTGAAATAATTACGAATTCAGATCATGTGAACAATAGGGGTGCAACAACTAATCGACTTAATCGATTAAAATCGATTACCAAATTAATTGCCAACTAATTCAGTCGCCGATTCGTTGGTGACGTCATCACGTGTGTTTTACGTGTCGTTAAGCTCCAACGTTATTGGTCTTTTTATCGGTACCGGAGACATTTAAAAAATACATGTCATGTATTATTGCTACATAAGCATTATATCACAGTCTTAGTGTCGCCAACTCGTTTCTAATATGCAAAAAGACAAATGCGTCTATGATGTATTTTCGATCAGACGAGATCTCTCTCCCCCATCTGTGTGCGAGGGGGCAGTTTACACACAAGCAGCTGCTACATGCAGCAACACACTGCGTATGGGGGTTATTCCCTATCTTTATTCAAGAGCGTGGTATTTAAATTTGAGAGTATACTTTATTGATTTCTTTCCCTCAAACCCTGTCCTCGCACTCAAATAGTGCCTGCTTGCACTTAGATTTGCTCTGCTTCTGCTCAAACTGTAGCTTGCACTCAGATATATTGCTGCTTAAAGATTTGTTCTGCTCAGGTTTATTCTGTGCGCGCTCGAAACTTTTGTGCAACAATCCTGTCAAAATCCCTCAGCCAATAGGAGGCCAGGTGTCCTTGCGGTTGTGTTCGCTTTACTTATTACAGCTTCCCGTAAGGGCGGTTACTCTTTGGTTTAACTCCCGCCCTCCACGGCTTTATAACATAGCATGTACTGCACTTGTTTGATTTACAACAAGCACAGTTAGTATATGTTTATAAAACGGACAAGTCAAATCAAGCAATCTGATGTTTCTTAGCCGTGATATAATGAGCGTATATCCAGGGCATAGTTGTTGTTACTTTTCACAAATCAGTATCCCTCCGCGTCTGAGAACTGTTACATTACGTCCGCCACGAAACTAATTAACTAACTAAGCTTAAGATGGAAACATTTAAGGTTAACTTCGACCTCCGGGGTGGGCTTACTATGGAGGAGTGGATTGAGAAGTGCCTATCTCCAGAAAAAAAAAACACCTAAACGACGACATTCGCTATCTGTTATTGTTGTTGCATAGCAACCACCTCGCACTATGTGCAGAAGGCAACGGAGGGACGGTTTTATTTTATTCCCGGCCCGGGCAGATTTCTTGTCCCAGTCCGCCACTGAACGTAGCTATTATGAAAGGTAGTTGTAAATCAAACAAGTGCAGTACATGCTATGAGTGATAACACGTGTTATAAGGGCTATTTTGCACAATAGGTGTGCCTTGAGATTTTGACTTGTCCTTTGGTGTGCCTTGGGCACAACACGTTTGGGAACCACTGGGTTAAACTGTACCCGTCTCGATGCTCGTTGCCAAAAGTGCAATAAGAGTTTAGCATGTCAGGGCGGTAACACGAGCAATGTGTCTAAACATTTAGCAAAAGTGCTCCACATCCAGACGGAGGAATGCACCGGGTTCCACTGTCTTTCTAGCAGCTCAGTAGCCCCGTCCACGAGGAACGGTTCCACGTCAGGTGTTATGTATGCTAGCAGCAACACACAGAGTTAACACAATGATTCAAGCATGGGTTAATGATTAGAGGTAACCGAGTTATTTATTTAGTTAAAGTTTCAGCTATTCTGTTTACAGTTCTGTCATCAGATTATTTAATACGATTTGTTAAAACATTGTTGTTTCTTTTTATGTGAAATATTATTTATTTAATTTAAATAAAAAGCAATCTTAATTTTGTTCAAAATGTGTTTCGTTAATTTAATAATATGTATTTTTGAATCAAGTATTCATCTTTGTTGTCTTCATTGTTAGTTTCCACATGCCTAAAACAACCTCAAGCTAAATCTAAAAGTTTATGGCTAAATAAGAGCGTTTGAGAAATTGTGCAAGGCATACAGTAATAGTCGATTAATCGTTTCATTAATCGATAGATTAATCGATTATAGAATTAGTCGTTTGTTGCAGCCCTAATGAACAACAGGTTTATGTATCTATAATATTTGTTATGTAAAGGCTTAATCTCTTGGTCTGTTTGAAACCAGAATACAAGCAGAGCTTCACGCTGTCGATAAACAGGAACCACCGCGGCTTCAGGAGGCTGGTGACGACTAAAGGCCTCAAACTGGAGCTGCTGCACAAAGGGTGAGTCAGAGAGGCTCTCTGCAGGGAGCCCCCCCCCCCCCCTGCAGGGAGGCAGTGACCTGATGCTCTCTGTCGTTTCAGAGGCTTCTTACGGAGCGACAAGCCGGTCGGGACGGCGCTCCTAAAGCTGGAGAAACTGGAGAGTCAGAGTGAAATCAGGGAGATCGTAGAGGTGAGATAGAGCACCATGAAACAAGAGATGTACGAGTTACCCAAGATGTTCTCTCACTGATAAATATCACTAAGTTAAACCTTTGTGTCTCTGTTTCCAGGTGATGGACGGTCGTAAGCCGACAGGAGGGCGAGTCGAGGTGAAGGTCCGGCTGCGGGAGCCCCTGAGCGGACAGGACATGCAGTCGAGCACCGAGCGATGGCTGGTGATCGACTCGTCACAGGTAGCGTTTAATATACGGTGCTGCAGCATTGGAATCTCAATAGACAAAGCTAAGATTGAATTAAAACATCTCACTTTTCATCTCCCAGGTTCTCGTTTAGATGCTGCTGCGAGTTAAGGACGATTCACAAGATAAAGGTAGAAGAAAATTGGCTTTTTCTTCGAGTTGGATGACGTGATGTTACCACTATAGCATATGAGAGTAGTGTTGATCTTCGTATCAAACATATCTTTTGGAAAACCTGACAAGAAGTGAACAATTCTGTGTTTAAATGCATTTATTCACCTGACTGATAATTCCTCTGTTTGCAGATTAAAGGCACTCAATCAGAAACACTCGGAGGAGGATGGAGTTCAGGAAGTGATGAGGATGGTCTGCTGATCAGTCGACTCGGAGCTATACGGGTCTCTGAAGTTATAACACTTTTGCACCTTTGCGAGACGACGGTTTACGCGAGGTCAGTCTGACGCTCGCTGATGGACAAAAGGCACTTGTTCTCCTGCTTTGTGTCATTGCTGTTGATTCTCACAGATTAAACTCAGATATAGGCTTGTGATGCATCAGGGGAGAAAGTAGGGGTCCAGATGAGTCTGCTGAGGGGCTCAGTGTGACCTGATCCTGCTGACATGACTTAAGTTAATATAATATATCGAAGAATGTGTATATATTCCTGTTATCACAACTCTGGTATAGAGAACTGCAACTATGCACTAACACCAAAGTAATCACTGTTGCTGTCAAATCCTGCATATTTAAAATGTGCTCTTTAGCTGCCAAACCCGTTACTGTGACAACGAGGGACTGGACTTTCTGTAGTGGGTTTTATGAGGTACGTGCACTCGGTAGACGGCGACTGGTATGCTCCAAGTTATGAGAAACTGACAGGAGGGAGAGTAACGATGCTCAGCAAGGTACTGCAGTGGACAGGGGAGCAGCTAAACACCTTTAGTCACCAAGAAAAGACAATTTAAGGTTAAATGCTATATTTAGATTTATTTTGGCGCCAGACTCCATTGGCTTCAGTTTCCTGTCGTAAAGTGGGAAAGATATTCTCATTCACACTCACAGACACGCACAGACAGACACGCACGCACGCACGCACAGACACACGCAGACAGACACACGCACAGACAGACACACGCACACATAGACACGCACACACAGACAGACACGCACGCACAGACAGACCACGCACAGACAGACACGCACGCACAGACAGACAGACACGCACAGACACGCACGCACAGACACGCACGCACAGACACACGCACAGACAGACACACGCACACATAGACACGCACACACAGACAGACACGCACAGACAGACAGACAGACACGCACGCACAGACAGACACGCACAGACACACGCACGCACAGACAGACAGACACGCACGCACAGACACACGCACACACAGACAGACAGACACGCACGCACAGACACACGCACGCACAGACAGACACGCACAGACACACGCACACAGACACACGCACACACAGACACGCACGCACAGACAGACACGCACAGACACACGCACACAGACACACGCACGCACAGACACGCACGCACAGACAGACAGACACGCACAGACACACGCACGCACAGACACGCACGCACAGACACACGCACAGACAGACACACAGACACACACACACAGCAATGCTTCTTTACCAACCGCCATCTACTGGAGTTACACTTGCTATTAATTAGTAAGTGATACAAAACCCATTAAAGAAATCCCAACTATCCGGCTCTGTCTCCACGAAGTCTCCCAACTCAATGTATCTTGTTTTCAGCGCGAGGACACGAGCAGATAATAGCAGTCTCTCATATGTGTGTTAAAGGAGGTACAATTTATTTAACTAATATAAAGAGCACACTCCCTCTTCGGCACCTTCTTAGTTCTCTCACTGTGGAGCCTCTAAACTGCACACGGACCTTTCTGTGGCTTTGGGTGCGTTAGATTTATATTTGTCTTGTTTACACTCCACAGTACAAACTGAGCTGATCTTTAATCATCCAAAAAGATAGACAGCCATTATAACTCATGATAGTTCATATTTTAGTAGTTGGATGATCTTATTCTCTACATATTTTTAGTTGAATTAATAGTTTGACATTTTGGGAAATATGCTTATTTGCTTCTGGCAGTGAGATGATGAGTGGTGTTCATCTGATCAAAATGTCCAACTATTCATTTACAAGGTGAAGCAGAACTTTGACCAACTATGCATCTCCGTAGTTTTAAAGGGCCAGTTCAACATAGAGGAAGGATTCCCATCTTCTTACTCACTTACCCATACACCATGAAGATCGAGTAAAACAAATAAAATGTAAGTTGTTTGTTTTGAATTTGGAAATTACAACAAAAAACTAACAAAATAATTTTCAAGGACAATAATTAATTTACAATCTGAACTTTAAGGTCACATGGACAAACATTTTTTAAAAACAACCACGGGACAGACCTTAGATTTACTGTCGAGGTGGATTTTAAAAAAATCGAACACTTAGTAAGTGGTTTTATTGGAGCATCTTGTCCTGGTTAGATTTATACAGAATGACCAGAAGACATAGTGCAGTTAGAGGAAGGAGAAATATAAGTTTTTGGTAATAGTTGAACTGGCCCTTTAAATGTTCACCTGCAGCGTTATAATCAATGCTCCACAAGAAGCCATACCGTGGGCGTTTCTCAATGTCGAGTAAACCTGCTTCAGAGCCACTATTTCAAGTATGCTACGTCATCGAGTGGCGCCGAAGGACTGTTTAAATAAATGCCCAGCATTCGGCGCCACTCGATGACGTAGTATACTTGAAATAGTGGCTCTGCAGCAGCAGCTTTACTCGACATTGAGAAACGGCCCGACTCTGAGCCACTTCTACAGATTTACCTCGGCAACATCACTCGGTTGCCTATAGTTACGGTGGTCGCCACATTTCTGTTTCTCTTTGAGGAAAACTTCATGAATCAATGCATGTTTAGGTTTATTTAAAACACTGATAAACATCATTTTAATTTCTGGTAAAACGATGTCATGTTGTTGTTTGCCGATCCTGCTTCAAAATGTACCAATTAAAAACTCTTTAATTTTGCATTGTCATGTTTTACTCGAGTTAAAATGAAACCGTTGATCCTGAAAACGAGGTAGAAACTAAAAACCACTGCAACACATTTCAATTTTCTATAAGTATTTATTTTACATATACTACAGTTTTTCATAAAGACCACTTTTCTTGACATGTAGTGTAAAGGAAACAAGATGCACAGGGTTTTTGGCTTTTTAAACATTTGACGTTTATTAAAAACAACTGGATACCAAAACCCGGTTTATGAACGAATGGATTTATCTTTTGATGTAATCCACAAACTAAAAAGATATAACTGTCAAAATGCAAAGTTGATTTTCTCTCTTCACCGTTTCAAGCTGGTTTGCATGCAGTGTTATAATTTAGGAGAGTAACTGAATAAACAAAATGCTACTTTTTCAGTCAAACAAATTGCACCTTTTCTCTTTTGGATTCAGGACATATTGCACGTGTCAGAAAACCTCCAGATGAACGTCACACAGTGATGGAGACGCTCTGGTTTGATCACAGTAATAAACCCAGAACGGATGACCTAGCGTTACTCTGCTACACGAGATCCTAAAATACTTCAGATTGAGAAATAAACTAAATGCTACGGGTCTAACTCCGAAGGCTCGTCTGCAGATTTCCACGTGATTGTCTGATCCTCACTTAAGACGACGAGTTTTTACTTTAAAAAACCCTTACTGTGTTACCAAACAGTATTCCTTTGTGTAGCCCCTTCGGTTTGAATCAAGCTAATGTAAAAGCAGGAGGAATTGCCATAATGCAGAATGATAGATACGCTGTACAGAGCATTTGGACACGACCGGGTGGTTTTTGGTGATTAGTCTAGCCAGAAACAAAACACACACATTGCAGATTTGTAACAGAAACAGGAGGAATACATTCTTTAATAGTTCCAGGTCCATGAAGCGGCAGGAGAGCGCAGATCTGTGTGACGACGCACAGGAACTAAAATCTGCACGGTTCCTACGAAACGTTTGGAAAAGTCTTTAGTGGGATGTTCGTGACTTTGGAAGGATGATACATTCAGATTCAGGTCCAATCCAACTCTTTGTTTCTGCAGGATCTTCAATAACTCGTCTCTTCTGCCGTTGGAAAATAAAAACGTCTTTCAGGACACAACGGCAGCTCGCTCTCACTCCTGTTAATGGCTTAGAATCCAGTGCACTGCTTCTGCAAATTAATACAGTTCTTATATATATATATATATTTATTTATATATATATTTACATCTTCAACAGTTATTCTCCTTGAAATAACTTGAGTGGAGGACACACAACGAGCACTGATGATGAGCTTTATGTTCAGATCCAGATTCTCAATAAAGCTTTTTTCGATTCCTTTTATCTGCTGTTGGACCAAAGGGCTTTCTGTTGCTTCAGTAACACCGTCTTCATCTCTGGAGGCTACAGATGCCGCTTACAAAAAGGTTACCAACAGGTACATGAAGTAAAGCCTCTGGTGTTTGCTGATAAAGCTGAAGGAGCTGAAGCTAAATGTCTCTTTTCTGTTGGGTGGATCGCTGCTGCAGGCACTGAGCACCACGGTGCGACAAATTCAATCACCACAGAAACAATTCCTCATCGGATGATTTAAAGAGTTCCTTTTTGTTAAAGGAATAGTCCGGACTTCTTTCAGCAGTGGACACGAGTCTCCGTGCTACACAGAGCTTCAGGAGCGCCGGCTGCCACAGTGGCGTTACCGTGACGATGAGCTACAGACACAGCCTGTAAAGTATCCACCCTCCCTGGAAATCATTGTTTTACAACTCCAGAGCACAAAGTGGCTTTAGTTTTTACACTGATCAACAGAAAACAACCATTTAATAATGATGTTATTATTAATAGTTTATTGCGTTACTATTCAGCAAGTCCTTCGTTTCTGTGCCTCTGACAGAAGCAACCACGTGAAACTGCTGCCAAATAGAATACCAATAAAAGTGAGGTGTAGCAGAAGTGGAGCTAGGTGGGATCTGGAGTTGAATAGGATCCGACTGCTGGAGTGAATAAAATAAATAGAGCACCTTAAAATCAACTCACTTATATCCTTCTTCAATTAGAGTTTTATTTTTAAATCTAACAAAAATGAGGGTGTGTTAAATGCCTTTTTATTAGACATCTTAGTTATGATAATTTATAATATTGTAAAGAAAAGTCCATTTGCATATTACGTTTAGTAATGGTATTGCTTCTCTAATCGACTGTCAGAGTAAATCATAAATAAGGTCGGATGATTAACTGAAGTCATAGATTTTGTAGAGTTCCGACTAATCCTATTTTTCTGTTAATTAGTGTAAAATATAATGTAAATACAATAAATCCTTCCAGGCAGTTGATACTCTTCACGGCGCTGTGACACACACTGATCGACAGTCTGACCTCAGGTGTGTGTGTCCTGCTCGCAGCGCCTCACAGGACCAGCAGGGGTCAGGGTTTCTGTCAGCTGAGGGTCATGTGGTCATCAGGAACCCGGCTACTCGATGCATAGTTTTGACGAGATGCTGCGACCCGCCTCAGTCTCCGGGCTCTGGTGAAGGTCAAACGGCTGGAGGGGGGAGGGGGGGTGACGTCAGAAAACAAACAGGGTTCGGAGGCTCCTACGAGACGATCTCCAGGATGTAGAAGACGAGCTCCATGACGACGGGGCCCTCGCTCAGCTGGCAGGCCCCGCTGTGGATGACGGGGATCAGAGCGCTGTCCAGGTCGCTCAGGTACTGAGGGGGGAGGGGCTGCCCGTTACTGCCCGCCAGGTAACCCACCTGTTACCGTGACAACATGTTAGACTGGATCCTCGCTACACACTACTGTCAGCAAAACATCAAGATTCAATTGATATGGTCTCTGAAATCTTTACGTTATGAATATGTACACAAAAAAATACTAAATATCTACATCTCATATCTACGACTCCACAAAAAACGTGTTGCTTTTGTTCCTACGTTTTATTTACAGTCCAACTAAACACTACGATGATACACAATTAGGGCTGTCAAACGATTACAATTTTTAATCGGATTAATCACAGCTTAAAAGTTAATTAATCAGATAAATCACCATTCGAACTATGTCCAAAATATGTCATTTCTTTATATATATTGTTGTGGGAATGGAAAGATAAATGAAAGAAGGCGGATATATCCATTTAACATTTTATTATAACATTTTTCTGTGTGTCAAAATGAAAGAGAGCACCTATCAATCATCAAACCGTGGGGTCTTAATTCATTACCTGTGGATTTCTATCAACGGGGGAGTACTTCAGGAAAGTCAACGAGGGGGGGGGCGAGTGGAGTAGCTACTTCGTGACCACAGAGTGTGAACGTTGTGATCAGCTGTTTTAGCGCAGTTCTCCAGTGAAGGGGGGGGGGGGGGGGGGGTTTGGCACAATTCCGTTGTACAGACCGACGTTAACAGCAGCCCTGTCTGTGCACACGGAGACCGACTCTGTCGTCCGGTGATCTAACCGTCTTCTGGAAAAGCTTCACAAGTACGTCGGTACGCAAATGCTCTTTGTGACACAAGTGACGGTACGCATTTCAGATTACGCACATAACCTGCGTACCAGTTATGTGCACCCCTGTACTACAGCAAAAGTATTCTCCGTCGGGACTTCCTGCAGCAACACCACGCCGTTATCTTGATTCTGATTGGCCAGAAGACATTATCAAAGATGTTCTATTGAGAAGGCGATCACTACCTGACAAAAGTTTTCAAAACCGTTTCTGGTCTTCCGTATTTCCAGACAAGTGGCTGCTGAAATCAATCTTACTAACTGCTGTCTGTGCAATTTACTCCGCGCGAGTTGGCAGACTTTATTTTGCTTACTTTAACATCATTTTTCATGGTAGGGCTAAGCCATTTCTTGGTATGGGGGTGGCCTACACCAGCCATACCCTGGCGCTGCCACTGGTGGGATGTATGGGGCGGGCCATTCTGCACATGCGTTAAATGCGTTAAATATTTGTAATCCAATTAATTCAAAAAATTAATTACCGCCGTTAACGCGATAATTTTGACAGCATTATACACAATATAATATAATATAATAAGAGGTTCCCCACCTGGTCTGAGTCCAGCGTAACCCTCAGGCCCAGCTTGGCCATGCCGTCCTCCTTCAGCAGCTTCAGGTGGGGACACAGCGCCACGCAGAACGCCCTCGCCACGTTCTCCGTCAGCCGGCTGTGATCCGCCGGGTCGCTCAGACCGCTGGGCTGGTCCTCGCTCTGGAGGAAGAACACCTGAGAGGCAGGACACATCAAATCAAAGGCCGTGTTTCTACAGAGCTCGATGTGGTCAATGCAATCGAGCAATCTTTCTACCTGCTGGCCATGTTCATACGGAGAAATGCACCGTTTTCAACTTCCTTAACTTGGAGTTCTGTTGCCCCAATTACGTGTAAGGTGGAAGAAGTACTCAGATCAACTACTTAAGTAAAAGTAGTATACTGCAAAGTAGCTTGTGAATTTACTCCAGGTGGAACTAAAGTCTGAATTGAGAGTTGATTATATTTCACATCATTCATCCACATCTGTGAAGTAACTAAAGGTATTATGTAGCGGAGTAAAAGTACACCATTTACTTCTGGACTGTAGAGGAGCATAACTCAAGGTCTTTGACCACCCAGATCAGTTCACTCTGAAAGATTCTCGAGGCGGAGGCATGATATATTTTTGTTGATAATGACAAACTAGTGGGAGAAGAATTGTCCTTCTGGATACAGATCAGGTGAACCAGTGAAATGAGCCTCAGTGTGTTACTACCTCTGTCCAGCGGATGACTTTTCCGTTGGCCTTGAACTCGGAGCCGTGGAAGATCTTGACGCTGGTGATGGACTCCATGGACTTCCCATCGATCGGACTGATGACACTGAACGACCAAGACACGGAAAACAACAGCGTTTAATAAAACAGAGGAATCAGGAACAGATATTACAGTGGAAGGCTCGTGGGGAGATCACTGGCCTCAGACTGTGGATGAGGTTGGCCAGAAACAAAACATTAAAGCATATAATGGGTATGCGTAACCCTCACAACCAAAAATATCTTCCTCCAAATCCTAAAACCACCATTTTATTTGTGGTTACACCATTCAGACTGGCAGTGGTTACAGACCCTAACTTTTATAAAAATAAAAAAAAATCGGTACGGTACACCGTAGCCGCCTGTAACCGGTATTTCGGTAACACCGGGTACCGGTATGCACCCCTAGCTGAAACCAGTCACATTTCAATTTGCAGATTTGATCATGACTGCATGAAATTGATTGCGTTGGTCTGTATCTCAAAGCCTCGTCAAACCACATCATTCCACCCGGCAACCCTTTCCTCCAGAAGGATCCCCGAGCATGCATAAAACGCTTTGATAGCAAAGTAGTAAAGCCATCAGCTCAATTATCCGTGAGATAAGCGCGTCTCTTCCGCCCTCCCTCTCCCCGTCTGTTCACTTTCCTCCCCCTCTCCCCATCTCACCCCTTGTTAAAGTTGTGGTCGTCCTCTGTCCACTGGATGTGGACGAGCTCCTGGTTCTCCTCCTGGTCTGCTTTCCCACAGGTGATGCTGAAGTCCTTCATGTCCCTCAGGGCTTGCCGTAGAGAGTCCATAGTCTCCGCTGTGATCTGGATCATTACACCGTCTGAGAAAGAGAAAGAGCCATTATCATGATTACTGCTGAAACAAAGAGTCTAATTATCTGCAAGTTAATTACTCAACCATTTCCATTAGAAGAGGAAACGCCGCTGATTCAACACGAGAGGATCAGATAACTTCATGATGAAGGTAACGATGCAGCTGGACAGAGGAGATCATTGATTGAACACAAGAGTCCAACTCAACCTCTCCAGACATGTTTTGACCATTTTGTAAAAGACCCAGAAGCGTTCTGGAGGTACAATAACAAATCGCTGGAAAGCACAACATTCAGTGGATTTACTGATATTGCTCTGAGTTGATATGTTTTGACTTTGTGGATTGTAACCTCAGACTTCAGAAAATTGTGATGGGCATTTTAAAATATTTGCAGACTAAATAAAAGAATGAACAGTGGAATAGTAGATGGTAAAATAGTTGTCAGATGAAGATAGCAGTGGGAAAAGATGATGACAACAATCTTGTGTATCATGATATACATATTATATACAGTATCATGATATAGTACATTTAATGAAAATATATTGAGAGGCTGTTTACAGATCAAGCAAACAGAGGCCTGTACTACGAAGCCGGATTTTCGCTTAGCGAGCCAACTTCAGGGAAAAATCTGGGTTTCCGGTCCTACGACGCTGGTTCTCTTCTTAGCGGGCTAGATCTCCATGGTAACTTATGCTGAACGGCTAGCCTGCCCCGGAGCAGGTTCCAGGATAAGAGATCAACTCAGTGAAAAGCACCGCCTGCTGACCAATCAGAGCTCAGTGTGCGCTGTGCGGAGTTTAAAGCGATCACGTCATTTTACAGGAGAAAGGAAATACAGAAAAGCTGCCGTTGCAGGAAAGACGGCCGTCAAAAATCACCGACTGTGTGAACGTGAAAATTAATAGAATATCCCCTCCCATCTTCAGAGCAATCTGACTGTTATAACATTAGCGTTAAGAAAGCTTACTTAAATATCTGCCACAAGTTAACATAAGTAACCGGATCAAAGTAACATTACGTACACTGTGAGTGCAGACCTCGATGTGTCCCATTATCATTCATATCACATCATAATGCATCATATATGTCCTTATCTGAGTCAGCTGAGCCGTATCTGGCCGTGCAACACTCAGTCACATACTGTATGCAGAAGTATTATTTTAAGCAACACATTAAGTTGACGAAACACTCGAGACAAATGTAATTAAAGTTAGATCCACTCGTATCTTAGACGGTGCAGTGATATCATAAACGTGTTAATGTACGCATTCAAACACTTGTTCTGTTACCAGCTGTATTCACCTTGCAGGTGCAGCTATGTGGCTTTGATCCTGGATAAAGTGTTTAAGTCATGGATGTTTGAAGTTTAACTTCTTCATATTTGTCTAGTATTAAAGTTCACTTTTCATTCAGGAAGTATAACGCTGCGCTGTCATTACGCTTCTCCATGTTTGTAATTGTTCAAATGTTGCTAACCCCGCCCCTTTCATGTGAACGTGCACTCAGCCGGACAGAGAAACCCTGGCTTGAGTTACCGAGTTGATAACCAGCGACGTAGGACCGCTTAGCGAGAGCGCGTTTGTTTTGGGTTAGGTAAGCCGGGTAACTCAAACATATCCAGGGTCTGTTGAACTCGATTCGTAGTACAGGCCTCAGATGTGGATGTCTATTTTTTGTGTATTTCAGGTAATAAAATACATTGCAAATTAAAGATACTTCAGCACAACATTAACCCAACAATCACATTCAAATAAAAATATTACCAGGAAGCATTTTCTCATTAGTTTGTTTTTATATTTCCCCCACACAGTCTAATTCATGTTATAAACAGTATAGACACTTTCCCAGTTGGTCAGTTTAAACCATTACATTTTGAACAATTTGTGCCCAAATATTCTCTCTGTGTAGCGAGACCTTTGCGAGGTAGCTTCAAACATGTCTCAACTATTATGTCAGCCTTTTTACAGCCAACATGTATTCTGTTCATTTTCTCACCTTCAACAATGCTGGTTTTGGCCAAGAAGCCAGACGAGGCTTTCAAAGCACCGCTGAACACAAAGAAGCAGGCTCCAGTAACTGTAGAACAAAATAATCACAACTTCAGTTGAACGTCACAAATCAACAATAGATCGAGGTTGAATTATATTTCAGGGGAACAGCCAGGACAAAGAGTAACATCAGACAGTCAGGAGGAGGATCTTCAGAGCTCCAGATATTAAAAAGCAGACAGAGACAGCTGAAAGGAAAGGTAATGATACCTTTGCGGGGCTGGTGATGGATGCTGATGGCCTGCGTCTGGTAGTTCCCATCATCGTTCTGGACACACACCAGGTGAGAGTCGGCCCGGTCGTTGAAACACGCCCCCATGGCCAGCACGTGCTCGTTGGACTTATTCATGGCTTTCATCAGCTGCAAGGGCAAATAAAACCCCTGTATAATTAATCTCTGTTGTGTTTCAGTAAACGCACCCAGAGGCCGCCTGGATAAGCCGAATTGCAGAGGGAATGTGGGTAGGTCCTCGAGTGGAATGAGACGGCGTTAAGATGACAGATTGTGTGGAGAAGACGTTGACAGGGGTGGGTATCAACAGTAGAAAGATCCACACACTAATTCTGCTAAATCCCCTCCCTCTCTTTGAAGATGCCCATCGCAAATCAGAAATAAAAGTGAGATTCTGGAGGGCTTTAACCACTTGCTGCGCTGATCGCTCGTCTGCAAGCTGTTGAGAAACGCTCCCCACTTCACATTACTGCGTTCCCATCTGTTGGAGAATCCGCAGCCAAACGCTACACCCAGCTCTTCACCAAGGCTCTATTTCTCTGCTTCTTATTCTGGTCGGACGTTCATTCACACCCTCGAGGGAGCGTTATAACTCGCCCACGCATACGGATCAGCTGCAGGGCCCCGGAGAGTTTGTCACACATCATCTACACAGACTGAACATGTGTGTGTGTGTGTGTGTGTGTGTGTGTGTGTGATATTCATGAGCTTAAAGGGAGCCTCCTCCACTGATGTCATTAGTCCGGTGGAGGGTTTCATTTCGTTAGAGAGATGATGTATTATTACGGAGGAAAAAGCTTAATCGTGCAACACGAGACATCTCTGCCTTCTCTCCTTTTCTAGAATCTGCTTTAATGCCAAACATGTTTGAATAGAAAGGTTTTAGTAGTGGAAGTAGTAATACAAGTAGTAGTAGTAGTAGTAGTAGTGGTGGAAGTAGTAATACAAGTAGTAGTAGTAGTAGTAGTAGTAGTAGTAATAGTAGAAGTGGTAGTAGTGGTAGTAGTAGTAGTAGTAGTAGTAGTAGCGAACCGTGGTCATCACAACTGGACCTTCTGTAGACACACCCAGTTGATTGTTCTAGATGTGACGACACTATCTGCACTTCATTTCTCAAAACACAAGGTTGAGTAGATATCTGGAGTAATAATGCTAACGATGGTTTTTAGCTTTTAGGATATTTCTTGCTTTCTCTGTTATACTTTGTATTTAGTTTAATATATTTTGCTTTTGGACTGGACACAATGAGCTATGTGTAAAGTTCACTGAGCTTTTAGAAATTGCAATTATTCTTTTCACCACATGGACTACAGCTAGCGAATGGAATAAAAAAAAAACCTCTATCAAACCATAAGTACACTTCATTCATGATATAGTCAATCTTCTAGGACAGCCATTTTGAACTTTTTTTATGGTTGAATAAAACCAGATAAAGATGTCTGTTTTTGGACCTAATTTTTTAACCTGTATGTGATGTTAGAGTGTTTCTCAGCTGCAGGGCACTCACCTCATTGTAACGGTTACTGGGGACCTTAATGCTCGTCTTCCTCACCTCCATGTCCACAACCAGACCTTTCACCACCGGCAGCGTGTACTGGTAGTTACGGAAGTCCTTCGACGGGGACGAAGAGGAAAGGAATACTGTATTATTAAAATGATTTATCTGCATGAGAGTCAAATACGTAAAGAGACTTGGGTTGCGGTCGAATAGTCAGCTCCTAACGTCTAACCCTATCGTCTATCCCTATCGTCTATCCCTTGACCTCCGTGTGAAACGTCACGGGGTTAAGGGATAGTCGATAGGAGAATTCAAAAGGACTTCGGAGAAGAGACTGCAGTACTTTAGAGAATCCGACTGCACTTTCACTATCCGACGTGTTTATGATGCGCCAGCGGACGTCATAAATGTGCGTCTGCTGCTGTGGGGAAACTATGGAAACTACAGTTTTCTATACGGCGGACTACAACATGGATGTTCAATAAGAACGAGGGACTACTGTAAACTCATCTAGGACTCTGCACCGTGCTCTGATGCTGTTGCTTTATGAACAACAGAGAAACATATTCTTCATGACCAAAGTTGGAATTGAAATAAAAAAGGAAAGTGAAACTTATGCTCGTCACCCTCTCCCTCCGGTCCACATTAATACAAATGATCCCAATACGTATGATTGTATGAACTATGAAAAGATCTTAAAATCAATACAGATGTATTTATTATAAACATAAGTCCTTAACATCTATCAGTGAGTATATCACCATTCAAACATCTTTTAAAAGTTGAACAAACCCCACACAGCTCAGTGAAATGTTGACTTTATTTGATCATTTCAGTCAAAACTAACGTTCATATTTCTCTTTTTGATTATAATACTGATGAACGTTCAGAACAAAGCACTTTGGCAACTTACCACATACGTTTTAAAATGCTTAATAAGCACCGTAACTTTCATGATATAATTTCTCCGTCATAATAATGTTTCCGTGAACGGCCGACTGTTGAGTGACGGCAAATGCTGCGGCTGCAAGGCATTGTGGGGCAGCATTTTCTCCTCTCCTTTCGGTGAGGGAGGTCCAGTGGTTCCTAAGCTAAAGGAGGCTATAAAGGAAGTTTGAAACCTCCTTTCCTTCTAGAGAATTGTACGTACTTCCGGGTCATTTCACTCTGTGAGGAAGGTTCCTAAGCTAAATGGACTATTCGACTGCAACCTTGGTAACGTGTCATCTCGGTCTGACTTCAGAGAGTGCACGACAGTTTGGAAAATGTATTCCAGGCAAATGTTATTCCTCAACAACATAAAGCAGAACGCTTAAGCCTTGGAAATAAATAATAATACAGGAAGAGAAAAACAAAGGCACTCACTGCGAGCAGATTCATGATAGTGTGACCGGTCTCTCCGAAGAGCGGCTTTCTGAAGCGCACACTGAACAGCGGACAGGGGTAGACTGCAAAACAAAGTGTTAGTTGTTTATAAATCCACAAGGGAAAAGTATTACTACCAACATGTTGTCTAGATTAAATATTTCAACAATGCATTACATATGGTCTTAGAAAAGATTAAAAATATTTGAAATGTACTTTGCTGCTGTTAAAACATTTCTTATGGTTTGTATTATTTATTTCCCTACTCTCGGTTCCACGCCTATTTTTGCTTTGCAGGTGTTTCCAGGTTTTCCAAGTCGTGTTTCCTGTGTTTTTTTCCTCTTCACTCATTAATGCAAATGAGCTGAAGAGACCCCACACACCTGCCGTTAAGAGGAACACTCCTAATCCACAACTGATAACTAAGGGTGTTTTTTCACCAGCAACCAAAGCTTCTTAGATGACTATTTTTAGCTTCATCTCAGCAATCGGCTGGAAAAAAGCTCTCGCCCCAAACTCTCATTAGCAATAAAAAATAAATCTGCAGTTCAGTACGATGGCGTGCTGCACAAACTGCTGGACACTACTACAGGTCAGAGGTGATGACATAGAGAGCTACATCGTTTGTTAGGCAGATTCATTTTAGGTGATGAGGGTATTTAGTGTTGAAGGGCCTGGACTGTATGTGGCTGTGTTAATGTATTCCATCCAGGCTGGAAGCAGGCGAGGCTTAGCGGAGGCAGGCAGCTCGGCTGAGAGAGAGGGGATTTGGGGGAGAGGAGGCTCTCCGATAAACCCCTTCACAAGACGTCCTGGTTCATGCGAGAAGCCGTGAGAAACGCAGGCTAGTTTGATGTATAAAAGGCGTCTTCTGACAACTGACATACTAAGCTATTTGGATTAAACTAGATCTGAATATTTACCAAAAGAAACCATCAAACCAACCGACACTCTAAGCTCTCCCTTTCTCCAAATTGTGACATTTGGTTCTAATGACAGAAACATATACATTTTGTTAAAGGAAAATCCTGCCCCTAATGTGTAGATATCTTATAAATGTTGTTGCAAAAAGTATTTAAATAAAGCAATACATTTCTTAGATGTGTGCTAAAATTAAAACAGAAAGCAGAGTTTGAAGCTGCAAAATCTTTCTTTCCTGCATCCAGCGCAGTGAGAGAACTAAAACTACAAGCAGGGAGTACAAACTATTCCAGCTTGTTTGTAGTTAATAATTTCGCAACGATGTCCTCACTATCACTGAAGTGAGCCATCATGAACGAACTTATGCTAATTATAAATCTATCGAAAATAATAAAAGTAGGGTAGACATGTGGATATTATCCGGCTGAACAAAACGTGCATTTATCAAACAGGTTCGTTTTCCACAGACCTTATTTCCAGCTATTTTCCAAAACCCTATGGAGAAATCCCATTGCTTTCTGTCGAGGGAATCCGAGCGCAGCTTACTTCCGGGTTTTAGGACGCGTCACTGCACCACTTGCATAGACCTCACAGCGGGCGAAACTTGTCATAAAGTCCGCGAAAATAAAGCCCGCCCATTTAGAGGGAAGATATGATTGGTCAATTGTACTGTCATTTGACATTATTATAGCTGGCCCTCTGTGAATGTAGAGAGGGACCAACAAGCTCTCCCTTCTTCACAGTAACTCGCAGAGACGGCATGTAACCCTTCACATTCCAACAGAAACTGAACAGGCAGATTCTAAGGATTTATTTCTTTGGAAATATTATTTTAAATACAATTAAATCAAGTTATTTTGGTAAAACTAATGAAAAATGTAACAACAACAAATATTTTTAAATTTTTTTTTTTTTTTAATGTTTTCAAATATTATTTTTTAGAATATCTTAGGCCCTCACAGAGGGCCTAGAGGGCCCTGACGGCTTGCCACTGCTTTAAAATAACATTAAATTGTATTAAGTCCCCTTTCACTATTGCTACCGTCTACAGTGAGAACTCCATTAGCCCTTACTCACAGCGGTACTCTGCGCCCAGCCGCAACATGAGGCGGATGGGGAAGACTTTGGCCCAGGGCGTCTCCCACTTCTGGATGAGGAGGCCGAAGAGGTAGGGCGGGTTGGGCAGCAGCAGGTCCTGCAGCGACTGGAAGGAGGGGCTGATGTACAGGAAGCCCCCGTGCTCCTTACTGCCCAGGAAGCTCTGCGTGAAGAACGAGTGACTCAGGTGGCTCAGCACGTTGCCTTTAGGAGGGGAGTAGAGGAGGGAAGGGAAGGAGAAGAGAGAGGTTAGTGGCATAGGACAGTGGTTCTCAAATGGGGGTACGCGGACCCCTAGGAGTACGTTGGAGTACTGCAGGGGGTACGTGAGATTTATTTTTATGTTAATGACATTTTAGGAAAAGTAACGAAGTTTGAGCAGTGTGGGTTTTATATGAACAGAGTTACACATATTTAAAAACGCTAAGTGTAATAACTGCAGTTGCCTCCCTGTCAGAATGACAAAGATCCTCAGTGAAGCACAAGCCCATGTTTCTCACTAAATTGTAAGTACAACTAAAAAGATCAGTTCAATGCAACTAATGTCGTCTTAGTGTTATTGCATGATGTTAAAATTGGTTAAGTGTTTCTCAGTTACAAGGTTGTTGTTTTAATAAATCAGACACCGATGGTGCAGCGCTGTGCGGTACCTCTTTATATAGGCATTTCTAACTAATTGTCTTTGCGCTGATCAAGGGGTACTTGGCTGAATGTTTTTTTCAAAGGGGGTACATTATTGAAAAAAGTTTGAGAATCACTGGCATAGGAGATGTGAGGATAAAGAGGGGGGGGGGGGGTAAATGCAGACCAACATGTGAAAAGTGTGTTGGGCACTGTAATGTTGCAGTATGTTTGAGAAAGGGCTGTTTGGAGCCTTGCTGACTCTGAATTGAGTTCTACAGCAATGAATATAAAGATATGTTTGCCCTAGAGTCTCATATTACCCACAAAGGGTTCATGTTACTAATTATATGTGAGAGGGATTGCTGGCTTTACATGCCATAAACTGCAAAAACGGCATGACAAGGCTCAGGGGCCAGGACTTGCTAAAGCCAGCAGTTCTTCCCCAGTCCTGACTGACGGCGAGTTAATCAGGAACGACACACACAGTATGGCTCTTTTCCAACAGCCTGAAACTGCTCCAGTGAGAATATGAAAAAGGAAACCGCCCGAGGGGAGCGAGCCGTCAAAGTCACCCGATATTAGCCGATTGTGCTCTGCAGCTTACGAGGGTAAAAACACAAGGCAAGCGTTGGTGAGGTGTCACACCCCGAGGGAGGAGACCTGACAGCAGGGAGATAATGTTTAGACCATTTTTCATGAAGTAGTAGTAGTAGTAGTAGTAGTAGTAGTAGTAGTAGTAGTAGTAGAAATAGGCAGAGACGCAGTTCAGCAGTAACCTGGTTTCCAGATAGAGGACAACTAGGAACACCTGTTGTCTCTATGGAACAAAAAATAGAGCTGGGACATTTCTCCACCTTACATTACTTTAAGGTTAGCTCATTTTTAACACAACAGCACCTGACCGGTACACTCATGACTACTAATGAGCTGCTATCTCCCTCCAGAGAGGCCCACGGTGCAGGTGGACTAGTTTTACAGTGTGCCTCCTGGTGGAGTGGTTACTTGTGTTCTCACCACTGAGGGCCTCCTGGTAGAGCTGCACAAAGTGTGTGAAGATATCTTTGGGGATAGTCTTCTCGTCAGGGGAGACACTGGAGCAGAATGACCACCTCTGCCTGGCCGACGGCGTGCATGCCCTTCGTCGTCACGTACCAGCACTTCCTGTTTACATCTATGGGGGGGGAAGAACAGAAAAAGAGTCAGTAACTATTTCCTGCATGTGACAGTTACATCAGAGCCATACACTTTTCTTATGGTTCTTTCAGATAGTTAAAACATGATCTTTTCGCATCTGAATAAACGTTAAAAAAAAGTAAACTTCCTTGGGCTAATGGGAAATAAAATCACAACGCATTTGAAGTCGATGCTTGCTCATTGTTGCAGATTATACAATAGGCAGCACACTCAGAAAATGTATTAAGGAATTAACTGGTTAATCCATGCTTGAAAATGGGTACACAAATCATAATTTTGGCTTCTCTGCAATTCACAGACAAAAGCACAATTAAAAATGTATGCAGTACAAATATTAACTTCTCCTTTTTCTTAGATCTACAGTACACTAAACCAATTATTTACAAGCAGAACCTTGCACTACTCCTCCAGAGGTTCCTAGTGTGAATACTATTCAAACAGTGGTCGAGGAACATCTGGGTAACTCACAGTTGACTAGCTTGACCATGGCGAGCAGGTTCGCGTTGAGCACGAAGACCAGGGGGTCGGGGCATCCCTCCTCCAGCTGCTGCATGAGGACGATCTCTGAAGGCCTCTCCTCCACTGCATAGTCTGCAGAACATGTGGAGGAAAAGAAGGAGAGAAGGGTGGAGGGAGGAAAAGAAGGAGACAAGGGTGGAGTCGAGGTAAAGTTAGATAAATGGACGGGAAGGAGCGAGGGCGGGACATGTCGGAGTGAGGATGATAAAGGAGTCGCATGTGAGGTAAGTGAAGGAAATGATAACAGATCGATTCCCTCCCAGTTATTTAGGACATCATCTGTGCGTTCCCATGACGAATCCCTCTCCTCCCCCCCGCCCCGCTGACAATGAGTGGTCGCAACATGAGCCGTGAAACAGAGCACATGTAAAACACACTGAACAAGCACAAACACAGCAGCAGCAGCAGCAGCAGCCATGAGGAGGCAGCAGAATGGTGAGGATGAGGGCAAGCACCTGTGATGTGGCCTCCCGTACCTCCTTTGACTCCGGTGGAGATGAGGATGGGAGGGAGCCCTTCCTCCGGGATCAGGCTGAACGAGCTGCCCACGGGGCTGCCCACCGGGGCCACAGGGGTGTGAGAGGCCTGTGGGGCGAGGGGGGAGTGTGAGCTATAACATACATTGATATGCATTATCAGGGTATATGCAGGAACCCTGAAGTCAGATGTAAAACCTTTTAAGACCTTTTTTAAGACCCTTTCCATACATTTTAAGACCTCATCGCCACTTTCAGTTTTAACCGGTTACATTGGCGACACACTTTACCTCACATTTACTATATACAGTATTGATTGTCCTTCCTGCTTATCTTCCAACCATTTGGACGCAGACTTGCATTTCCCCAAAACGATGTTGATTAACAACCGGCGTAAACGGACCTCCGCGCGCTATCAAGCAGTGAGCGCGCGATGTCCTGTTCAGATGACGTCAGACCCAACCGGATTCCACAAATAAACTACACAGAATCACACTACACACCTACGCCATGATTACATTCAGGCAGACTGTAGAATACAACCTCTTTGGACCATTCATATACTTCTTGAAAACAAGCTACAAAATGTAATACCTTGGAAAATGCCGTTTAATACTTTTTAATAGCCTTCATTTTCGCTAAATTGATTTATCAACTTTTAAAAACCCCGCGGACACCCTGATTATCCAAAAAGGTTTGGATTAGGATTATAGATACATCTGTGTGCTCTTATGTCCAAAAAACTAATGAATTCAGTTTTTTTTATTTGTAATACTTTTGTACAAAAAAGGTGTACGTTATGGATTATGGATTATGGGGGACAGAAAGGGTTAATTTTCCTCCAAAAAAATCCAAGATTACATTTGTGAATTTATCAGAAATAAACTTGGGAGAATTCCTTCTTCCTGTAAATCAGGCTACATTGCCTTTGAAAGCACATTTGCATTTTGCCAGTATGAATTACGGGTGGATTTTGACTTAAGTCCTTTCTATTTATAGCTCTTCTGCCCAAAACGTAATTACATTTAAAAAAAAAAAATATGATAATATGGTGTATTGTATTTTGTATAAGGGAGCCGGGAAGAGGGTCATATTTAAAAAGAGACTAAGGTTAAAGCTTGCATTTCCGAGAAAATGTACTTCCTTCCTATTCCTGTCAGACTACCTTGCTTTTGAGTAAATTCAAATCTTTTCATTACGGAATTTATGTCAGTTTGACTTAAAGGTGGGGTAGGTAAGTTTGAGAAACCGGCTCGAGATACACTTTTTGTTATATTCCACAGAATGCTCTTAACATCCCGATAGCGATGAATATCTGAAGTGCTTTGACAAAAAATCCATAAAAAAAAGTTAATCTGTGGAAGCCGTGGTACAGTAAAAAGCACGAACATGTACACCACAGGGGGTATGATGTACTGTATGTTTGATGTTCAGTCATTTTTAAATTGCATTTTAGAGTTCAGTGGTGAAGAGGCTCCATCCATTCAACAAATAAATCAAGTGGGTATCTTTTCAAATGTGGGTGTTGAAATTCCCATATTTTTTCTAGTTGCTTTGTAGTGGAGGCATTTTATCACAACATGAGAATGTCATACTAAGATGACAGTATCAAGAAGGTACCCACTTGATTTGGCTGCTGAAGCGAGACTCTAGCTTTTGTTGAGCTTTGGAAAAACCTTTTACAGACAAGGGCTGTTTTTTCATCAACCGGAATTGTATTTCAATTGTTTTTTCAGACCTGCAGTATAGGTATATGCAGACGTTTCGGAGACAGACTTGAAACAAATGAAAAAGTAAACCTTTGATGCAGAGCTGTGCAACTGACTACACCATGTCCGTGCACAATAATTCTCACCGGTGCATTTGCCCATGTTGGAGTAGTCAGTGTTGGGTCCAATCATTTTAGCCGGCTCGGCTAAAGTAACTGGATGGCCTACCTGCCTGTCAGCCTTCCATCTGGGCACAAACTTATCTTGTGCCCTCCTCGTGTGTTGGAGGAGGGGCTCTGTAAGGAAGTGGCAGCGCACTCGAGCTGGTTTCTCCAAAATTACCTACCCCACGTTTAACGGTGTCATGTGAAAGTCAGATTTTATACTCAAGTCCTGTCTGCAGAGCAGGCCGTCTGAGCAATCACTAACAATCATATTATCTATCAACAGAGGTCTAATTAGTGTAAAAGCAGCAACAACAACAGAACCAACCAGACTGTACTTACAGCACCTACAGAGCATTGCACGGTCAGACTCCTGCTTATGTGGCTGACCCAATTCATCCATATACATCAGCCCGCCCACTCAGGTCACACATGCACGATTTACTGTCTGTCCCACGTACCCACCTTAAGACCCGCGGTGATCGAGCGTTCGAGGCCGTGGCTCCTAAGCTATGGAACGCTCTGCCCGCTCATCTACCGTCTGCTGACCCTGTTGACTCCTTTAAAGATATTTCTGTTTGGGCAGGCGTTTGGGTAACCGGTGTGCTAGATTTTATACTATGTTTTTATTTTGTTTTCAATGGGTTTTAATGATGTTGGTGCTTTTATGACTTCTTAACACGTGGCTTGTGTGTTCATTTAACATTGTACGATTCCTATGATGATGTTTTATTGTTTTGTCAAGCACTTTGTGACTTTGTGAAAAGTGCTTTATAAAGAAACTTTACTTACTTACTTGTTGTATTTGTTCTAAGGGAAACTTTATCTGATTAAGCAAACAAGGAATGTTTCCTTTGAATGTTTTGCAGTCTGTGACCCCGCGGGTAAACCACCAAGAATCCCACTGAAAGAGTTCTTTGTTGCTTCAGACTAGCTAATGTGAACATTACACGCTCACCTAATAGCATTAGCTGAGGGTGAATGTTTGTCGTGTTGAGCGTACCTCGGAGTGTTCAGCAGTGCAAGATTTGTTTGAGTACGTTGATATGGCCATTGAGTGGGAGGGGGCCGGACTGGATGATGCAGGTTTTGGGGACTCCGATGCGTCTCCGTTAGGTAGCAGTCCATCAGCGAACCACACCCTCCTTTGCTCCCGTGTCAGGGTGCCTGAAGATGAGACAATCACCAGGTTACAGAAAACTGCATGCAAGCAAACCCTTATCTTAAGTAGCATATCAAATATTTCTTTAAAATCACTGGGGACAGAATGCCACTGTAAACAAATTAATTGCATTTTTTATTCAATGTAAAATTTGTACCCTCATTGCCAGCTGGTTTCAGGACTCCCACAGGCACCATGACGGTAGGCGGGGGGGAGCTCAGTACCCCCGAAGCCTGGGCCTGCTGCAGGGGGGGGATTGTGGAGCAGTACTCCGACGGGTTGTTGGGGTTCGGACTGTGGTTGGTTGCAGCGGCCAGCGTCTCCCAAGATGGAGCTAATCGAGAGAGAAAACACCATCAGTACAGTTAGTGTTTAGACTTGATACACAGACACATTCTTGCCATCATGATAGTAGAACATGTCATTTTAGCAATACATCAAATCCTACATTCAGATGTCCCATGCGGTGTGGGGGACTGCTTTTTTGAAAGAAAATGGAAAATGCCAAATCTATAAAGAGACAAATATTGGTAATTAAATGATCACTGGGCTTATTTGTCCAGACTTGGCCTGACTTGCTATGATGTCACGCACTGGGAAACAATATCCTCATGATATTGAGGCGGCCGCAGATTCTAGGGCCAGGCGTCCCAGCTGCTCTCCCCCAATTGCAAGCCCAAGGGCATGATGGGAAATGCTTTGCGTTCACCTGATCCAAGAACTAATTTGTGTCTGTTTTGTAGCCAAACCCCTTTGCATGTAATATTTTAGATTATAGGCTATGAAGGTTCAATCTGTGACCCAACGTATGTGGTTGATAATAATAAAAGCTTGATTAGAGGGCGCTTATCAAAACAAGAAATTACAAAATGGTCAACAATGCAGACACAAAAAGAACAAATTATAGAATACAATGCCAGATACACTCACATTTGCAACTATAACTACAAATACAAAACAGTACATGTTCTGATAGTTCTAACAGGATGTAAATATTTCTGTGACTTCCTGTATATTAATTTTAAGCTACTGTCCAACTTCACTGCAGTTTCTTATCACAACCGTTGCCGCTGCCATCTGATCTCGACCACAAACCAGGCAAAGGTCCATTTCATCCTGATTGAGCCGATTGACAGGATGTCATATTATGACAAGCACAGGTGGAACTAATTTAATTAACGAGTGCTTTCTCCCAATCAGTGGCGCAGTAAGTCATTACATTGAGCCAGCAGACTCTCCTGAATGAAACTCGCAATTAGTGTCATTCATTACACCTGTGCTTTCCTGTGTGTCAAAATGTCAGCTGTGAAAAGGAACTATTTATATAGTCTCTGTGCTCCATTACCATACTGCATCCAGTTCAATGCTTCACATGTACTGGATGCAATTACAAACATGTTTTTCTTTGAATTTAACTCATTTCTGTGTACAACCAGTTATTAAGTTTACCACAATATGAACCTTTTGAGTATTGGGATCAAAACAAAATATCTTTTTGGACCAATATTTTAATCGTTTTTAATGGTTTCAGTCTTTTTGACTAGAGCAGCATCCTCAGTTCCATTGAAATATACAAAGCGTACATTTAAAACGCCACATATACATTGTAAAGAATTTCACTTTCTACTTGCAAAGCTGCTTACCACTGGTCAGAGCAGAATGACATGTGACACAGACGCGAGCCTCCTTCCTGTCCATGTACATGAGCCTGCACTTCAGGCTGCAGCACGCCGCACAGAACACCTTCAAAACACAATGAAAAAATACTATCTGTACTACATTCCTACAAAGTGATGAGCACACTCGACAAAGCACATTTTACTTATACTGTGAGGATTTTAAAAAGGTGGAGGATTGGAAATTAGTTGTGATTAAGTGTGCCGCAAATGTCCCATTTTATGGATATTGATTTCCTGTACCTCATTTCCTGTACTGCCAGCGCTCCAGTGAGCTACAGCTGCGCACAGGGTACTTTACATTCAATGGATTAGCAGCTCATTACACTTCATTATCCAAAAACACTGGGTTCCTCACAGCTGATGGTGGGTGCACGAAGGAGCCCGCTGCGTATATTGTTTGCGGGCCCAGTGCTGGTGTCAGTGTTGCTGCAGTGCCAGCTCCTCCCTGCTCAGGAGGCAGAGTGTGTTTGTTTACCACCACAGGACATTAAGAAGCAGTCCGGAGATTTTCTAGTGCAGTGTCAGCGACCACACCTTCACTTCAAAGCACTGCGAGGACACCCCGCTGCTTGAGTGGGGGGGGGCCGTAATGCTAGAAAGCTACCAGCACAATAACTCCTATCAAATCACTTCATTTACCTCCTTACACAGAACCCAGTAAAGCTTAAGTTGTTTTTTATTTACGTACATATATTTTTTACCTAAACAAAAACTGCTTCATTGTCAAACAGGTCTGATGATTCCAGGTAAGTGTGTATTATAGATGAAGCAATGTATTAAGTAACAAAGGAAGCTAATCAAAATGAGTAGGCAACCCCTTTGCTAATTGATTCATCACAAAAAGAATTGTTCAAGCAAAAACGCCATACATTATCTAATTCAAGCATTCTTAATTTTCTATCTTATGTGCAATCTACATGGAAATGCTAAAGTGTTTTGCAAGGTTAGCTTTCTTTAAACCCATCTTGAAAGGCCAACATCATTTGGCTTATCGCTCTGACAAACCCCCAGGAGAGGTGTGAACATTATGGAGAACAAACATGTGGAGTAAGCAATAATAAAACACAGCATGGTAACAGTAAGCTTTTTGGCAAGAGCTTCTCAAAGTCATGCACCCGACCTTAATCTCAATACAGTATATATCTAATGGATGCACTAGTAGCTCATACAGGCTACAGAAGGCTTATGAAAGCTATTTCTCACTTCATCGGATTTCGTGATCATTTTTAAAATGTGTATAAATATTGAGTCTCCTTATTTATGATAGGCTGACACCAAACATGCACTATTTTAAGCACTTAAAGGTGGGGTAGGTAAGAATGGAGAAACCAGCTGGAGTGTGCTAGAATTTGAAAATACACAACCGGAACAAATCTGTCCCTTCCTTCAGACTTCCTCACAGAGCCCCTCCTCCAACACACGAACGCGCACATGACCAATGAGGGCACGAGATAAGTTTGTGCCCAGATGGAAGGCTGACAGGCAGGTAGGCCATCCAGTTACTTTAGCCGGGCCGGCTCAGATGATTGGTCGTGCTTTTTACAGTACTACGGCTTCCACAGATGACTTTTTTTTAATGGATTTTTTGTGAAAGCACTTCAGATATTCATTGCTATCAGGATGTTAAGAGCATTCCATGGAATATAACAAAAAGTGTTTCTGAAGTGAATTACCTACCCCACCTTTAACCTTCTGCCAAACTACACCCAACAAAGTGTTCATCTATTCATGGAGGAGTTCACGTTGTAATTGATATATATAGCACTAGAGGTAAGAGGTTAAAATATATATTTTAGATTGTACAGTGAAGACTCCCAGCTGTAGCACTGACCTTGCCGCAGGCCCTGCAGTGGTGCCTCCTCTTGGTGAAGGTGAACTTGACATCACATTTCATGCAGACAGGAGCCTGGGAGTCAGGGACCCACACAGGGGCCACCTCACCCAGGCAGCTGGAGTGTTTCCTGCTCAGAGAGCCCTGCTGGCCGGCCTGGAGGTCATTGTCCGGGCTCCCAGAGGGCATCGAGGCAGGAGAGTGGACCACACCCTCTCCGTTCACCCCCACTAAACTGGGCTCAGTCCCACTGGGCGTGGTTTCAGAGGGCGTGCCTCTCCGACACTGGTTGTCATGGTTTTTGTTCCTGCTGTTGGCGAGCTGATTCTGGACCTGGCCCGACAGAGGCTGTGGGATTTGGAGCTTGAGGTTGACCGGCTGTTTCGGTCGCGCACCTCCGAAGGGGACACTGACCGGCTGCAGGCGATTGTTGAGTTTTGGTTGGATGCTACCTGACCCCACTGCTACTCCCTCACTGCTCTCCTGCTTGCTTTCCTCCATTTCTTTCTCCTCAGTGACAGAGTCCTCTTTGGAGGGGACAGGAGAGGGAGAAAAACCCTCCTCCTGCTCCTCCTCCGTCTCCTCTGCTTTGGAATGGTTACTGCTCTCCTGCTCTAAACCATTGGGAAGGCTTGGTATTCTGAGGAGTTGGTCCATCTGTCCCTTTGAACCACATCTCCTCTGCTTTATATCCAGTCCGTTCCTGTCAGGAGGAGATACACCATTCTCCTCCACCTTACAATCACTACGAATGTCTTGTTCCCTATGCAGGAGACTCTCTACATGCTGCTGTTTGAAGTTAGCAGTCTGTTTTTCATGACCATTGTCCTGTAAGACAGCTGTACCGGCCTCCTGTTTGACATCTTCCCCATTGTGTGTAGTTGGTTGCACATTTGGATTTATTCTCAGTGCCAGAGTTTCTTTTTCTAATCCAACATCAAAGGTGAAGTGAGTGTGACCGACGATGGAGCCTCCTCCTGATGCCGAGTCGCCTCTTTCCTCCTGATGCGATTCCTGATCAGAATCCCCAGGAGGTCTGTCTGAAGGAGAATGTATCTTCTTGCTGAGCCCCCCCAGTGTTGGGCTTGCAGGGCAGCCATTCTCCACAGCAGGGCAGGCCGTCACAGGGGGCGGCGAGAGGTCGTCGGTGCCCACCAGCTTGCCGATGTTGGGCTGGGGGAGGGGAGGGCTGTGGACGTCTGCCGGCCTCTCCTCTACCCAGGATGGAGGTTCTAGACCTGGAAGTCTCTTTGCGTCTCCCCCCGGGGAGGTGCTGGAGGAGTTGGGGAGGGTTTTGAAGGGCAGCGGACTCTCCCCGGGACTGAGGTCTGCGTGGGCCAGGGCGGGGTTCAGAGAGAGCAGGTGGGCCGGCGGGGCCAGGATCTGGGTCCACTTGGCATCCGAGAGAATGGGATTGTCGGTCTCATCTGGAGGGAGAAAGAAAACTGATCAGTACATGGATCTCATGATACATTATATGATCAAAAGCTCCAAGAAGTGTTTACATTTAACCAATAGTGGCTTTGCTGCATATAAAGCTTCTATTGAGGTTTCAAATGAAAGGTTGAACGTCTGTCATTATATTCTATAATACCATAGGCATTAAAAACATTCATTTCTTTGTTATTGTGGTTGTGTAAATCTTTGCTTGGGTTGGTTCCCTCCTGTATTGGCACATATATGTGTCAAAGAGAAAGTCTATATGGCCTGCACTCCCAGATGTTATTCAGATGCTGGTTCCTAACGTAAGAACAAAACTGGGTAAAACAGCTTTTAAATATGCGGCCCCCAGAGCTTGGAACAATGTTCAGAAGGAGCTGAAACTCTCAGATGTAATCACTATGGGGGAATTCAGGTCCATCTTAAAGGACAGAGAACACGACACCATTGGTCGAGTGCTCGTATATCCAAAAAATCGTTTTAAATGTTGCCAGTTTTGAATGATTTGTAATAGTTTGTTTTACTTCGCATATTGACTGGCCAATGTATTTGTCTGCCTGTCTGTCTTGTCTGTGTTGTATCTGTTGTAACTTCCTTCATGCTGCCCTTCTTGGCCAGGTCGCTCTTGGAAAAGAGATTTTAATCTCAAGGAGTCTTTTACCTGGTTAAATAAAGGATATATATTTTGTATGGTGCTGTACGATTGCTGCTTGACTGCCTGGTTAATACAGCTACAGTGAAAATGTTACTTTTGAAACGATAAACGACAACAAACACTGATCGAGCCAGACAAATTCTGACAGATAAAACACGCTGTGAATTTTGAAAATGTATTTATTTCCCACTAACAAGTTATGGGAAATGTTTGGATCACAGGAGAGAGAATCTTATGCAGCCACCCCTAAAATCTGATTCTCTAAATAGCATAATACTATTAGCTTAATCTTTATCTGACACATTTAAATAAATAAATACAATGTGTAAAAACACTTTTTTCATTAATAGACATGACAAAAATGCAAATCCTCACATTATGAATAAAGCCTTCTACAATTCAGTTCAGCCCAGATTTGTACCCGGAGAAAAGATCATGAACCTTAAACACAAGACAGGAAGCCTCAAATATACACGCTCCCAGGTGATCGAGAGCTAAAAATGGGAGAGCCAAACCAGGGGACACATTGAGAAATGAGGTTGGCAGGGAGTGGGAAATTAGTGTGGGAATTCAGTGAAAGTGGGCCAAACGGCTCAGTCACCCCTAGGAGACATCAGTCAAGCTAGCTGACACATGAATGCTGGGTAATACGAGCGGAAAATCTTATAAAATGTTTTCAAAAAGGACTTTTACAGCCAAGTCAGCTACTGTATAGTGCTTTACTTCATTCACTGGAACTCATGCTAAGCTGTTTCGGCATGCGCTGGACCAGGTTCAAGCACACACACACAGAGTTAATCTGCCAAGCTGGATCTCTGGCATTGTACACAGATAATCGCTCACAGCCAAAATACACACTGAGCTCAGAGAACCATTCAAATATGTGTCGTGTGGAGGGCTGGCATATTTCTGGGGTCACCTTCAGTCATAAGTCTAGAAAAGGAGCAGTCTTGTAGTCTCTGTAATAACAGAGCGTTTGTTCTGGAGAGCTGGGAGCGATACACAGTGATGCAGTGTTTACTTTACGATCACCATAAATAAACTCTGTGAAAGCACTGTTTCTAAAAAGGCCATAACACCATTTCTTTAGTAATTGTCAGCATTAAGTGCGAAGAAGAAACAAAAGACTCTTGTCTTGCACCAATTACACAGTTTCACCCAGGCCCGGGGGAAATTGATAATCCAATTAGCCCCATCTCCTCTCTGCACACTTTCAATCAACACCAGTAAATGTTGCAGGAACTGGTCGGTGTAGGCTCAGTCTGGCACACTGATGGTTTACTCACGGGTTACATAAGGGCATCCTGACCACAGCTCCTCTGAAACTTCAATCCCACAATTACACCATCTCTCAGACGCAATGACTCACTGTCTGGCCCCGTGTCCTTTCCACATCCTTCTAAACAGAGGAGCTCACCTTCGTTCTGCTCAAACTCGTCCAGCACCTTGTCCAGGTTGAAGGCCTCGGCCTGGAAGTAATTCTCCATGGGTCAGGAAGCTCCACGCTGCCGACGGCCGTGTGGACCTAGAAACACAAGAGAGTGTCCTTAATAACAAATCCTTTCATTTCCATGCAGTATGCAAATGTCCCCCATAGCCTGTTTCATATCTCACATCAATAAGCTTTGTTTAAGTAGAGACATCTCCTCCAACCCCCTTTGGCTCTTACTTCGCATTTTCCCTCCCTACCAGTCGTGTTTGTGATTGCTCTGGGGCCACAAAGATAATAAAAGGCAAGTATAGGTAAGGTCAAAAAGTGCTTTATGATTACGAAGGTTATGGAGTGAGTTATAAGCCTTGAATATAGTAACAAGGAGGCATTCAGGATACTCAAGTATTACATGCTCTACCTCTTTGAAGTGTTGCAGCATAATTTCATCCGCTTATTATTTCTTCATTAATTGCATGGTCGATTAAATGATAAGATGATGTACTAAATAACTATGTTCCCTTAAGTCCAAGGTGACATCTCCAACTGACTTCCATCATCTAACCTCAAAATATTACATTTATATTATATTAAAAAAAAGAGGGCAAAACCATTTGGATTCAAACTGGAAACAGATCATTTGTTTCAGTTTTAAAAATACGACTTAAACAATAAATTCATTATCATAACAGTTGAACATAAACGCTCTCATCAGCTAATTGCCTCGTGTTCTGTACGACATGATCAATTGTTTGTTTTGTAACTTGGACTTCATTTAAATGCATTTCTGACTCCTATGTATACATGTATTATATCTGGCTTCTTCGTCCCTCCTCACCTGCACAGAGGTCCTCCTCAGCAGCCCCAGGCGGGGGGTTTGTTCGCAGCAGGTTTCCCTCTCACTTCTCACTTCACCCAGTCTGGCAAGCGCCCAGCGCCCACACCTTAGAGAGGGGGGGGAAACACCTTGGAGTCAAACAACTGCTTCTCATCCTGCGTGGAAAAGGATGCTGCTTGTCTCATTACAAGGGAATACAACAAGTGAGATTACAGCATTTCCTAGATGCTTGCAGTATATGAACTGCAACAAATCAAAGTTCAACCAGGAAGACCGTCTCTACTCTTCATTTACTATTCCGATGTAACTACTTTCTCTCCTCTCAATAAGTGATCGGGGGCGTCACTCCCCAGCTTAACCAATCACTTCGCTCTATTCCCAAGAGCCTATCATGGCGCTCTGCCAAACCTATTAAGTCTGCTCTCCACTCTGACAGCTGTCATTTCAGGTGACTCGACGCAACCCTTTTCACCTCCTGTCCCTCTGAGTCCAGGGTCAAGCTAAGCCCCTCCTCTTCAGCCCGACCCAACCATCCATTCACCACCACCAGTGTCTAGACCCCGGGGGGTTTCATCTGATCGGTTCTCCCCTCCCGATTGATACTCCCGCACAACGGGGCCTAATCGCCAAAACTCCATTACATTCATTTGTGTATCTCTGCAATAAATATGTATTTTCACATCAAAAGCGTCTCTCCTGATTGAAGTAAGTAAAGTCAGCAAAGTAATTGATCTGGGCTTGTGATTGAAAGGTACAAATTAAACATCTGAATTGTACTGGTCAATACGTCCAGCTGGCTGTTTTCAAAGTAAAAAAACTAAACAAATGCATTTAAAAACATGTAAATTGTATCAGACTTTTTTTCAAGCAAAAGTGCCAAATATGTACCGATTTTCAAATGTAAAGATTTAACAATTTGTCTTGGTCACAAACAAGGATATAACATCTTTTGAGATTTTAACTGACGGTTGGATAAAAACGATAAAAGAGTTCACCTTGAGCTCTGTGAAATTATACCTTGCCTTTTCACCATTATATAAAGGATTGAAATACAAATGTTTTGATGATGAATCAGAACAACACCTCAATAAGGGAGGAGACATGTTAGTCCATGAACACCATCTTTTAAATGATAAAACAGAACACTCATTCACGCTCGACAAGGCAATCAGATGAGGCTCGAGTCACTGCACAGTAAACCTGCCCAGTCTGTCCTTGCTGATGAGAGGTCCTTGGAGTGAGGATGTGTGTGTGTGTGTGTGTGTGTGTGTGTGTAGAAAATGAGTAAAAGCCATGCTGAACCTCAGGGTCATTCTCATAAGGACAAGAGCGTCCAGGGATTACACCAGAGACTAGATATTCCACAGCGCGAAGGGTCCGGAGAAAGGAGCCGAGTCAACACATTTTCCGCTTAGGTTAAGGTGCAAGCATGTGCACGACGTCAGCAAAACGGTGAGAGCACGGGACAGGAGGATAGTACACATGTAGTGTGTACCGGGTGGGTCAAACCATTTCTGCAGCACCAGGAACGAGGCTGAAGGAAACACTGCTGTCAGAGCCAAGAATAGAAAACTAAATAGCTTTGACTACAAAAAGCTTTGAATTAAGAATATCGACAAAATAAATAATCCATCAGCGAATGAAACAAAGACACACCGCTTTAATTAGAGCATCTTACGAACCATTAGGCAAGCACAGTCCAGATGGAGTATGATAACTCAGATTGGGCACAACACACACCGTGACGTCGCCGCAAAATCAATACAAGAAACTCTACTACTGCTCAAATAAATATACTCTGACATTTAAAAAAACATTGACAGTGAATAATAATCATAAATGTAATTATAATAATGTGGTGATATTCCACAAAACTGCAATTTGTCTTTAAGATTAAGGAAAAACATTTTTCTATGTTTTACAATTCAACACATACCAGTCTGTACAGCTTCAGTCAGTCAGTTAGTTTTATTTGCAATTTGTTTAAAATTCATATTTTAATAAATGCAAATGATATACCCTAAATCTACTCATAATTGCTGTTCATTTTATCAATAGTTTAACTGTATAGAGTTTCATTTCACAAACTGTAACCTTAGCATTGAAAACGATTAAACATCCTAAATGTTGTCCTAACTGTTAGCTTTTCTTATTAAATCAACAGATGGAAGCAGGTCAAATTTAAATCCATAACAATGCAAGCAGAAAAGTTTAACTTGGTCAAACCTCTCCACCTTTTCCTTCAGCAGAGAGCTTTGCCTCTAAAGATTTCTGAAACCGTCTCGCACCGTAGGAGCCTGAAAAGCTCCAGGGGAACACACACACACACACACACACACACCTCCATGAGGACAGGAGCCCGTCCCTGATTAAGATTTAATTACTCAGCGGAGGCGTTAAATAATGCATCTTTAGTCAAAGTGCGTGAAGGGGTTGTATTTTTAGACATGTAAACTTGGGGAGATGCTTTAAAGCAGACATATGTGCATGAGAGAGCGTGTCAGTCGGAGAGCCTGCAGTTACACAATCTCATTTTTAAATATTTTGTTACTCCTCAGATAGACGACTGATCAGATGCAAGCAGCTACATGTGGTGCTGTGGCCTGGAGTCAAACAAGAAAATCAAGATGTGCATGACAGTCGACCACACCTGACACTTATTCTAATTGACCTCAAATGTATTTTACAGACTGAACTTTTGTTAAATAGAGCCGCTAATATTGTCTTGGAAATGCTTACAAACATGACAAATAGCTCAATTGTTCACATTTCTTACAACATTGTGAAAAATCAAGCAGTTCTTCCTGTTTGTGAAGCTGTTATCAGTAAACGACGTGTATTATTTTAGCTCAAGGGGAGGAAAACCCTTCTGACTTTGAAGAGGTTTGCAGGTGTTTCAGGGTGGAATATTTGAATATGTATCAAATGGATTGCCGTGTAATTTGGTACAGACATTAATATCCTCCCGAGTAATATTCTGTAACTACTTTGGTGATCAGCTAACTTGAAATGTTGCACCATCATCAGATCAAAATGGTGTCTAATAGTTTGTGAAAAAATAAGTGCGTAGCTAAGTCCACTCAACAGCCTCACCTCTACTTTGCATTAAGGGGAACTTATTAAATATTAGCATGCTAACACACTAAACTAACACAATATACCATCTGCATGTTAGCGTTGACACTTTAAGCATTTACCAAACACCACCTGTGTTAGAATTTAGCTCAAAGCATAGCAAGGCATAGACGTTTGATGTATAACTCAACACAACCCATAGACTGTAGAAAATAACCAAAGCTTATCAGATTTAGAATCAGATTTATGTTGATTAACTGACTCCTAGAGGCCTCACTATTTCAGCTTCAATCAAGTGATTGTTTGAGCCACAAACAATTGATTCACAAAATTAGGGGACATTTTCAAATCACTTGTTTTGTCAGGCTAACAAGACTAAGAGATGTTCAATCTAAAATTGCATACACATTATGGTAATGTTGCAAATCTTCCAACTAGAGCAGCTGGATATATATTTTGTAGATTGTTATAAAAAGATTACACTTAACATTGTAATGACAGAAACAGACAAGGAACCTTATTCTATTTTAAACTAAGCGACTGCAGAGGATCCCCTCCACAGCCACGCTGCAGCCTCCAGTGTAAGCCAGACATGCTAATAATGAAATGGCCTAACGGACTACTAACACGACAAAGCATGCCTGACTGGACATCCCGGCATGGCAGCTAAATTAAATAAGACAAGGGCATAAACAGCGAGGAGGCTTGGACAGATTACAAGAATGCTACCACAGTTCATTAGGTCCTCGCGGTCAGAACAACACTCGGTTTCCTGCTGTTGTTTCCTGTGAGGGAGCCGCATCACTTCCTCACACATTATGTGGAATTCCCTTACAATCATTGTATCGGTTATGAAATATAATATATATTATAACTGTCTAATTATTTCTGGGGTTTTTTCAAGCAAAAAGCCCAAAGGTTTCAGTTTCACAGACATAAGGATTTGCCATGTGACAACAAAATAAAAGTTCTAAGACTTTGTAATATTGGTTGGATGATTAAAGACATCACTGAAGGCGCTGAGAAATGTTTATTTCACACCAAAAGATAAAAGGAAACAATCAATATTGAAAATAAAAAAATGTTTGACCCTATTTTAGACTTTTGATCAAATAAAACAAGCAAAACTTTCAGCCATTTTAAAAGACAAAATGATTCAATGCAAAAACAATAATTGAGATTATTAGTTTCAGTAACACATTTGAAACCGATGACTTACTTATGTTTTGGATTAAGTGAAACAAAACTCTTACGTTTAAGCTGTCCTTGAGAATGTGATAGTGGTTGTAAATAGTTCTACAGGAAATCAGACCTGTGAACAAAGTTTCTTCTTCTCCTGCTCCTGGTGCTACAAACGTCCCAGGTTTGCAGGCTCACATCCTGATAAGAGCGTTTATAGATCCATACCCGGCACAGACGAGCTCCAGACGCCTCCGAGTGCACACAGGAAACCTCCAATGATCACTTCCTCTCTTTAAGAATGGACTGACATAACTTTCTAACAGCATGATCGCATGACCTGACTGACACATTATTATGTAATGATTAACGCCCTGACTGGGAGTTGTCTACCTCCTCCTGTAAGTACTTAAAGTTGCAATTCCCAAGTACGGCTACATATTTCAGAAATAAACATAACAAGCCACAGGTTTGTATCCTTAAAAGATGAGTCTTCTCAATAATTTGAAAAAATATATCTGAAAAGAAAGGTTAATAATGGCAAATCCTTTGAGATCTGAAGATGGGAAAAGTAAAGAGAGTAGCTTGTCCTCCTGTTACAAAGAGCTACTCTGCTTCACATAAAGTGTCAAAAGCTATTATAATCTTCTTGTCTCCCTTATGTTTTGATCTACATTTAACCGCCACACGACAGAAGAAAAGGCAAGAGGAGACAGGCTGCTGTGCCGGGCTGCCATCAGGGAGAGACTTGTAATAGCTTCTGAAAGCGTACAGTAACCTACATCTGGGAAGCCTCTGCTGCACACAAGAGAGCTGGTCTTTGCATGCCTGTTGGATCAGTCTGCTTGAGGATGTAGTGAGGTAAAAAATCAAATGCCCTGAACAGTCACTCAGTCAAGCTGGAGAGATACCAAGAACAATGGTGAGTGTTATGTAGTCAAGCCTTTCCAGAAGCTTTGATATGATCTGTTCTGGATTTCTCTTCAGTGACAAATTCGTTTTACACTCACTGGTGATGACTATTCAAGCTGGCACTGGGATGGGCCCACTGCTTTTTTTCTGAATCCACCTCTTGAATAAAAGGCCCGGAGATGACATGATGAGGTAAATGTAATGGCACTAACAAACTCTCCAGAGCAACACAAATGACCATTAGCTTGGATTATGCAATCATAAAGTAGCACTGTGTGCCTGCTGCCTACAGGCCAAACACAGCCTCAGATAGTAAATATTATTCACAGGTACACTGGGTTAAGCCATGGGAAGCTTCTCTTTGTTATTACAGGTGGTATATCATGAAAAAACAGCTACAAACACGACATGTGAGGTGTATTTATTTGCACCAGAACTTAGGTTATTAGTTGTATTAGCTGCTAGCTGAATGTAACGTCCACACCTCAAAAGGCCACGAGTTAAGTTTACAAAACAGTTATAACAATATGATGAAATATTTAGAGGATAAATAACCCCACTGCACAGCAGCAGGGTGTATCAAGAGGAAAAGGTGGCTAGTGTTAGCTCCAAGGGTTTAGCGGGTAGTCGTGCTCCGAGTGACGGCAGAGAGACGTGCTCCTCTGACGGACACTCAACCGTCTGCTGCTCGGTGGGCTTGGTGCTAACGGTTTAAGGGCTATTTTGTGGCTAACGGTTTTAACGGTTATTTAAAAAAGCATTCCTCCTCATGTTAACTCAGCCCATTTCTCACAGTCATAAAAAGTACATTTAGCTTTTTGCTGCATTGCTAGTGTTTTTATTAGTGAATGTTTAGCCACAGCTCGTAAAGCAGCGTGTTGTGTAATTGAACGTAAAATAGTGCATCACCTCTCTCGGTGTCACTCACCGTTTGGCTAGCCAAACAGACCATGCAACCCCACATCCACACTGACTTATTCGGCTGAGTTAATATAACACTTGCCGTTGCAATGGCGGGTTGTAACGTCAGAGCAACAACAGACAGTGTAAGAAATGTCATGAAAACATTTACTCACCGGAGGAATCCTCATCTCTACGTACAGTCCTCCCGCGGAGCCCCTCCGTCAGTATCCGTCATACCTAATCGCCTTTGAGGACTATTTTTGAGTCTCCTCAGGTAGACCCTCCGCTGCCGCCTAACTCACACAGCGCAAATCGGAAAGTACAGCCTGTAGTCTGCCGTAGTTGTGCGCCAGCACTCAAGGATCCCTCCCCCAAGGGTTAATATCGGGGAAAATAAGAAGCACCATCAAGACTGCCAGAATGGAGACCCACCACTTCCGGTTGTGTATTTCAAAATGAAATACCACCTGCTACACTTCAGTTTGATCTTAATACATATTTTACACGAAGAACACGATTTATTTAAAATATCCAACAGTTAATTACTTAATTTATCCAGAATTAAACAATATGTCATAAATGTGTTCATTCATAAAATACAATTCTAAAAGAAAGTGTCATTTTAAATTACATTTAAACACACATATTTAAATGTAAATCTTCAAGCACTATTACATTTGAAAATCTGTGGTAAAATATTGAACTAAACTACTAATTTATGCAAACTATTTTATAGTAGGCCTATATAATGTGATCTTCTTGTGTATGTTTTTCATTTGTAGGTTAACTTGGTTATTTACCTTTTCTCTTACCGAAATAACCTGTATTTTTTTCTTCTTAGTCTTTATTGAAATACAAGATTTATGTTATAATTAATCAATACACACTTACATTTTGCATTAACCATTGGTGTAAGTGTTCAGAATCTGTAATAAAATAAAAGTACCAATACAACATTGCAAAAATATGTTAAATTTGCTGTTTTCCTAGTTCTGTTATTACCTTGGGGGTACCTTACCGTAGTCAAATATTGTGGTAGAACCGGCCGAGTTAATTTGATTTCTCCCATGTATGTTCACAGATAAGTTAATTTTTTTAAAGTTTAAGATTCAAAGTTTGTATTGTCATATTCATGATAGCTACAGCGTAGTAATTGTCCAAGTAAAATGCAGGTAACGAGTCAACTAAAGCTTTTAATTTGAAAGGCTACAACAGTTTCCGGTTCTGACTCAGTTATCTGTGTATCTTAACGCTTCTGTAAAGCTGTTCAGCTCCATCCAGCTCCTGCTCTGAGGTCCAGCCGCAGCAGCAGCAGGACGTTTTGGCTCAGCCCGGGCTGAAGGTGGGATGGTGAGCCCCGGGGCGGGTTCGGTGTTCCGCAGCCCGGCCCCACCTCACGGTGCAGGACCGTGCAGGACACACAGGAGCCAAAATGGCCCATTCCTCCCCGGTAACCTTGTGAGGCTCTCCAGCTGTGCAGAGAATGACAGCAGAGCGTCATTGATCTGCACGATGCAGTAGATCAGCAGCGCAGGATCAATGAAACGGGATGCTACAGGCTCCTTATGTGCACACTGCACACTCAACCAATGATTATAGTGGGGGAAATTAAAACCAATAGTTCTTCATATTTGCTTCACAACTACTTTACAAAAAAGTGCAAACCCCTTTTCCTTTACCTGAATAAACACAAGGAAATAACTTGTGATCAGCAATGCGATGTGACAAGTGGATTTACTGCAGTACTGTAGTTAAGTACATTTTGAGGTACCTTTACTAAACTCATTTCTGCTACTTTATACTTACATATAAGAGGAAACGATCCAACATATAACTACGTCATTTCAGTTTCATAATTCAAAATATAATCAAATAAATTATTTTTATTATAGGTTATGATAAAGCTTATTTATGCCTTGCTGTAACAATAAAGTGATGAACTCTTGAATGCATCAAACAATAATAATCCTAATGTAATACACCTACACTATTCTGAAATGGGACACTGCTGAATGAGTGCTTTTAATGGAGGTACTTTGAGTTTCACGACTGTAACACTTTTTTAATCTTTCACTTAAGACGACATTGTGACTGCATCGCGTTGACTTGATGCATTTTTAATGCTACTTTTATCTATATCCTTTTTCCACCACTGTTGATTATTATTATTATATCATAGCAGGCTATACAGTAGCAACACAGCCAAAGAGCAAATTGATGCAATTTGAATAGTTAGTTGTTTTTTTAACTCAAAGTTTAGTTTCAAAGTATTGTATTTCAACTTCCAGAATATTGTGTTACGTAACGGATCATATATCGATGAATTAAAGGACGTGTAAAGGAAGAGGACCACTGTGGGCTTATAATAACCGTTTATTCTATTTATAAAACTAGCATCAGTTACACTCTTAACATATAAAGAACTCTACTACTTCTAAAGTATTCATCAGAGCTAATATGCAGGGGTTAATACTACAGACTGTTTCCCCATGAGGCGAATATGATTCTTCTAATGGCTAAAAACCAATCGGACAAGTCAAGTAATAACGACATGCGTCAATAGCCCAAAAATGTTTTATTAAATTCATAATCAACGCTATAATGTAAAGTGAATGAAGAGTTCACTTTGATTGCAATTTCCTAAACAATCTCTTAAATACTAGTCATGTAGAAAGCTTATTTCTAAAGAAGTTGGAGTCCTTTTGGTGCTGAGAGTCATGCTGATCCTCGTTTCTCGCCGTGTCCACAACGTCACAGCCTACTGAAATGAAAACCTACTGTATCCGCATGTTGTTGCTGTGGCAGGCTAAACCCAGCGCTTCACGTCTCCGGAGGTGCTGATGCACCGCACTTTTAACAACCGTTTCCAGCACAAGAGGAAATGCCCTTTGTGAGTCCGAACGAGGTAAAACATAAAACGGTTGACGGAGGAAAAAAAGGGTTCTTCAGTTTGCTTCGTTCTTTGAGGCTTCATCAAAGTTCTCCACGAGATCTGGAAGATAGGGAACAAGAAAGAACATCAAGATATTATTCAACAATTTGTGAAACATAGCAGGTGATTCAAGCCTTTATTATTAAGGGCTTGCAACCGAAGCATTGATAAAAAAACTATTTGAAAATGAGAATGCAAACACAACTAAAGTTGTTATTTTGTTGGCTGATAAAATGATAACAGCCCTAAATACATAGTGCATCAGTTTGGAAACAACTCTTATAAAACCACAAAGATTAAGTTAAAAAGGAATGATCTTTAATATAATCTTAAGCATGGGGAACAGCAGGTATATCTAAGCGCTTACCTGGTACATCGTCGTCCTCTTCTTCTGCAATCACCTCCTTAACTGCTTTCATGTCCATTGCTGCCAAATACATGAAAAGAAAACCAACAGTTAATCCAAAGCTGAGCTCCATGTTGAAGTGGTGCTTAACATGGATGGAAATGCCCGGACAGATGAATGACGACATCTACAATTCCATGACAACTGGAGAAAACACACATCACATCATTAGTTGTGTTGCCATGTGGAAAAGTCGCTCCTATTTCCTATTTCCTTCACTGGTTTCTGTTTCAATTACATGCAAAGTCTTGAAACTGAATCACCTACACTCAATCATGTATCCTAGGGGGATGGTTATTTTGTCTTTTATCAATTATCAGTGTTTAAATGCTCATATGTTTAGTATATTGAAGTGTTGGCCCTTCCCTCTCACGGTACGTCCACACAGCAGCTTTAAACAAATCTTCCAGGAGGAAAAGTTGAGCAATGTTCAACTTTTGAAGCTGAGCTGGAAGCGTCAGCCAATCAAATCCCGTTTATGCAAATCTGACAGCACAAGCTCTAGCCAATCAAACCACGTGCAAGCTGGGAGAGCCAGCCAGTTCATTTCCTCATATTCCAAACGAGAAATTACGGTAGCAAATCACCCGGTTCTTTACGACCAGACTATTTACTGGGATACAAACCGGAGGAACCAGGAATGGAGGGAGGTGTGCTCGCATAAATCCCCGGGGTTTTCTGCTTTGTATGTCGGGGGCGGGAGATTCATGTGATTGGCTGTTGGTCGCGTTGGTCGCAAAAAATCCCGAAGCTTTCAGACACGCCCAGCTCCAAGATTTTCGAAAAGCTGCTGTGTGGACGTACTGTTAATCGTTGTTGTACTCTTTTGTTATCGTCACTTCTATAACCAGTTCCTCTGTCATATTAAATCATTTCCAGTGATTCTAAACAAACAAAGCTCTTTAACAAATCTGCATGAATACACTGATGTGTTGAAGGCAGCACATTCATACTGCATTTTTTTTTTACTGTGTACGGTCTTTGGGTTTAGAAAGTGGTAACTATTCTCACTACAACATACTTTCGTTTTAATCCAAGTATTCACAAAATCTGATGACTTGGCTGACAACAAATCACTGATATTACAGTCCCACAGTGACCCCTGATATTGTACCTGTACAAGTGTGTGTGTGTGTGTGTGTGTGTGTGTGTGTGTGTGTGTGTGTGTGTGTGTGTGTGTGTGTGTGTGTGTGTGTGTGTGTGTGTAGGTGTGTGTTTGCTTACATTGCCGTGGGAACTGCTCGGCCAGTTTGCGCAGGCTGCTCAGGCTGTCGGCGCCCAGCTGACTCAGGATGCCCGGCAGCATCTCCGTCAGCTGCTTGGTCTCAGCGTGGCCCGTGATGGCGAAGGTGTTGGCGGACAGAGACGCCTGCACTTTGGGGTTGTTGAAGTGGATCACCGTCCCATCGTCTTTAATCATATTCACCTGAGGAAACAGAAAACAGTCAGATTTAGAGTAAATGGGGCATAACACAGGATTCTGCAGCATCAAGATATAAGCAGTACTTTGTGTATATTCTTAGGTTGTGGTCAAATTGTCAAAAAATATAGTCCTACGTCTGTTTCTAAGCAGTATTCCTTAACCTTAGGGAAAAACATCATGGGGTTAAGGAAAGATGTGAAGGACAATTCATCAGGGCTTTCTAAGAGCATCCAACTGGACTAACATTTGGAATAGTCAAACTATTTACAGCATACAACAACCTCAAGCAATAGACCGTTGCTTCAGATTTGAACACAACTTCCCTAAATTAACCTTAAACTGGTTTAATAATTCACAGTAATATACGAAAGGCAAACTGAGCCACAAGATAAATGAAGGAGACTTGTGAGCATCAGGGTAGTTGTATAGTTTCTTTATGCATTGATTTGTCCGAGAGACTTTGCGGGAGCGAGTTGGATTAAAGCTCTCTAAAAATAAACTAGAAGACAAGATCGGAGAGGGCTCTCTCTTTCTTTTATCTTTCCTTATCGGGACTCTGACAACAACAACATCCTCTGATGGCTCACCTCTTCTATCCCAGCAATGTTGTTTACTGCCAGTTTCTTCAGGGATCCCTGGAGTTTTTTGTCATCAGCTGTTGCTGTTTTGTGAACGACCTTCTTCTTCCTGCGGGCGGTTCCCTGAGGACAGAACAGGTGAGGAGGCCAAAAAAGGATTAGACAGCTGACTCTACCAATATGTCAAATACAATTTAACAGCACCAGGTCACGCAAGACCTTTTTGATGTACATTTTCATTTAATCTTAAAACACACTAATAACTCATTTCTAGATAATATCTGTGGTAAAACAGTTTCAAATACAAGACTAAAATTACTAGATTTAAGGAGCCAATGGAACCCGTGCTGTAGCAGAGTCCTGCACGGGTCTGATTTTCAAAACCAGCTCCCGCGACGTGCAAAATAAATTTTTTTTGAAAAGATACCACCCACGAATCACTTTTTTTGCGGGTCACCCGACCCGATGCAGGACTCTGTGCTGTAGGCTGTGGAGGCTTTTTTTGCTCGAGTGTTTTAATTGTAATAATCAGGAGTAACACTCCTAATATGATTACATTATTCACAATGAAAATAAAAGCTTTCAATAATGCTTGTTTTTTTTAAAGTGTCAATGTGGTGCGATTTGGAAATGGGCTGAAGGCCTGTCAAAGCTAAAATAACAAATAACGCCACCTAGTGTGTAGCTGAAGACCTCACAATGCAGTGGAACAAAGCTACAGAGGCCACAGATGAAGGGGCAATGCTCTCCATAAAGGGAATGCTGAGGTCAGGAGGAAAGATGAATGCCACAACAATCCTTAAAATGTGCCACAACTAAGTCAACAAGGACAAACGTGAGAAACCCAACTGATGTTCCTATTCTGAGCTTTTTTAAATTAAAAAAAGAGAATCAAATATTTAGAAGTATGTCCAAAAGAAATGCAGACTGTACCTTTCCTCCTATCCGGACTTGTGCCTGGAGTTTGGCGAGCCTTTCTTGATTCATAGTGTTCTGTTTGTGAACAAAAAAACAAATGCATCATTATTTTAATCCCATGCATTTTACATAGGAGGAAATACAGTACATCATGAGGTATGTGGTTTAGCACAATAGGAAAAAAGGCAGTTTACTGTAACATACATTTACTCAAGTCGAGTAATCAAAAGATATGTTAGTACTTCACTTGAGTATTTCCATGTCATGTTCAAACTATAACATATACAGTAGTGTTGCCTTTCCAAATCATTGCAGCAGTAGTATTGATCTAAAAAAAAAACATCCTTTAAAATAGAAAATAACACTGAACACTTTACTGCACAATTAGTAAAAATTACTTTTAATTGGTTGTAAATTCAAGACTCTTAGTTAGGACTTTACAATATGTATACTTTAACTGAATTCAAATAGCCGAATACTTAACCGCACACTACTTTACGGAAGCACGTGTGATTACATGTTGTAGCCTACAGCATGAGTTGGGCAATTAAAGCTACATTAATCCTCATTTCCACACGTTAGCACTGAGCTAACAGACTGCTAACGGATCAGCTGACAGACATACTGCTATTAGGGATACACTAAATGTTTTAACCACAATATAATACAAATTGGAAATGAGAATGAAAAGTATCCGAGGCTTACTTTCTAACTGACATTTGAGTCTAACGTAGCTGCTAGTCATGTTGCTAACTAGCTAAACGGCTAATTTAGCTAATATTAGCATATTCGCTGAACAAGGTAAACGAACTGTCTTTTTCTTCCTGACAAGGGAAACCACTAACATCAACTTCAAAATCAAACGATAAAACAAACCGCCTCAGAAGTTTACCACAAAATGAATAGATTGTATTACCTTTTAAAAAGAATAAGCTGACAGTCCGCTGAACTGTTCACGCTACTAATGAAGCTGAAGGGTCAAGACAGCAGCAATATAAGACACTTCCTAATAATATTTTCAAAGTAAAATGACCGAGAACCCAACAACAGCAATTTTTTTGATTTCTATAAGGAACATATTAATAATAAAGTTAAGATATATACGTTTTCATCTAATCCAATGGGATTTAATATGCAAAATGCCTACAAATATGAATGTATTAATTATAAAGCGGCTTTTAAACTTTTGTTTTGGTACTGATTTCCGGTTTCTTTGATATATTTCGCTGTCTAACTTTACCAGTTGAAACCGCAGCCAGGAGCACGCGGTTTTGTGGATGTGACGTCAGTTTAACGTCACTGCTGAGGATGGGTCATTCACGCCTCAAATATTTTATTTTGAAATAAACATATTTAGTTATAAACCCATTTTTCTATCTGCAAGCAACATCGATTCACTTTTCATGTCTGAAATGAAGTAGGAAGAAAAAAAATGCTTGTCTACTCTATATTCCATTGATAGTCAGACCTGATATAAATAAATAAAAACAATTTACAAGGATTTCATTTTTTGCAAAGATAATGTTTTGTTTAGTTTTAAATAACTTTAAGGAACTACAACTAAAGAACATTATATAATTAACATTATTATTATTATTATTATTATTATTATTATTATTGTATCATCATTTTCCTATATTAACGGACTTTTAAGGGACAAATTAAAAGCTTGAAACTTAATCCGAGAGACTTTTATTGTGAAATCCTGTGGTTGAACATCCGGATCACCGGTTCACTACAGTCAGTGCCATTAGCTTGTTGCCATTAGCTTGTAACCACTAGCCGTAGTTGTGAGGGGGAAAAGCCAGTCAAAATGCAAACGTCTTTAGTGAAAATCGCTTTAGTTTCATCTCTGCAGGTTTTGTTTTCTTTGACGTGCTTTCAAGATGTTGTGCAAGCAGCCAGCGGGAAAGGTGAGTTGGTATTTTTGGAGTTAACACACAAAGTAAAGCGAGTGTGAGCAGATTTCTGGTCATTGATAGAGTTACCAGGGCTGTGTGTCTTTGTGTGAACATCCTGGATCACTAACTCTGCGTCCTGGACAGGTGTTTTAATAAAGGTGCGCTTTTTCAGCCACAAATGAACTCTTAATTTCATGTTTTTCCAGATAAACCAACATGTTTTTACTGCAAAAATCCCAGTATAGAAAAATTATTCCCTTTTTTAATGTAAACAGTGATTCCATTCTGATGAAAAAACCGTTATTTGTCCCATAGGAAACAGATGTTTTCTTAATAAAATTAATATATCCATAGTGTAATACAAGATGTAATTGGCAAAAACTGTTAGAAAATACTTTTTTATTTTTAGGATATACTATTTTATTTTCAGTATTTCAAAACAGTCAATCATTGTACACATAATAATACCTCATGAATACAACTAATGCTGGTTGATGTAAAGACAATCATACTGTATATCTTGTCTTTCAAAATTGAAGGTTGGACAATTGGTTCTTTTGCAAATAGTTACACCTTGATCAATATCCATCATAATGTAGATATAATGACTGAGCGGATAAAGGTAAATAGGAGAACTGCTAAAACAGGCTTTTGCTGTACATTCAGAACATTGCATCACTTTGCTGTAATGCAATACAACCAGGAAAGACAACCGATACTATATTTAAATATCTAAAATATAGCACCATATATAGTCTCCTATTATTATGACCCCACACATGCCTTGACCAAACATGTAAAGTTCATACTATGAAGGAAATCATATGTTTCTCACGTATATGAGTAATTTATACAGTAGTATTATTTTCACAATAACATAATTATACATTTTCAGCAGGAAATGTTACTTAATACCACAGCTGCATGCAGATGAGGAGGAATCTTAATTCAGTATATTGCATAATTTGTCCCAATGCTAATATATAAACCTACGATCTATTGACTGAACGTAACATATTCCATTACCTCCATTGGTTTGCTTCCCAACAACTCCTTGTATTTAGGGCAGACCCGCCCTGCTGTAGAAATATAATGTTCCAGTGACACAATGGATGTGTGCTCATTAATCCACTTCCCCCCCCCGGCAGGGTTTGGAGATAACATCCACTGGAGGACGCTGGATGATGGGAAGAGAGAAGCTGAGGCCAGGTGAGTTCACACTGAGAGGGTAGATATTACACACACACACACACTGAGAGGGGAGATATTACACACACGCACTGAGGGGAGATATTACGCACACGCACTGAGGGGGGAGATATTACACACACACACTGAGGGGGGAGATATTACAACACACCACCACTGAGAGGGAAGATATTACACACACACACACTGAGAGGGGAGATATTACACACACACACACACTGAGGGGAGATATTACACACATGCACTGAGAGGGGAGATATTACACACATGCACTGAGAGGGGAGATATTACACACATGCACTGAGGGGGAGATATTACACACACACACACACACACACACACACTGAGAGGGGAGATATTACACACACACAGAGGGGAAATATTACACACACACACACTGAGAGGGGAGATATTACACACACACTGAGAGGAATTATTACACACACACACACACACTGAGAGGGGAGATATTACACACACACTGAGGGAAATATTACACACACGCACTGAGAGGGGAGATATTACACACACACACACTGAGAGGGGAGATATTACACACACACACACACTGAGAGGGGAGATATTACACACAGACTGAGAGGGGAGATATTACACACACACACTGAGAGGGGAGATATTACACATACACACTGAGAGGGGAGATATTACATACACAGAGAGGGGAAATATTACACACACACACACACACACACACACACACACACACACACACTCACACACTGAGAGGGGAGATATTACACACACACTGAGGGGAGATATTACACACACTTCCTAAAACCTGCTGAGCCGCCTTCTGTATAATCATTAGCCCTGAGGCTTTATACGACTTTTAAAGAAATCCCAACGTCTACATTTCCACAAATTACTGGAGCAGATTTTCAGGATTTTTTACTCAATGTTTTATTCAAAGATTAAAAGTGTATATATCATAAAAACTGAAAAATAAAGTTGTTGTAGTGTATATATCATTATTTAAGGCAGTTGCAGGCTCAACTGAAGTCAGTTACTATATTTTACTCTTGGTATGAAGGTTAGATTGAATAAACTTTATTGATCCGGAATTGTTTTGTTACAGCAGCATGTGAACAAGTTAAAAATATAATTAAATAAACAGTAAATATTTGCATATCAAGAGTATATATATATTCATAGAGTATATCCATTATAAAATATACAGAATTAGTAGTAATACACTATAATAGACCAAACTACTGGTAAAATAATGTATAAACAAGTAAAGAATATTCATTATACAATTGTGGAAGGTACTTGAAGTTTTTTTTATTGAAATGTAAATTAGGTAAAAAATTAAAATGTTTTCCTGTTTGCATCGACAGCGGACTGCCGATCATGCTCATCATCCACAAAACCTGGTGTGGAGCCTGCAAAGGTAAAACATTATAATGATGTGTTTCTCCCTTCATCATAGAAACCTCAGGCATAGATAGGTACAGCAGAAAAAAGGGGAAAGTAGGCAAAGTTTTCAAAATGTTGTATTATGTGAGATATTTATTCCACTGTTTAGACAGAACAAACGGTATCACACGGCATGCAGAGGATTACACATTAGTTATCCCGTCAGCTCAGGCTAATGATCGTCTAATGTGGCCAAACAGGACATTTTTATTGAGGTTGGCTTCTGTTTGTTTAATAAGATAATGATTAACAGTTTTTTTGTTCCTTCTACATCAGCACTGAAGCCCAAATTTGCAGAGTCCAAGGAAATCTCTGAACTTGCACACAACTTTGTTATGATCAACCTGGAGGTACGTAAATAAACAGTTGAATTAACCAGGTTTAAATTCACTTGTGTTTTATGATCGCTACTAGCCAACACTAACATACTGTATTTATTATGAGGTCTTGTAAATGATCCGTTGTCTCGTGTTTGCAGGATGAGGAGGAGCCAAAGGATGAAACCTACAGCCCAGACGGAGGATACATTCCTCGGATTCTTTTCCTCGGTACGGGGGCGGTTGAGTCAGAATCGTCCATTAGAGAGACGGATAGTTTAGTCTATAGTAACACAGTGTCTGATAACGTTTCAGTAGAATGTTCTTATCTTAGTGTGTAGAGAGGTTATATTTTTCAGTGAGAAAGCAAGGATTTGTAAATTAACTGCATATTGGACAACAGAGGAATACAACGACACATCTCAAATAGTTGAAGGTGTTTCATCAACCTTTGATTGAACCTAGTAAAGTAGTTTACCTTTTTATGTGGCATTCTGTTGAAATGAATTGGTATTTGGAGAGTTGTTAGGAAAGCAATTATCTGAAATTGAACTGAGCAAATAATTAATACATCAATCAAGAAAATAACCGTCAGATTAATTGGAGAAAATAATGTGTTGGTTGCAGCCTTATATTGTTTGGATTTCAACTTTTGCAAACCTTTCATATTAATGTTCTCTCCTCACAGATCCCAGCGGCAAAGTCCATCCTGAAATCACCAACAAGAACGGAAATCCAAACTACAAGTACTTCTACAGCAACGCCGAACATGGTAAAACATCCAGACTATTAATGGGTTCATTTAGATTGTCTTTAAGATCACAAATGTGTTCATATAATCAAACCTAGTTATTTTGTCCGACTCGTGCAGCCCTAACGTGTGTTTTCCCCGCTCAGTGGTGTCCGGTATGAAGGAGGCGCAGGAGAAGCTGACGGGCGACGCCTCCAAGCAGGGTCACACCGGAGACGAGCTGTGAGGGGGGGCAGAGGGGCGTCATCTGGCTGAAGGGCTACACCCCACCCCCGAGCCTCAGCAACACCCCCCACACAGAACTGAACCAAGACAACCATTAAAATCGGTGCTTGAGTATTTCTTTTTGTCCTGTACGGTATTTTTCCAACACTTCCTGTCGTCGTCTACTGTTAATGCCATGTACTGTATCTGTAGACTAACACCAACACACGCTAGCCAAGTTAGCTGCCATTACCTCTCACTTGCATACACTGTTTTTGAATGGAAACCTCTGGAAAATGCCAAGTTTGAAGTACATTTCCATGTTTGTCACAATATGGCCATGAAATGTGAGTGTTTATAGAAGTTTCCTAACACCTTGTATTGCAACTTTTGTAATATTTATGCTTTTACCCAACAGATTATACAGTTTCATTTGACATTAACATCTACAGTAATGTGCTTCCAAATATCCTCTACAGTACGTTTATTATAATGTGTTGTTTACCATGCACAACAATTTAGGCGCCGTACTTCTGATTTATGTTATCCTCAGTCTTTAAACAATATTACGTATTCATTTAAACCCGCCAATTAATGTATACTTTAGCTATATCTATAAACTTGTTGTTTTCCTGTTCGGGTTTGTTTGGCTGCTCGTGAAGTGACACCACTCGGTACCCGTTTGTTGGTTAAACTCTTTGGTAATGTGTCTTGATGTATTTTATACATGTACACAGCCTGGTGTGCAAATAAAGTTTGTTGAACTCAGTGGTTTGTGAGCGTGATGCATTCATGACACAGCAGTAATAACAGTATATCAAGTTTTATTGTCTATCCAACAACAGTGATCCCTTATGGTTTGTCAAACAATATGAAACTGCTGCATACAGTTAACAGTAGATGACACTAATCAAGTCACTATTTAAATTCAGTTTGATAGTGCAGGTCCATTAATGCGAGTGCATTTATTTAAGACATTGGATTGCAATTGATCCCATTCCAGACACAGCCCTAAAAATGGCTTATTTAAGAAAGAACTGTCTTTCACACTGAGCCATGTCTCAGTGGGAAAATTACTTAAAGCATAGGATTTATCATGATAAAATAAATTACAGGAAAAAAATAAGGGTGCATCTAAAAGTAAGACTAATTTCATGACAAGTTAACAGACTAAAACAACATGAGAAACATAAGGAATGATGGTGGAATGTGTCAGAACACTTGGCTAAAGGTTTCATTAAAAAATAAAACTCAGTTCTGTGTATTGCTAAATCTACTGACGAAGGACTCAAGCCTGAGGTGTGTAAGGGCACAGAGTAAACAAACATCAGCAAAGAGAATGTATCCATTTCTCCACTGTGAGGTCATTTAAAGATTTTAAAGGTCCCATGTCATGGCCATTTCCACTGATCATAATTCCATTGTTGAGGTCTACTAGAATAGATTTATATTGTGCAATTTTCCAAACTCACATTGGTTTCGCATACAGCATCTCTGTAAAGTATGTGTATTCACTCTCTCCACTAAACGGCTCGTTGCAGCTCTTGCCCCCCCCCCTCCCTGTGAGCCCAGTGTGCTCCGATTGGTCGGGACGTTGTGAATCGCGCTGAGCTCCGTGGAGGTGTGATTTCCTTGTTAAAAACCTTCATAACACAAGGGGACGGGTAATAACCGGAAAAGCATGACATGGGACCTTTAAAAGAAAGGAGGGAAATAAAAAGAGGAGTTGCTATAATCACTATAATTACACTAATTACACAACGCTGCTGCTATAGAATCAGCAACATTTATATATAAAACAAAAATCTATAAAAAGCTGTGTGACATCTGTATAATCAAAACGACAGCTATAAAGTGTGATTTAAACTGATTGTTAGAAAATGTAAGGTGTGCACATACCCAGTGTAATAGACCGCTGTTCGCTACTCTCACAAGAAGAAGAAGAAGAAGAAGAAGAAGAAGAAGAAGGAAGAAGAAGAAGAAGAAGAAGAAGAAGAAAGAAGAAGAAGAAGAAGAAGAAGAAGAAGAAGAATAAGAAGAAGAAGAAGAAGAAGAAGAATAAGAAGAAGAAGAAGAAGAAGAAGAGCTTTAAAGAGTCTCTCGAGGGAATGGGGGGGGGGTGTACAAAGGTATTATACAACGTCTGGAATTAATCACTAACTCGTTAGGCTCCAGGAAACAGGTCCAGTGTTTTGAAAAAGCAGTACGTGTTTAATTCCTCACCTAAACTGACTTTACGGACACTTCAAGACTCCAAAGTACAAAGCTACACTCAAGATCAAAGTGATGGCAGCAACGATTTATCCACTTCCAGTTTGTGGAGGTTGAAGTTGGTCCAGTTTGATTCTGAGTATATTAGATGTGAGTTTGGGAGTGTGTGTGTGTGTGTGTGTGTGTTGAGGGGCAGGAGCATGTTTAAAATCTTCCCTGCTTGGCGTCTCCGATGGCCCCCCACACGTCAAAGACAAACTCATCGGGAAAGGCGAAGTCTCCGAGGGTCTCGTCCAACGCCATGGCGAATTCATCCGGGTTCTTCTTGTCACGGCCGACCTCCACCATCGTAGCGGCTGCAGAGAGAGAGAAGAACAACATTTTACTGAATGACTGTAGCGATGGTCAGGATTTCTCTTAGCTAGATACAAGATGTATGACATGTGTCAAACTCAAGGCCCGGGGGCCAAATCAGGCCCTTTAATTTCGGCCCGCAGGATAATTTACTATTAGATCTGGCCCGCCGGTATATTGCACGCACACCTTCACTCCACCCTGAGGGTCTCCTCAGCTCAGAGCCTGAGCCCAAACATTGATGAACTTGACGAGATGCCAAGTATCTGCTTGAACTAGCATCAGAGCAGCACACTGAGTTTAATGGATGTTTCCTTCTGCACTTTGTGTGTTTTCTGTTTGTTTGGTTTGTTCTTTGAGGGAAATTGTTTTTTTGAAACTGTTGTTGGCCTGTGGAAAAATGTAATCATAAGAAATGACTGCAGAAAGAGCCATAAGAAATGAATGATGAAACTAATTATTTAATGTTTAATGTTGTTTTTATAGGCAATAGTTTAAGCTTTGTTAGTTTCAGGTTTAATATGTGCAATAAGTTAATTTCACCATTGAACCAGTCCGGCCCTCGACTAGCACCCATTTTTTTATTTTGGCCCCCTGTGTATTTGAGTTTGACCCCCCTGTCATAGACCATTCATAATTCCCCAGTCTAATGACAGGTTGGTCTGATCTTCTGAAAGAATCCTTCTCTGTTTTAGCTAGTGAATCTTACATTTGAACTCCAAATGAATATTACTGAATGAATACAAACAAGTAAGCTAGGCAGAATTAGCAATTAGCCTTAGATAATTATAGCGGTGGTAATGTTATTGCTTTACTTTAGTTTGAAAAACTGTACAAGCAAATCATCTTGTCATTCCTCAGAAGAGTTACGTACATACTCGTGATATTTGTGAATATTCTCACTCACCCAGTTCAGTGTCTCTGATTCCCATGTAGCTCTCCAGAAGGTCGTCCACTTTCTTTACCGCCTTCTCCTCAAATTCTGTTGGCTAGAAAAGACAAAACAAACAACTCAGTTTCAATCATTCTCATCCTGGGTTTTACTGCAGTATGTTGCTGTTCTCTTGCACGACACCATCAAATACATAATAAGGAGATCAGTCTGATCAGGGATGTATTATTCCAGATGAGGGCTGACAAATAGTGCATGCTGATTTGGAGAAACTGCAGGATAAGTAACATCTTTTGTTGGTTTGTGTGTATCTTCAACAGAGAGAGCCTTTACGATGATATCTTGAGCAAGCAAAGACAACTTCCAAGTATTCTTAATAATCATTTCAACAGTTGCATGTGTAAAGTGAGAAGTTATGTTTCCCAGAATAGGAACTCCAAAACTCCCAGGTCTCAGTGGGATTCCCTGCTCACCTCCTCCTCTACAGTGGCTGGGCCCTTGGAGCGGAGTCTCAGGGTCCCCCTCCCCGTGCCGATCTTGTTCTCGCTGGCAGGTTTGGCCCCTTTTGACCGGGGCTCAAGCATTTCTGTCAATCAGAAGGCACGTTTATTTATATAGCACATTTCAACAACAACGCAATTCAAAGTGCTTTACAAAAAACACATTGGGACATAGTGCCAAAGAAACACTTTATAATATTACATTTAGACACAATAAAAACTGTTATTAAATACATATTAAAACTAAAACAGAATAAGAGAGGTCCAAAAACTACAAATAAGTTACAGTGCTTTGATTTAATAAAAGGCAACGGAAAAAGAAAAGTCTTCAGGAGGAAAGACAGTGGGTGTTTCTCAATGTCGAGGAAGGATGCTCCAGAGCCACTATTTCACGGATGCTTTGTCCCGAGTCCCACCGAAGGACTGTTCCAATGTCCAGGATGCTTGGAATTCTACCGAGCCTGGCGTCCTTCGTTGCGGGAAATTTCTATGCTGCACATGGGTATCCTCCGCGGTCTTAAAATCCCCACAATGCTGTTAGCCTGTTCCACAATTCTTCGTTTTCCGAGGCTAGGAAGGATTCTTGCCTCGCTGCTGAAGGACCTGACTCGGAGGGACATGTCCTACCAAGGAAGCGTCCTCGACATTGAGAAACACCCGGTATCTCAAACAGTCATGCTGCTGAACCTAAGCAGCAACACACTGATGTTTTCAGCTCCTTATAACCAGACATGAACATTATAAAAATGGCCAGTTATGGTTTCTGTAAGATATGTCTTGGCCCTGAAAGAAAAGCAGTGCAATCGCCAAGGTATTATAGACAGCCAAGGTATCATTTGACCTTCTTGAAGCATAGATAAGCATTCCAATGTTTTAGGTTTTCTTTTTATGCAAATCATATTATAATGACAATTTCATGATTCCTTGCCGACATGCTGAGAAACTCTGCAGCACGAGCTCCTTCCTGGATATGTGACTAAACCCTGAAGGTGTGTGAACTCACCGAAGGCCTTCATGGGCTCCACCAGTTTCAGTGTGAACATCTTGTCTTTGGGCAGCTCTTTAAGCATGCGGGCGACCTCATAATGCCGCGTCCCCACGATGTTATGTCCGTTTATACACTGTACGTGGTCGCCCACATTAATCACCTTCACCCCGTCCACCACGCTGCCATCTTTGATACGCTGCAATACACAAGCAAAATCATGTCATACATTTAACAGGCGCCACACACAAAAATAAAGGTTTGTCCAAGATAAAAATACAGAGGCAGACAACAGTGTGTGTACTCCTGCAATACTTCTTCAAGTCTACTGTATCTGCCGTTTCATTGCGTTGCATAACTGATGTAAAACCACTCCTGCATTAGGTGTAAAATAACCCAGATTGGATCAAAAAGGCTATTCGTGTTGTAAAGAGTCTCTTTTTGATCCATAAGATGTTAAAGAAGTGAAGATTAACTTGTGGGGAAATATAAATATATAGTAGTTCTATTTCACACACATCAATATGTTACATTTGAATATATCTGAAAAAGTTTGTCACTGAATTTTAAGCAGAGCTGAAACAAATCGACACAATTATAATAGCTTACTATTTTATTAGATATGAGATGAACCGTGTGAATAAGTCCTCATAAAGACATGATGTTTTCAGCCATGCACTGGAAATGTCAAAATTCACTGCCTTTTCCAACATTATACTGATTCATCTAGACAATTATCTGCAGAATAATGTATTATAAATATATAATATATCAATATAGACCAACTAAGGCTTTACTGTGAAAAACTCTGTCAGCTGCAGTGCTGTTGGGCATCACATGATGGCACATGTGAGCACTGTTATTGTGAGTAAGAGGTCTGAGACTAAATAAGCTCATTAGACCGGTTCGCATCTACAGAGCAGAAACACTGAGCTGAATTAGGACTTCCACTATGAGAGCAAGTGTGTAAAGTGACCTTAAATATGAGTTAGTTACGCAAACAAGCCCATTTAGCAACTGCTATACTGATCTGTACAAGCTGTGGTTTACACAAAGTCATTTCAGTATCTTCATTCATTCTCAAGTACTGTCGGTTTCCAAACACAAACATTGGGTATTTTTGTACAAGTTAGACACAAAGAACAGAAAATATATAAATATGTTAACTAATATTATTATTTTTGCTGCCTCTTAGTATATTATGGTAGACTGGTAGATTAGGATGGGAACTTCTTTATTTTTGTATGTACATAAGGGACTTTTATGACCGTACATGACATTCTACACGACATGGAAAAAACATTATTTAAATACGTTTGTTAGTTTGAAACTATAATAAGCTTACTGAATAATTTGTATCTTGGTAGAGCTTCATTTCTGATATTGGAATGAACAAAATATATCTAAAGACAGCGAATCGCATATTGGTAAACATGACTTTACAGCAGCGTTTCTGCCAGGGGGGGGGGGGGGGTGTCTTGCCGTCATTTGACGCCCTTATCCAGCTCGGACCGCACTGAACTCGAGCCGAGGGCTTCCAAAAAATAATAATAATTCGAGAGAAGATCGAGTTTTTATTGCTTGAAATGACGAAAAGGAAAAAGGACAAGGACATCCCTCGGTTGGAGGGGCAAAGGATTCTGGTGGGATTCTTTTCGCCGCCAGCAAAGCGTGTTCCTGTGACGGAAAGTGTACTGCCGGCGAGCCTTGACGGGGGGGTGCTAGTGGAGCACGCGCGTGAACTGCGGAATCCCATCACTAATACGTAAAGAGATAGTATCTATAAGGGACGGCTCAATTCAAAATTCAAGTCTCGTGACACGATGTGACGTCATTTTATGCCAACCCGTGTATTTACTGTTTCTCCTTCGAGGATACAAGGAGTACTTTATTATCATTCTTTCAACAGAAACCAAATGAAACAAAAAGTGCATTCCTGTGGTGCATCTCTGGGATATGCATCAGGAGGAACTCGACACCAGTGTGTTTCAAAAGGTTAAATGTGAAAGACAAGAAGCTCCGTCTCTTCGTACCTTTATGAAAGCGTATCCCGCTCCGTTGTCAGTGATGGTGAGGCCCAGAGCATCTTCAGTTTTATGGACCTCCACCTCCTTCTTGATCCCTCTAATGTGGGCGAAGATGAAGTCCTCGAGGCCGATCTGGCCCCCCAGAAGCTTGTCCATGTCGATCTTGTGAGTGTTGAGGGTGCAGAACATGATCTGGAAACACAGACAGGAAGCAGGCACATTTAGCACATAACAAAGCAGGGTATATGCAGGAATCCTGAAGTCAGATGCAAAACCTTTTAAGACCTTTTTTAAGACCCTTTCCATACATTTTAATTTGAATAGCCTTCATTTTCGCTAAATTGATTGATCAACTTTTAATACTTTTTAAGACCCCGCGGACACCCTGCAAAGAGACTGACTTCAAAAAGAAGCATTATTAAATCTGAATCAGGTTTATTGCCAAGTCGGTTTAGAATCTAAATTGGAATAGCCGTGTAGTTTTAAAAGAGGAAGCATTGAACGTTTGAAGTTTTAAAGTATAGTAAGAAGAATGAGGTCGCTGAGCTTAAAAAGTAGTGTGGAAAGTTATTATGATGATTCAATAAAAGGTGATTGAATGCATTTAAAAAAAGACTATAATCACTTAACATTTACAACAACAACAACAACAAAGAGGCCCTACTGTAAATGACAACATGTCTTCATCTTTAATACACAATCAACAGATGACCCTCATGTTAGTCACAGCCTGAAGGGTGACGCAGATTCAAAAATAAAAATGTTGGAGTGCAGATGACGCAGCAGTGTGCTAAATACAGGAATCATCAGGAGCTCTTCACTGCAGCAGCCAAGTTATGCCCTCTGTCCCCTTACAGTGTCCTCACAGTGTCCTCACAGTGTCCTCACAGTGTCCTCACAGTGTCTGAGTTTTAAGTCCTGAGCCTGTGATTAAGCAAAAGAGGAAAAGTGACCTTTCCTTCCTCGGCCAGAAATGTGGAAATGTGTCTTCACACCTAACGGTCTGCCACGTCTTGGCAGGACAGAGGGGGAGGAGATGTGATCCGCGGAAACACGATACACAAGCGGTCTGATTTAACAGCACTTTAAACCCCGGAGGAGGAGACCGATGGGAGTGAATCATTTATTACGCTCTCCTAGACAGAAGCTATTAATAAGATCTCAGTTTCAGCTTCTTTATTTATCTTATGCACAACAAAGCAGTTTTTAGCAGCAAGTGTCACAGGCTCCTTCCAACAGAGCATATTACATATGTATAATAATACTACTATCTGCGGAGACACTTCTTTTTTTTTTAAATACATATTTTTCTTATCTTTATCATGTTTTTATCATTTTCTTGTGTATGTTTGCAGACCGAACATCTAACAAAGAAAGTCTGAAAGAAAAAAAAAAATGTTAGTGCCAAAAGTGATGCGTCCTAAAACCCGGAAGTAAGTTAGCATTTTACCACGTCCGGTTCCTTCGACAAAAAGCAAATGGAATTTCTCCATAGGATTTTGGAAAATAGCTGGAAATAATGTCTGTGGTTGAAACACATTGAAGGGACAGATCACGTTTTGTTCTACGACATTAAATACATCAGCAGTGACCCCGCTGGTGATTTCTGAAGAGTTGACGTGTCTGAAAAACGATGGTTGTTAACAAGTGGCTGAATAGGACTACAGAAGTTGTCCAGGCCGTTGTACGTCATTACACCCAACACGTAAACACTCCGCTAAGTTTGTTTTCCCTGTTCTGCTTGAAAGCAAGTACCTGCCTCCTGCAAACTGTTAAAACAAGTTGTAGTTCCTTTATAGCATAACGTTAGCATTTTGCTTCTGGCGACTAGATTTATGCTTCGAAAATTGTAAAAGTAGGGTAGACATGTGGATATTATCCGGCTGAACAAAACGTGATCCGTCTCTTAAATGTGTCTCAACCACAGACCTTATTTCCAGCTATTTTCGAACATCCTATGGAGAATTTGCATTGCTTTTTTGACGAAGGACCCGGAAGCAGCTTAATCCCGGGTTTTAGGACGCGTCACTGTGGCACTCTATATAGAATTATTAATAAGTGTTTTTAAACTAATCATTTAATAAATTATCATAAAGAAAAGTAATAGATTTTGAATCTAAATATAAATAATTCAAGTTAAAATAAGGGAATATAATGCAAAAGAAAACGTATGTAATTCAAACATAGTTGCAAATGATTACACTGAAACTGTAAGTATAAGTATATAAAAGGTAAAGTGATCTACTTTAATCTCTATTTATCTAAATCAACCTTGTGAGTTATTTCCATATTCAGCCTCTGTTGTGATATGAGCTTCATACTCTGGCTTGGGAGAATACCCTGACAGGATTTAGTGTCTGACTTCCTGGTTGTACCACTTTGGAAAGGGATTGATTCGTGCTGCTCCATCAGGAGGATGACCTTTGAGCACCAATCAGGCTCTGGCAGCGAGGCCGGCCTTGTTTGGGCTTTTCTTGTTCACATACACACACGCACACATTTACCAACATGGCCTCACGCGTTGCCTTGGGAAACCAGACTATAAAAGAATGAGATTATAATAAAGGGAGGCCACTAGAGGAGGAGAGGAGGCGGGGGAGGGAGGGGTGTAGCTGAATTGATGGCTCTTTTCCATAACAGTACCCCCTTCCAGGCAGGGCATTACCCATGAGTGAGTGGGAGGAGCGGCAGCAGACGCCTACACCCGGTTACCAAGGCTGCGCCTGCTCTCAGCATGTTCACGCTGACGGGTGTATCTGGGATGCAGCGTCACACACACTGCAGAGCCACTGTCCTCCTCTTACAAACCTGACTCACTACAACAGATACTACACCTCCCACTGCCTGCAACACCCTGACCACAACCCTGATAACCACACGCAGAGGGCGAGTGAAAGGAGAGGCAGGGCCATCTGTTCAGAACCACACAATATAGAGACACTCATGGGTCGATGAATCAAAAGAGGAAGATACACAATCGAGGGGAGAATAATCAGAGCAAATCTTAATATGAGTTTTGAGACGATACTAAAATGTGGCATTACAGCTGCAATGATGAGTCATAAGTTAACTATTCACGCAGAATGGCTGTTTTAAGCCTCGACAAGAGAGAGAGAGAGACGTTTCTTATTTAAAAGAAGACTATTTTCTGATATCTTAAAGACCAAGCGATTAATCCCAGAAAACCATCGGCAGATAGATTGATAATGAAAACTATTGTTAGATGCAAACATAATTTGTTGAAGTGCTCACATATAGAATCTAAGATTATTAGTTTAGTTTATTTATTTATAGTGTCATGGACAGTCCCCATCGATGAACTGTCGCAAAAACAGTAAATGGAGCAGCTTTAGCCGACATGGCTAATTTCCAGCTGTTGTCCCCGGCCAGATGGTAAGAGACACCTTTAAAATAACAATACATCAACAGCATTAGTTATAAAGAAATATAAAATAAAAAGGAGGAAAGACAAGTAGATACAGGCGAAAGGATAAAAGAGAACAATAAACACCACACGTTACTACATACAGTATGTCACAGATATAGCACATCACAATCACATAAGGGGCAACATCCATGATCACAACATGTAACATGTAACACACACGTGCCATACTCAACACAGACAGTGTGTGCAGGTGTAGTTCTCAGTGAACCATGTTTTTAAGTGAGCTGTGAAGGTGGTGTATGTGTATGTATGTCTTTGAGTGAGTTCCAGTTTTGTATTGCTCTGACCGAGAATGATGACTGACCAAAAGTACTCTTCCTGAATGGGACCGTCGCCACGTGTGGAGCTTCTAGTGGTCAGCCTTGTTACGTTGAGTAACCAATGAGTTAAGAGGTGGGGGGGCTGTATTGTGCAGGGTTTTGTAAACCAGAACGATGTTCCTATACTTTATTAACTCTTCCCAACTCAGGAAGTTATGCCTGTTGAGGATGGTACAGTGATGGGAGCTGTGATAATGCTTTTGTCTCAGACTCACTCAAACATTAAAAAACACTAAGGGAACAGAGTTAGAGAAATAAGTGTTTTACCAGTTTTGATAACCTGCTCCTTTTGTTTTGTAGGAGGGCCTCTGCAGAGAAATTGTCTCACTGGTAAAAACCTACTTAACTTTAAACACGAAAGAAACCGACTGCATGGACAGCAAAGATGGTGGAAAACTCCCATGGTCCCTAGCCAAGTCACAAAGTCAACACATGTGGTAATCATTTCGTTTTGATTGAGACAGCAGCAGACAATGACATTAAGTGATTTCCTTTTAGCTATAGCATGACACACTGCAGCAAAGCTACTCAATTGGTAACTGTACTAAAACTAATGACCTTTAGAGAGTCCCCAAGCTCTTGTAATAAATTGCTATTGAGACTAAATGAGACATTTGTCAGGCAGATATTCAACGATATACAAGTAAGAGAATACATGTATTGAATCTTTACAAATCTCCAGCTACATGCATTCTGTCCAGCTAGCCCTCCAGCCTGTGTTTGAAGAAAGGTAAGTAAATACAGCCTTTAATTGGATCTACCTCTAAATTATGCCCTGCACTTAAACTGTGTTGACTGGGGACACCTGTTCCTCTGTCCACTTACAGCCTCTCCAACAGACCTTTGAATGGCAGAAAGAGGGTAAGAATGATTAAAAGGAGAGTTTCAGGCTTAAAGGAAACTGTTGGACATGTCCCGTTTCTCGTGGAGTTATTCCTGTGTCAGGTGTTTTTAGCAGTTAACAGGGAATGCTGATGTAAGCTGTGTATTGTGGTGTGGCTGAGTTTCCAACAGGACATCACATCCGTCAGCGTTTAAGCCACTGTAATCATTTACCAAATGTGCGATTCTTCAGAATGAAAACTGAGCGTTTGTTTCATAAAAAGGTGACGGAGTAAGAGTCTGTGTGAGTGAGCCTGACAACTTAGGGAAGATCTGTTTCATAAAGTCAAATTAAAGCTAACCTGATTTTGGGTTTCAAGCACTGATCCATCAATTCAGAGTGAAACAAACATGGAAATACAAAACTGGGATGTTCAAAAACAATAAGAAGAACATACTAAATAGATAAACTCATGAAAATAACAGTTTACACTTGTTAGCGCAGAGGGTGTGAATTTTCTTTGTATGTAAAAGGCCTTAACAGAATGTATAACAGGCAAGATGCGACATAACTACAACAACAAAAAACTAAGTAACTTCAGATTGTCTGTCTGCCCTTTTTCCCGTGTTTGCAATAGACAGAACGATGGGTGTCTGACCCTGATCCTCTCTGATTTTTATTAAATTAAATAAAAAAGGGACACATTTGGAAACAGCTGCTTATTATTGGGTTTGGTTTGAAGTCATCAAAACTGAAACTATTTACCTCTGGTTCAGCCTGAGGTGAAGCTAAGACTGAGAACCAACCTGACCTGCTAAGATTATCAAACAGGATTAATTATCTACATTTTTCTTAAAATAATTGACAATAACTCAAGTAAGCTTAGCCTGGTTTAACTGTTTCTTGATTTGTGAATGCACGAAGAAAACAGAATCCTTTGAGAATAAACTGAATGAATGGGTTGATACCAATGCAGTAATAGCAGACCATTTACAGCTATGATGGGAGGGAGAGAGGTCAGTGAAGCAAACAGGGGTCAAACCATCTCGGATACATCACCCTACCATGCCAGACAGGTAATCATAACACACATTGTTTTTTTATCTGAGTGTAATTTGTCTCCAAACACACATCAATCCTCAGAGAGGCAGATAGAAAGCTCAACTCACCTCAGAAAAGCCCTGCAGGCTCAGCTGCCTCTGCAGCGCTGCAGGTAAACAACCACTTAAAGCCCTATAAAAACCACATCCAGTCCAATCAGGAAGAAACAGGCACACACACACACACACACACACACACCTGACCACAAACACACACTCCTTATTAGTGTTGGATATGTCACACATGGAGAATTGTTGGTAAATTGCTCGCCACAGGTGTAATGAAGCACAATTATAAGTAACCACGACATGTTCACTTGAATCATGTTGCAGGATATCTTCAGAATGTGTTACTCGTTTAAAGGGAAAGTACAGTTTAAGATATATAGGAGATTTTTAGATCATTTCCTTGAAAGAGTATTGGTCGTTCTCTGGAACCATATTGTGATGATAAGAAAACATGTCTTTTTTAAATATTTTTTCTTATAATGATTTTAAACCAGTTCTGATACTAGTCACAAAATCAGTAAATAAGTTACATTTTTCATGTTTAAAGAATGTTGTCAAAGGTATAAGCAAATTATATTACACTAACTGAAAATTATTTGACAATTAAGTAATTGTGTATGTACTATTTGGGTGGCCACTTTATTTAAAAACATCTATAAATCGAGCAAAATCCACCATTCATTCGGAATTTACAAACTCATATTGTTTAGTTTTGGTACACGGTCAGGGAAGTATTTATTAAGAAGAATGTAATTTGCAGTGGTTTTGAACTGGACTGCAATATAATGACAGGTGTCTCTAATGTTTTACACACCGACATGGACTATGAATGTTGTGATGTTGATTTGAGTTGGACTGAATCAGTACATTACTATTAAAGTACTACAAGTGAGTGCTGGATCTCGGCTAATACAAACAGCAGACTCAAACTTCATCAAATGAGATTATTCCCCCTAATCCCAGCCCCACCCCTGATGAACAAATGACTGGCTGCGTAGTGCGTACATGGAAGTACTACCACTTGCAAGCCAGCCAAACAAAAAGGACAAAATAACTTGTTCTTTAACACGACCGCAGCGCAGATATTCAAAGAGTAGGCAAATGTGTGTGTGTGTTCCTGGTGAGCACGCTCTCACTTCAACAGGTGGACAAGAAGCAACGTCACCGAGCCACACCTCAAACTCTGCAGCTGCAGAGGACAACAACCAGACTTTGACCTGAGCACATCAAAAGATCCAATGCTTCATGTAAAGACTGAAACACGGTGATGAGATAACATGGAGACTGAGCCGAGTTTACATAATATATTCACTGTTATAATGATAAGATCTTATTTCACTCTGACAGATTCCTTTCCATCACTTCTGCTTCCTAAATAAAGTGACTTGGTTTAACATGAGCGCTTCTGTCTAATTAAAAAGGCACCACGATGCTTTATTGCAGTATTTGTGGAAAGAAATGTGTCACTTATTAGAGGCAATGAGCACAAGGAAGACAATGCTATTGTTCATTACATAATTCATATCAGGCCCAGCCAAGCACTCATAACCTCAGAGCCCGAGAGAGGTTTAAAAACAGACACAGCTATGTTTCTAATGGCTCTATGTGCGACAATTAAAGTCCTCTAGTTTACTTCAGTGTCACGCTAAATTGAATGAGGCAGTTCCAAAATTACTGTTAATGATTAGTTTCTTTACAGCAGATATTTTAGGAGTAGACTTTATGCATGATTATTATTATCGAAGCAACATCTGCCAATTTATTTAACTGAATTGACTACAATTTAACCCACATGCCATGTTGTATACTGCACACATGTTTATTCAGCAACCAGGTAGGACAGTAAAGTGAAATCTGTTAGAAACGGTTTTGATCATCTGAATTTAAGAAGGTATACAATTGACTCTTTTTTTGTTTTTCCCAGAAAATGTTACCAGAAAGGCAGAATTAAAAAGGTTAACAAACAAGTCACTATGCTTGCATAAACTCCAACATCAGATTTAAAGGTCACCTATCATGCTATTTTTAGGCAATAGCATAGGTCTCAGATATATAAAATATATTTTTTTTAAAAAGTGTTTTGCTCAAAATACCAAACAGATCACCCATTCTAGCCATGCCTCATATCCCTCTATTTCACTTCCTGTTTCAAAAGTGCTGATTTTGGGTTTATAGCTTTAAAAAAAAAATGTTTTGATAAAAAAAAAAAAAAAGGAGGGGACTGAGCTCATGAGGGACCCGGCAGCTACTGTCTAAACTAAATACTGCCGTGATGAAACGCCATGTTATGGATTATCAAGGATTATCTCTGAAACAGTCTGGAGCTCAAAGGCTTTCTCTCTTGCCGGTTATACCACAAGGTGAGTTCCTTTTTACTTCCTGCTTCTTCACACACATGCTCTCCAGTACAGGTTAGCTCTGAGTGTTAGCGATGCTAATGTAAACACCGACCATATTACGTCCAAAACAGTCGGGCATTGTTTCTGATAGCTACTTTCTGATACGGCCGTGGGTGTAAAGCCAGCCTACATTTCAGATATTACGTCATATCGGACGCAAATCTGGATCAGCTCCGTTGTAGCCCCGTTTTTAGAGATTTGAGAACGGAGGAAAAGAGAGAGCGTTTTATTTTCTGACGCTGCGTGAGTTCCCCGACACACCGGGGACACATATTTATGCATTAAAGACATCAAAAAGTGCATTTTGCATGATAGGTCCCCTTTAACTTAGATCTAATTTTACATTGATAACATGCTAAAAAAGTTACTAAATAGTGTCTGATTTCTTATTTAAAATGACACACCTAATTACTTTTAAAACCATCCTTAACTATATCCTTTCTCTGGGATGTGTAAAAGAATAATTTTCTTGATATGATTTTAATCTTTTATTTACAGCTACTTGTGATATTTTGTATATGTAAATGTGTATTAATAGTACATCAAATAAATATTCATGTTGATTAAAGAGCTAAAGCAGATGGCTTAAGTGTGATCTCAGTGGGAATTATTTTCTTTCAGCACATTTTGAGAGTAGGCTGTGTTTGACAGTTATGTGATAAAAAGATGTCATGATGCACTGGACCCTCCACTTGCTCCTCCCCCATAATACTGACTATAATGTGACAAACACCATTGAGTATCATCATATCATAAAGAAAGTAGATAAGAAGATGGAGAAAATAATTAAATCCTACAGCAGAAAACTGAGATCCAACTTGAATCTTAATTCCTGAAGATCGGATGCTGTCAATCCTACAAGTATAATGTTCAGGTTTTGTTCCAACTGTTACAGAAAGATGCTTTTTTAACTTAATGGTAATTTAGAATGGACAAAATATCAGTAACACCTTTTTATAGATTGAGAAAAAAAGTGTCATTTTGGTATCGTAGCACACCGTTGGAACCAGAACAAAGCCTTACTTGCAGGTATCCATTTAAAAGTAGATTGTAGTTTGTTTTATCTATTTTTATTCTTGGATAGAGAGGTCACCTCCAGTCAACACACGCAGCAGGGGGAGGTTTGGGGTGTTTATAGAGGGAGGAGGTCTGGGCAGAGTCCTCGGGGACGAGTTATCTGGTCAGATTTGAGGCGATGCCCACCGAGCAGGACGTGAGGGACTTCCTGTGGTAAAAGCTGTGGAGTACAACAACTCACACTCCATCCTTCTGCGTCTGTCTTTGTCTCCGTGTTACTATCTATTCCACTTTTCAGAATAGACCATTAAGTGGCACACAAACTTTCTACACCAAGAATGAAGCTTTGTTGAAAATGTGGGTTGTTCTTTTTCTTTTGTTACCTGCTTGGCAAGATTCAAAGCATGATTTCAGCAGGAAACTGTTCATGTGGCAACGACAAAAATGAACAACATTGGGAATCTTTACTGGTCCGGTTATATCGAGTTTCACTAACTTTACAGAGGGGTGGGACATGGGATCCAATTGATATGATGTTATTAATATCAATGACATTATCGATTATGCTAATCGATACAATTATTTGTATATTTCCTTATTTAATCCTTAAGAATGTCCTTGTGGGAAAAATAAGCCTTCACCGGTTTTAAGCTTCAACCCAGTAATTGTATTATTTAATAACAATTTGTTTATCCTGCCTATGTGGCGCTAGTGTAGTTATAACATTGGATGTTTAACCCTGGTAGACATCCTGCTGCTCAGTTGGAAAGCAGTGTCAATCGTGCGCACTGAGTAGAGAGAGAGTTAAAGACATGGAATTCCAGGAATTCAAGCCTGTTTTACGTCAAAAGACCTTTCCACGTATTAGTGGTGTTAGTAGTGTTCCACCTTTACTTGGAATGACCCTTTGACAGATATTACAAGTAGGACTGTTGTCATTTTTCTTCGTGAAATGAAGTCTGCTTGGCCATGACTTTTTAAACGTTTCCAGCAGCGTCGAAGCAGAGTTTCACATCATTCGGTATGAGTTTTCGCAACATGCACTTATCTGATAACCATCGCTGCGTCAATAAAAATGAAAAACCTCTGAGGCATAATTTTTCACTTAACTGGAATATTTCAAACCGGTTCTCAAATGGAACAGGTTCTCAATTCCTATCCCTATACAAAACAGTAGTGCTAAAGCTGGCACACGATCAATGATTTGCTCAAAGACACTTAAGCAGGGCAGTGTTCAGAGACATAAAGGTTTGAGTACCAGTAGTTTCAAACAAGCTGCTAGAAATGTGCTGAAATCCAAAATCCCATTAGCTCCTCTTCTGTGCTTGTTGTTAGGAAAATAAATGGCAGTAAGCTTTTTTGATGACTTTACTGAACTGCTGTCTATAGTGTGTATTGACTTTGACCGTCTAGTCATTGTTGGTGATTTTAACATCCATGTTGACAACCCCCAGGACAGAGGGGCAAAAGAATTGTTTTGTGTTCTTGATAGCTATGGACTGACTCGGCATGTGACGGAGCCCACGCACAATAAGGGGCACACTCTGGACTTAATTATCTCAAAGGGTCTGAATATCTCTAAGGTTATGGTGACTGATGTTGCACTCTTTGACCATTCCTGTGTTTTCTTTGAGAGCTCTATTTCTGTTCACAAAAATGTTCAAAAAGAGATAACCACAAAGCGATATTTAACTGAAAATACTAGGGAAATGTTTATTCAGAATTTTTTTTCCACACTTGCCCCTGCTAACATCTCAGTAAATGAGCTAGTAGATCATTTTAATTCAAAAATTAAAAATGTTATAGATGCCATTGCTCCAACTAAGGTAAAGGAAGTGACCGCGAATAAAATATCTCCATGGAGAAAGGCCATGACCGTGAAAACGGAAAAAAGAGAATGTCGAAAAGCTGAACGCAGGTGGCGAAAAACAAATCTCCAGGTGCACTTTGAAATCTATAAAGAGAGACTTGGCCTTTATAATTTGGAATTTGAAAAACGCACAACAGCCTTTTTCTCTGATATCATTGCCAAAAACAAAAACAACGCACGTGCCTTGTTTGCTACCGTCGACAGACTAACTAACCCCCCAGTGTCAGTAGCCTCTGAATTTCTATCCACCAGGGCATGCAATGATTTTGCCTCCTTTTTCACTGACAAAATTCAGAAAATCAGACAAGCAGTCAGTGCCTCTGCATCAGGTACAGCAAATGTGTTGTCTCTGTGTCCACTTAACATCAATTCAAACACCATGACACAATTCCATCAGATTAAGGAAAAAAACCTAGAGGACATTATTCAACTTCTGAAATCCTCCTCCTGCTGCCTTGATATTATTCCAACAAGATTTTTCAAAGATGTTTTGCCTTGCATGGCCTCAGATTTACTTCATATAGTAAACACATCTCTTCACTCAGGTATTTTTCCACAGGTCCTGAAAACTGCAGTCATTAAACCGCTCTTAAAAAAGAATAATCTAGATGCTTCAGTAATGAACAATTACAGGCCCATATCAAACCTCCCATTTCTAGGTAAAATCATTGAAAAAGTTGTTTTTCAACAGTTGAGTAATTTCTTGCATTTAAATAACTGTTTCGATGTGTTCCAGTCAGGCTTTCGTCCAAACCACAGCACTGAGACTGCTCTTGTAAAGGTCTTCAATGACATCCACTTAAACACAGACAGTGGCAGAACTTCAGTGTTAGTATTATTATATCTCAGTGCTGCGTTTGACACTGTTGACCACAGCATATTACTAGACCGACTGGAAAACTGGGTGGGACTTTCGGAAACCGTCCTAAATTGGTTTGAATCCTACTTAAAGGACAGAAACCACTTTGTTTCTATAGGTAAATACACATCTGAGTTGACAAATATGACATGTGGGGTACCTCAAGGCTCCATCTTGGGGCCTCTTCTCTTTAACATCTACATGCTACCACTGGCTCAGATAATGAAAAACAACAAAATACGTTACCATAGCTATGCGGATGACACACAAATGTACGTAACAATTTTACCAGGAGACTATGCTCCAATTCAAACACTGAGTAAGTGCATTGAACAAATCAATGACTGGATGTGTCAGAACCTTCTCCAATTAAACAAAGATAAAACTGAGGTAATGGTTTTTGGAGCCAAGGCAGAACGTATAAAAGTTAGCGCTGAGCTTCAGTCTGCAATGTTCAAAACAACAGATAAAGCCAGAAATCTAGGTGTAGTCATGGACTCTGACCTGAGTTTCAACAGTCACATTAAAACAGTTACTAAATCAGCCTACTATCACCTAAAGAATATATCTAGGATTAAAAGACTAATGTCACAGCAGGATTTGGAAAAACTTGTCCATGCTTTTATCTTCAGTAGACTCGACTACTGCAATGGTGTCTTCACAGGTCTCACTAAAAAATCTTATTAGAAAGCTGCAGCTGATTCAGAACGCCGCTGCTCGAGTCCTCACTAACACTAAGAAAGTGGATCACATCACTCCTGTTCTGAAGTCTTTACACTGGCTTCCTGTGTGTCAAAGAATAGATTTAAAAATACTGCTGCTGGTTTATAAGGCACTGAATGGTTAAGGCCCAAAATACATTTCGGACCTCCTGCTAAATTATGAACCATCCAGATCTCTCAGGTCTTCAGAGACTGGTCAGCTTTCTGTCCCGAGTCAGAACTAAACATGAAGAAGCAGCGTTTAGTTATTATGCTCCAAATATCTGGAACAAACTCCCAGAAACCTGCAGGTCCGCTGCAACTCTGACTATTTTTAAATCCAGGCTGAAGACTTTTCTTTTTGTCGCTGCTTTTAATTGAACTATTCATATCTTAGACTGCACTGTAACTTTTATCACTGTAACTTTTATCCATGTATTTTTTCTTTTAATGTCTATTTTATTAGCTTTTATTTTTAATGACTGATTTTAAATGCCATTTTCTTAATGTCTTTAATTTTTTTTTGTAAAGCACTTTGAATTGCCTTGTGTTGAAAAGTGCTATATAAATAAACTTGCCTTGCCTTGCCTTAAGGCAGTTTCTGTACTAAACAAGTCTAGACAGAACAGTCCAAATGAGTGTTTTTGATAGAACATATACCCATAGAACATAGCCGAGTGAATAACTGCAGTTAAAGCCCCTCAAGAACATTTCCTACGATCAAATTGTGAGTTTCAGGGAACGCTTCTCTTATCACATGTACATCTTTTGTGATGTCGTGTATTGTGTGATTCACGGTGTACCATGACACCTGAGAAATTCCTTTCCAACTGTCACACTTGTTGGATGAAGCAACTGTATCTCTTTGGGGGAAGGAAGTTCCTGTCTGCTGATTTTACAGCACAGCAGACTGATAACAGGCTGCCACGCCGGACTATCTAGTTGTATTTCAAGCTGACAAAAGCCAAACACGCTACTCATACTTTCCTTTGAATAGATGAGCTTAAGCAATCTGGGCTGAGAGGAGGAAACAGCCGGCTTTTGTTTTGAGTATCTCCTCCTCATTGACATGCTTTTCATACTGCTTGCCCTGCAGAAAAACATGATGCTGAATGAAACTGTATCTAAAAATAGAGGTATCCAGTGACTTTATAATGATGATAAGACGGAGCTATCTTAATATTGCTGAGTTAAAAGGTGTGCACCGTGCAATGCTGGCAGGGCGTGCCTTTGCAAACATCATATAGCTTTGACGTGGGACAATACAAGTTGACTTTAAATGATGAGATAATCTCTAAGAAAAGCGACTTATAAAACTGTTTACCCAAACCTTTACTGCTGCTATTCATCTTGCAGTAGTGAGAGGAGGACTTAAGATTCTTTACTTAAGGTAGAATGGAGAAACCAGCTCAAGTGCGCTAGAATTTGAAAGTACACAACCGGAAAAAATCTGCCTCTTCCTTCAGATTTCCTTACAGAGCCCCTCCTCCAACACCGAAGGCTGACAGGCAGGTAGGCCTTCCAGTTATTTTAGCCGGGCCGCCTCAGATGATTGGTCGTGCTTTTTACAGCGCCACGGCTTCCAGAGATGACATTTTTTTATGTATTTATTGTCATTGCCATCAAGATATTAAGAGCATTCCATGGAATATAACAAAAAGTGTTTCTGAAGTGAATTACCTACCCCACCTTTAAGTAAATGCAGAAACACAGTGTAAAACTACACCGTTAGAAATGTACTGTAGGTATTTAAGTATTCATAGCGAAATCCACCTAAAGATCAAAAGTAAAAGTAGTAATTTAGCTGACAAATGGCTCCTGTCCCTGATGCAAAAATGAGTAAACAGCATTTCACTAATGTACTTGGTTGAGGTGGAGTTAGGTTTGGTCAGGTGTTTTACAATTCACGGGTCTCGAACAGTCACAAGATACACCTGGGGGTTGTGATAAAGGGTAGGAAAGAAGAATCAAAGTTGATTACAACTACATCAAGTTGCATCATTTCAGTTAACTGTTTTGTAATCTTAGTGTTTGTTTAACAGTTCATATTTTGATCTCCTTAGGCCACAAACAGTAACCTTAAAGGTTTCAGGGAATATATATATTGCTACCAAAGCACTTATAAACTAATAAAGGATTGGCTTATCTAAAGCCAGTTGAGTAACACTTGAAATGTTTTGGCTCTATGAAACCTGATGTACTTATATGATTCTGTTTTCTTCAAGTTTGTATCGTGTTGGTCGAATGCACTTATTGTAAGTCGCTTTGGATAAAAGCATCAGCTAAATGCAATGTAATGTAATATATATCTCTAATGGAACTTATAATAACTCTGTCACCTGAAACAGACAAGGGGCCAGTGGAGTAGTGAGTTGGGAGAATTTGAGTTCATTATTTAACAACTATGGATTGTGTTTTATTAAATTATCAATTACCTTAATCTGAAAGGAAAGTTATTGCCACACTTATTAAACATGTGGCTTGGAATGTAGTGGAGTAAAACTGCTGAATTTATGTCAAGAAACAAGTAGTGGAGGAATTTAATTTAAAATTGTTTTTTCTTTGTTTTGTTTCATAATTGTGTTACTTTATACGATACATTTAAGAGGGTAAGCATGTCCTTTGTACTCAACTTAAATGTAATAACTTCAGTTACTTTAGATAATAAGATTAGATAATAATAAGAATTTGTACAACAGTATGTTTTAAACTAATAAAATATGATGTATACAAAATATACCTAGAAGTAGGCTATGCAAAGTGTCTAAAAGTAGCTCCACTTGCAAGTGATGAAGTGATTAAAGATCATACTAATCCAATCCAGTGATATTATATGTGGGCAATTACAAATTTAAAGTAGCCTTGTAGCGAATACTTTAAATTAAGCACTTGAACGCACCACGAAATCACTTCCATGACTCTTGTCTTTATAACACCAGGTGAGCTCTTCTTACCTCAGGTGGGCTGATATTAAAGGCTTCTGCTATCTTCCCGTACAGTTCCTTGACGTTGGAGAAGCCCTCGATCCTGCCGGTGGGGCTGCCGTGCGCGAGCTGCGTGTGGAACACCAGTTTGGGCCTCAGGTTGGCCGGTGGAGGCGGTAGACCTGCTCCATTCACCGAGGATTTATTAGACAAGCTCCCAGCACCTGCGTGTCCGCTGCCGACCTCTTCGTTTTCCACCAAATGCTCCTTCGTCGACTTGTTTTTCTTCCTCCATGGTCCCAACGGCATCTTTGTAGTTGTTTTAGTACGTTTTTCGACGTCGGAAGTTTATAAAAAGTCCGTTGTTATAACATTTGAACCTGTTGAGTCCTCCAACGGTCGTGTTTACTTCCTTCTTTCCTCCGAGATTTCCTGTCTTCCTTCCTTCCACTTTTCCCTCTCCTCACCTGCCCCACACAGATTATTTTTGTTCTTCGACAGAGGCTCTTGTAAAACAAAAAAAGGTGTAGTGAATATTCAACAGGTAGGAAGGTGGTGAGTGTGGGATAAACTCTGACACAACCTGCTGGAGACTTCAGTCCGCAGCTAACAATAGCTGCTCTGTTTGCCTATCAGCGGGGCGCAGGCGCAGTGGGACCGACCCGGGATCAGCCCTGTGCACCTGTGCTCCATCACAGGAGGGGACAGCGAAATTAGACAATTATTCTGGTATTTATTTCATTACGTGCTGCTGCAGGTAATTCTATGGTGGTAAAATATTTCAGATATTGTACCTGTAAGTAAGAGCAGCAATATCGGAGTTATCCTACATTTGCAGACTGTGCACTTCACAGCTCTCCCGATTTTAATTCATTTATAAGTACTTATTTTTCTTATTGTATGCTTTTCTTTATGTTTATCTTGTAGAAATTCAAAAAATGTTTACCATTATTTTATTTTTCTTTAACATTATTTTTTTCAACATTTGCTTTTATTTTATTTATTTTTTATGAATGTTACATTATATACCAAAGCAATTTTCCTTTTGGGTGAAAACTTGGTAAAATACATTATTCTCATTCGAAAAAGGAATGCATTCATATTCTTAAAGGAATGTTAATGCACATTTCAGATTAAACTAATCAAATCACTGGATTATAATTAGTGATGCATCTGTATCTGCAAATTAACTGATACTATCAGACACAATGAAAACTTTTTTACTTTTAGGTGCTTAAGCGTTTACTTGAGAAACTTTAAACGTATGACTTTACTTGTAACAGAGTATTTTAACAATGTAGTATTTCTACTTTTACTATAGGTCAAATATCTGAGCATTATTTCGTCCACTGAAACAAACAAAAGTGGTTTATTTGTTGTGTTGTCTTAATGTCTTCCCCTTTAACAAACACTATCCTTTTCCTCTTTTTGATACCACAGTTTAACATCAGTCTCACACACATAGAAGGAGCAGTGTTTACCCTCCACCCTCCGTGGATGATAGTGACTCATCATTTGCACAAATCTCTCACACACACATATTGATGTGTGACAAATCTGTTCTAGCAAAAAGAACAATTTGTATTCCAGAGGCTTTGTCTTCTGTCTTCTTTTAGAAAATAATCTAACACATGTTTTATAAAGATAGAACATTTTACTTTCTACTCTAGTAATGTACCTAAGTACAATTGTGAGATACCTTTTCTTTATTTGAGTGTTTCCCTTATGCTACATTATTCTTCTAATCCACTTCATTTGAAAAGGGATGTATTGTTACCGCAACTCTTAAAAAGTACAATAATAATTTGTACAGCTTTAGTTACCTTTCAGATTTGAGGTTTTATGAATGTTTGCGATACATTGAATATGTAGGTGTTTTTGAAGTTGATATGAGCACAACCTTTGTCTACAAAAGCAAAATGCAACATATAAAGCAGCATTAATATTAATCCAAAAACTTGATGTAAAATAGTAAATCTCGTGTCTCATGTCGCTTTTTCGTTGTATTATTGGAACTTCGACTAAATTAAATAATCAGAATACTTTGGACTTTGGAGTTAGAAACGCAACAAAAAAATCCTGAAAAAATGAAACTTATTTGGCTTTAAAATATTTTGTATTATTAAACAAGGACCTTGCATAGAGATGAATTAATCCAAAAAAAATAACAGTTGATTTAAGACGGATTGAACTATAATTAGCACAAACGTCAGCAGTTAAGTGGCCCTCTATTATAAAGAGGGTCACTCCTCTGTGGCCCCTGAGCCGTGGTGAGTGATGTGGCGTCCCCTGGTGGGAAAACATACAGAAGAGGCCTCTGTGTTGGCAGCTGATCTCCAGCAGCTGAGACCACAAAGCTATATTTACACATTCATAGTTTCGTCATTAGTATAAGCATTACATCCAGACAAAAATATTTTTAATTGCACATAGAAAATGAAACACATAACTATTTCTATCTGCTAATTGAAATATAGGCATATTTCAGGGAGGAGGATTCATCACATGCTTATAATTAAAAACAGCTGAACTTGATTTCATGTGGAAATATTTATTTTAAAATTCAAGTACAATTTCTTCACATATAACTCTAAGATGCACACAAGACAATCCATTTCATTCAACCATGTTTTCATTTGAGTAACCTGCACACAGATTTTAAGACAGCCTCCAAATTGAGGGTTGTATCTCTACATGATGCTGAGCTGCAAGTGACCATTACTATCATTTTTGATTTAAAAACAATTAATCGTTAGGTCTGAAACTTAAAAATGTGCATCCGAGTTTCTCAAAGGTGTTGTCTATAAATATCTTGTTTCGTCAGTCCAAAACATAAATATATATAGTTTAGTCAAATATAAAACAGAGACAAGCAGAACATCTCCATATTGGAGAGACTGAAAAGAGCATTTTTTTAAAACCATTTTTGCAAGACAATGTATGATTATCAAAAATAGTTGGCTAATATTTGTTCTGTCAATCAATATATCATTGCAGCTCTACTACACGACAAAATAAACACTGAATTACAAGTAAAAATGTCAGTAATGAAGCCTGTCAGAAAAAAGTTTAGCACTCCAGTTATGTTCATTTTTCTGGCAACTGTAGACGCACTACAAAATATTTCCAACAAACAAAACGATAAAGTGATTGTTGCCACATACATAACGTTTCTTTCAGATATCAACAATCCAGACTGATATCAACTCGGCAGCATGCATGGTATTCATACAAACACCGCATAGCTCAAAAATAGAAATAGAAATTGCACATTCGTCGCAGGGGTTCCATCTGTGAAATCTCTGTGTGTGTGTGTGTGTGTGTGTGTGTGTGTGTGTGTGTGTGTGTGTGTGTGTGTGTGTGTGTGTGTGTGTGTGTGTGTGTGTGTGTGTGTGTGTGTGTGTGTGTGTGTGTATGTGTGTGTGTGTGTGTGTGTTGTGTGTGTGTGTGTGTGTGTGTGTGTAAGTAAAGGGGGAGAGTGCTGTCATGTGTTATTTTTCTCTCGTCTAGTCCTTGTTGTTCTTCCTAAGTAGGTAAATGTCGCTTCAGGACGTCCTTGGCGTTTCCGGGCAGCGTGTCGGGGAAGTTAACGTCCAGCTCCACCACCAGGTCTCCTCTCTGCTCGGGGTTTTTGGGTACGGGGAGACCCTGCCCAGCGACAGTCCTTCTCATGCCAGGCTTGATGACGTCCGTGATCTTCATGTTGCACGAGTTCCCGTCTATCGTCGACACGGTAACAGAGCATCCACACAATGACTGAGAAACACAGGAACATGGAAGTCAGTGTGAGAAACAGCAACCCAGACATGATGTAGGAAAAATAACAACTGAATCTGAAGTAAACTAGTGATCTGATATATTCTTTAAATTAATATTAGTAAGAATATGTTCTGATATCAACACAATATAGCAGATGTACAAAAAATCACAAAAAAATTAATAAACTGATAAGTAAGGCAAATGATCTACTGCTATATATTACATGAACCAAAATGATCTATTATCTATTTTTGATTTGAACAATCATTGTGAATAATTTGACAATGTTGTTTTTTAACAATAGAAACTGTTCATGTCACTAATTCAGCTAAAAGTGGAGAAAGGATCATATTTAATTCTTCCTAACTTTTTTATATTGCATTAGTTTTGTCGCTGATTGTCCAATTTTACATTCACACAATCTGCTGATAAGCAAATGTGTGGATTTTGTAACATTTTACATTTTGGGTTTTGGCTAAATGATTTCCTCAACCAACACACTAAAACCTGCATTCTGAATATCTACCATATTCAGCTTTAAATACCCTTAAAGATGTTGCTACATGGCGCTCAGTTTATATTGAAATGTATGAATATATTTGACATGATTTATTATAAGAGTTTACCACAATTATAAATGACTTGTATATTTATTCACAGACCCACACAAAAAGCCAAGATAATTGAACACCTAGACCTAGTTAATTGAACAATGAGCAAATTATACGACTGTTGTTTCAAAATAATCTTTACATAAGGTCCATTTAAAATCCATAAACACATCAATAGTCTATATTATTGGATGCAGTTTGCTCAGCTGTCGAGGAGATTGCTCAGTTGTAATCACGTGATAGCAGCTGTCCGTAATCTCTCTATTCAAAGATCGTATTTGGAGTTGGATATAATCATTGTGCTTTCTCTTGTATTTCTGAGGAAGACTATGACATGCTGTGGAAAGTGTTCTTGGAGGTCAGATTAAAGTCATGTTGATATATTCTATTTGAGTATAGTTGTAAAATGTTTTAGCAGAAAAGAAAAGTAAAGAAATGAAGCTATGTGATCGAAACTTTTAACGTGACTGATAAAACACGTGATGATTGACGTCGCACAGAGCTGATCGGCTGCTGTTCGCATGTATCGCTCACATATTCAGAGCTGAAGCACTGAGATCTCAAAGTGTTGAGGAGAGTAGGAGGAACCATAAAAGTACATCTTGAAATGTCTGCATGTGGGCGGCCGCCGCCTCTCTGCCCTCCCTGTGAAACGGCTCCTATTTCTCAATGTTGAAGATTACATAAGACAAAATGTGTGTTTAGTTTGGTTCTAGCTCATTCAGGACACATGTACTTTCCAGGGGAAATCCACTTGTTTTGAGCATCAGAGCATTAAAGCAGCACTCTAAAATAAATATGAGCTTGATCTGAAACACCCCTGTGTGTGACTAATCCATCTATCAGACTCTAATAATACAACACAGTCATGAGTGGGTGCCAGAACAGAAAATAACTCACCTGTCTTAAACTGACACGCACAGGATACACAATGTTTGAGCCCTCCCGCCTAAAGTGAGGGTGTGGCTTGTCCTTGATGACGAAAACAATGTCCGCAGGAATGGTATTGGACGTCTCGTCCCCCTCCCGCGGGAACGTGATCTTGGTTCCCTCTTTCCAGCCTCGCTTGATCTCGATAGTGAGAATCTTATCCTCGTTGCGCATGGTCCTGCCGTCTGGATTTAGCCTCTTGCGAGAGATTTTCATCCTCTTGGTGCAGCCGTGGAAGACCTCCTCCAGGGTGACCCTCAGTTCATGGATGATGGCAGGGTCCTGTTTCCTGCGTGGCCCTCCAGGTCCACTGTGAGGGTCCCGAGGGAAGCCGTTCATGTTGAAGTTACTGAAGGAACCAAAGGGGTCGTTTCCGTCCACCTCCATGTCGTCGTCGTCTCGACCGTTTGCTTTACGCCCAAAGAACATATCGAAGGGGTTGGAGCCACCAAAGAAAGTGGCGAAGGTGGCATGAGGGTCTCCATGGAAGGTGTAGGTGAAGGTGTTGCCCGGTCCATCCGTGGGCCCGTTTCCTCCCTTGAGACCTGATGGGAAATAGAATGATCCATCAGTCATCAACATTCAACAGTGTGAGCTTTATTCCACAAATGATGCATACATTGACCATCCAGTCCCCAAGACAGTAGAATTGAATTGTTAAGTCCTCTTGTAACAAGCTATTTCAATAATGTATGAATCATAAGGTTAGTTTCAGGGGAAAGTGGTCAAAAATGCTGTATTATGCTTCACCAAAGTTACATTTCTTATTATGTAATTAGAAAAAAATGGTATGTGTTATTATATCATTAATTTGCCTTAGCCAGCATATAGTACTCTTAAAAAGCCTCAGTGTCATGTTCCCTTACATAAGAATGATCTAATGAGTCTCCAACACTTGTAAATGTAGGTCAAATGTTGTGTCTTTTAATGGACAGTCTATGCTGGACACATGTTGAGACCATACACTCTCAACATCTTCCATTTTAGTTGATTTTATATATCATATACTCAGGTGTTCACTCATGTCTACTCATGGGCATTTCTGATAACAACTTCCATGTTATCACCAATTTATAAAAAACACAGATACTCTGTTGCATAAATTGAGTGAGCCTTTAAAGGAGACATAGTGTACACATTTCCTTAAGATGTTTGTCTTAACACTTGCTAAATGACATGGTAAAAAAGCTTACTATGCCTCATTTAGTTTCTTTTAGGCCTATATAGAAGCTTTATACGAGATTATCTGTGATATGTTCTCCTTCCTCACATCATGCTTCCCACCCATTACCATCTGTTCAGATTCAGATATGACATGGCAGGTACCGAGGTACGACATAGCCTACTGTGCACAAATGCTTTGATCAATTCAATTCAGATGTAAATTAGTTTATAGCTATATATATGCACTATCCCTGTCAAATAAAACAATGTATATTAAACACATTTGTAAGAAAGTCTGAGCTGGAAATGGTGACAGGCCTTTATTTCTCTCATAACAGGGGTTTATTATAACTGCAGATATGGTGCATTTGATCATTCTTATAATAGATGCACAGATCTAGGCCTATGATGTGCTGAACAGCTGTTTTTAACCCTGCTGGTTACAGAGAGACTTGAATTAAAGCCAGCTGTGCTTTACATCCAGTCAATCCGGCTTTGTAACGGGATTTTACCGGTATATTGAAGGTGTGACACAAAATATAATTACATTAAAATAATAAAAACACCTTACCTTCCTCTCCATACTGGTCATAAACTTCTCTTTTCTTCGGATCACTCAGCACTTCATATGCTTCAGCGATTTCCTTAAATTTCTCCTCGGCTGATGCAGACTTGTTTTTGTCCGGATGCCATTTCAACGCCTGTTTTCTGTAAGCTTTCTTAATATCCTCCTCTGTGGCTCCTTTGGAGATGCCCAGCGTTTTATAGTAATCTTTACCCATTTTTACCCCCAAGTATCCCCTTGTAAAAGCGACCGCGAAAGACGTATGCAGTAAGGATGTATGCAGTGTTGGACGTCGGATGGCTGTCAGCAGAGGCTCAGTCTGGACACATGAAGCCGCAGACAGACACACAGAGCCGGATGAAAAACATTTAGAGACAGTTAGTCAGCGCGGAGGACCTTCTGCTATTTATCCGTGACTGGATGACCCTCTTTAAATAGCCTCGGCTCCCTCCTCCTCCCTGCATCCATCCGCAGAGCCAACGTCAAACTCAGAAATATGAAATAATTCTGCTTCCGGTGTGTGCGTGTGTGTGCGTGCGTGTGCGCCTGTGTGTGTGTGTGTGTGTGTGTGTGTGATATAATATGAGATTAACAGGTGAAATGGGATAGGCATAGGCTATGCAATGCGTATTCACATATGATAAACATGATAATTACGCCTCAACTTTGAAAAACTTAATTGGTTTTCTTTGTTTAATATAATGTACTAATGTGTGTAGAAGTATTATTATTACTTATTTTTATTTTTATGTAGCCTAAATATATAATTTTTATATATGTCTTAACGCACATTTTATTTTCTAAAATTATCATTTTCTTCACATAAACCACTGACCAACAGAGGCAGAATATTGATTATTATAGTTTATTTACTGTACTTTTGTTTTGTACATTTGTGTGTGTGCGTGTGTGTTTCACTGATTCCTTCCTCAGCTTCCAGATTATTCCCATTGTATCCACTTGCCTCAACACAACACGTTTGTCTATGATTGGTTGCAGTGGTTTAAGCCAAGATAAAGTTATTTCCTTTTTGCCACCACAAGCAACACAACATCAAGTAGCATACATGTTCATATATTTCCTTGTACTGCTACAATCCCCTGTGTGTTGTTGGTGAACAGCAGGTTCAGGATGTAGAGGAGAGGGCACAGTGATGATGGATGGTGGTGGGCTCTCTCGCAGCAGCAGCGCCACCTGCTGCACCATAGAGGGAATTAGTAATTCTCTTTGAGATAACGTAAGCATTTCTGCTGCATTGGCACTGAGCACTGCTGCCAATGAGTCAGCGTCCGAGCAGATAATAATATCTGATGATTTATCAATGCATGCATTTCTCCCTTGATGAAGAAGAGTGCATCTTTTTGAAACTGGGGTTGACTTGTTTCTAAATGCACCATGGATCAGTTTCGTGGTTTATTTTCTAAACTGGATCAAAACGACGATGGATTCGTTTCAGTATCGGAGCTCCAAGACGAAATGAGGAAGCATGGGATCCTCTCAGCTGATGGAAAGGTCCAGGTAATGTTGCAAATGCATACATGTTTATCTAAACAGCAATACACAAGGCTATACCCGTATGTCATTCATTCATTCATTCACTAATCAACACACCTGCTGACTTTCTCCTAGAATATCATTGAATCTTATGACAAAAACAAAGATGGCCTGTTGGATTATAAAGAGTTCCTCGGTTACATGATGGACAGAGAGAGGAAATGGAAAATCCACTTTCATGACCTTGACAAGAACAAGTGTGGTGAGTGGGACGTTTGTCTGATAATGTTTTGTTTATGAAGGAAACAAAAGAGAATTGTTGCAAAAGTATTGTTAAAAACGTACATTTAACCCCATGTTTAGAGTCTTTAATCTTTTTTTTAGGCATTACTCTTCTTATTTTTATAACAATATCATATATGTATATTATTACAATAATTATAGCATAGCAATGTGTTTTATGTAGAAGATGAGTCGTCACATGTTTTCATCTTCTTTATAAACAGCTATTAATGTGAATTTTTAAGACAATAAATTATATTTTCAAGGTCAGAAAGGAAAGTAGACTTGCCTTGTTTATGGTACACAGCACCCTGTACCATAAACAGGGTGCTGTCTATGAGTGCAACGGTCACTGTTGACTGTGACCGTTGCACTCATAGAGTTTACAGTATCACTTCCCTGAAATATGATAACTCAAAGCGCCGTATCTGTTTGTAACCATGTGCATTTCTTCTCTGATCAGGGGTGATTGACCAGGAGGACATCATATGTTTGTTTAAGGAGTTAGGAGTGGTCATATCAAAGCCGAATGCAAAAAAAATAATTCAAATGTAAGATATTTATCCAACTACATCATGGATTATTGTGTTGTATTTAAAGGACTTTATCAGTTGCAGCACTGGGTTTACCTGAGTTTAGAGGAAACACACACTTTACAGGGGATATTAAATTGTATTTATATTGCACATGTGATAATGGGTTAGTAAGAACTCATAGATTACTTGAAAAGGTTTTAAATATGATCATGCTCCTGAATTGAGCGTATTTCATAAATGAGTTTGTTTTTACATAGACCTTTTTCAATAATATACTTTTACATGTTTTTGCAAATGCATAAGCTCAAACTAAGAAAATGAGCAGTAAACAATACAAAAATACAAAATAAATAAACAACCAAACACATGGTTGTTAAATCAAAAATCATATCCATTTAGCCCAATATGACTGAAATCTGATTACTTTGTCATACACGTCTTTATTACCTAGATATTGTTAATAATATCAAATAAACTCTTGTAATATAGGCAGTTCAGGGTGTAAACATATTGTTGTCATAGTTTCCTTACTTTTAGTCAAAAATTATAATCTTGACCATCCTGTTTTGTGGACCTTCAATTTGAACTCACTAACAAGCAAACCTGTGCATTATGATATTATAAAGACTCATAAGAGCTTTATCACAACTCATCAATAAGGACATTACCAGCAACTTTTGAAATCTTATCAGTGGGTCTTTTGGTAACTTAATACTAGGATGATGTTTGATGATGAAATCACACAGCTGCTCATTACAGTCTGTGATCAAAACAAACCAACACGTGTTTATTAATCCTCCAGGATGGATAAGGACAGCTCCATGACGGTGGACTGGGCTGAGTTTCTGCACCACGTCATCCTCAACCCTGTGGACAACATAGGGGAGCTGGTATCGTCATGGAAACACAGTATGGTAAAATCTTTTTTGGCAGCTTCACGGTCAACTGTGTTACTTTTGATGATGATGTGCAGAAACTGTGACACATCCACTTCAGCGTTAGTGATACCAGAGAATAGAAGATGATGAATGCTCATTCTGCAGGTTTTCGATGTGGGCGAGAGTCGTGCCATGCCCATCGAGTTCCCCGAGGAGGCGTCGGGCTTTGGGGCGTGGAGGACGTTTGTTCTGGCAGCAGGTCTGGCTGATGCTGTGTCCCGAACTGTGACGGCCCCCATCGACCGTCTGAAGACACAACTGCAGGTCAGATCCACGGTCAGGTGTTAGGGAAAAGCATGTATGGACTTAAGACAAGACATCCTTTATTTATCCCCAGGGGGAAATTCCAATTTTTGGGCAAATGCCTGAAATACACACATGCATAAACATATAGGTAAATATAACTGCATTCAAGGAGTGGGTTAGAGCCTGCCAAAGGTTCGGCACCATGGAGCACTCTGCGGTTTAGGTGAAGGAAGCTAAAGGACACCCCTCCAGCTACTCTGTATTTTGTTTTGATTGTGACTTTAACCAGCAACCCTTCGATTACCAACCAAGTCCTTACAGAGTGAGATACTGACATCCCTTTTCTTAGTTTATCTGATCTGATACACTTATAAATGTGAATATGTGTTATCTTCTAAAGCATCCCATAAAATCTAGACTATGTAACACATCCATCTGAGCCCAAAGGTCTTTGCAGTTTAGATTATCTGTGCTTCTTTAGCTTGGTTAAATTACCTTCTGATAGACTTTGAGAACAGAATCCAAACCACATGAAGCATCAGACGTTAAAGGTTTCTCAAAGACACTACCTTTCTTCATGTCAGTTTAACTTTGATATCATGATGTAAACCAGCATCTGTCAACATTCAAAACAAGTTATACTGTTAGATGTGGTTACAAATTCTGATAGCAATTCCAAGTTCCTTTATAGTACGTATAACAGTTACAGAGAAACAGTCGTTATCAATGTACATCTCAAGTCTCTCTCTCCAGCAATGCGAATAAAATTATGTACAAATGAAAAAAGGATCACCCGGAATAAATTGAGGCATGTTAAAGTAGGTTATATAAATGATGATATTTTTGGGGATTTTCTATGGATATTTTAGAAAAATCTTTCCATCAATTATTTTGACCATGAGAGCCATGTACTGAACATCTGATATTATGACAGCCCTGGATGCACATATTTCACAATTTTCTTAAAAAAATACAGATAGTAATTATTATTATATTTTGTCAGCTACAGAGAAACATTATGAGATACAGACCAAGCTGTTTCTAAAGCAAACCTTTTAAAGATTTGAGAAGCATAAGCAACTGTGATGACAGCACTGCATGATCTTCAAGTATCAGGAACAGGCAAATTATGTAAAACAAAGAAGGCTAGCTGATAACAGGCTATCTTTACCTTCAAGACACAGTACAACCAATCCGGGACAGCACTTAACAACAAAGAACACTTATCTGAGTTTTTGTTCTTCACAGTTTGAGATGTTAATGTTTGGCTTTGTAAACTACACAAAAGATTATCAGATCACATCTTAAATGCTCCTCCAAAGGACTTCTCAAACTCTCTAAAACTTCTTTGTTGCTAAAAAGAATTGCACTCAATTGTGTGCAAGGTGTTGGGAAAGAAGACACAATGAAAATGGAGACAAGCCTAAATGATGTCCTAGGCACTTTGTTATTACCTACAACAATATTTTCAAAATCATAAACATCTTTTAATAAATAAATCTCACAGTTGTTGTCAATACTAGTGTATTTCAGCGACCTCAAATAGCACCTGTACCTCTTTTCCTCAACAAAAGTTTTTTTTCAGGTTACTGCACATGTATTGTCCCTGTCTCTATAAGCAGTTAATATTTCTGATATTTTCTCCAGGTTCATGGATCCAAAGCCTTCTCTCAGGGCTTTTCGGAGATGAGGGCTGGTGGTCTGCGGTCGATGTGGCAAGGCAACGCCGTCAACGTGCTGAAAGGAACACCACAGTCTACGCTCCAGTGTCTTATCTATGCCCAGGTGAGGCAGTCGCAGGAAAACTCTCTATAGTGAATTATTCATGCAGTAGCTTCCTATTTATAATTCAGCAGTTCACTCAGAGTTTCTCTACTTTGTGCAGATGAAGGCGTACACACAGAGCAGCACGCAGCAGACTCTGACGGTGCAGCAGCGCTTCGGGTTGGGCTGTGTGTCCGGGGCCGTCGCCCACGCTGCCTTCTACCCTTTAGAGGTATTACAGCTCTGAGGCAGGTCGAGTGCTTTAACATCTCTGTCCTGTCTTCATATTTTAGTAACAGTGTCCCATTACAGGTTAACACAAATCATCAATGTCCAAATGTCCTAGTTGGGTAAATCATGATGCTTTGGTTTAGTTATTGCAAACAAATGAGAATATGTTTCTCTTTTTTTCAAGGATTCAAGGCGTTTACTGTCATTTGTGCATAGCTACAGTGTAGTTAGGATAATGAAAATCTTAGGTCACAGGCTCCTCCAACAGTGCAACAACAATAAAACAGATAATAGTGCAAGTAAATAAAATAAAATAGAATATAATAGAAATAGTGCAGACTAGTCCATATACAAGTAATTGGAATATTGATATAAGTTGCAAACAGATGAATGTTATGGATGTTCTTTCAAAAGTTGTATCAAATACTGTGAATAATATTTAGCACTTGGGTGCTTTAGACATTATCGACGGGATGAACATGAACATTCATAAGATATTTCGACACGGTGAACCATCAGATCCTCCGTTGCACTCTCCAAGAACTTGGAGTTTCAGGCTCTGCACTTTCCCTCATCACCTCATACCTCAAAGACCGCACCTACAGGGTAACTTGGAGAGGGTCAGAGTCCGACCCTTGTCAATTAACTACAGGGGTCCCTCAGGGCTCTGTTCTTGGTCCCCTCCTCTTCTCCTTGTACACAAACTCGCTTGGATCAGTCATTAGCCCGCATGGTTTTTCATACCACTGCTACGCTGACGACACCCAATTAATCCTGTCCTTTCCCCGCTCAGAGACCCAGGTCGTCGCAAGCATCTCTGCTTGTCTAGCTGACATCTCTCAGTGGATGTCTGCTCATCACCTCAAGCTCAACCTTGACAAGACTGAACTGCTTTTCCTTCCGGGAAAAGATTGTCCCACTCTTGACCTAACAATCAACATCGGCATCTCTGTTGTTTCCCCGACTCAGACTGCAAGGAATCTGGGTGTGAGCCTAGATAACAACCTGTCATTCACTGCAAACATAGCTGCTACAACCCGCTGCTGCAGATACACGCTTTACAACATCAGGAGGATTCGTCCCCAGCTGACCCAGAAAGCAACGCAGGTTCTGGTCCAGGCTCTCGTCATCTCACGCCTAGACTACTGCAACTCTCTCCTGGCTGGTCTACCTGCATGTGCCATCCGACCTCTGCAGCTCATCCAGAATGCAGCGGCTCGTCTGGTCTTCAACCTTCCTAAATTCACCCACACCACTCCGCTCCTCCGCTCCCTTCACTGGCTCCCGGTAACTGCTAGAATCTACTTCAAGACACTGGTACTTGCATAGCATGCTGCGAATGGATCTGGCCCTTCCTACATCCAGGACATGGTTAAACTGTACACCCCAACATGTGCACTCTCTGCATCAGCCAAACGGCTCGCTGCACCCGCACTGCGAGGGGGACCCAAGTTCCCATCAGCAAAAACACGTGGGTTTGCTATCCTGGCTCCAAAATGGTGGAATGAGCTCCCCATTGAAATCAGGACAGCAGATAGCTTGCACATCTTCCGGTGCAGACTGAAAACTCATCTCTTTCGACTCCACTTCGAGCGATAGAATTACTAACAAAGAACTGCTAACAAAGCACTTATATACTAACAAAGGACTGGCTTATCTATAGCCAGTTGAGTAGCACTTGAAATGTTTGGCTCTATGAAACCTGATGTACTTATATGATTCTGTTTTCTTCAAGGTTGTATCTTCCTGGTCGAATGTACTTATTGTAATATTGGATAATATTGGATAAAAAGCGTCAGCTAAATGCAATGTAATGTAATGTCTTGCTGACTCGAGTATCAAGTAGATTTTATGTTACTTTAGGATTCAACTCCTCTACATTTCGGTGTCAAAATATAGTACTTTAAACTTCACTACATTTTGTTTGAGACCTTTACTAGAGTTGCAGACATAGCGTTTGGGTGGGTTTTTGTGTAGATTGGGTTGCACAATAATAAGTAAGCTATTTCAATTAAGCTCCACCTTTACCAGCTGCAACATTAAAGCACATTAATGCATCATTCATGCATGAGTACTTCTTCGATGACTGTGACTAACATAAAAAGTTGAGAGAGAAAAATTGCACAGTGTTATCTTTTGGCGTCATTTCTTTATAGACAACTTTATTTACAGAATACTCAAGACCCTTCTCCTAAACACTGACCCATCTGCTGTTGAGGCAGTTTCAATAGCTCTGATACTTGAAAGCAGAATGGGCCATCGTGCTTGCTTATACCCCTCCTTGTGATTTATAATGGTAATACAATCACATGTAAGCGTCAACGTTTTCAGTTTCAAACAGTCCTGTTTATTCTCAACATGGACATTTGCAAAAAACATCCTTTTATAAAGCATAATAGACCTTTAAATAATAGACCCTTTAAATGGAAGTTGTTTTTGACCTGAGACTGCTCTCTGTTGTTTGCATTAATCCCAACAATGTATATAATAAACTGAAACTTATCAATTGTAATTTTGTGAAACAGTGTTTTATTTTAGTAATCTCTCTCCTCTTATCTCCTCCACAGGTGCTCAAGGTGAGGTTGAACTTGCAGCAGGCCGGCACCTACCACGGTGTTGTGGCATGCGCTCGATCCATCTACAGAAACGAGTCGCTGTCCTCCTTCTACAGAGGATTCAAGCCCAGCGTCCTCTGCATGATCCCCTACGCAGGCGTGGAGTGTGCAGTTCATCAGGTGAGACAATTCAGCTCTCAACGGTCAAATATATGGTCATCTGAAATATTTTAAACATATATTAACTGTTTGCTTCTTGTTGCAGTCGATCATGAACTGGGCAAGGAATCATCCCACCTACAACAGTGACTCCAAACTGTTTTTCTTCAGTTTTGTGGCCTTTGCTTCTGGACAAATTATCAGTTACCCGCTGGCTGTGATCCGAACTCAGCAGCAAGCACAAGGTACACCATTTCATGTCACACATTTTAAGATTATTTGGAACCATTTGAGATGTTTTACTCATCCAAATTTGTCTTGTTTTACAGCTTTCAGCCAAGATTCTCGTCAAGCTTCAGGTGTACTACAAGGACTTTTAGGGATATATGAAAGAGGAGGAATTAGAGGATATTATAATGGGATGGGAGCCAGCTTCGTCAGAGCTATTCCATGTGCTTTGATAAACTACACTTTAACTAGAACATTTGAAGATCTGGTTTCCTAAACAGAGTTTAGAGTTTTAGCATAGATCGTGATCACTCCAGAAAACAACGGCACTAAACACTGTGAACTCTTAATAAAGTTAACATAATTTACAAAAGCAACTTGAATCTTGGAATAACTAGAAGAATGGATGAACTAATGATTCATCATGTGATTACATCTTGAATACTCTTCTCTTTTTTTTTTTTATTGAAGCTTGAGTTAACTCAATGGTTTACCAAAGACACAGAGCTTATGACATACATTTTTTAAATGCATGGTTGACTTGAAATCCAAAATGTGAAAAACTGTATTAATGTTCTGCTTGAGGCTATGGCGTGTACATGCGTGTGGCCTGTACATAAAATGTAATTTCATAAAAGTGGTCAGATAACTTATTTTCATCTATAATTTAACAGTATATGTGTTTTCATGCAATGAGCAAAATATTACAAACAATTCCTTGTTAAAGACACAGCTACAAAGGTATTAACATCAGATAAAGAAATTCTGGACAGTCGAAGGTGGAAGTTAAATAATAGCGCACAATTGAGCAGTAGCCAACATATAGAGTAATTTTATTTTCTGCTACTTTAGTCCTATAATACTCCAGTACATGTATTCAGATCATTTTCTTTAACTTGAAATATTGCACTTCAAGAAATCATTCTGCAATGCATTCATAAAGCTCTATAAATCTGGTTAAGATTGTGCTAATTCTCACCACTTTATAAAGCCTACAGCTTGGTAGTTAAACCTACATATAATTTATACATTATAAGATAAAACTAAGGGTAATAAGAGTATACTACCCTGAATCCAAGTATGTATACTTTCTAAAAAGTCTCAAAGTAAATAATATGACAGCAAATTGTATAAGTCTACAGATGTATAGTTCTCTGTCAATATGTGTGGATATCTTACTTTGTACTTTTGTTCAATTTTGAGATATTTATGGTTAAACACTGAATTTCCCTAGGGGGATTATAAAGGTTCATCATCTTCATCATCATCATCATCTTCTTCTTCTTCTTCATTTTCACATTTTGTGCAATCCCTTGTTTACAAGCTGCTGTGATAGCAAACTGAAAAGAAAAAACACAGAACAAGTGGTCCCTTAGGAATAAAGGTGTTTAGAAATGTGTTATATTGGAGGGCTTTTTTACTTTTGCACAATTACATTTATTAGTTTCCTACAGGCAAAGTTTTAGAGAAGATTTACCTGTAAAAAAAACATGTATTGTCCCCGCCTTAAACACTTCTCGCGATACTTCATTTCCCCGCGAGTTTCCCGTCCAGATCTCGTGAATGTAACCGTCCATCTTGAGTCGCTGTGCAGCAGATCATCAGATATGGCTGACTACAGCAGCGTGGCTCCTCCGTCCTCTAACTCCGGCCCAGGCATGAATGACGCTTTTAAAGACGCTCTACAGAGAGCACGGCAGGTAAGAACATCATTTGATCAAGTAAGTAAAGAATAATCATCGAAAGAGGGGCGAAAAGGCACGTTTTTGATGCTTTTTCTCCCCGAGGTAAGATACGACAGCACGCGAAGCTAAGCTATGCTAACCATGACGATGAAAAGCGAAAACAGATGTAGAAACAAATACATTACAAATGTATGCAATGATCGGACACGTATATACTTGTAATGGGATAAGAACAAAATACATAGGCGTAAAACCGTAATGTATTTTAAAGTGGACGTTTTATTTTCCTTTGTTGGCTCGCACTTCCGGAGCGTATTTTATTTTTGTTTTAACGCTAGGCCGCAGAAAGAAACGAGTCAAACACAAAAACAGCTAATAAAATCATCTTTAATTTCCGTTTTGTGTAATTATTCTGTTTCAGATTGCAGCGAAGATCGGCGGTGATGTTCCTTCAGCGCCCCAGACGAACGACTTCGGATACGGAGGCCAGAAAAGGCCCCTGGAGGACGCTGGTGGGTATTTTCCCATGCCTAACCTAAATATCGGTCAGTGGTTCAAATCGATTCAATGCAAGTCTTCATAGCTAATGCTTGCATGTGTGTTTTTTAGCCACTACTAAACTTAATTTGACTAGAATTTACATTGAACTAATACGCTTAACAGTATTTGATCCCAAACCATATTATTTCCCTTTTTAATTTGAACCAATCCACCATGTTTAGTGCATGTGTTGAGACTTGGATGACATTTTCACTGTATCAAATCAGGGCCAATGAAAATTTGGGGAACTATTGACATGAAGAATTACTAAGTAACAACATTGAACTAGTGGAGCAGTATAATTACAATTACAGTGGTTCCTTACTGCAGAACATGGGTAAATCGATTTGATTATTCCATCACTGGTGATCTAATGTAATTTTTGGGTAATGGGTATTTTTTTGTGTGTTATATATACACTTACTTTCTGATGAGGGTGAGGCAGTGTTGGTTTCAGTTTTGTTTTCTCTAAAAGTATAAAATATACTTATAAAATCCTCTTATTTACCAAGTTTCTGACTTGAGGTACGTATATACGTATATCCTGCAATAAATCTGACAAAATAAAAAAATAAAGACCAAAACCAACATTTAACACTTTCAGGGTGGAGGGTTTGATAGCAGGACTATTGAATTGGTGGGGATTTTCTGGGTGTGCGTAATAATTAAGAGTACATTTAGCTCTGTATGTATGGTGGCTATGCAGGCGTTTGCTGTTTGCCTTAACCATTTCAATTTCAGGTAATGTTGATTAGCCATTTCTAGATCAAAGAACTGTAATGTGATAGTGGGTGTAATGATAGATACTTATACTGGTTATTATGTCATATTGTCACAGACCAACCAGAGACGAAGAAAGTGGCTACAAACGACGGTGAGTGAACTGGTGACGTAGCTGTAGTTGCAGTTGAATTTGTGGCTGTAATTTGTTATTATTCCCTTCCTTTGAGTAATTGCCCCCAAAATTAGCATGAATTTGTTGCATGGGTTAAAGGTCTGTGTTGTATATTCGTTCCCACCTAATGTATTGTAATGTCTTTCTGCAGCGTTTTCAGGAATGGGAGGAATGGGTGGTCCCCCAAGGTAGATACTCAAGCTAAATTATGAATATTTCTTTATTTAAATATTTACCACAAAGATCACATTGATTGATCTGTTCTGTTATTCTCAGGTCATTATCAGAGGAATTCAAGGTCCCAGATGGCATGGTTGGATTCAGTAAGTGTAGGCCCAAAAACAAGAATTTGAGCATGTCTTTTGATAATGAGTGCGTTAGGGTAACACCTTTTGTCCTTATAGTTATTGGAAGAGGAGGCGAACAAATCTCTCGCCTGCAGCAAGAGTCTGGATGTAAGATACAGATTGCATCGGGTATGTTTAGATCTGTTGCTGATATTTTGGCTCCAGTGATACTCAGAAAATTATAGTTCATAGTGACTGAGATGTTTTGAATTGACTGCATGTTTCTGATATAGACAGTGGAGGTATGCCTGATAGGTCGGTGACACTGACCGGAGGACCAGAATCCATCCAGTAAGTCAACACTTTATTATACACCATATTCACAAACACCTAATATTAGTTGGATCCATGTCAGGGATTTCAGACTGTTTAATGGTAATGTTTCCTCCATTAGGGCCGCAAAGAGGCTACTTACAGAGATAGTTGAGAAGGGGCGTCCAGCTCCAGCATTCAACCACAACGATGGCCCCGGAACGTCGGTCCAAGAGATCATGATCCCTGCCACTAAAGCCGGACTCGTCATTGGGAAGGGAGGAGAAACCATCAAAGGCCTTCAGGTGAGCGTCTGCAGGAGTTTAAGTAGAAAGAGTGGGCGTGAAGACGTGAGCAGTCGTTTATTTATTTATCATTTTTGGCATGGGCACATTCTTATTCTTCTCTTAACCTGCAGGAAAGAGCTGGAGTGAAAATGGTCATGATCCAAGATGGACCCCAAAACACAGGTGCCGATAAGCCACTCCGCATTTCAGGAGAACCCTTTAAAGTTCAGGTGAATCCCCACCCCATTTCATTGTATTAACATTCTTAAAATAAATGTCATCAAAATTGCATTTACATTAAACGGATGTTTTAAATGTAAAAAGACGGTCATTACATTTTTACTGTCTCATGGCTAAGCGTCTTTTATTGGTCTCCGTTGGGGACTAGTGAAGTAGTGCCATAATAAGATGTAATTTCTTGTCTCTACAGCAAGCCAAAGAGATGGTGATGGAGCTGATCAGAGATCAAGGCTTCAGAGAGCAGAGGGGAGAGTACGGATCAAGAGTTGGAGGCGGACATGGCGGTAATGGCGGAGGAGGAAATGGTGGTGGTGGTGGCGACGGCGGAGGAGGAAATGGTGGAGACAGCTTAGATGTGAGTGTTTCAATCAAGATGTCTGAATTCCTTTGGATGTTGAGTCTGTTTCTGAACTGGTTTTTATTTTATTTGCTCATGTAGGTTCCTGTTCCTCGGTTTGCAGTGGGAATTGTTATTGGCAGAAATGGAGAGATGATCAAGAAAATACAGAACGACACAGGCGTCAGAATTCAGTTTAAACCAGGTAAATGTTTTGGACTGCTACTGTACTGCCACTGTGGCCAAATTCTTTTGGAAGCTGTTAATGTGTTTGGTCCGTGATGAAAAATCATGCACCACGCTGAGAACTGATGGATACCCTAACCCTTTTATCTGAGACCTGAACACAAGACTTAAACATGTCACTCACCAAAAACATATATTCTGTCTGGATGGTCCCTAATCCTTTTATTTCTCCAGATGACGGCACCCCCCCTGAGAGGATAGCACAGATCATGGGCCCCCCCCGACCAAGCGCAGCATGCAGCAGAAATCATTTCCGACCTGCTCAGGAGCGTTCAGGCTGGCGGGCCCCCAGGAGGACACGGAGGGGGACGAGGGCGTGGCCGCGGGCAAGGGAACTGGAACATGGGCCCCCCTGGTGGCCTGCAGGAGTTCACCTTCACTGTCCCAACCATGAAGACCGGCCTCATCATCGGAAAAGGTAAGTGGCCCCTCTACAGATGACGCTCAGTCATGTCTGGTTAAATAACAGACTCAATTACAGTGGACTTGTGAATTAATTATGGTTTCTGAACTGTTCAGGCGGTGAGACGATAAAGGGCATCAGCCAGCAGTCTGGAGCCAGGATCGAGCTGCAGAGAAATCCTCCCCCCAACGCCGACCCCAACATCAAAATGTTCACAGTACGGGGCTCCCCCCAACAGATCGACTACGCCAGGCAGCTAGTCGAGGAGAAAATCGGGGTGAGACACCAAGAGCTAATTTTAAAGCCCCATTGGATATATTGCTTATTTTTTAAGCTTGTTTACTGACCAGGGTGTGATTCTGTGTTTTCAGGGACCTGTCACTCCGATGGGCGGGCCACACGGCCCCCCCGGTGGAGGACATGGAGGTCCAGGCCCACACGGCCCTCCCGGACCACCTGGACCCCCCGGGGCTCCCATGGGTCCATACAACGCCGGGCCATACAACCAGGGACCCCCAGGACCTCAGTAAGTACAGGGGCTGCTTGGTTTCACCCAAGCTGGACATCTTCACATGATGACAATAATATAAGATGCTTAGGGTAAATGAAATTCGTGTTTTTTCTTTCATCAGCGGTCCACCAGCGCCTTACCAGCCTCAGGGATGGGGCAACGGATACCCTCACTGGCAACAAGGACAGCCGGATCCAAGTGAGCATCTACAGGGTTTGTTTAAAAAAATACTTACTACAAAAATGTGTCTAAATGAAAAATACTCCTTGAAACGTGTTTTAAAATCCTGATTGACGGTGGCATTGTTCATTGGCTAAACACAAACAGCTGTGTCTGTTTACAGCTCTTATCTTAGGCTTTCTCTTGAACAAAATGTTTTTTATGTCCAGATAAAGCAGCAGCAGACGCCAATGCAGCAGCGTGGGCAGCTTATTACGCTCAGTACAGCCAGCAGCCGCAGGCCCCCATGACCCCAACGAGCGGAGCTCCAGGCACGACTCAGTCCAACGGCCAAGGTGACCGAAGTCTCCATTAGTTCCTCTGAGAGAAGCAGAAACTTGAGGCAGGAGTAGAGCAGGGTAGCGTACTTGAGTTTGAGGCTAGTAGTGTTCTATGCTCACATCTTCTTTGACGTGGTTTTGTTCCACCTTTAATGGGTTTTGCAGAACATATTATTTGACCCAAGGGACAGGATCGTTTCCCTTCAGCACCCAAAGCTGGTAGAACTGAACCCAGACAGGAGCAGACTCTGCTGAGAATGATTCACTAATTACACGGCGCCGTGTTTCTGTAACAGGTGACCCACAGCCTGCAGAGTGGACAGGCAGATTACTCCAAGGCCTGGGAGGAATATTACAAGAGAATGGATATACGAACGTAGTTACAGTGTACTACTATTAACACAAGGCAGTCTGACATTTGATGCCTGTGGTGTTTAGACTGCAACACGTCTTACTATCTACAGGACTGAGGACACAGAGCAGCTTATTTTCTACATTATAATTGGGCTTTATGAATGAGTTGGAGTTTTCTGTGTTACTGAATGGCTGTAAAGTTAAATGCAATATGTTTCATTTGTCTCATTAGATGCAATGTTTCATTTGTCTCATGGATGTAAGCCATGTAGAAGTATTTTCCTTTATGTTCATATTTTATTTCTAAACAGAAATGATTTGACACTTTATTGTCCTTCTGTTTGCAGGTCAGCAGAATCAACAACCTCAGGATTACACAAAAGCCTGGGAGGAATATTACAAGAAACAAGGTCAGTACTCCTTCTAGTGAAATACTAATATTGCTTTATTATTAGATCTGGTTTCTGATGCATCAAGTTATAATAGTGGCAACATATTCGACTAAATTCTGTTGGTGCATTTATGTATGCATCAGTGCCTCTCTTGTATGTTTTAGTAATAGAGAAGTCCCTCCCCTTCCGGTGGACTTCCGTGGGACCTCATTTAGAAAAAAAAATGTATTGAAGGCGAGAGAAAAGTTCTTTCGATCCCATTTGAATTGTGCCATGAATTACACACATGATGTTTGTCAATTTAAAAGATAATTTTGCAAGTAAACTTTTTTTCTTTTTTATAAAACTGAAGTAAGACTTTTTTAACCCGTTAATACCCTTCGTGGGTCTTTTTATTTATTTTTTTCACGAAACTGTCTCGGGGCATCTTAATATTTAAGAATCTATTAATGTGTTGTACCAGATTAACGGGAATAATCTCAGCTAACTGACGATACAAACCATTTTTACCAAAACAAAACACAAGTCTCATAAGAAGCATCTAAATGACCCCTGAGCGACGTGCAATAACGAACCCGCACATATTGCCAATTAGTTCCGCGACCCGACCTGTGGGCACAAGATCCGCGACCCGACCCGAACCCGCAGCCTATACTATAGGAGCAGTGAAAACGTGCTATTATTAACACACGCAGTTGCATATTTGTCTCAAAAAGCGTGGGATGTTGGTTCTTGTCTCCATCTAGGAACCAAAAGCCTCCAGACTTTGGATTTCGCTCTTGAGGAAGTGTTATTGAAAATGCTGTATTCTCCCCTAGAGAGCTTCACCTCAGCCATTTCGAATGTGGCGCGCACAGCAGCAGATTGATGTGCTGCAGAGGTTATGATTATGCGCGGTTTTACCCAGAACCGAACCCGGAAAAAAGCGGTTGAAAAAATACCACCTGCGAATCACCTTTTTGCGGGTCACCCGTCTGGTACCCGACCCGATGCAGGACTCTGCCGGACTATGAGCAGATATGCTGATGTTTAAAACTCAGTTCACGGGGCTCATTTTTATATTGCTTCAGTTTATAATCGTAACGGATCGGAAAAAAATCAGATTCATTTTTCAATAACTTATTCAACAAACAACATTATTACATTCAAACAAACTACTTGTAGTAGATAACGTACATTATTCAAAAGTTTACATCAACTTTGAATAATAACACGGGAGAAACGGAGCCTCTCTTTTCCTCTCTCCCTCCCTCTCTCTCCTGACAGCCCGTACGTTTATCATGCAGCTCGCTAAACAGTGGGCGGGGCTTCAGGTGATTATGCAGAGCTGCGTGTCTCGGTCAGACTCAGCAGCTGATCTGATCTCTCCCTCGTCCGGTTACACTTCACTCGCGTTTATGTCCATATCGATCAGATCCAGCTCCTGATCGGCCTTTATAGAGAGCACCGATCAAACTAGTAAGAGAATATCGGCCGATAATGACCGGCGGCCGATCTATCGGAGCATGCCTAATTATTACCAGACATTTTGACCGGCAGGTTTTGAATTTACCGGTTTTGAATACATTTTACCAGCTAAAAACCGGTAATTACCGGCTAACGGAAACCCTGATATATATATATATATATATATATATATATATATATATATATATATATATATATATATATATATATATATATATATATATATATATATATATATATATATATATATCTATCTCATCACGCAGTGATCCGAACTCGCGACAGGGGAAGCTAACACAGACATCATAACACGTAGCTTTTACGGGAGATCGTCTCACCGTAGCTGTCAATCTGATCAAAATACTTGTTCAATGACATTAAAACGCAGCTGAATCGGTTAATCCATAGGTTGATAATGTTTCTGTCGAATAATTTGTTTAATTTATAATCCATAAATCAATTTTTATGTAAAAATCGGAGAGTAAAAGTTAGCTGCTAATGGTAGCCACCAGAGTTATCGCAGCTTCCGGTTTTGGCAGTCAGTCTCACACACACACATTACCAAATAAGGACTATGTGGGAGTTCCCCTCGATTCCATTGGCTGACGGTTAGAAAGAGATGTCAATCAGCAAAATCGAGCAAGGGGGGCCAGAGATATGGAAAATCCACCCGAATGGCCCCAGAAGTGGTTTTTTTTGTTGCTAAATTTGTCTAAAAAGCTCAAATTTCACTTGTTTTGCATCAATCTGGATACAGGGTACTTATTATATGTTGTAGTTTGGATTCCTAAAGCTTGTAGTCTACTAACCCATCATTCAAGGGTGGTTTTCACTAAAAGTCATTTTTTTTTTTTTTTTGGACGGACACAATAATTTACTTTTTTTTTTACTGTGTTCAATCTGAATTTACTTTAAAATAAAAACATCTATATTGATTCTGACACTTCTACATCCAACACACAGGTGTAACCTTGCTTTGAGAAAACAGATTATTAATTTAGCCCTTTTTAGAAGTGAAGATATGGTCATTTGTTCTGGGAATGCCATTTTCGAGCCTGAGACCTGAAAAACAGGCTCGGGGCTCAACAGGTTAAATTGTGTATTATAGAATGATCACACTGGTGTGACGGTACTCTTCAAAGAGTTCACAAAATATGACTACTACTACCGGCTGTAGTGCTAACTAACGTACTAGCTAGGTAGCTAACTTGATCCAGCCACTCCTGGTACTTTCATCAGACGGGAAGCGAAAGAACGAGCAACACCCATTGCTGGTATGATAACAACAATCTTGTTAAAGTTATCTTATCTTATCTATCTCTTATATTTAGTGGGTCACTAACGCGACTCTGGGATTTGTAGTCTTTCTAGTTGCGTATTTCTCATAGTCTTATATTTCAACAGTTTTACGACAAACTGACTTTTTTGACATGGAATTTATTTTTAAGATTGACAAACATCATGTGTAATTCGTGGCACAATTCAAACGGGATCGAGAGATAAGTTTTCTCTCCATTGACTTCAATACTTTTTCTGAAATAAGGCTCCATGTGTTGCATCGGAAAGGGAGGGACTTCGCCTCTATTGCGACAATCGGGAATAAAGTTTGGTCAATAAACTTTATATAAAGTGGTGCAACTTGGTTTTCAAAGGCAAACTAAGGAGTCTAAGGAGAAGTTTGACCCTGATGAGTCATCTCATAGAAAGTAGTTTCCTTATATTTTCAATGGCTGAAAAAAGGAGAAACGTTTTTGTTGTTGCTTTGATTCAAATGTTTTTAATGTTGAAGGGTGGCTGTGTTCATTCAGCAGCCCTCTCTAGTAGAGTGTCTGCTCTCCCAGCCGCCCAATATAAAGGCAGAAGGATTCTGTCCTACCACCTATAGGAAGTGGTGGTGGGTTCGTTCACCTTCTTATAAAATGATACAAGGGGCCCTATCATGCTTATTTGGGTTTCCCTTTCCTCTAGTGTGCTATATAGGTTTTGATGCATGTCAATTGTCTGCAAAGGCTAAAATCCCAAAGTCAACACCCCCCTCCTGAAACTCCTCCAGTGGACTCCTTTGTTTACTCCCAGAACACTGACATCACGATGTAACACGTGCACGTCTATCGGCTAGTAACACACGTGATAACAATCTACTGTGCTGCGCTCATTTTCCTGAATCTTATCTCCGTGCCAACAATCTCTCTTGTTCCCCCTGCAGGTCAACCGGCCCCTCAGAGCACCGCGGCCGCAGCAGCTGCCTCTCAGCCTGGCGGTCAGCCCGACTACAGCGCAGCCTGGGCGGAGTACTACCGCCAGCAGGCTGCGTACTACGGCACAGCAAACCCAGGAGCAGCACCACAAGCCCCTCAGGTACAACCCCGATAAAATGCCCGCCACACCACTGCATATTCAATTCTTTAGTGCCGTAACCGCCTTCCCTCCTCAGGGTTTACAGGGCTCCAGTGACGGCCGCACCTTCACACACACTTAACCAAAACGACTTCCTCCCTAAACAGGTTTTAAGCTTTTATTTTGGGAAGCTGATTCGCTGATTCCGCTGTTAACATGCAATGTATCTTCTATGTATTTCTTCTGCACAGGGCCAGTAATGTGAAGCGGACATAGAGTAAATGCTACATTGTCGAAACAAAATCCTTTGTTAAATGTTTGGATGCAGCCGCCTTGATGAAGATCTTAAATTCCCTTGGTTTGAAAGTGTTTCACATAGATGGCAGATTTCCCGGCGAACACGTCCTTCTCCTTTTTTTTGTTTTTCCTTTTTTCTTGTAAATGCTTTGTTTTTAGTGAGGTAATTATACATATGGTCATTCCAGCCCTGTATCTACATTAAATGTGGTTAGATCTCATGTTTATTAAGCTGTAGACATTACCATGTAAATCATCTCAGTTTTAAAATGCTATTACCTGTTGTGTTTTTGCAATAAAACAAACTTAAACCTCCTGTGTTGGTAAGTTGGGGTGGTTTTAAAGCAGAAGGGTAAAGAGGGATTTCTGTATGTTTTACCGAGGGGGAGGGAGGTTTGAAACGCTAGGGTTTATTGTCCAAAATGGTTGACTCAAAGTTGTGCTGTCCTGTCTCTCTCCAACTGTCTATAAGGCTCTTAGATGCATTATGTGCGTGCAATGATCCGAGTGGTTCAGACCAACAAACGTCCGTGTTGATAGACATTTATTTTTACACTTGTTTCTGATTTTGCTCTGCAGTAGAGAGATGTTTTGTCACAAGAAAGTCGTGAGGTATCCATGTTTCGTATCTTGCATTAACTGCGTTGCTATGGCACTCCCTTTTTTTATAATTCTGTCTGGTTTGCTGACATTGAGGTAGTATGCACTGTATTTTGCCTTGATAGACACTTCCTCCTCCACAGGCAAATTTAAAAAAGCGGTAAGCAAGTATTCTTCCTTAACATGTTCCTCAGAAAACGTGGTTGCAAGAAATGTTGCATATTTTTAGTGTTATATATACCTCTATATATTTTTTTTGTGCTGTTCTTCTTCCAGGACAGTCAGGTAAATTGCCACTGTATCAAAAATGCATTGAAACGTGTGTCTTGACCTTTTCAAAATGCGAACTAACTCACATGTATAAATTTGTTTTTTTTATAAACAAATGTTTTTTTAATATAAAAACATTGCAAAAAGTCGTTTTGCTGTCCCCATTCTGTTAGTGTTTATCCAATATAAGGACATAGATGTTGTAGGGTCGTGTGGCTAAGCAGTCTTCATCCATCAGTTGAGCCCTCCTATACTGTAAGTACAAAACTGTGACTGACTTCAGACATAAACGCCTTTTTTGATGCATTCTGAACTGCAAAAATATGTAGTATTTTTGTCCAAATATTGCCATTTCCCCCCCATGTCACTGGGTAAGTATGAAATGTTCTGAGGAGAGGAATAGTGCATTAGATTACCACATGTTTCTGAGACTCATTTCCCCTTGTCTGACTCACATCCAGACTTTGAATCATTTACAGTATGCTGATACTTGTAGATTGTTAGACTGTTTGAAGGTAGCATTTTGTTGGATTTCTGAACTGAGGGTTTGAATGTCGGCGCTCTGTTACACTGTTGGTAGGAACTGTTATAAGGATTTTGCGTTTTTGAATACCTGACCTGCTAAGTGCCATTGTCTAGTTGTCATGTTTTCTTTAATAATGCCATTCATTACAACATATTTCTAAGAAAAGTCCTACTGCATAACTCAAGTGTAGCATGCTTAGGTTCCATAACTTGTATCTCCTATATCAGCATGTGGAATGCTAGTAGTGGAAGTGCTTTCTGACGAGCCCAGTATTGATTTTCTGACACATTTTTCTGACTAAGCACTGTTGTGAAAGGCTGTTAATTTGAAGCATTGTTCACTGATGGCAAACAGTGCGTTATATCTGATCTTTGCAGTGTCGTCCCAGACCTTGCACCTTAGGTTCTGCTGCGATAACACAGGTAAGCGAAACCTAAGGAAACAGTGTTTTTGTCAAGAGACATTACCAATTTACATGCAAACAAATGCTTACCTGTGAATTTAACATGCATTTTATGCCTAGTCGTAGAAAGAAATGTCCAGGATATAATATCTGAAGTATGAACAGCCTTTTTTTCAAAAGATGATCTGCTTTCATGAATGAACTGCATGATGTGCGCTGTATGATTTGTTGACTTTTCAAAAAGTGACAGAAAAAGTTGTTGCATAGGCTCACTGAGGAAATGTTGTCTTTTTCGTCTGTCCTTAACATTCGATGATAGCCTTATCGTTGCATCCCGGTAAGTCTCACAGCGACTGTTTCGATGCTTTTAGACATTGGGTTATCCACACTGCATGCCATGTTGTCAGAAGTTAGCAATGCAACCTGTAGTTTAAAAGGAAAACGGTGAAATACATGATTTATTATTTTTCTGTGGTGGTGTGAATCTGCTCTCAAGTGCAGTGCAAATCTCCTATTGAAACGCTGCTGCCTTCACTTCTCGCTCACAGTGTTGGTCATAGATCAGGCCCTGTCGTAGTCAATCCCCACTGCTGAACGTAGACCGTTCAAGAGCTCCAGTGATAAGGTAAAACAGCAACGCAATGACATTTAAATTCTGTGATTGCAAAGTGTTGGTCAGATACATGTCTTTCAGCTCGGATTACTGTCTATTATAACCATGATTGCCATAGTGTATTTAGAGTTGTCTGATGGTTTCTTTTTCGCTTGAATGCCTTCTTTAATACCTTTTCATATATATAGGAATGTGCTTTAGAAAGTTGGACGAGGACAGGAAGTGATGTACTTTAAATCACATGTTTTATTGGCAGTAACATTTGGGGGTCATCTATTTTTCAAACCTTATTCTGTAGTTTAAAGGGTCACTTACTGTCTGTCTACATGTGGAATGCTCAGTGTTTCAACACAGAGGTCGGGGGTGGGGGTAGAAGACAAAACGAGAAGCATGCCTTAGAGGTAAAACAGATTTCATGTGATGTGTATATTATCAAATATTGTTTGTTTTTGAATCAGCTGTTCTCACTTTGATATGTTGCCATGTTCATAATAAAGTTGTAAGAAATGATCTGGATACATTCACTGGAGTTTTATTTCACTTAGAGAAACTGAAAGGCCATGTTGTCCTTTTGGGGGGTTTGCATTCCCTGGAGTGTTATGGGTTTTTGTGCATGGGCTGAAAAGGCTAAAATCCTTTACTTCTGGATCATAGTGATGTCACTGTGTAACACTTCTATTGGCTGGTGCTCCAACAAATAGTACATGATGGGCGGCACATCTTGAAGCGGTTGACCAATCGACAGACTGGCCTGAAAATGAGCATAATTTGGCCCCTTTAAAAAGTAAAATCAAACACATTCAAGTCTATATTTGCTTTATTTATACACAAACAACTCACAAATGTAAAAGTCTGCTTTTTTGCCAAGATAAACTTAAAGGATAGTTTCACATTTATCAAATGCCTTTACCTCCACTTTAATAATGCAACTGAACAAATGGGGTTAAAATTGCTTTAAAAAAATAAAACCTCTCAATGTACAGCCCGCTCAAAGGCAAATGAAGAACCTCCAGAAATAGTCTGTCACCGCTATTTCAAGAAAGTAGTCCTACAACAAAAACAAGATCCATTTCCTTTTTAGTTACCCAATTATTCATTCTGCAAAAAATGATGTTGACATGTCTCATAAAGTAACCTAAATATAATTTACTACTATATACCAAGAAAACCAATACATGTTGAAGAAACCTTGGAAAGAGTGACTTAATTAATACTTTGAAACTTCTACAGATTAATGAACAGTTAAATCTCAAACCTAAAGAGGTATTGATGTGACTGAAGACCTCAATTTCAAACATTACCAAGAGGAACATCCAGACACCAGTAGTTATGTATTCTGCTTTATGGTGCACCTTTTATATAAATTAAACCATCCTTTAAAGAACTAACAATAAAATATTTAACACAATGCATACAATTGTTCAGTTTTCTTCTGCTGCTCAAAGCTGTTCTGTACATGGCAGTGACTGATGAGCGGAGCAGACAACAATCTTTATATGTATTAATAAGACTGACATTCAGTGATGAAGACAAGGCTGGAACATGTGACTTTGTAGTAAGGCTTTTAGCGTGTTTTGCAGTGAAAGCTGTGTTTCCTGTATCGACGGTATAATGGGAGTTATAGGCCGAGTGAGTCACGGTGCCAAAAATAACAGCTTCCAGGAGTCTAAATGTAACGACCAACTCATTTAACATTTCCCTTTTTTAGTGAAGTGCTCGTCACAAAAAGTACATTTAATTGTTTGCATTGTTGATGTGCAGTAGTATGTTGAAATACATCTCAGATTATGACATTCATACTATATCTTTGAAGCAGATCACAAATCAATCAATGCTCACAGGCACAACTACAAGCTTTAAAAAATATAAATAAATCCTGCATCATTTAAATACTGAAAAACACCCTTCTTCCTAACCGCAATAAATATGCTAAACTTACACAGAATATACACTGCGATATAATTACGGTCAAATGTCTCTCAGCTTTTTTACCTATTATTGCTATGGTTTTGAAACGTGCGTTGCCATGGCAGAGAATAGGGAGCGGGGAAGAGGAGGCCATACAAGTGTGAAGGCAAGGTACAGTTTATCCTCACATACAGAGCAATGCGAGCACAAAGCATGATGGGAGATGTGACGTCTGACCACGGTGAAACTGATACATTGAATTCCTTAAATGAGAAGTTGTGTGCAACAGATAAGTGGAAAGTCAGACAGATGACCTGTAAACTCTGCAGACGGTAAACTGTAGTGTTTCGATGCTCTGGTATTTTTTGGGTGTGTGGTCTCCTCTCACGGCACCCGGGTCTCCATAAGGTTGCTAGGCAGCAGCGTCACCTTGGCGGCGCTGCAGATGTTGGCGTGCCGCAGCGACTCGGCTCCCAGGTAGGCCAGCAGCAGCTCGGAGCGGCGGTGCAGCAGGTGCAGCATGTCCTCCGCCAGGGTCTCCACCGAGGAGTACCGCACCTTGTCCAGGTCGAAGATGTCCTTCAGGAAGTACTGCACCTGGTCCTGGGGGGGAAGGAGAGATCAGTCAGGACACTGAGGCAGATACAGAAATATTCCTGTGGAATCGTTTTTTTTTTTGTCTTAAATACTTATTTTGGAGCACATATTTGGTCAGGATATTAAAGGTAGGGTTGGTAAGAATGGAGAAACCAGCTCGAGTGTGCTAGAAATACGCAGACCGAAAAAAATCTGCCACTTCCTTACAGAGCCCCTCCTCCAACACACACGAACGCGCACATGACCAATGAGGGCACGAGATCAGTTTGTGCACAGATGGAAGGCTGACAGGCAGGTAGGCCATCCAGTTACTTTAGCCGGCTCAGATGATTGGTCGTGCTTTTTACAGCGCCACAGCTTCCAGGTGACATTTTTTGACAATATTCATTGCTATCGGGATGTTAAGAACATTCCATGGAATATAACAAAAAGTGTATCTCGAGCCGGTTTCTCAAACGTACCTACCCCACCTTTAAGAGATATGAAACTTTAGCTGTGACGCCAATAAAAGTAAAGACCCTATTCATCAGATGGTTCTGGCAGGTATAAAGTCCGTGTCACATAACGTTCTGGGGCAGAGACGGACCTTGAAGAAGCAGCAGAAGTCGTGCAGCGAGCTCTTCGGCCCCAGGATGCCCCAGGCCAGCACCGGGCTGATCTGCTCACACACAGCGTAGAAGTGAGCGATGAAGCCGTCGGAAACCTGAGACACAGAGAGAGGAGGCGGCCATTAAAAACATGAAATAGGATTTACTGTAGGAATTCTTAACTAGCCCTGAAATAAAAGCTGTCAGAAAGAAAAGAGGGGGATTCATATACAAATGTTTGGACTTTTACCTTCATGTGCTGTCTCTTCTGCTTCATCACTGACCAGCAGCTGGATGCCACCGCCTGCGAAGATACATGGTGTAACCATCCATGGAAAGCCCCAAGAGGAAAACATTAGAAGCACAAATCATTTCATTCAGGAAACAAAAATGTTACATTTGTCACTTTTAAAGTATGTAACTACAGTATTATTGTTCAGAAATCCTTGAATTGTTAATTATAATGTGGTATTTTCAAAGTTTTGAGTGCTTGTAATTGTCCCCCTTCTAAAGAAAACTGTCCATAAATGTATGTTTTGAATGTAATAATGAAGACACATGATCAGTTCACTGCATATAAAGTGTGTTCTGTATATAAATAAGTAATTTACAACAGCTGTAAGTTAATGGAAAAGCTTGAAAAGTGCTTGACTTTGGCCCATTTTACAAATTCAAGCACTCCCTTGTGTGTTTCCTCACCGTCTCCTTGAAGGAGCTGTTGAGCCAGCGGTTGTTGATCACGTTCTGGATGGAGACGGGAGGATTCTCCAGATCCTCAAAGGAGTCCATCAGGATGAAGTCCAGCACGATGTCGTAGAAGTTCAAGTGCTTCACCTGGTCAGGGAGAGGAGGGAGTGTTACACTTTGAAAAGAGGACATCTTCTTGGTAGCTTGTTGAATTCTGACAGCGGACAGTCAGACGACATGGATATATATATATAATATGTATCAGAAGAAGCGGCGTCGTACCCCTCGAGTGGCGAGCTCCACCTCCGTGTTCTCCCAGTGCTCCGTGTGCTCCACGAAGGAAATCATCTCCTCGAACACTTCCTCAAACCTCTTTGGGCTCTGGAAGTAAATAAACATTGAGGAAGGGAAGCACTCGTATCAAGTCTTAGAATTCCCACGATCTGTCTTCAGGCTCACCTTCTGTGCTTTAACAATAATTGAAGACAGAATTTTCTTTCCCGTGTCAGCCAGAAACATCCGGGTGGTTCTGTCACACAGGATGCGCTGGAGAAAAGACGACATTTGACTCAAACAATGTACAATTCAAATTCAACACCTAATGGCTGTAAGTGTGTGAAGTTCCTATCACACGTAATAATGTTTTTAGTAATGTAGCACAATCCAAAGCATTCAATTTGAACACTAATTTTTTCAACACACAAATGTTGATGATTACATGAGTTAACCTCCATCATGATACGTTTGAATTAGGTTATTCTGTACCTGACAGGCCTGCCGCACACAGTGCAACTTGGCGAGGAAGTCGATGTCTCCGTGACACCCGAGCATCTCAGTCCTGACGAAGAATACCAAGAAAAACGTTAGATCAAATGTTGGCAGACAAAGCAATGAATTCCTCACAATATGGTACATATTTATACACGAATACTAAAACAGTGTAATTACCGGAGCACTCTGCAGGAGATCTTTCCGTCCTCGGCCATCTCCAGCGCCTCCTCGTAGAAGAGGTGAGGAACCAGAGCGAAGCCGCTGCGCAGCTCTCGGTGCTCCGCCAGCTGAAAGAATGGGATTGTGGATAATGATCATTTTAATCATAATTAATGCCGTTAATATTTACATTAATGATCTATGTTTCCTGTAGTTATTGAATTGCTCTTTTTACTGCACTGTTAGTGAACAGTTTCATTATTATTGTGCTGCTGTGTTTATTGTATTTGTGTAACTCTGGCACAACAATTTCCTTCGGGATGAATGAAGCTCTGCACTCTCCCTCCTCGCCTCATACCTCAAAGACCGTACCTACAGGGTAACTTGGAGAGGGTCTGAGTCTGACCCTTGTCAATTAACTACAGGGGTCCCTCAGGGCTCTGTTCTTGGTCCCCTCCTTTTCTCTCTGTACACAAACTCGCTCTGCTCGGTCATTAGCCCGCATGGTTTTTCTTACCACTGCTATGCTGACGATACCCAATTGATTCTGTCCTTTCCCCGCTCAGAGACCCAGGTCGTCGCACGCATCTCTGCTTGTCTAGCTGACATCTCTCAGTGGATGTCTGCTCATCACCTCAAGCTCAACCTTGACAAGACTGAACTGCTTTTCCTTCCGGGAAAAGATTGTCCTACTCTTGACCTGACGATCAACATCGGCACCTCTGTTGTTTCCCCGACTCTGACCGCAAGGAATCTGGGTGTGACCCTGGATAACAACCTCTCCTTCACTGCAAACATCGCTGCTACAACCCGTTGCTGCAGATATACGCTGTACAACATAAGGAAGATTCGTCCCCAGCTGACCCAGAAAGCCACCCAGGTTCTGGTCCAGGCTCTCGTCATCTCACGCCTAGACTACTGCAACTCCCTCCTGGCTGGTCTACCTGCATGTGCCATCCGACCTCTGCAGCTCATCCAGAATGCAGCGGCTCGTCTGGTCTTCAACCTTCCAAAATTTTCCCACACCACTCCGCTCCTTCGCTCCCTTCACTGGCTCCCGGTAACTGCTAGAATCCACTTCAAGACACTAGTACTTGCATACCATGCTGCGAATGGATCTGGCCCTTCCTACATCCAGGACATGGTTAAACTGTACACCCCAGCGCGTGCAAATAACACAGAAAATCTAGAGGAAATTGAAATGATTTTCATTTCATATTCACTTTGTAGTCGAAGGTTGTATCATGGGGCAAGGAACAGCTGGAGTGGATATGAATCATGGGGCAAGGAACAGCTGGAGTGGATATGAATCATGGGGCGGAAACACAAAGTATTTGTTACTTTAGTTATACTTGCTAAAATGGGCATTTAGCTTCGGCAGGGGTTTGTGTTCGACAACAAGCTGGGATATATTTTTTATAACTAATATACTAAAAATATATATGTGTTGTTGACAGTTCTGCTGTTTAAGTGGCCGTGTCAGACCTGACCTTTACATCACCTACCTCGAGTATAGGCTATTAAAGGATGCAGACATGTGAAACCAGGCATCTGAAACTAGAGAGAACATTCTGAACTTTTGACCTACGCATTCTAGATGGGGGCAAAACAAGCGTAACATTTCCAGCCACAATTCTGAGAAGGCGCTTGTGGTTTTCGACACCTTAAGAGGGTACAATGGGCACGAAGACAATGAGACGATGCAGGCGGCCTACACACAGATTCTAATCAACTTCCTGGGCCAGCGAATCAGAGACAAGCTGCTCTGTTAATAAATGAAGTCTCTGTTAATGAATTCAAGTTTAAAGTTTGCATATTTGAAATTGAAATGTTTAAAGAAATGACATATCATTACTATAAATCTTTATTTGTTATTTTTTAATGTTCAATAATTAAAAGTCGAACATTTGTGACCTCCTTCGGACTCAAAGAGAGGAAGGGGGATGACCCATGATGAAGAGAGGGAGGGGGATGAAGACTATAAAGAAGAATAGAGAAGAAGAAACAAGGCTTTTTTAGGACATTTGACTTGTGCACCTGTTGCTTTTGTATTTTGACTTGGTGTCTTTTTAAGGATTCTTATAATCCTCTATTTTTGTTAAAACCTTAATAAAACCGGTTTGTACTTTGTCCCGGTTTCTGAAGGTATCTACTTGGCCTTAGCGTGAGGTAAGAACACCCTTCCCTGGAAAAGGCTGACATTAGTTGATCATTTTAAATTGTTTAAGGGGAATAGAAACTGCTAAGGTTAAACTATTGTTTCACATTGGTTACTGTGGTTTTGCTTGATGTTGAAATATGACTATGCTCTGCTGATGTGGTGATATTACTGCTGAGACATTAATGTTTGACTCTGGCTGTGTTTGATATTACATTTGCATTGTTTTGATTGGTATAACTGGGGATCAAAATTGGTGGTTAGGGATTGTGGGTCCTGAAGCTGCCCTAATTACCAAGGGGTCTCCCAACGACACGGGGTTTCCCCTCCAGTGGCAGTTTAGATACTGCTCTGGGGTTCTACCAGCCCACCAACACCTACTACACTATACACTCCGTTTTGCTATCCTAGCTGTCGGACATCCGAGGCTGGAGCGCCTAAAATAGGGATAGTGGTGGTCTAATGGATAGTGAGGTGGGCTGAAGATCGGAAGGTTGCGAGTTCAAATCCCGCCAGGAACACCACCACTAGTGTGCCCTTGAGTAAGGCACTTAGTCCTTAGTTACTCCAGGGAGAATATCCCTGTAATTGGTAATTGTAAGTCGCTTTGGATAAAAGCGTCAGCTAAATGAAATGTAATGTAATACGACGGGCAGTTTGGCGTTAGAGCCACGCTGTAAGCGCGCCCCTCAGCAGATTACACTGATCTTGTGGTGTAGATTCTTTTAATTACATTTCCTTTTTTGTTTTGTGTATTTTATACATTTTGGATTTGTTTGGCGAGCTATTTTTAGAACATGCCCCGCGGGCGACTCACGTTGCCCCGCGGGCGACTCACGTTGCCCCGCGGGCACCATGTTGGCTACCCCTGGCCTAGATATTAACGTTGGTTGCATCGAAGTTAGATTCCTTTTCAGTTTGTGAATTGAAACTTTACGGGTACTTACTTTGAGTCATTCACACTTCGCATTTCTTTCCCCCAACAACCAACAAGGAAATGTATAAAGTGTTGCAGCTAGCTGTAGTGTTTCTTCATTATTACTTATTGATTTTTAGGAATATTTCCATCCAGAAAATGGACTTTGCTTGATGAAATCTTTCCCTAAAATGTAAGAGAATGTTCTTATTCAAGCATAAAGAGTTCCGAGGATGCAAGTAGAATATATATTTAAACATGCTGCATTTATAGTCCCTATTGTTGTTACCTCAGCAGCCGACACAAAGGAGTCGTTGGAGGCGATGCTCATGCTGTCCCTCAGACACACGTCGTCCAGCTCCTCTCTGGACAGAACGTCCAACAGCATTTCATCTGAGGGAGGAGAATCATTGTGATGAGTTGCTTCTCGCTGTATGGATCATGGACAGTTCAGAGTGAGAGAGACTCACCCTGGCAGAGGGACGAGGGCTCCGACAGACACAGCACCCCCTCAAACTCCTCCTGCAGGCTGTAGGCTCTCTGCAGCAGAGACTTCAGCCGGAGGAGGAACTCTGCACTCATCCCCTCCTGAACACACAAACATCTGGTAACCACGGACACATGGCTCACAAAGCCTAGAGAGTAAACCGTTTTAAGTAACAACAGCATTTTTACAAACAGGACACGGTATATGCTACTCAAATGCAACTCAGTTTGTTAAGAGGATACATTTCATTCCTGATTAAGGTTTTTCACTTTGAAGGGATGAGATTATTATGGTTGTTGTGGCGATGCTGCTTTACTGCAATTTATGTTTATTATTGACGGCGTTTTGGTTGCTGACTGCTTTTTTATTTCATTCTTTATTTATATCTTTGTTTCTTTGTTTGTGTGTAGCTCTGGTATTTAGGCATATTTCAATTGTTGCTTTTTATCTTTGTCTTTTACAGTGTTTTACAATATTTGGACACATGCAATGATTTAACATAATTAAACCCAATAAACAAAGTTAGAAAAGGAAGGGTTAATAGCAAGGCAAGGCAAGTTTATTTATATAGCACTTTTCAACACAAGGCAATTCAAAGTGCTTTACAAAAAAATGAAAGACATTAAGAAAAGGGCATTTAAAATCAGTCATTAAAAAGAAAAGCTAATAAAATAAACATAAAAAGAAAAAATACATGGATAAAAGTTACAGTGCAGTCTAAGATATGAATAGTTCAATTAAAAGCAGCGACAAAAAGAAAAGTCTTCAGCCTGGATTTGAAAGTAGTCAGAGTTGCAGCGGACCTGCAGGTTTCTGGGAGTTTGTTCCAGATATTTGGAGCATAATAACTGAACGCTGCTTTACCATGTTTAGTTCTGACTCTGGGGACAGAAAGCTGACCAGTCCCTGAAGACCTGAGAGATCTGGATGGTTCATCATTTAGCAGTAGGTCAGAAATGTATTTTGGGCCTAAACCATTCAAAGCTTTATAAACCAGCAGCAGTATTTTGAAATCTATTCTTTGACACACAGGAAGCCAGTGTAAAGACTTCAGAACAGGAGTGATGTGATCCACTTTCTTAGTGTTAGTGAGGACTCGAGCAGCGGCGTTCTGAATCAGCTGCAGCTTTCTAATAGATTTTTTAGTGAGACCTGTGAAGACACCATTGTCCAGTCTACTGAAGATAAAAGCATGGACAAGTTTTTCCAAATCCTGCTGTGACGTTAGTCTTTTAATCCTAGATATATTCTTTAGGTGATAGTAGGCTGATTTAGTAACTGTTTTAAATGTGACTGTTGAAACAGGCTCCCTAATGTTTGAACAAGTATCAGCTTGAAGGGAGATCAAATAAAGACATTTTTAAAACCCTATTTCCCTCTAAAGATCCCCTTCTTTGTGTCTTGATGATTCCACTTTTTAGCTTAACTTATCAACCTTTTGATAATCTTTGTTCAGTGGCAGGACTGAGGAGAGGGTACTGGTGTTTTTGAGGACTTATGCAACAGAGCGGGCATATGTTTGGGTGCCAAGATTAACTATTGGAACCGCACTAATCCAGTTAGCCGTTAAACAATCCAACTCAAAGTGCTGTTTACTCAAGTGTGACCTGGAGCACTGATCGAGGGCAACATGTTCTATCCACCTTCATCTCAAAGGAGAGTAGACAGAGTACAGAAATGTTGGTTAACTGAGCTGTTTCTTTTGTCGGGTGCATGTATAGGAAAACATACAGTTTTCCAAACATACAGGCAGGGCTCTGATTGGGCGTGGCATTACCCTGTATATGTTGGATTGGAGTTAAATAATGAGGTGTGTTTCTGTGTGTTCACCTCCGTGCCCTGCTCAGCGACAGCTTCTTCATCTCTTGTTTTGATGGATTCACAGCTGGCGTCGTCTTCCTCCTGTCTGCTCCTGAACGTCAACGCCTCCTCCCACCGCCTCAACGCCTCCTCGAATAGATCCATACCTGCAACACACAACAACAAAAATAATCTGAGTCTCCTTGAACATCCAAAACCTAAAAAAGCTCCATTTTGAAACAAGGCAACCCCCTAAAAAGGATGGATTTAATTACTTCAACAAATACACTGCAAGTCTCCTAATTACAAACACTGTTTCTCAATGTCGAGTAAAGCTGCTGCAGAGCCACTATTTCAAGTATACTACGTCATCGAGTGGCACCGAAGGACTGTTTAAATGCCCAGCATTCGGCGCCACTCGATGACGTAGTATACTTGAAATAGTGGCTCTGCAGCAGGTATACTCGACATTGAGAAACGGCCACTGTGAGGTGACGTAGTGTGTGTGTGTGTGTGTGTGAGACCATCGTTGCTAGTCGGCTCCTATCAGCGGCTACATGTGACGAACGGTTTCAGATCACAGTTGTGTGTAAATCGTTGGTTAGTTGGTTTAGTTTGTCTTTCAAAATATGTTTTGATCGCTGGCTGTGTGATGTGTTCAAGTACAACTTTCAACAGAAGAGCATAATGGAGGTGTTTGTGTGTGTGTGTGTGTGTGTGTGTGTGTGTGTATGTGTGTGTGTGTGTGTATGTGTGTGTGTGTGTGTACCCATGAGGTAGAGGTTTTCAGGTGTGGTCACAGGTAAGTTGACCACACTGCAGATGTCCGCCTCCACCGCTCTGTCCCAGCAGATGGACTCATTTGCGCAGGTGCTGCTGCTCGATGAGTTCATGCTTTTCACCTGGAAGTACACACAGAGGAACAGAGTTAGATTTCAAGCAGTGAACGCATCGAAAACAAGAACACATTTCGTATTAATTGCCTATAATATACAATGTTTTATGTGTATGGTGTTTGTCGTCTTGTCGGTCAGTTCCAAAGACACATTTCCATTTTATTCTGATTTAATGGACAATAAAGTTATTTGAATGAGTGAGGTAAGCCGTGAGAAGGCGTGATCTTACTCATGTTTCAGAAATATTCAACAGTTTCTCTCTTAATAGGCGCATTCACACCGCAGTACTTTTCCCACAAAGGTTCATGCGAACTTAGTTCATGCAAACTCTTTAGTTCGCATGAACTAAGTACAGATCGCGTTCACACCGGAAAAAGTCCCTGGGGGTGGATTAGGCAAATGAAGCCGCAGACGTCACTTCTTCTTCTTCTGCTTTGGGTTTACTGGCAGGCTACAAACAACTTCACGGCGCATACTGCCGCCCACAGTCCCCGGCCGGAAGTCCCAGGAGTTGGGGACTGGCTTCAGTAGAAGCTGCTGGGACTCCCAGCAGCTTCTACTGAAGCCAGTCCCCGGAGTTGGGGACTGGCTTCAGTAGAAGCTGCTGGGACTGTTGGGACTGGCTTCAGTAGAAGCTGCTGGGAGTCCCAGCAGCTTCTACTGAAGCCTTCCGAGTAAATCGCCAGAACGCCGACACCTCCTCATCTCCACCGCTCCCATGTTTTATTTTGTGTTGCCATAAGTTAGTCTCTCTGCGTTTCTGCGCTGGGCTAATGCTAATGCTAATAATGCTAATGCGAGGATAATAAAATGGCGGCTTCACAAAACTTTTTGGAAGTTTTACGGGGCGTGGTTTGCAATCCGCCCAGCCAATCAGAAATATAGCTTTTTTCTCACAAAAGAGCCGCTCGAAAGTCCCTGCTCTCTAGCAGGGACTTTCAAGGGGGTAAAAAGGTTCACATGAACTCATTTTAGTACCGGCTCTTTTTGGTGTGAACGCGATAAAAGAGTTCTCATGAACTAAGTTCGCATGAACCTTTGTGGGAAAAGTACCGCAGTGTGAATGCGCCTATTGTTTCATTCTGTGTCTGGGTCTACATATTTACAAACCCTGCCTTGGTCTTACCGAGGCCAGGCTCAGCAGAGAGCCGGACAGTTTCCTGTAGTCTCCTGAGTTAAGAAGCAGACCGGAGGAGAGGCCTTTCTTTGAGTTGAGGGACAGAGTGATGTTCCGACTGGTGTTATCTGGGGAGATGAAGACGAGAGTTCAGAGATAATGATTGAGTCAAAGATCAGAAAGCAGTGATCATATGAAATTAGCACAAATGGATAAACTGTTTGTTTTGTTGAGAGACTTCTCTGGCACATGTACAGCTGTGTTTGTCAATGTGCACTGTCCCTTTCCTGGGGATTGAACTCACCTCCCTTTTTAATGATTGACTTTCTGACTCCCCTGCTGCTAATAGCTAGTTTATCAGTTCTTTTCACTCTGGGACTGTTATCAGTGTAAAACATTTCAAAGTGAGATTAAATAAGTTAAAAATCATTTATCTGCTGTTTACAGTTCAAGGTGACACAGCAGCACAACATGATGACATGACAAACTGTTAGTTAACTGAAGAGGTATCACAGGGTTTTACCGTTCCCTCCTGCGGCCGAAGAGATCAACTCGAAGCCGTCCTGCTCCCACTGAGGAGAGAGAGTCTTCTTCCTGCCCTTCCTCCTCTGGAAGCGGCGAGCGAGGAAGAGGAGCGAGATGGTGCCAAAGGCAGCGGCGGCCACCAGCTTCTTGGTGCCTGAGCTGACATCCAGCTGCTGGAGGACAGGCAGAGGGAGGAAGAGATTACACTTTAATGTTTATTCATCTTAAAAAGAAGCCAGAGCAGAAGAATTGTTATTTTCTATTTCATTTGATATTAAAAAAAGTCTCTGTAGCTCCATATCCTGTTAGTGAATTGTCACATGCCTTACCCTGACTGTTGAAGAGGGAAATGTTTTAAATTGAAACTTGAAACCGTTACATGTGAAACAGATTGGGAAGGAAGGTAATGTTGCCCGTCATTACCACTTGATACAGAATCATCTAACATGTGTTCACAGCACAGAGTATTGAAAACTCTTGCACAGCTGTTTTGTAATAATTCTAAATAAATATACAGGAAGAAAAATAATTGCTCATGATAATTTGATAATTGCTCCACTCATTTTTCAAAGTAGAAATTATGACTCATTTCCAATATTCTCTAATTGCCTGCTCTTAAATATTTTGTTGTCATACGTCATTTTAAAACGTTTTTTGTAACTTTTGGTTGAATGAAAGAAGACGTTTGGCTCTGTGAAGTTGAAATTGCCATTTTCTGACAATTTCTGATGTATGATAGACTATGAGCGTTATTTGAAAACAAAAACTGCACATTCATCAATAATTAAATCAAATGGTGTTTGCAGCTCAGAATATTGTAAGAACAGTCTGCCACCTAAAGACAACATAGGCAGACTGAGGCCATACAGCTGTGCTTAAAAAGAGACTATTGCAGTCCACCGTAACATAGAAGATTGTTCTACAGCAACACAGTGTAGGTAAAGGTCTGATGAAAGTGAGAGACAGCACAAAGGGCAAACAAAAGATAACAAGCAGTTGCATCAGGTGCCTGCCAGAGAGAGTTCATCTGAGGGGGCATAACTCTCCGGAGGACAGAACACACAGCGCTGAGGCTCAGCTGCCAACCTGTCATCCACATTTTAAAGAATCATCTTCCTATAGAGTGCAGTGCACCCCCACCTCCCACTCGGTCTATAGATAGAAACACTGACCCAGGACAGAGAGATTATCCAGACACTGCTGCTGCATATTCCCAACAACTGAAGATTACATAAACACAGCGTGGAGCTCTCACTGCGCAGTCCTATTGACTTTTTAAAAAGCCACTAAAAGGGAACGGGATGATTGAAATGGTGCCAAAGTGTTTCCTTTCCTGTGAGCAACACAAGTCAGACGTGCTCAGATCAGATTCTCCATGAAATCAGATCTGCTTCATGACTCTGGCCACACACACACACACCAACACACACACACACACACACACACACACACACACACACACACACACACACACACACACACACACACACACACACACACACACACACACACACACACACACACACACACACACACACACACACACACACACACACACACACACACACACACACACACACACACACACACACACACACACACACACACACACACACACACACACACACACACACACACACACACACACACACACACACACACACACACACACACACACACACACACACACACACACACACACACACACACACACACACACACACACACACACACACACACACACACACACACACACACACACACACACACACACACACACACACACTTCCTGGAGACTTATCCTAACCTTAACCCTAACCATTAACCTAACCAAGTCTTCACCCTAAAATTAATGATTCCCCTCATGGGGACCTCCAATTTGTCCCCATAAGGGAGGCGAGTCCCCACACATGACTGTGTAAACAGATTTAGGTCCCCACAAGTATAGTAATGCTAGGCCACACACACACACTCCTAATGCATTGTACTATACACATGACAACACAAAAGGTTACTGAAAGAAAATATCGACTACGTGGCAAAAACAAACAGATGTTTGTTGTAGCTATACTGTGTCCTCTATATTAATGAAATAAAGATTGAAAAACATACGAGTAAAGTATAGAGAACTGTTGAAGGAATGTCAGAGTTTGTGGGGACAGAGTGGATATGTTGATGTGTGCCAGTCATGACTTTTCAAGAAAATGTCGCAAAATATTGGAGGTTTAGGAAACGGTAGGTTAATTGTAACAATAAATACTAAGTCTCCATGTGTTTATGAAACTCTCTGTGTAATTAGTCTTAAGAAGTTGGGCAAGAAATGTATAGATATTAAATTATTGCAATATTTACATTTATTCTATTGCTAAATGTATTCATATAAATGATGTCTTAAATATAATGTATGTGTCCTGTGTTCTGCTGTGGATGAGTTTCTCCTGTGTCTTTACAGTGATCAAAAGTAATGCTCTTATATCCTTATACTCGGCACACGACAATAAAGGCTTTCTTATTCCATATTCACAGAAAGCTTTACCAACGTATTTCGATCCACTATTATTTCAGGACAAATATCAAGACTATAAAACACAAGCAATAGACGCGACACACCTAATAAAAGGCAGCTAAAAAAAGGTCTTGAAGTGAAGTCGTACCCACCACAGACTCGCCTCTGGTGACGCAGATACAGAAATCAGTGAGAACTCCTTGTGACAAAGCAGTTTTCAGACTTCCCCCACTCACAAACACACGCTCACCTGAGTCAGGGAGCTGCACACGGACAGCGGCAGGTCCACCATGCGCAGGGCAGCCGCCTTGAAAGACAGCTGGGAGCTAGTGAGGGTCTCATGTGTCATTGTAACGATCTATCCATGACTGGGCAGCAACCCTCTTATCCTCATCGCCATTCTGCTGCAGCTGAGGGAGATGACATGCAAGGATTTAACCTTGGAGGCTCAGGAGGGGATATACTCACGTTATTACATAAAGGCACCGACATACAGTAAATCCAACCCTTGCCTAACCTGAGGAAAGTAAGGCTTGTCAATCTGTATGTGGAAATATACTAAGATGCAAGGCCAGAAAGACTGTGAGTCATTGGCACACCCATAGAAGCATTTCAACTTTACCTTACATTATACTCCTGCACAAACCAAAGGCTTTCTGACTACAGATTAAGAGGCTTTGTTTTCCTATAAACCTAGCATTGCTTTGTCTTAACGAAGTAACAAAGTCTCTCACTATTAGACCTCAATTCTAATCTGTTGTCTATCCACCTGACAAGACAACATGCAGCATCCAATTAAAATGTGCACAAGGCTCATCACATGCATGGTTATCCCATTAGAGTCTTACCTTGACAGAATCACGATGCTTTGGCTCAAACATTTAACATTGCTTCTTACTCCTGAAACATGCAGATCAATTTTGTAAACCTGTATCCCCTCATTTGACTTTAAGAGATAGTTAGCGTGGGACTTTGTAGAAGCACAGATAGAGTGCTTTAACATATGGATATACTACTGACAAGTAAACAACTAAATTATGATGTAGCACAAGTCTGCCTCTTCATTAATATCTGCATTTAATCAATTGCAATCTATTCATTTAGAGATGTTTCACTTATTAATAGTTATTAAGACATTAATAAGAGAGCAAACTGATGTTATATCACGACTATATTGTGCTTGTATTTCCTACATCCAATTAGATACACTTCTGTATAATAGTATTGTATTTTAAATCACTTTAATTGCCTTTTCAGTGTGCTTTATATATTGTTATGATGATTTATTTGCCTCATGTGAAGCAGTGTTAACAGGTTATTTGCTATTTAAATACATATCATCACACTGATAAGACCTCTTCTCTTTATACATCCATGGATAACAATGAAATATCCAAACTTCCATTCATTAGCATAACACCAAAAATACACAACAAATCAGCATTGTTTTAATCAAGTTTCAACTAACATTTTAAGGAGAAAAACTCGGAAATGAATAAGAAGAACAACTCCCTCATGTTAGCTCAGGAACATATGAATGATTTTAGCTCATGGTTATACAGTTAAAGCACTCAACAGTTATTGGCCTCGCTAAGCAGCTAATGCTAACTTATCTAACAAGGCTAATAACGGCTATCAACGTTAGCTTCATCAGTTGAACCGGCTTTAAATAAACAGACAAATAAGTCGACTCGTCCACATGGGTGGTTGTTTTTCACCCGAGTGTAAAAATGGTAGTTATGAATGGATTTACCTGAACATCTAGAGTTGTCCTCCGCACACACTGCTCCGGCTGACCTCAGTTGCTGCCGAGTGAAGGTCTCCAGCGGGACTTTCAAAATAAAAGAATGGCTCCCTGTCGTTGTTATGGAGTTTCAGCACCATCTCTTGGCCTTCTCAAAGTATTGCAAGTATTTCTTTTGTGAATTCACCTTAAAGTCCATAGGATTGCATTACAGCAGGGGGGTCAAACTCAAAAAACAGTGGGCCAAAATAAAAAACATTGGTGCTAGTCGAAGGCCGGACTGGTTCAATGTTTATTGCAAAACTTATTGAAATGAACTTATTGCACATATTAAACCTGGAACTAACAAAGCTTAAATGATTGCCTATAAAAACAACATTAAACATTAAATAATCAGTTGCATTCATTTCTTATGGCTCTATCTGCAGCTTTTCCGGAGTCATTTCTTATGATTACATTTTTCCACAGGCCAACAACAGCTTCAGCAAAACTATACCCCTCAAAGAACAAAACAAACATGCCCTGTTGCCGTGAGAGAGAAAGTGCAGAAGGAAACATCCATTAAACTCAGTGTGCTGCTCTGATGCTAGTTCAGATACTTGGCATCTCATCTTGGGTGCAAGTTCATCAATGTTTGGGCACAGCTCTGAGCTGAGGAAACCCTCAGGATTAAGTGAAGGTGTGCGTGCAATATACCGGCGGGCCAGATCTAATAGTAATTAGAAATTATCCTGCGGGCCGAAATTAAATCCACCAAGGGCCTGATTTGGACTTGAGTTTGACACATGTGCATTACAGGGTGTGAAAATAATGTATTAACATTGAAAAGGTGGTCCATACTTGACTAATTGTATAATCCATCATGCATAAAGGTGTATATCGATTTTTTCTTTTGTCTTGTTTCTATCTTGTTTTATGTTTTTAATTCATCAATATTCTCCCTTTTTTATTTTATTATTGAGCTACTGTAACAAGGCATTTCATTCTGGTGTGTTATCCACTATAAATGATATGATTGATTGCATGAATAATAGATAGATACACCTTTGGTATACTTATAAGTCAAAATGTTTGCTATTCAAATCAGGTTAGATACAACAAGTTAAGTATGAGGAGGGAAATCAAATCAAAGACAAAAGGATAAGTCAATATATGTACATGAAAAGATGATGAGATAGTAACCATGAAGTGTGTGTTTGGCTTTGCTGAATGACAAAGAAGCAAAAATAAATGTAAATAAATATCACTTAAACATAGCAGAAAGGAGAAATAACTAATTTGTGTTATCTTCAGTTGATTCAGTCTAAAAAGTAAAAAAACAATTGGAAGGAATTTTATTTACGATTTTTATACTCAAAAATAAATGTATTATATTGTATTCTTATTATTTGTATTGTATTGATATGTATTTCCACACTGTTAGTATCACAAAATGCACCAAACACGCTTGATAGCGCTTGGATTGGATTGATTGTGTGTTGCCATCAAGTGTTACTGTAATTGTTCTCCTCTCTACTTTTCCCCAAAGCCAATGTATACTTAATTCAGGTAATACACCATTTTAAAGACACATATTTGTATGTATTTATTATTAATCTCATTGCTTTTCATTACACATTTTCCACGCATGACATGGAAAGCAACACTATTTGTTAAGCTAATTAAGGGTTGATGATACGTATTAAAGTCCTAATGCTTCTACACAAACATAAAGCTCGTAACATTTAAAAAGCAAATATTAAATGTCTAGTGTAATATTTACAGTTGGATGGGAAGGGCTTTATGGTTTATGGGAAGTGTTTTCTTCTGTACCGGAAGAGGGGCGGAGAGACAGCTGTAACGTTAGCAACCACGCTGAGCGACAGGAACGATTATCGTTTATGTGAAGGATTTCTTGTTTGAAATATGTCTTAAAAACACACTGAATCCGTTTCCAAGACATCAAATAGCATTGGATATACCCAAGAAAACGTCGAGTCTTTTTAATCGTGCAGGTAAGGATCGAGGCTAGCTAGCTCTCTGCTGACTTTAGTCACCGTGGGATTGCCAGTGATCATGTAATACAGGGACGTTAGCTTGCTAGCATTAGCCATGTAGCATGCTACGAACGAGATGGTTATCAATAGAAAACAATCTCTAAAAATATCACATATTGCTAATTATATCCACCGCTTGCTTACGAATATATTACAACTGCTATGGCTAGCCTTCGAAGCATTTATTTTAACTTGCTGAATAATTATTGGCTTAAAGGCTAATGCTAACATCGAAAGATTGCTAGTCAGACCCTGACGCTGTCAATGCCTCGCCTGCTTTTGACAGCTCAGTTTGAGAAATGGACAAGGCCAAAGCCACACGAAACGATATTTAATGTATGTTCTCCATTATGGGAGAGGCTTTGGCCTTGCTGAAATTAGTTGTCAGATGATCAGTTAAAATGGCAGGTAACGGTACGTTTTCAAAATAGGGTTAATATGACCCTTCTGTGGTGGCTCTCCTGCTAAATATTGTTATCAGGCTACTTTGGTTTAGTAATTGTGTACTTAGCAGTGTTAATGTACTGTTATTAAGCGTCTACAAGGAATCTCGGAACATCGGATCCATTTGTATTGCCTGGTTTTGGGTCAACGCCCCACCCAGACTGTACTGTAATACTTCGTTGTGCAGGATTAACCAGAGGTGGAACAAGTACTCAGATATTGTACTTAAAAGAAGTACCAGAGTGTAGAAGTACTCTGTTACAAGTAAAAGTCCTGCATTCAAAATGTTACTCGAGTAAAAGTACAAAAGTATTAGCAACACATATATACTTAAAGTACCAAAAGTAAAAGTACTCACTGTGCAGGTTGGCCCATTTTCTGAATAATATATTACATCATATATTTTGATTGATTCATTGATTCATTATTGTGTTAGCTAATTGAATGATTTTGTATACTGCAGGGTAGCTTGTGATTTTACTCCATGTGTCATTTAAGTCTTATTTAAGTGTTGATTATATTTAACATAATTAATCCAAATTTGCAAAGTAACTTAAGGTATTAAGTACATGTTGGGGAGATAAAGTACCTTTTGAATTGTAGTGGGTTAGAAGTACAAAGTAGCAACAAACTGAAATACTCAAGTCCCTCAAAACTGTACAAAAGTACAGTACTTCAAGTCTTGAGTAAATGTACTTAGTTACCACTGTGCATGATTACATGTATCATTATGTTGGTTGAAGAGAAAGTGAAAGGGTGAGGATGGTGAAATAGATATTCCTCCCTCCATTAGCATTGTTGCGTAATCGCAGGAGCCTAGACTGTGAAACCACTGCCTAATAAGATGTTCCTCGTGTGTGTTTCTATAAGCTGTAACAGTGACTGATCTCTGTTGGAGGCACCGCAAGCTTGATCTTTTGACCTTATAACTGCTTGCTGCCAAAGTTCAAGGCAATTATAGAAGCCTCTAACACAAATACAACTGTGTGTGGCTTTGTTTCTTATCAGCTTGTTTGTGTCCTAAAGTACCTTGTGGAATGGATTATTGGAGGTCTTTATAAAGCACCTAATTATTCACACATCATTTGGTTTCTGGTTGGTATAGCCGCGACACTCATGTGGTTTGTACCATGATGATGTGATTTAAATGTGTTGAATCACGTGCAGCACAGTCGAGGGCTGCTTGCTCAGCTCTGCCATAAACACTTAAACACTCTTAAATGTGCAGCCGCCAACAAGGTCTACACTTTGTCACCTCACCATGAACAAAGTGGTCATACATTCAAAGTTGCTCAAAACAGGAAAAAACCCATTATGATCAATATTGTTTTTACTTCTTAAGGACCGTGTAGATAAAGAGTGAATTATGTACAGCTTGAGTGAGTCCTGGAATGTATCTGCTATCTGATAATTGCTTTATCATCATATCATAATTGCTTTCGCTATCTCACTTCCTTACATTTCGTCTACTCAGTCACGGCATTTTTTAAAGGGGCTTTGTTGACAGATGTACTTGTTGTCTTGAGTGAATGTGTCGTAGATCAAACCTCTGTGTTTTCCACTTAAGAGAAATGCACTCTGCTCACAGTGAGACAGTTGTTTGCGTCATGATGCAGCAGTTATTCTAAAAACACAGCCCTTGATTGACAGACTCCAGTAACCCAAGTCTTTTGTCACGCTTGAAGCCAATCTCCTGCTCCCACGAGGGCTTCATGAAGCAGTGCATTTCCATTCTCAAGAAACCTGATAACAGAATCCTCCAGTGGTTTCCTGTCATCCCTGTACAGCGCTCACATGTCTGCTAGCTGTCGATCTTCCTCGTCTCCTACACACTGACATAAAGAAGCACAAAGGACAGATCATAAACATAAACCCGTTTGTATTAGGAACAACCAATCAAGAGTTAGAAATCTTTTTGGAAAAATCCTTCCTGGAGTTGACATAAAACAGACTTTTTTTAAATTCACCAGTTATTAGCAGAATGGAATACTTTTAAGATTTGCTCTAACTTATTCATACATCTTATAGCCTGTGTCTTTTCTTTCTGCATTGTCAGCCCTCCTATGATATAGCAGCAGCAGCAACAGACTGCCTGTTCCACATTTCTTGACAGCTGTAGCGTGCTGATCTCCTTCACGGCTGATAATAACAGGAATTTGTCGGTCGTGTTGCTGATTTGGAAAAATGATGTTGTTTGGCGGCGTCTCAGATTACAGTAGCCTGACTGTTCCAGAGTGTGTCAGAAACAAGAAGTCCAACACTGTTTTTTAGTCACCTGAAAATGGTGTCTCATTACTCATTGTACCGCCGGTCTTCACCAACGCCGAGTTCTTTTAAGTTGCCGCTGAAAACACTACTTTTTTCAGCTGCTTACCCAGAAGCCCTTTAACTTGTTTTAGCACCTACTGCATTTACAATGTTGTCTTTAAACTATTCTGTATCTCTTTTATGCATGGTTCTTATGAATTCCATTATGTTCATGTATTGTGTTCCTTTCCGTTAAGTGTTAATGATGATGTAAAGCACTTTGAATTGCCTCTGTGTCTGAAAATGTGCTATATAAATAAACGTACATCCATCTTTCTCTCTCTCTCAGACCTGTGTGTGAGTGATGTCTCCGGGGTCCAGCTGTGACTGTCCCCACCTGGACTGTGTGGGGGAAATCACCAAGGAGGAACTCATTCAGAAATCCCATGTGAGTCATCCTCCCTCCATCATGGCTCTGTCCACAGCCCTACTTATAGCATACTTCTCTTTTTTTAAATCTTATAATAACATGGTGTCTATCTGCTAAATGCTGCAGCTAAGCTCTTTCTGACCAAACATCTTAAATAACTCATTTTTTGCTGCCAGTTACATTTTAAATACTTGGCTCCTGCCTACATGTCTGAGCTAGAAAACCCTTAGACCTCCGAGCGGATACTTAGGTCAATCAACCAAAACCTGTAAGATGTGCCGTGTGCAAAAGTATCACTAAAACCAATGCTCTTTTCACCCAGCACCCATACTATGGAACAATCTCCTATTAGATCAGCTGACTCTGATCCAAAACACATTTATAAGCCCTCTTCTACAAGTTGGCTTTTCTCTCATTCTCTAATCTGCCTGCTGATTGGTTGCTTCATGTTTTCTGTGTTTACAATTGCACTGCAGTTAATAAGTGTGTTTTCGTATGGTAATGTGAAGTACTGATCCTGATATATCACTTATTCTGAATTAAAAGCCAAAATTGAATATTGCCGCTATCTCCCTTTACTCCATTAAAAAAACACAATGTGAATCTAACCGGAGTGTATTCATATTTTTCCAGGGCCAGTGCCAAGACTGTAAAGTTGGAGGACCAAATCTGTGGGCGTGTTTGGAGGTAAGACAATGCTCACCAGAAGAAAACGTGTTGATATACCATACAACAATGCTTTGATTCCCATTTCTTACATTTCTACCTTCTAATTCCTGCATCCTCTGTTTTCTCTGCAGAGCGGCTGTGCATATGTAGGCTGCGGAGAGTCTCACACTGACCACAGCACTGTGCACTCACAGGTGAGCCTCATGTCTTTCAGCGGGACACATGAATGAATGCATAGCAAAAGGAGCGAGTAAGGGGTGTGACTGAAGAGCAGGACGTCCTGGAGTCCTGACTGTGAAAGTGAAAAAGGATGTAAGCCAACGAGGAGCTGTGGTGTCAGTAGAGAGCAGAGGACGCACAGATGGCAGGACAGGAATACCACTGCAAAGAAAAACTGCCTCCACCGCTCCTTTATTTTTAACATGATCTAAGAGCCACGCTTGCATTTCTTTAGCTTTTCAAGTGCACTCATTGTTAAAAAACCATCGGACCAGCCCTGCCTGCTTATACCTCCGAATTCAGTGCAATTTGATCCATTATTAATGGCCCATTCCTCTGGAGAGGGAGGGAGATTGAGCAGCCAGTTCCATGGTTACAGTATCTGCCCCTCCTAAATCTTTACACAGTCTCTGCTGCTCCCACTATTGACTCAAGCTTCTCCTCCTGCACGCCAGGGCCAAGTGGGGCGCGGAGCAGAGACTAAGAATTATGACAGCAAACATACAATTTGCCCGGCCTATAAGTATCTGTATAGCTGCTCAAACTATTGTCCAGAAAGTGGCTGTTCAAGTGCAAACCTCCTCAACAGTAGAGCCCCCCACAACTGATGAAAGACTTCCAAGGTTTTGGACACAGAGCGTGAATTTGATATCTGTCCCCTTATCCAGGACATCTGTCTGAGCAGCTCGCCTAGCCGCCTTTTGTGTGGTTTCTTTCCCACCACACAGCAGCCATCTTTACATGTTGTAAGAATGAAGGCCATGCTTGATTAGTGCTTTGGAGGCCCTGAGGGGAGGAAACATTTAAATCTCTTGACTATGCATGAGAACGACTGCTGTTGGATCAGATCTCATGCTTCTGTATGAGAGTGACTGTAAAGGTTGCAGTTCCATCAGATCATTTTAGAAGCAAGAGATCCACTCAAACACTGTGTCAATCCACACAAACATTATGCACACAAATGGACTTCTGAGGCAACTCCAACAAAGGCAAACATTGTCAATCTTTCTTCGCATTGCAGATAAGGAATGGGAATTTGCCTGCAGCCTTACAGTTGTCTTTGGGCTAAAACTCGATCTGTTGGTCAGTTCTTCTGCAGTATTATATGCGTTATATGCAAATATTGCTTGTCAACTTTGAGATAAGGTTGGGAAGAGTACTGTAGTATCTTACTCTATTTTGATTATTGTCAGTAACATCTTGAATGCTGAAGGCTAGAGAAGAGACTTAAATCTAGGGCTGAACGATTACTCGATTTTAAATCGAAATCGCGATTTGAAATGATGCAATTATCAAATCGCAAAGCTGGCGATTTTTTTTTCTTTTGTTTTTGTTCTTCTTGTGTGTCAGTCATCCACACCAATCAGAAGTGCTGTGCTCCACATGTACCAGTCATTGTTAACCAATGAGAAGTGGCCCATGATAGAAGGTGATGGACAGATTGATCCAATCACTTGCCAAGTATTTTTGAAATACTTTTCCAAATGGCTTCCAATGGAGCTTTAGATGCTTTGGTGAAACAAACCGTCTGAGTCAGGTTAGTGATGCTCCATCACATGTTTCTATGACAGGGTGAAACTTAAACTGAAGCTCGACTTTAAAGCAACCCAACGGAAGTTTCATGTAAGTTTAGTTCGTTCACTCGTAGCTCGGGCTGCGGGGGTGCTAGAGACGGGAGCATGTTGATGCGACCTTCCTAGCCGGAGATATGGCTGCATTTTACAATACACTTCCGTTGGGTCGCTTAAAAACAAATATCGCAAATCGAATCGCAATATCTGTCAGAAACATCTCAATTAGATTATTTCCCCAAATCGTGCAGCCCTACTTCAGTCCTGCAGAGAAAAACCCCGACTCAAACGTCATCTTGATTTAAGGGCGCCCTATTAAGCTTTTTTGGTGAATGGTGAATCTTCGGAGCAGATCATATTTCCTGCATCTTTAATATTAAAAGCATCAGGGAAACACTGTCCATCCATTTGAGCTATGTTTGAGCATCAAGCCTCATCATCATTAAGATCACACACTGAAGCAGAATCCCAGCTGGTGCTGCAGTATCATAAAAGTTCAGCAGTGTTCAGTTGAGACACATTTTGATATGCTGCCGACACGATAACAAGTTGTAATAGCTCAAGCCTTATTCTGTTTGTGCAGAAGAAGCACTGGGGAATGAAAAAAGAGTTGACAAGAAGCACATTAATATAACAAATTATTCCTATGAAAGCTATAAACAGTTCATTGTAATACACAACACAAAAACATCCTCTAAGCTATAAATCCATTACTATTGATGCCCTGCCTGGTATTCTTTCCTTCATTAATCATTAAGGTTTGGGAGTTCATGCCCACCCTCAGTCTGCTGTGCCCCCCCTCTGTGTGAAGACTAATGCAGCCCTAATGAATAATGCAGTCTACTCACGTTCAGTCTCCTGTCCACCTGCCAGCCTGCTGCTTTCTGTCAGAGCAGCAGTAGGTCGGCACAACTCGGCCACCCCCTACCCCCCTCAAACTAAACCTCAAACCTGAGAGACCCAGCTCAGAACTAGTGATCAAGACAGTGGTAAACCTAGAATAGTGTATTCAAAGTTTTGTTTTTATGTTTGGAAAGTGTAAGGAGGTTGTTTTCCTGCAAGCAAACCGAAGGGGAAGTGAGTGCAGCAGTTTCTTTTTAAAATAAAACATCAAACAAAAACACTGCCTTTTGAGATTATTGAGCCTTTTTTCAAGCTCGAAGGCCACAAGGGATACTTAAAAAGATAGTTTGAATTATTTAAGTGGGGTTGTATGAGGTACTCATCCATATCTGTATCACTGCAGCCTCAAGATTTGAAGACATTCTCTGTATATTTTTATTTTAACCACTAAATCAATATTGTAACAAACGCTGACATTGTTAAACATACATTTTCATTTAGTCAGTGTTATACATTGACCCTAATAATACGTTATTTGGGCTGAGAAACTAATTTAGCTTCGGGTAAAAGATTTTGTTCAGCTGGAGATTTGCGATTTGAATCCCTGATAAAAGTGAATACTCCTTAAGTTAAGATAAAGAAGAATGTAGTGATAACATTGTGCTTTATCAGCCTTCCTTAAATACATAATTACCACTATCTTTTCTTTCCCTTTGCGTACACAGTCTGATATGTCCATTCACAATCTTCAACAACTTTGTGTGCAGGAGACGAGACACAACCTCACCGTGAACCTGACCACGCTCAGAGTGTGGTGCTACGCCTGCGGGAAGGAGGTGTTTCTGGAGCGTAAACTCGGACCCCCGTCTCCTCACGGCAGCAGCAAACCCCTCCCGTCCCCTCAGAATTCTGCACAGGTAACATCCAGCTCTGTGTGCCGTCTTGTTTTATTCTCTTCAGCTTACGTGGTTAACTTAACTGCAGTCATAAAGCAGGTTGAATATTGAATAACAGTTCACGAGGATTGATTGAATGCGACATTCAAATGTTCTCTTTGCATGTCCATGGTTAGGGTTAATTGTCAATACAATTGTAGCTGGTTATTCATTTACTGGATGAAGAGATTAATGTTGAGATCTTGTGTATCCAGGATAAAAGTAGGGCCCCTGGGAGCCCAACCTCTCTGAGAGTGCCCCCTCATGGAGGATGTGAAGACCTGGACATGGAGACGGAGGAGGAGGACGAACTGCGAGCCAGAGGTCAGCTCGACACACAATGAATGACTCATAATATTGACAGTAATATAATCCACTCACATTTGTACTGGAAGTCATAAGACACTATTCAAAGTTCAAATTGTTGTCAACAAATCTGTTGGGAAACAAATAAAAGTTACCAAGGAAAGATACCTTTAAAAAAATCTTCAGTTTATTCCCCAGATTATGATTTTGTATAATCAAAAATAATTTCGTCCAATCAGGGAGGTGACTAAAGTGTAATTCAATGTCTTCAGCTCTTATTTGCAAGTAGGACACAATGAAAAAATAAACATTGCATGAATGATTTGAAGTGAAAGGAGTTCAGTAATCAGCCGTTGCTTTAGTTCAAAGCACAGAATATGATTTGAATTAATAAGAGCAGCTAATGGGCTCGCCAGGCTTCAAAGCACAAACACCTCCATTATCCTCTTCTGTTGAAAGTTGTACTTGAACACATCACGCAGCCAGCGATCAAAACATCCTTTGAAAGACAAAACCAACTAACCAACGATTTACACACAACTGTGATCTGAAACCGCTCGTCACATGTAGCCGCTGATAGGAGCCGACTAGCAACGATGGTCACACACACACACACACACACACACACACACACACACACACACACACACACACACACACACACACACACACACACACACACACACACACACACACACACACACACACACACACACACACACACACACACACACACACACACACACACACACACACACACACACACACACACACACACACACACACACTCCTGTGGTGTGGCTCAGGTATTGGCACCAGTCACTGCCTCCATTACTTTGGTCACAATTACAGGTCATGTGATCAGGAGGCGGAGTCATAATATACAGGCTTTGCAAACCGTAATAAGCTACTTCAACCCGATTGCCTGAGTCATAAAATCTAAACACATAGACATAATTAGATAATCTTGATTCAGTGACTTTCCAAAGACAATATCTCCGATGTGATTATTGCAAAAAAACAGCAACTAAATCTGCTTAGGAATCAGACAAAAAGGTTCTATAACATATCAATATAATTCTACTTATAGCTCCAAACTTAGCCTAAGAATCATCAGTTATTTAAATGTTCTTGAATTAAAAGTAATTCAATGGTAGCTGGCTATAAACTGGGTACATTGCAACAGGAACTGCTAGTTTAGCATACTGTTAATGGTAATGTTTTGTCCTTAATGTGAACAAAAGGCTACAAAAAGGGACTTGTGTTCTACAGCCAGACAAAGCAAAGTGATTTATAGGCACAAAAAACACATCACAATCAATTCAGAACAGTTATTAAAGAGACGAGAGAATACAAATATAAAAAAACAGACTAGAATAAGACAGTATAAAATACTACAATCAATTGTTCTGTGCAGTTTAAGAAGAAATTAGTAATTATTGATTTAATGAAAGTCTTCAGCCTTGATTTAAAGCGCTGCAGTGGCTCTGCAGTTTTCTGGGAATGTGTCCAGATAGATGATGCATGTCTGGGCGGTTCATAATGGAGCTGAAGATCACAAACTAAATCAAAAACGTATTAACAGCATTACTTGCTGAATCCAAGGCAACTTTATGCCTCTGTTTACATCACCCCAAGGATTTTCTCAACTGTAGTACAAAACATATTTCATGAATACAACCCCAATAAAAGTAAGACAAATAACGGAAGTTCAAATGACAAAATCTATAATGTTATACTGCTTTGTGAGCAGTGGGTGTGGAAGTTATTTGTCTGAGCAGGAGTAACGGTATCAGACTTTGAAAGGTGGACAAGATGAAGCTGCTCTCACAGTGTCTGATTTAAAATACACCAGGTAGCCATCTTTTTTCCACTCCTGCTGCAGAATATAAATCTTAGAAGAAGGAGTGGGTGTTACCTCGACAACCATCCAAATGTACAAGCGTTTGAGGAGTGGCTTGTTTTAATTTCCCCGGTGTGTTGTGTGTCCCTCAGGCCTGACGGGGCTGAAGAACATCGGGAACACCTGCTACATGAACGCAGCCCTGCAGGCGCTGTCCAACTGGTGAGTCTGTGTTCACCTGCTGACCCCACACCCACCTGTCGGACCCCACACCCACCTGTCGGACCTTTCACGTGCGCTCTTTGCTGGTTCTTCATGTCACACTTTCAGCACGCTTTTTATCTTGTTTCTCAAACTCATTCTTAGCTTGGTTATTTCTCACATCACTTTTGCAATATGTATTCTTTATATATCCCACAAAACGTGCCATGAAACTGTATAATAAATGAATACATCAACATATTTAGATGTTATCATAAATAAATACATAATAGTACACTCTAATAAATAAAAAAGCCTTAAAAGAAACAAATATGTTTTATTTACTTTTTAAGTTCACCGTGAATGGGGATGAATATTCAGTCAAATATATGTAGGAAAATATCCACACTACTTAAAATAAAAGCCCTTATTTTGTCTCATTTTATTCGACAACTTAATGGTATCATTATCACATGCAGTCCAACTTTTGTAAGAAATATATCCTCCCAATGTTCCCTTCATACCTCCATTAGTGGCTTCCGTCTTTCTAAAATAGTTCCCTCTGTAATCTTAGCATTAGTTTCAATTATATAAAAATGTCAACCACTCAGCATATGTGGAAAGTTGGATTCGAGCTTTCTTATTGTAATACTCAACGTATCAGTCGTTACTCGTTCTTGTTGATTGTGAACGAAAGGACTACGGCTGCACTCATTTGTTGTAGAATTGCTGCAGTGCACCATTTGAGATGCAGAAATGGCCTTTTGTAGTTCCCTGTAGGGTCTTCTGTTACCAAAGAAGTCTTTCCCAATTTCTTTTGTTCCTCCTCCTCCTCCTCCTCACCCCAATTCCCGTTCCCACTTGGTCTTTTTACGAGTCACATAAAACTGTAATTACTTACTATTTCTCTCCTTGTCTGCTGCGTATTTTTTCTAACTGTTTATTGAATTACATTACATGACATGTCACTTGTTAGACGCTTTTATCCAAACACCTTCCATACAGTCAGTACTGTGGAGCAATCCCCACAGGAGCAATTTGGGGTGAAGTGTCTTGCCCAGGGACACAACGACATGCTGACTGCAGTGGGACTCGAACTTGCTATTCCCTGATTTGAAGATCAGCGCACTAACCCACTGAGCCATAGCCTTCCAGTTACCAATCCTTTTGATGTATTCTTTGTGATGGTGTTGTCACTTAAAGTAGAGCTCCACTTCAGCGCCCGAGGCTTCTTACTTTTTATTTTATTTGATAGGAAACGGCAAACCCATTTCTTCTTCTTAAATACTGTCTACCTAGGGGGTAGTTTATTTAATTAAACTGAAGATGCCTAGTCTGGATTCAAGTCAAAGTGGGTGAAGATATGGGTCAGAATTTGCAATCTAAATCACGTTCCAAAAATAGGAGGAAGTGAGTCACTGAGCTGCGGGAAGGAGGGACATTTTCTAAAGTTTCCTTTGATGTCTATTTGTGTGAGCGCCGCTTCTTTCACTTACTGTCGGGTCATTATTCACTTCCAAGGACTTTTCTCCTGTCAAGGGAAAGGGAACGCTCGATGCCTTATTCATTTCTATAGTTTGTCTCTTTTCCTGTCCGCTCTGTATCCATCAAACTAAATCCCCTCAGCTGTTTCTCTTTCCAGCTATGTCCTTCAACTTTCAGCTGCGTGTGGAGTTTTCTACCATGAGCCAGAACCTCTGGGAGTTTGTGATCTTTCTCTAGGAGAGACACAGGGTGCAATGAAACAAAATGAATGGAAAACGCAGGTGCTATGTGGAAATGCTGAACTCAAATCTCTCAGGATTTCCTTCCCCATTTGTCTTTATGAACGTGACCTTCAATGTAATCACAAAAACATACTCACTGATTTGCTGATGTTACGGTATTCCAATGCATAACAGAATATAAAAACATTACCTTATGCTGCGCCTCTCTAAATTAAAACTGCTTTTCTTCGGCCTATTGAGGATTACAAGCAGATTTTCCAGAAATAGCCACAGCAGCCAGCTTTTTGGTAATTTATTCAATTTGTTATGGACATAGTAAAAGCTTCTTAGTGCCTATGAATGATATATTTATCCCTCTTCCACTGCAGCCCGCCCTTGACACAGTTCTTTCTTGAATGCGGCGGCATGGTGAAGACGGACAAGAAGCCCGCTCTCAGCAAAAGCTACCAGAAACTCGTGTCCGACCTCTGGCACAAGAACAGGTAGGCGCTTTCACTTTTAAAGTTGTTCTTTGCACACAAGCTACTTTTGATGTAATACTTTATTGGTCTCTTTCATTTGTTCCCCCTGTTATGCTTTTGGGGGTTTTCCTTTCCTGTAGTGTGTTTTATAGGTTTCGGTGCAAGGCTAACATCCCCAAGTTCAATCCAGGAAATGTTTCTCTCCTCCCTGCCTGAGACACCTCCATTAGACTCCTTTGTTTAGCGATGTTACTAACATAGTGACATCACTTCGTAACACTTGCACTATTGGCTAGCGCTCCTACACATTGTACGTGATAGGCCTAGGGGCGTATGAGAAAAACAAAGAGCTTTTTGAACATTAAAGCATGGAAACATGTCACAATAGAGCAGTGCTTCTCAAAGTGTGGTCCGCGGACCACTGGTGGTCCGTGAGCGCCCCCTGGTGGTCCGTGAGTATATTGGTAAAATTTCACATTTGAAATAAATAAATAAATGTAAGTTTTCCGCACTCTCACGGGAATATCTCCGCAATGGAGCGAGCTTAAGTTTCACTTTCGATTGCATGATATAGCCCAGATAAACACCTTCATCACACATGCTGCCACTTGTTTGTACCATTTTCAGGCGATTTGTAAAAAACGATGTGTTTTTGGAGTTAAGTGGTCCTTGGAAAAAGTTTGAGAAACACTGCAATAGAGGCACAAAACAAAATTATGAAACAGAATTTTGCACGATATGTCCTCTTTAAAATATGACTCCGCAGCCAATTCTAAATATCAAACTCTACATTACAAAATACTTAATTTTGATATTGTGTATACGTGTTGAGCATGCTGTGTTTTGTCACTTTGCAGACCCTCATATGTGGTCCCGACCAACTTGTTCCAGGGGATCAAAGCCGTGAACCCCATGTTCAGAGGGTACTCTCAGCAGGTGGGTCATTGCAGACGGTGAAATGAATGTGCAACTGAAGTGCATTCACACATATTCACTATAAATAAAACATGGCGGCACTCTTCACGGTCGGAGAAATATTCAACAGTATTTCTGGGATCGGTTGTTGGGACCTAGGGGAGGGGATTTTTTTTTTCTTTTACCTCTGTGCTTTGCAAGTAATCTGAATAATATGAGTAAATATGAATACAAAACATGGATTTGAACTGAATCCTTAAAGAATGAGTTTGTGCTGAGCTGGGATTATTATGGGTCTGACGCCCAGACTATAAAGTGGGCTCAGATCTTACAACACAGCCTCTCCCTTCTTCTGTTCCACTCCATATCCCCCCATGCTTGTTCCTTCACAGAAATCCCATTAGCTCCAGCTCGAATCACTCAGCCAGATAAACTGAATCCCCTGCCTTACAATTACTAACTCAGATCTTCAGACTTTCATCCACATGAAAATTCACACATTAATCCTATCTAGAAAACGCAAACGGTAAATGGCTTGATTTCATTTCAGGCGGTGCTTTGAAAAGAAAGATTGATGTGTCACAAGTATGAAGAATGTCCACAGACTTTCCACTGGAGCACATCTAGCCTTTGTCCAGTGTGTGTGTACTGTAAGGAAGGGTTTTATAAGCCTGAGTGGTGAAATTATGAAAGGGCCTGTTTCCTCTTGGCTTGCCAATGTTTGTTCAGAGGAGTTAGCTGAGGAATATTCATTCGTCACGCCATGCCGGGCGGCGCTTCCTTGGAATCAGCATTGCTGTGAATAAAGTTAACATTCCCGATCCTGGGAGAGGGGAGATTGGATGTCTGCGCTTCATTAACTTTGATTACACATTCATGAGCATTTGGTTTTGGATTTTATGAAGCAGAATCGGGATAAACAAGGAGAAGTGGTGTTTGTTTTGTAATTTGGAAAATAATTAGCTTTGCTGTGTCTGTCAAACTCGATTATATTTAGGGAGAATATGTGCTGCCTTATATGACTTTCAAGGAGAGGAAATTAACTATTCTTTTTACAAACCACTGTGACCAAAATAGCAGCAGAACATTTCACTTTTCTCAGCTAGAACACATTTGGAAATGACTTTTCTTGTGATTATTCCAACTCGGCCTTTAGGACTCTCAGGAGTTTCTGCGCTGCTTGATGGATCAACTCCACGAGGAGCTGAAGGAGACGCAGCACGAGCCCTACGACCAGTCCAACGGCGTTACCGTGGACGAATGCCCCGAGGGGGACAACCACAGTCAGTCGGACAACGACTTCCAGTCATGCGAGTCGTGCGGCAGCAGCGATCGAGCTGATAACGAGGTGCAGGGCGGGAAGGTGATGATGGAGGACACCAACGAGGCCGAGATGCTGATCCCTGAACAAGAAGAGATCCAGGCCAACAGGGAGTGGCAGAAGGAGAAGAACATAATTAATGACCTGTACCGCTCTGGAGTTAATGGGGTTCTGGGTGGAAGCACTGGAGTGGACATGGACAAGGATGTGGACACCACCACTGAAAACACGCCTATTATCAGCAGCCAGGGGGCCATCAAGGTTCAAAGCAGGATGTCAGGTGATTTTGGAAGAAATTATTTTGTTTAGTTTTATTCAAAGTGTACTGAGTGATATTCAGTGTCAAAGTTATGCCGAAGTCTAATATTTGGCCTCCTTTGTGCCAGATTCCTTCCCAGACATCCAAATGTTGAACAACACCAGACCACAGAGTCCCGTCCCGATGGAGGGACACATTCCCAAAATGTCCAGCAGCCCCCCCAAAGCTGCCTCAGGCTGGCCAAGCATCAACCCCTCCCACAAGAAAGGTACTGCATAATCAGAGGAAGTCAAATCAGCAATCGAAGCTTAACAAGTCAGTGGCCAGTCGCACAAAAGACCCTTAGCATTCTCCTTAAGTAGACACTCAAATAAGCTGTGTTTAAGATAAAGGCAGAGGTACCTTACATTTTTTCTTTGTTTGCTATGGTCTTGTGCAATAGTTTAACTAACTTGAAATAATTCCTTAAGTTTAAAACTAAGATAAGGAGAAAATTGTAATTACTTGATTGAACATTTTAAGAAAGTATTTAAAGTAAGGCTTAAGTGTGTTTTGTGCAACTGATTTATTTTAAGGAATTCTAAAATCTGACTTTAAGGAACATTTTGTGCAACCTGCCCCAGGATTTTAGCGTGATAGTTACATCCTTTGTCTGCCTCTGCCTACACACTGTAAAACACTATTCTCTCTCTCTCTCTCTCTCTCCTCTCTCTCTCTCTCTCTCTCTCTCTCTCTCTCTCTCTCTCCTCTCTCTCCTCTCTCTCTCTCTCTCTCTCTCTCTCTCTCTCTCTCTTCCCCCAGCAGTGCCCACATTCTGCCCGCCTAAGAGCAAGCGGCAGAAGAAATACCGCAGTGTCATCTCAGATGTGTTTGACGGGACCATTGTCAGCTCAGTTCAGTGCCTCACCTGCGATCGGGTCAGTGTGTTTTTTCAATTTAAAGATAATGGGATTGCTGAGAGGGTGAGAGGCACAGGAGCCGAGCAGCACTAGAGAACAGGACATTGTGTCATTTCATTTCAATGCCCTCAAATTGAATATCTTTGAAATGATCAACTTTGGTGTTTGTTAGACGACAACTGTTGATACAGTTGTACCGCAGCATGAGGACTAAAACCACCAGACTAAGGAACAGTTTCATCCCACAGGCCATAACAGGGTGTCCGCGGGGGTCTAAAAGTATTACAGTGATAAATTAATTTAGCGAAAATGAAGGCATTTTCCAAGGTATTACATTTTGTAGCTTGTTTTCAATAAGTATATAAATGGTCCAAAGAGGTTGTATTCTACAGTCTGCCTGAATGTAATCATGGCGTAGGTGTGTAGTGTGATTCTGTGTAGTTTATTGATGGCATCCCGTTGGATCTGACGTCATCTGAACAGGACATCGCGCTCACTGCTTGATAGCGCGAAGGTCCGTTTACGCCGGTTGTTAAGCAACATCGTTTTGGAGAAATGCAAGTTTGCGTCCAAATGGTTGGAAGATAAGGAGGAAGGACAATCAATACTGTATATAGTCAATGTGAGGTAAAGTGCGTCGCCAAGGTAACCGGTTAAAACTCAAAGTGGCGATGAGGTCTTAAGATGTATGGAAAGGGTCTTAAAAAAGGTCTTAAAAGGTCTTACATCTGACTTCAGGGTTCCTGCATGTACCCTTGTCTTGCCCTGTTGGAGGAGCCTATGTTTAAAATATGTTTATTGTCATAACTGCACTGAAGCACACATGACAATAAAAGCCTTGAACCTAGAAGAAACTGAAGCTGAACTGTGTGTTTGTTGTGTTTGCTGCCAGGTGTCTGTGACCCTGGAGAACTTCCAGGATATCTCGTTGCCCATCCCGGGGAAGGAGGACCTGGCCAAGCTCCACTCGGCCACCCACCAGACGGCGCTGGTGAAGGCCGGCTCCTGTGGGGAAGCTTATGCTCCGCAGGGCTGGGTTTCTTTTGTCATGGAATACATCAAGAGGTGTGGTTTCACTTTGTATTTTAGATCACTTGACAGCAGTTCACACAGTCATCTTTAGTTGGAGACTTTTACTGAACTATACATATACAATGTTTAAAGAATACAATCAAAGAACATGAGGTGTTTATCATTTCAGATACAAATCTACAGATTTAAACAAAAGATTAGCGCTGTGGAAAATCATACATTTTGCACTTCTAAAAAACGTTACTTCCTAAAGCCACATGGAGAAGCTAATCTTATTCCATTATAACATTTCATAAATGATAGCATACCATTGCTCTAAATAGGCTATGGGTGTACAGTATATAGGCCATTTCTTTATCATTGTGTTTCCAAGTATTTATTTTCCTAAAACTAGTTACTAACTCTGTAGGCTTTTGCCAAAGTGTTTTCTTATGGACATTCCCAAAGCAAGTGGTATGAAGGTGCTCCAATATGTACATTTTATTCACATTTTTCACAATCGAGTTAAGTTATCCTTATCGTGTAAAGTTCACCTCTGTGTTTGATTATTTGCAGTTGGTTCTGGGGCCCAGTGGTTACGCTACAAGACTGTCTCGCTGCCTTCTTTGCGAGAGATGAACTAAAGGGTGAGCATGTGGCCGTCGATCTGTTCTCCCAGCACAAACATAAAGATTGATGTCTCAATAACCCCTGCTTGTTGTTTCCTAGGAGACAACATGTACAGCTGTGAAAAATGCAAGAAGTGAGTAATTGTGACTTAGCTGATTATTAAACTGCTGTCTTTTCACAACAACAATGTGTGGATCAGTAACCATTTATCTGTATCCTTTTTTTCTCTTAGACTACGAAACGGAGTCAAATTTTGTAAAATGCAAAGTTTGCCAGAGGTATACAGACCGCACTAATACTTCATCACATGCCTTTATTCCTATTTTCTTTGCTTTTATACAATAAAGCTTTGTGCGTTCCTCCTCTCCAGATCCTGTGTGTCCACTTGAAGCGCTTCAGACATGAACTGATGTTCTCCACCAAGATAAGCACCCATGTGTCCTTCCCGCTCGAGGGCCTGGACCTGCAGCCTTTCCTGGCCAAAGACAGCCCCGCCCAGACCACCAACTATGACCTGCTGTCCGTCATCTGTCACCACGGCACTGCCAGCAGTAAGTCTGCCCACACCGGGGAATCCGCTTTATTGGCACACAGGAGCGCCCTGCATTCATTGGCTCTAATTCCTCCCCCTGTGTGCTCCCAGGTGGCCACTACATAGCGTACTGCAGGAACGATGTGAACAATCTGTGGTATGAATTTGACGACCAAAGTGTGACCGAGGTGTCTGAATCCTGCGTCCAGAATGCCGAGGCTTATGTGCTCTTCTACAAGTAAGGCTTTGATCTGAGTTTTCTGTGCAACATTGTTAAGATTGACTGCGCTGCTTTGACATTCACAACTTGCATCTCACTTTTGATCAGCAGTGAATCATCTGTGTGTTTGTTCCCATCACAGAAAGAGCAACGAGGACGCTCTGAAGGAACGTAGGAGGGTGTCGGGTCTTTTCAACATGATGGAGCCCAGCCTCCTGCAGTTCTACATCTCCCGCCAGTGGCTTAACAAGTTCAAGACCTTTGCTGAACCGGGGCCCATTTCCAACGACGACTTCCTGTGTTCGCATGGAGGTGTGTCATCATCGTACTGAAACTCCTGAGAGGTCAAAATGTCTCCAAACAGAAACCCTTTTTCTTCACTGTGCACAAGCGTTTAGTGGAAAATGGTGCTCTATCCTGTCTGAACACAGCTTTCGCTTTCATCCTCTGCTGTGGATTTTCGACTTTGACGAAAACTGCAGAGTATTCCCTTTACAACACAGCAGACTTCAAAAGGGGGTTTTATTTCTCTGTGCTCAGATGATCCTTCTCTTGCATTGGAGTAGAGAAGAGGGGAGCGTTTTAAAAGCCTTGTGTGCCAATCAATCTGCTTTCTTTTCTGCCCTATGCGCTGAACATTATAGAATAAAACATTACGCAGGAAAAAGAAAACAATTTATAATAAAGCTGTTGGATTACAATCACAGGAGAGAATGTGTTTAATTCTGCTAATAAGCACCTACAGGCTGTTTCCTCCTCCTCCTCCGCAGCTCCCGGCACATAATGACGGGTTAAGTCAGGTACATAAGTCGAGATAATATCAGTGCAGCGTAACCATGTTTGCGTAGCAGCAGTTTGGCCTGTTTTATTTTCAGTGCAAATCCATTTGTGCACCCGTTTATTTCACTTTCCCTGCATAGCCAAGGGCATCCTCAGAAATATATATTTAGCCATGCAAAGCATTTATTAAGGGGCTCTGGCAGCAATTTCCCCCAGGAGAGATCTTCAAATAAGCCGCCATCAAAAGGTTATTGCCCATGATATCTCAAGAAGAAATACAATGTAGTGGTTCCCAATTACTCTGCCTTGTGACCCTGTCAAATATTATGGTTTTAGTTTGGAAATGAAAGTGGTCGTTTTTCTTCTCAGATGGAAAAGGTTAAAGAGGACGTATAATGATGTTCATATCAGTAGTGTCTCTCCTGGGACATGTCTCCATGCTTTATTGTTCAAAAAGCTCTTTATTTGTCTCACACTGCCTGTGCTGCAGCACCTCTTTTCACCCTCTGTCGGAAACCAGAGCCCAGTCTGCTCTGATTGGTTAGCTGGCCAGCTCCGTTTTGATTGGTCAACCGCTTAGCGATGTCGCCCCCCTTACGGCCCCTACACACGGCGGCGTGCGTTGTCGCTTGCCGGCGGGGGGGGGCTGAAACTCGACCAACAACCAATCACATGAATCTCCCGCCCCAGACACACAAGCATGCGGTTTGATTGGCTAGAGCTTGCACTGGCATATGATTCGATTGGCTGACGCCTCCGTCGAGGCGGCAAAAGTAGAACATTGCTTTACTTTTGTAGCGAGCACCGCGAGAGAAGCTACGCTCTGCTCCCACAATGCAGTTCGGCAAATCGTGACGTCACCCCATTCAAAGTGAATGGGCAGAAGCGTTGAAACGGCAACGCACGCCGCCGTGTGTAGGGGCCGTTAGCCCATCACGTACAATGTGTTGGATCGTTAACCAATAAAAGAGAAAAAAACCAAAAAGTTTCCTATCTTTGAAACAGTAAACACATTTGTTGTTAAAATAAGTTCAAGCTAATGCGTTCCAGTATTCTTTAGGCATATTTTGCTATCTTGATCAATATCAAATATTCTGGCCAGGATAACCAAAATATGAATTACCCCATGCTTACATGCTTCCTTACACAACTGTCACTTAAACATGTCACAGTGTTAATATCTGATGGATGTTTTAATATGTTTCATCAGGTGTGCCCCCCAACAAAGCAACGTCCATCGACGACCTGGTAGTAATGCTTCCTCAGAACGTGTGGGATCACCTTTACAGCAGGTACATACAGTAGACAGATCCAACTGTGAGTACATTAAGCTATATGGGGAAGTCAATTGCAGTATCATTTCCTTTTTGTAAAGTGTAATGCCATCCTTGTGAGTTAATGTGCACGGCTCCCTGCAGGTACGGAGGAGGACCAGCTGTCAACCACCTGTATGTCTGCCACACGTGCCAGATCGAAATAGAAAAACTGGAGAAACGGCGCAAATCAGAGCTCGACATGTTTGTCAGGGTACGTTTTTTTTCTTTTACACTCGCCAGAAATAAATAGAGTTTTTGTTAAATACAGGGGAAATTGGTGTGGGTGATAATGTGTCAGTGAGCCTTTGTGCATCCAATACTCATGGGAGGCCTATTCTCCAGTCTATTGAACCAGTTGATAGGCTGCATGTGTTGCTGCTCTTCAGCCCGACAGGAGATGAGAGGTGTGAGCCCGATGAAAGCCTTATCATTAATGCATTGGGACAGATGCAGCTGTTATTGTGGGCTCACTCACAGTGTCTGCTCAAAAGGAGAGATAGAGGGTGTGTGTGTGTGCATGTTTGAGTGTGTGTGAAAGAGAGATAACAAGAGGAACAGGGATTGTGTCATTTCAAGAAAGATGAAATTGGTGCAGTGGGGTGTTAAGACTGTCTTCTAATTGGAATAACTACCAGAGAGAATTGATTAGGTTTTTCCATCTTCTCTCCTCTCAATCCTTTCATCCTCACTTAATTTTGATTTTTTTTCTCCCCCCTCAACCCCCCACCCTTCCTTTATCTCCTCCCCATCCCTTTGCGTCCTTTCTCCTCCCTCTTGTCTCTACTGCTCACTCCTCCCCCATTTCCTCTCTCCCCTCTGTAGCTGAACAAGGCGTTCCAGGAGGAGGAGTCTCCAGTGGTCATATACTGCATCAGCATGCAGTGGTTTCGTGAGTGGGAGGGCTTTGTCAAAGGAAAAGACAATGGTAATTGGACAGAAGTCTTGCCTTTCAACCCCCATCCCTGTTAAATGTCTGATTGAAAGGCAAAATGTTTCATACATGACAGTTGTGGTTGATATCTGGTAATGTTTTTTTTTATTGAAATGCTTCTGACTTCTTTTTTCTTTTTGTATTCAGTTTTTCTTTCATTTATTTTTTCGGGGTATTTTTTCCAATGTGTTTTCCTTGACGAACTGGTACAATCATATAGGGTCACAACATCTTTGAAATGCTTCTGATTTTGTTCTCTTTAAAAAGAAAATGGTCAGGTCTATACATTTAAATGAAGAGTAGAAAATGTAAAAATGTTTTTATGGGACATCCAAATGTTCCCTTTCCCAAAAGCTGCTCATGTTCAAAAGAAACTGTAGTCCCGCATCTTCTCTCGATTTATCTTCAAAGAGTTTGCTTCAGTCCCCCGAGACAAGTTTCCCTCCCGCAACAGCAAAACGAAGCGTCAAAATATATTTCGTTCAGATTTGAGTTGCTTCCCTTGCTTTGTATTGTCACATCTATTTATAACAGCTTACATCTGGCACGTCTGCAGATCTCTGGTTTCCCTCTGACTTCTGCTTCTCATATATTTGTTTTTTCTCGCTGTAGCAAGCGGGGAGCAGAGATTGCTTTTCATCGTGTGACAAAAACATTTGACACTTTAACATCATTGCTCTTTGAAACAATTACGCAAGAGAAAGTTCCTCTGAGAAATAATGTAGGCAAGCATATTACTGCGGCAACTAATTGTCTTTCTTCCTCCTTCAAGATCAACCGGGAGCCATTGATAATTCCAAGATAACAGTAAACAAGAACGGCCATTTAACACTCAAACAAGGTACTAACTCTTACTATTATTGATGTTATATTGCATTATTGTGATTATTGTGACGCATTAAATAAGTAAAAGCAATGTAAATGATGGATAAATACAGATGTTTTGTTCTTATAACCTCTGCAGAGCCTCTGTGGATTGTAGTATTGGTAAACTTGAGATATTAGTGATATTAAAAAGTGTGTGTTTGACTCTTCAGGAGCTGACTCGGGGCAGATCTCTGAAGAAACGTGGAACTTCCTCCACTCCATCTACGGCGGCGGCCCACTTGTAACGGTTCGGCCAAACGTCAGCCACCAGGAAGCAGAATCATCGCAGTCAGAGGAGAAAATCGAAATGGAAACACGCTCTGTTTAGAAAACAAGCTTTGGAAAAATCACGTCAAACATTCAAGAAATGAAAATCCTTTTTATTTTGCACTTGACTTTTATTTTTCAAAAAAGAATTCAAGCAAAGGACTCTGCCGCCACGTGACAGCCTTCGACGGCTGACAGAGGGAATTAACATGTCTAAAAAAGGTTTGTCATGTTGTACAAATCTGTATAAAGAGCTCTTAAATTTATATTAGCACTGTAGTATTCATGTGTCAGGTTATTTTCAGAACCAAGCATTTACATTTTGTGCAGCTAAAAATTCCGCTGAATGCCATATTTCTTTCTTCTTCTTTCTTGACCAAATGAGCACATATTTTATGTCCATGTGTCTTGTGTTGCTGATATTGATGAATCACAAAACACCTTGCTGTATATATATCACATATTTTTCTTGTTGAAAGAGAACATTGTCCAATGAATGGTAAGAGAAGGAAAATGTGACACTTAAAGTGATTCAAATCAAAGGTTATGAAGGGACTAATTACTGAGGAGTCTCAGGAATTAATTTCGTTTTGCACTGTTCTGTAGACGTACAAATTGGCATGCTCACGCAAATGTCTGCTTTGTATTTGAATGTACCAGTACTGATAGTATGTTGGTAAAGATTCAGCACTTGGTAACTTACCACAGAAGGGAGTGATTAATAATATGATGTTAATAGTTTTTTTTTGTAGAAAATCTGTTGCAGCCAGTCTTTTAAGAACGCATGCTTTAACACTCAATCACAGTTTAACATCACATGTAAATGCATGTTAATGCAAGCTGCTCATAAAATGTGCACGCAACTCATGATCTGCATTTATCTTCACTAAAATATACAGCTACATAAAGAATATTGCCGTATGTTTTCAGCATCATCAGTTTAGTTAATTAAAGGCCTTTTTCTTTTGTATGGGCATGGTGTTGCTTAATGCTGATAGGGGGAAATCAGGATGCTGTACTGTAAGTTTTTGCATATGGATGTCACTTGAATAAGATCTATCCTGCATTTTGCTGGCTGACACTATTAAAACTTGATGAAAACATGTTTAACACTGATCACATTGATTTTGTTTCCATTTCTACTGGGTACCTATAGTGGTCGTTAGATAAGGAACAAGGATAAATATAAAAGAAAAGTAAATTATACTATGTGTTTTCCATTATAGAAAAACTGTCAATAAATAATGGTTAAATAAACGAGGGGACCCCGAGAAGAGTTGCCCGGTTGCACTCTTGGCAGGGCAGAAATGTACAGTATAGTGTTGCGTTTTGAGAGCGCGGTTGATTCGGCTCACACCCCGACTAGTTGACTGGATTGAAAACATGGCTGCGGCCGAACGTGCAGCAAATTTACGGAAGTGAGGTATGTGTAATTCTTAAGCTACAAACGCTATTTAGAAGTATGCCTGCAGTTCGCTGCTTGTATTACAACAAATGACAAAACCTTAATTTATTGACCCTCCGAAAATGTCTGACCGGCATTGTTCGCAGTACACAAATACATCGGCAAAGTTATGCGCGGAACAATCAGCTAGCCTGGCTAGCTTCTACTCGGCTGCAGCAGCTAGCCGTGGTTAGCTGCTAACTGGTTACTAACTACCGTTATAGCACTGCTGTTAATCATGTCGCTTCTGTCGGTGTGTGAACTGGAAACCTCGGTGTAATACAATGTTAGTAGAGAACCCCTCCATTGGTTTGTGAATCATTGGTGGACTTAATGACTGTATCAGTTGTCGGGCTAGTTTAGCTAGCATGTTAGTGTCGCTCTCTCAGGGGCTAACAAACCGCCACGATTCTTCACTGCACGATGCAGTTTATGGGATAACTAGCAGAGGTTACGTTAGCCAACTTGGCTAACTAGTCGTTCATGAGAAGAACAACACAGGCTTGTATACTGTTGTGTACTTGTTAGTTGGGTGTCACGGGAAGCGTGTCGGATAATATGTGAATTTCACGGGTGCAACAGTCTGCAGTTTGGTGTCTTAAGCGTTAATGTGATATATTTAGCCATGGGAGCTAACGGTAAGTTAGTTAGCTAAGGCTAGTCCGTTAAACAGCAAGCTAACGTCCAGGTCCATCAACGCTCGCTTGGAAGTTGTTTGCTAACATGTAGCCTGCTGCCCAGCTTCATGAACTGACTGTTTTGGTTTTTATCCCAAACTTAAGAGTTCACCTGCTGTAAACTAGTGTTAACCCAGCCGACGGCACATGCAGCTGCAGCGCTGTCTAGTCTCCGGATTAACAGCATTCAACTTTTTAGACATTTATCTCTCGGCAGTTGATGAGCTGGGATGTTGTGATTTGAGCTTTTCTTTTCGTTATGTAAACCAACAACACTTCGTGGATTTGTTGTTGCCAATAGGCCCTGTGGAAGTGTTGAACTACAGGTCAACAACCGAGATGAACTGCCCAACTAAACGGTAAACCGGCTCAAAGCTTGCTCCTCTCTCCTAAAAGCAATTTCTCAGCCTAAACTCAAGTGTTAGCTTAGCTGCTTCTCCAACAATAGTGTTCATCACACTGAGCTAGTAAGGTGTGTTGTAACTTGTGTATGTGTGTGTTTGCTTATGATCAACTGGGTTTTATAGCCATAACATGTTGTTGATAGAAAATGACCCGTGTGTAAGTCCTGGTCTGTCATGATAATAGTAAAGTAATCCGCACGTGTTAACATAACTTCACCTAAAACACGCTTAGTGAAGTACAGGAAGTGGTTTGATTGAGAATTACAATCACACATGGGTACTGCCTGTCTGAGTAGCTGCACCCACGCATAACATATTCAGGCGATGACACCTTCAACATTCATGTTTAAACTGCTGCCTATACGCTGTCCTTGTCAGGATCAGAAGTTATACAGGGCAAAGTACATACATTCACTCAATGTGACTCAGGTTTTTTGGTGCTCTTAATGTACATACATAGAAATAAACACAAGGAAAATAAAGCTGGGCAAAAGCTAAACCATGTGGCTACTGTGCACAGATATAACTATGCTTAAACCATGTATTAATGAGCAATAACATGACATTTATAATCAAAACATTGTGTTGAAACTGATGCACTTGCTCAAGAGCTATTTTGCAACTATTAGAGAGTATCCCTTGTTGTTCTATTGGATTTTGGGATGGAAATCAGTAACAGGAACAATATATGTTTTTTGTTATGTTCTATGATCTCAAAAAACCGAGTTAGAAAGTAGCTCAAAGCTAAATCCGGCATATTTACACTTGGCACATTTATTGTTTTAAGTGTTCCTTAATGTGCAATGTCCCTACCAAATAATCGATACAAATAAAATAAAGTCATTTATTCCTGTGACTAAAACCCCACACAAGAAGCTGTTGAGACATACACAAGAGAGGATGTTATTACATAGACTGGGTGTGCAATACATGGTATGTGCAAAATACGTCATATTTATTTATAGATTGTGGATTTAAGTTTACTGTGCTCTACCCTCGTGTCCGCGGGGTCTTAAAAAGTATTAAAAGTTGATAAATCAATTTAGCGAAAATGAAGGCTATTAAAAAGTATTAAACGGCATTTTCCAAGGTATTACATTTTGTAGCTTGTTTTCAATAAGTATATAAATGATCCAAAGAGGTTGTATTCTACAGTCTGTCTGAATGTAATCATTGCGTAGGTGTGTAGTGTGATTCTGTGTAGTTTATTTATTGCATCCCGTTTGAATTTGACGTCTGAACAGGACATCGCACGCTCACTGCTTGATAGCGCGCGAAGGTCAGTTTACGCCGGTTGTTAAACAACATCGTTATGGGGAAATGCAAGTCTGCGTCCAAATGGTTGGAAGATAAGGAGGAAGGACAATCAATACTGTGTATAGTCAATGTGAGGTAAAGTGTAGGGTTGGGAACCAAAACTCGGTTCCAAATGAGACCCGATAAGAAAATGCCGGGTACCCATACAAAATACACAATTTTGGTTCTGCTTAACGGTTCCTCAACGCGGTAGACCCTGTATTCCACCGGGTCCGTCTGCGCCGCGGCGCCCCGGTGGAATACAGCCAGGGTAAGGGCGGACTGGCCATCTGTGTGTTCTGGAGAATTACAGAACGGCCGGTCGTCAGCGGGCCGTTGACGACCGGCTCGGTACGCTGACGGCCGGCACCGCCCGTCATTTTTTTTAAACGGCGTCATGTAAGGTGCGGCGACAGAGGTCCACAGTTTCCCCGCAGCGAGGCTCCCCCCACCCCCCGTAGACAGTTCACGAGCTCAGTCACTTCATAACACCAAAGATGGGTCGCGGTAAACTCTCTAAAGTGATGCTCCACTACACTAAATAAGAAAAAGACAAGGCACATTTTAATAGCTTGCCACAGGCATAGCTCAGTTAAAATAAAGCACAGCTATTGTGCAATACATTTGTATTGCATGTATATTTTTTATTTGTAAAAATGTCAGTTAAAGCTTAAAAAAATAAAGATATTTTTGTTATCTAAACGTTTGACGTCTTTCTTTTACAATTTTGGAATCGAAACGGGGTATCGATAAGAACCGGAATCGATACATTTCAAACGATACCCATCCCTAGTAAAGTGTGTCACCAATGTAACCGGTTAAAACTCAAAGTGGCGATGAGGTCTTAAAATGTATGGAAACGGTCCTAAAAAAGGTCAGGTCTGACATCTGACTTCAGGATTCCTGCATATACCCTGCTACTGGAAATTGCCCCTTTGCTGACTTAAACATTTTTAAACTCTTCTACTACAAAATGCTAAAACAGTTTGTCAGGTGTACTTGCTGTGTTGAGATGTTTTCCTTGAAAAGGCAGGGATAGTTTTAAACTTGCTCTTATATTTCTGAATAGAAGTTATCACAGTCAAATGTTTATATGTGACACAAAATAAACACACAAAGGACCTTTGTGTTTTGTATCAGTAACACCGTCACATACCCAGCAGTAAAGTGAAAACACAAATCAAAGCTGCTCCGTGGTCTGAAGCACTTATTCACAACCTCTTTGGCTTCTGACACCTATAAAACAAAGTAATGTCTCTCTGTGACCTCTTGTCCAACATTATGGCCTTATTTTTAACATGATTTATGAATAGTCTACCAAAACAATGCTCTGTGTATACCTTTATTTGTATTTAAATAACTTTTTATAGCGGTAAAAATAGTTAAAACGTGCACAATTTTATGGGGGAATTTAAAGAAGAAAACTGTAAAAAAATAATAATAATTTTCCAGGATTTCAACCAGTGGCCAACAGTATCTATTTCTTTTACGTTTATTACTGAAGCTGTGATTCAATTTGATTCTGATTCACGATAGCCAATAAAACTAAGTCTGTCTGTCTCACATAACGCCTCATTCTTTAAAATTCCTTTGAGCCTACTCTTAGAACTGGTATTGGGATTAAAGTAATAACTTGCTTTCCATTAATTCATGGGCGCAAAGCTTATTGTGATGTTTCCCTGACAGGCACCTGAAGGCAGCATTAGTTGTTTATGAATGGCTTTGTCAGCTGTGAAAACAATGTGTGGATTATCAGGACAAGGACGTGTTGACAAATGTTTCATAAAGCCATACGGTAACCCCCTGATCATTCACAAATAATGATTAGTTAACTGATTTTTGACAGCAGGTCAGATGAGCAGACTTAATTAGTTTAGTCGATTTTGAGTCTAACGGTGAGTGCTCAGTCTGAATGACCCCCCCCCCCCCCCTCCTCCCAGCTGCTCCCCCCTTTCTGTTTTTCTGTCTCTTATTTTATGCATGGCCAAATCACATTAGCTTTCTCAGCTGGAGTCTTTAGCGGAGTGTGAGTAATGTGTGCATGTGGTAGTGCTTGTTCCAGGTGACGATTAAGTTTTTCCCCTGAAGGAATATTATCAAAATGTTGTTGTGTTAGCTTAGCACAGTGTAGGAGGAGAGCAATTGTCCCGGAAATAGCAACAAGGAGCTTTTAAAACGAATCTCTGTTTTGACCGGGCCACAGATTCATGTACTTGAGAAGAATATAAATAAGCACCACGTCCACATTGTTAATGGCTGTAATCTATTCTCTAATTTGTCATTTTCTGCAAAAGGACACCAAGTGAGATCATATTCTACTGAGTCACTTTATAATGACCTTTACCACATTACTTTTTTTATTGTCATCTGTTGTTTGATTCATTATTTTGTCTCGAGGATATTTGTTGCGAGTTGTTTTTGCTGGAGAGAAAACCAATCTTCATGAACACCATTAGGAGACCCCATAGCTGATCTGTAGCTACTCAGGAGGAATATATATGAAGCAGATTCGTGTATGTTTTTTATTTAAAGTCCTTGAGCTTGAGGATTGCAGTCTCACGCTCGGGAGGTGTTTATTCAATCTCTTCGTGAAGCCGAAAACAATATTTGACGTGACGTCTCCACTGACAGCAGGGGGAAGGATATTGTTACAGAACAGTGGAGAAGGCTCCTGTCAAAGCATTTGGTATTAACTCTGAAGAGTAACGAAGCAAGGGACGAAGGTGACCACCAACCTTTGACCTGGGACGTGAGGGTAGCATTACCTTCAGGTCTGGACCATTTGGAGTTTGCCTCTTGAAAGGAAAGTGCAATGGCTAAGCTGGTGATGGCTTAATCTTTAAAGCAGGGTTTTGTTAGAAAATATGTTTATTTCCTTTCGATGTCCCAGACAGATGGGAAAAGAAACTGGAGACACGCATTCTTTTTCAGTTATTGAAACGGCCTTGGCTCTCAGAGGGCCCTCCCACCTTGTAATGAGAAATCTACGGCAGTTTTTTAGTCACAACATATTAGCTTTGATACATTGATTTGCATCTGCTTCACCTTTATGCAATGGATAGAATCAAAGTACTACACCACTGTATAAGCTTTATAACAATTGTATAAGCTTATAATAAGTGAATCAAGTTGCCTCGATAGCAACAGTGTTTTCATTTTGAGAAAAGCAAAGGAGTGAAGTTACAGTGAATTGTGTTTGCTTGAAGGCTGCCTGTATTTGTGGATTATGTAGTCTACAATACATTTCCCAGAATACCTATTAGCATACCTGGTAGCATTATGTTTTATTTCCCTGTTTGCGCTGTAAGCCACAGCATTTTGGTCAAAATGCACAGAAATGCGTCCGTGGAATACCTCAGGCGAATCTTTGTTGGGCCTTTTCTTTTTGCCTCAGAGGTTTAGAACATCACAATCAACTTCCTGTGGTTGTCCAAACTCTAAGCCGGTAAAGCTTTGTGTAGGATTGTTGTTGGAGCTTTTCCATGTTAGTACATTTTGCTAAATGGTGGAAGGATCGCAGCCTGTTGGTCCTCTGGCACACCTGCTATTCAGAGAGACACAGTCTGCAGTGTTATCTCTAAGCATTACAGTGTTGCTGCTGTGTCAGAAATCAGTCACCAGGATCTATTCTTTGTGTGACAGAACAAGCCGTAACCTCTGCGGGGAGGGGATAAATATGCCCTCAATAAAACATATATATGCATTTGATTTCGATGCAGGTATTTTACTCTTTTTTTACAAGTCATCTGCTTGACAGCTTTAGGGGCTTCTCCTTGTTTCAAATGCTCGCTGCGCGGCCGTCACCTTTATCTCCAGAGTTACCAAGCACATACAGATGAGATTCAAGCTGTGACATTTGTGAAATGAAAAGAGACTGATCGGTGGTGTAGGCTAAATGGAAGATCTGACCTTTGTTAATGATTATTTTGCAGACTATTACCTTTTTTGTATAGTATGGGTGATGGACAGGAAAGGGTGGAAGAGGTGTACTACATTTGTGTTAAGGTCTTAGACTTAGTAGAAAAGCACCTGCTCTAAGAAAGCCAACAAAGTGTTACTTGTTTTTTTGTTTAATAAAGAATATAGGAAAACAAACTGTTAGTCACCAATGCATTGCGTTCATACAGTAACAAACTAGTAATTATGTCAAGAGGTCACACCTAATACATTTTGTTCAACATTATTTATCAACCCATTTATAGAGCAACAATCTTCCAGTATCTGACACAATCTATCCTGTATTTGAGGCACTGTCTGGAACACATTTCCCTTGTCATCTTAAATGGCTATTTCCTTGCATCAGTATATATGAGCTGCAATATTTCCCAAATAGATACTAGAGAAAGAACAGTCAAAAAATGAGATGTTGCGTAATGGTTTGTCTCTTTTTACTTTCTTCCGCACGGACCTCTAATAAGACATCTACTTTTGCCCGTGGACAGAAGGTGTTGCTTAGCTACAATGACAGGATAAATCAATACTCTCTGGTGTGAGCTGAGCAATGACCCAGGCCATATTTAACAAAGGCCTACCGGTGAACGCTTTAGTTTGAAACGCCCTGGGTTCCATTCATGAATTCATGTTTAGCATGCCTAGCAAGACGCACCAATCAAACCTATAGTTGTTGCAAAGGAAGTGTCGTGATGTCTTAATTCAGCTGTAAATGTTTGCATTCTTCAGTCATGTTTTGGACCTAATGTAATGCATGTATCTGTTGCAGGTGCCCACATTCTGCTGCAGAGGAGAGAGCACCAGGATGAGGAGACTGTAGGCACCCGCCGTAGTATGGCCGCGTCCCGTTCCTCGCGTGTCACAAGGTCGTCAGTGGGGCTCAATGGATTGGATGAGAACTTTTGTGGTCGAACCCTCAGGAACCGCAGCATCGCCCAGCCGGAGGACACCTCGGTTTCTCCGCTGCCAAGGGCCCGCTCGCCCAAGAAGAAGCAGGACGGCAAGCAGGAGTCGAAACAGGACACCAAACAAGACGTTAAGCAGGACGTTAAGCAGGACGTTAAGCAGGACGTTAAACAGGACTCTCAGCAGGACACCAAGCACGAGGCAAAGCAGGACGCTCAGCAGGATGGCCAGCAACAGGCCTTGTTGCAGGAAAAGTTGACTGACTCGAATGCTTCTCCGGCTGAGGCGGAGCAATGGAACAGCACCAGGAAACGGAGCGTATCCTGTTTAGAAAAAGACATTAGTCCTGAGAAGTCGGAGAACTGTGACAGAGGGAAGGGCTCGCGGGACGCCTGTTCTCAAATCAAAAGGGCCAAGCGGTGCTCTCGATCCGCAGAGTCTCAGGGACACGACGAGGACTCCGAGCCTCTCACATCTGACAGTCCAGTGTCTGTCCCGGAGCCTAGCAAGGACAACAGTTGTGAGGATTTCCCCAGCCAAAACTCTTCTCCGGCCTCACCTGTCCACCTTCAAGAGAAAGATGAGCCGACGGAGGGGAAGGCAGAGGATGGACACGAGGAGTGTGATGGGGCAACTCGGCCCCCCAATGCTCACAAGGCCTCCAATGGACTCAAGAAGAATAAAGCAGAGGAACCCAGCGCACTCACTGAAGAGCCGAGTGCGACCCCCCCCTCTGTCTCCAACACCCCGTTACTGCTTAACGGCAGTCAGACGGCAGCTCCCTCACCCCCCCACCCCGCTGTGCCTTGTAGAAACTCTGTCCCTCTGCAGGTGGAGGTCTCTGGCTCAGGGGAGTCGCCAGCCTCACCTGCACCAACGTTTGTTCCAATGGACCCTGTCCCCGAGTTGATAGTGGCTAAGGAGGAGGTGGAGGAGGTGGAGGTGGACGTGGTGGGGGAACCGTTGTGTGTCTCTCACGAGGAGCAGGTGATCGAGACGGAGAACGACACCAACGGCCGGCCACTAACACCGCTGCAGGAAGCCACTGCCTCCACCTCCTCCACTAACATGAACATTAGTCCAATCAACAACAGCAACTCAGGAGAAACTACACCCCCTCTAGCAACAACCCCCTCCCCCACAGAGCCCGGGTACAACCCCTCAGTATCCAGCACGCCCCCCTCTTTCACAGAACTCTATGAACACAGATACACCCTGCGGACTTCACCCAGGAGGGCAGCCACCGGTGGCAAGGCCTCCTCCTCCAAGCTCAGCTCTCCTCCTCGAGACAATGGTCCCCTGAAGGAAGAGGGGGAGGTGGAGCTGCAGGAGGAGGCCTGCCCTATGGTGGAGGAACCTGCACCCTCAGGCTCTGTGGGCCCTTCCTGTGAAGGGCCGGTCTCCTGTGAAGGGCCGGTCTCCATGGCTGAGGACATTGTGGCCGTGGTGGCTAAAGAGGAGGACCAAAGCAGGGAGGTGACGAGGAGCCAGCCTGCTGAGGAGGAGGAGGAGGAGGAGGAGGAAGAGGAGGAGGAGCCAGATGTGTATTACTTTGAATCGGACCACCTGGCTCTTAAACACAACAAAGAGTATGTAGGAGCTCCCCGTGGATTATGCTCTCTCCTAGTTCTGCTCCATTACGGCAAAAATCATAATCTCGATTATTAAAAACGATTATCCATTTACTTTGAAAACATCCATTTATTGGAGAATTTTTTCTTTTTGAACAGCATGTTTTTATCAGTTTACCCTGAACTTTAAGTTCAACTGAAAAACCAATACAAAAAAAAGTAATAATAATACAAAAATAATTGTTTTATTTCGATTACGTTGTTTTCGTAATCGTTGCCATAATCATAATTGCGATTAAAATATGATGAATTGAGCAGCCCAACTCTCTCACACATGTTGATCGCTGTTCTCTGTGGTCGTTACTTCTGCTCTTTGGCTTTGAAGGAAGTCACTTCCGAGTTAATGAGGTCATTTGTTCGTGTTAAAAATGTGTTTTAAAAGTGCTGAAGTATTTTAGGGAAGCAGTTTATATACTTTGACGATGCTTGTATTTGTATTTATCATTGGAAGTGAATGATTCTGAACCAGCCCTCAGGTTGGCTACGGCTACGGGCTATTTCCTACTATATTTGAACAATGTTACCTTTATAATACATTAAGAGAACTTAAGAGATCTTAAATGTTCTTATTCCACAAGACAAAAGCCCAAATTAGATTCTTTCCTGCCCTCTGATTTCTTTGATATCTGATTTTGACAGTGTTGTACTTATTAAGGATAATTTATTTGTTCTTGACCTACAGCTACAGAGGTTCAAATGAGAAGTAATCTTAAAGAAATCAATATTGCCCTTTTGTATTTTCTTCTTCTTCTTCTTCTTCTTGCTTCTTCTTCTCTTCTTCTTTTCTTTCTTTCTTCTTCTTCTTCTTCTTCTTATTCTTTCTGTAGTCTTCTTCTTCTTCTTCTTCTCTTATTCTTCTTCTTCTTCTCGTCTTCGTCTTCTTATTATTATTCTTCTTCTTCTTCTTCGTCTTCGTCTTCTTCTTCCTTTTGATTATGCTTCTTCTTCTTCTTCTCTCTCTTCTTCTTCTTCTTCTTCCTTCTTCTTCTTCTTCTTCTATTCTTTCTTCTTCTTCTTCTTTTCTTCTTCTTCTTCTTCTTCTTCTTCTTCTTCTTCACCACGTATAAGTGTTATGAGGTTGTTTGGCAGCAACGTATGTTCTCAGTGTTTATGGGGAACTCAGCGAGCATCTAACTATAGCTCCTGTATTTCTCAGGTTTTACACTTTGTAAGCGTTTCATTTCCACCTTCTATCTAGAGCTGTGATTGTGTGAACTTGCTGCCAGTTGCCCGTTTTCCATATCCTACGGAGATTGGATTTTAAAATGACTCTGCTGATTGCCTCGGACCGGTCTGTTCGCAGTGCGATGAGTTATTTGACAGGAAAGGGTTCCTCGGTGTGGGGTTTGTTCCTAGTTGTCAAACATGATGGGATGTTTATGATGGTGGACAGGTCCCATGCTGAGCTCATTCAGGATGTGTCTTCAGAGGAGGGGGGGGTGGTGCTGCAGCTGAGGTCCCTTTGTCTTTGACACCGATATTAGTCAATGTGTTACATTTGGAGACTGGCTTCAGAGTAAGATTTCACTGCTCTCCGATTCCAAGTTTCTGTGACGTGCCAAGTTTCAGTTTCTGCTGAGCGAGGAGTATTTGAAGGCTCCGATCAATGCAGCAAGGAGTCATTTTTAAGGGAGCATGACTAGGCATTTTAGGGTTTGCTGAATATGGAGAATTGACATGATGATGATGTCTTTACAGAACAACTTTTATTTTCATGGTGCAGTTTTATCCGTTTGGACACGGTCTCCTCGGCTGATTTCAAGCATCTACTTTATTCGAGCCAGCTTTTCTATTTGTACCCTGTGGTTTTCAGTGGTATTGGGGCCCAGCAGGTGGCAATGGTACACCAGGTTTCTCCTCGGACACCTGGCGGGAGTCCAGAGAGCGGAGAAGCTGCGCCAAGTCCTCTTCACTTCCTGTAAACAGATTAATACACACACGGATCGTCTGTTCATCTGAGGAAGGCGGCATGCTTGCTGTTTTCTTTTGCAGAGATCTTGTGTTTAAGTCAGAGTGACTCGAGTACAGGAAATGTGCAGTCGTGGCTGCAGGGACAGATTTACAGCTTTACCGCACCCAGTGATGCAGAACGAGGTCAGCAGAGCGTCACCTCGTGTAAAAGGGTGGTGTCTGTATCTAATGAAAGGATATGAGGTCAAGCACCAGTGACTTGTTTGAATGTTTTGCTTACAGGAGTTTCAAACCACAGCAGCTGTTGAATACATTCTGTCCTGTGCATTGATTTTCATTCATGTCCTGTTAGGGGGGGTTGATCCACTCTGAGCACTTGCATTAGGTTATAGCCATGTAGTAAACTGTCAGTAGCACACTTAGTCACTGACAGCTCAGTTTGCAGCTCTTCTGTGGCCCAGAGGGTGTGAGAGGAAAGGTCAGACTTGTAAAGCGTGGACGGTTCCTCAAGAGCCGCAAAACCCAGTGTTTGACACGCAAAGGTTTCGCTGTTGCTATGAAGACTGAGTTCAGTTACCGAGCAGTGGTTTAAGTGCATCTTCTCACCTTGAACTTTCACTTACCTTCTGCAGTTGCAATAGACGAGTTGATTATTTGCTAAAGGAGCAGCTAGTTTGAGACACATATTTTCTTTGCAAACTAAAAGCCTTTTTAAAATGCGTATTTAGCAAAATAAGTGGAAAGGATTGGAGACGGTTTCATTTCTTGTGCAATGACTCATTTTGGTTCGATTTCTGTGGCTTCGGTGCACAAAGTGAGCAGTGCTTCCGTCGGATACTGATCTTGTTTTGGTTAAGCCATCAACAATTTATTTATATAGTGATGTAAAACCACATCTCACTATTTTTCTTTTTTGGAATATTATTTAGAAAGGCTCTGTTTTGAATCCTTTCAAATCTGCACATTCTCTCCATCTGCTGAATGACTTGCCAAGGTCGACTTTTGTTTTGGTTCGTGATTTTAGTTTTCTTTTTGTTCTTTTGTTCTCTCTGCTAACCCTACCCGGCTTCCACCATAGCCACAAAACGTCAAACATATAATTCTGGATAACATACAGAACTCCCTGCAAAGCTTGGCCTGTGAACAAATGCTTCCTCTGGGAATCAGGTTTTGGAACCGACATACAAACAGACAACCTTCTTACTGATGGTCTCGTTTGCATATATAGGTCATTTTCAGGCATCCATGTTAAAATGAGACCTTTTCTTTTTACAACCAGTTTCGTGTAGTCGCTTTTAGCCCTCAGCTCCATGATTGAATTATGCATCGTCTGGGGTCTAAAAGTTTGATGCACTGCAGCATTGCGAGTGTCAGGTTGAATAATGTAAGCCGTCCCTCCCTCCCACTGTTGTCTAACCGGGCTCTCCTGCGTCTCAGTTACCAGAGGCTGCTGCAGACCATCGGGGTCCTCGAGGCCCAGCGAACACAGGCCATCCTGGACCTGGAGACGTTGGCACGGCAACAGAGGGAGGCGCTCGCCGATCCCATCAGCTTTGTGGAGCAGCTGCAGAAACGGGTAACTAAACAGCAAAGTTTGAATAGCTATTAAAGGTCCCCTATTGTTCAAAATCCACTTCTTCACGTCTCTTCTACATCAACATGTGTCCCCTCTGTGGAAAGAGACTCTGACAGTTTCAGGAAAAAGATTCTCTCTCTTTATGTCCTGATCCATTTCTATAAAAACCTGTCCCAGATTTTGGCCACTTTATGATGTCATAACGTTGTTTTGGGTTGTCTAACCATTAGCCAATCACCAACCAAGGGTCACCCCCCCCCCCCACATTATCACCTGAATCTCCTCCTAGAGCACCATTGTGTTCTTCTTAGCCAAATCTCTCTCAGAGGGGCGTGGGGAGGGGCTCCTTATTGTCATCTAAAGCAGAGGTGCCCAGTACGTCGACCGCGGGGGCAATGCTGGTAGATCGCGAGTCATTCATTAAAAAAATAATCCAGCTCCGTTAAAATAGACAAAACAGGTTTTGATCCCGCCTCCCTGCCACTTAATTCAGGAGTTTACTTGATTGACAGAAAAAGCGACCTATCGCTTTCCAGTCTGTTAACCCAGAATGCAAAGCGATACAAAATCAGTCAAGTGCCGGGAAAACTCAAATTAAGTTAAAGAGACAAACAACAAAATGGGTGCGGGACCGAGCAAGAAGCTAAAGACAAACCACTTCCACACAGAACGGGAGGAAGAATATTTTGTTGTGATGTTTCACATTCAAAGGTTATTTGTCTTATTTGTAAAGCAAGCGTCGCTCTGCCAAAGAAAGGTAACGTGGAGAGGCATTGTCGGAGTGTTCACAAGGCATATGACAGCGACTTCCCTCCGAGTAGCGAGTTGAGAAAGGTCATGTATTATTGCTACACAAACATTATCTCGCAGTCTTAGTGTCGCCAACTCGTTTCTAACATGCAAAAAGACAAACAAATGCGTCTATGGTCGGTGTATTTTTGATCTTTCCACTCGAGACGGGATCTCTCTCCCGTCTGTGTGCAAGGGGGCGGGGGCAGTTTACACACACGCGGCTGCTCCATGCAGCAACACACGGAGGGGATGGCGGAGAGAAGCGCTCCAAGGTGGTTAAATGTTACTCGTCTCTAGGTGGACAATGCTCGTTACCAAAAGTGCAATAAGAGTTTAGCATGTAAGGGCGGTAACACAAGCAATTTGTCTAAACATTTAGCAAAAGTGCTCCACATCCAGACGGAGGAATGCACCGGGTTCCACTGTTTCTAGTAGCTCTGTAGCCCCATCCACGAGTAACGTTTCCACGTCAGGTGTTATGTATGCTAGCAGCAACACACGGAGTTAACTACATTATACAAACATGGGTTAATGATTAGAGGTAACTGAGTTATTTAGTTTGTTAAAGTTTCAGCTATTCTGTTTACAGTTCTGTCATCACATTATTTAATACCATTTGTTAAAACACTGTTGTTTCTTTTGATGTGAATATTATTTAATTTAAATAAAAAGCAATGTTAGTTTTGTAAACAATTTGTTTAGTTAGTTTAATAATATATGTATTTTTGAATCAAGTATTCATCTTGTCTTCATTGTTAGTTTCCACATGCCTAAAACAACCTCAAGCTAAATCTAAAAGTTGATGGCTAAATAAGAGCATTTGAGAAATTGTGCAAGGCATAAAGTAATAGTCAGAATAGTCGATTAAACGTTTCATTAATCGATAGATGAATCGATTATTAAATGAGTCGTTTGTTGCAGCCCTATTATAAATAAAACGTGTTATTCAGCAACCTTTGCTATTTGAAATTTTATTTTTGGTTGGTAGACCTCGGTGAGCTGGTCATTTCAAAAATAGCTCACCAGCCATAAAGGTGTGGGCACCCCTGATCTAAAGTAACAGACAGAGAATCAGCACTTTGGAAACATCGCTGAAACAGAGGGGATTATGGGTAATGCTGCAATGATCTGTTTGGTATTTGGAGCCAAACACTTCAGAGACATGTGTTGTATATATCTGAGACCTGTGATATATTGATGAGAAACAGTATAATAGGGGACCTTTTTTAAAGGAGTTCTTGTTCTTAGGGTTTTAGCCTGAGGGATACCTGGCTGCTTGAATAAATATTTGGGAGCTTTTTATAATTCACTGCAGACCACTTCTCCTTTTCCACTGTATGACTCAGATTCTGTTCTGCACCTGTTCACAACTGAGACAGGATGTGCAGCCTGTCCACCTTTCTCTCTAGATCTTTCCGAATGCTCATGAATAAAATATGAAGGGAAATGAATTTGTACATTTGTCCACTCATGTAAATGCAAACACTGAACACAATCAGAACACCTGCTGCACGTGTTAAAGCGACGACCTGCTTAAATGTTATATTCACTCATTAGCGTATGGTAATTTGTGTGCAGAGAGAAGGATATCGTGCTTTCAAACAAAAGAAAATCAAGTCTTGAAAAGCTCAGTATAAAGCCAGTCTTTTGAATACAGATTTATAAATCACTAGAAGACAGACATCCGTGCTAACTTGATTTACGTTAAGCAATGCCTGGCGTTTGTGTATCAGTACAAAACATAGTTAACGAAAGTAGAAAATGTCCCAAAACATAAGCACTTGTCTTAGTGTTTCAGGGGGTCCGCGGGGTCTTAAAAAGTATTAAAAGTTGATAAATCAATTTATCGAAAATTAAGGCTGTTAAAAAGTATTAAACGGCATTTTCCAAGGTGTTAAGAAGATCCACAGCAACGACAACATGAAACACCCTTTAATTTACTGAAACAACATGTCGGGAAACCCCCTCAAGGTGGCCCCATGCATAGCGTGCCATAAAATGCAGCTTCTTATTTAGTTTCGTTGCCTTGTTCAGCTCTGTGGGGGGGGGGGGGGGTTTATCTGCTGGTGGACTGCCTGAGAGATACAGCAGGAGAACACGCCGCGGAGAATGAACAGAAGGGCATTTTGCGTTTGCGTATGTGTTTTACTGTATGCGTCCTCGTGGGGGGGGGGGGGGGGTGGGTTACCTTGGTTGGTGATTGGCTAATGGTTACACAAGCCAACACATCGTTATGACGAAAACTAAGCGAAACTATATCCGGTCACAGAGATCTGCTATTTTAAAGTAAGGTCAACACATATCGACCCTAAATATAGTCTATTAAGAACGAGAAAAGTCTTAACATATATATCGTTTTTTGTAAACATATGACAAATGTGTGAGGGTGATGACGTCAGAGCATCGTCCTATGTGCCGGCTTAGCCCCGGACAGCCCCAGCCCAATTTAACCCCTGGGTATTTGTGAGGGAGCTCCTATATGGCATTACCCCGCTGAAGCTCACCAAAGTTTAATATATTTCATAGTTCAAAGTTTTGTCAATTGTTTTGTTTATTGGTCAAATACTGGTTTCTAATGGTTTCTGAGGAGTTCTACTGGAATGAAAGAGCACAGAGTCCAGAAGCAACAAAGCAGCATACTGCATTAAACCTGACCTTCACAGAGAGGTTGAAGTTCATGTGGAGAGGAGGCTTCAGTAGTCTGTCTGCACTCTGTTTAGTTGTGCTATCTTACAATCAATATAGTAAATGTGAGGTAAAGTGTGTCGCCAATGTAACCGGTTAGAACTCGAAGTTGCGATGAGGTCTTAAAATGTATGGAAAGGGTCTTAAAAAAGGTCTTAAAAGGTATTACATTTGACTTCAGGATTCCTGCATATACCCTGTGTTTGCTTCTCATACATTGAGATGTTCAACCTTGATGCAGGAAAGTTTAAGAAGTTAAAATGTGTTTTTGTTATTTGTTAATGGATTTGAACCTTCTTGTGTCCCTCAGGTTAATTTGGGCTTGCCGCGTCCTCAGCGAGTCGTGCAGCTCCCTGACATCGGATGGGATCAGTACACCTCAGGCCTCAGCGACTTTGAGAGAGAGTTCTGCGACAAGAAGCGCAAAACCAGGCGGCTAAAGCTGATCTTTGACCAAGGCATGTTTACACCGTATATGCTTTGTCTTTGCGTATGCAGTTTTCCCCCTTTTCATTATCAAATGAACGACTCTAACGATTCTTCTTCCACTTAAAAAGTAGTAATTCTGCTTGTTTCCTCCCCTCAGGTTTGCCTGCCCGACCAAATAGTCCAGTAGAGCCCAAGAAGGAAGGCGAGTCGTCCACCATGTACTCGTCTCTGCCCACTAGTGACGCTCTGGAGAACAGCAGGCAAGCACAGGTATGGCTCAGCTGAATAACACACACACACACACACACACACACACACACACACACACACTCTGCCACCACACACACACACTCTGCCGTGAATGTCTCCCAGTATATCATTAGTGCAGATGCAGCTCATCCGTTTCTATCTATAGCCGATGAGTAACCGATCTCCTGCAGGTTGGCCTACAAATCATCCCGTTGTTATCTCATACATGCGTAGGCCTCCTCTCCCCCACTCTCACCCGTCGGGAGAGTTAAGCATGCAGCTCATGTGAGCACAAAAGATGGTATCTATGGAAACATGAGGAGCCCGCCTCCCCCCCACCTCTGTATAGGCAGTGAGGTCTCACTTTTGATTGATTGTTGGGATTAGACGTCGCCAAGCACTGAGCAAACAACTGGATTCCTTCTGTTGAACTGCGTGTTCATGTTGTTTCCCGGCACATTTGCATTCTCCCGGGTTACACTCTGACATCTCACAGGATTGTGTTTGTCAGTCTGAAGCAGTCTCCTCTGACAGCCGGGCTTTGTGTGTCACACTGACGGATCGGTGCACTGTCCATTATTCTGTATTTTTAACATGGCTGTCACTCATATTTTCTTGACAGTTGATCAGGGGGAGGATCTCTCAGCCGAACAAGTCCGACACCTTCAACCAGCTGTGGACGGTGGAGGAGCAGGTAGGTGTTCGATGCTGGGATTTATTTCCCAGATATTATAATATTGGATTTCAGAAAATGAATAACTTCATAATAATAATACACTTTATTTATATAGCACATTTCCAATTGCTTTTCATAAAAACAGAACTCAATTAAATATAAAGAATTAAATTAATGTAAACCTTACCAAAACAGAGGAAGTAAATCAAACTAAGTAAATGGTGAGAAACAGAGAAGTGTAAAACAAAGACTTGAACAAATAACAGTAATACAAAAATAAATCAAATAACGGTCATTCTCAAAAAGTGTTTTTATTAAAAGAGCACAGAGGCAGGTCACTCCAAAGTCCAGTTACTATCAAACATTTCTGTGATGAAATCATATAAAATACATGAAACACTAATGTCGTAGTATATTATCATCCATGCCTCAAATAAATTGTCTTTACATTGTTTTAATCATTGTTTTGTATATTTTGCTAGAAAAAACTGGAGCAGCTTCTCCTGAAGTTCCCTCCCGAGGAAGTGGAGTCCAGACGGTGGCAGAAGGTCGCTGATGAGCTCGGCAATCGAACAGCGAAACAGGTGACGGAGAGATGCCATTCAACTGAAGGAAATGCATGCTCGTTTGATTTATGCTCATTACCTGCTTTGTGTTGTTTGCCTCATTTAAAAATGACCTACACCTGAGTGCTAATGTGTCCTTGTGTTTTATTGGCACGGATACATCTGTGTGCCTTTTACTATTGAAACAGACTGTTACATGGCGTGTACCTTTGCTAAAAGGCAGAGAGACCCCCTGCCGGCAAGCAGGATTGTACACTTGCGTGACCTCAATTACCTGAAGCAGCTGGTTCCTCGGTTGGAAATCATTAACACAGCCATTTTCCTTTTCAAACATTCCAGGTGGCCAGTAGGGTTTCAAAGTACTTCATCAAACTGACAAAGCTGGTATCCCCGTGCCTGGAAGAACACCCAACCTGTGCATGTTACACTAAAAGGTATTTAAAGGTTATTTTACTTCCCAAACCGCTTAACCCCACTGAGTTTACTAATGGGGGCTTTCTTTTGAATGTAAAGGGACATGTTACCGCTTCTCTCCACGGCTATTTATCTGGATTATTGTTTTGTGAGTTAATGAGTGATTGGAGATGGCAACTGTGGAGTAGCTTTCATAACAAAGAGACATTTGCTGTTGAGTTTTTAAGATTCTCTTTTGGGACGTTTTGGGCACCGTAGTTCGATTACTTTTAGAAAAAGGCAGACATCTCTACAGCCAATAGCTCAGAAATGGTCAGCCGTAACACATAAGATTGGAATATTATAAACTAAGGGCATCGTGTCATTTCTTATTTAATTCTGCATACTTTGCCTCACATGATCAGGGTGTCCGCGGGGTCTTAAAAAGCATTAAAAGTTGATAAATCAATTTTAGCAAAATGAAGGGCTATTAAACGGCATTTTCCAAGGTATTACATTTTGTAGCTTGTTTTCAATAAGTATATAAATGTCCAAAGAGGTTGTGTTCTACAGTCTGCCTGAATGTAATCATGGCGTAGGTGTGTAGTGTGATTCTGTGTAGTTTATTGATGGCATCCCGTTGGATGTGACGTCATCTGAACAGGACATCGCGCTCACTGCTTGATAGAGCGGAGGTCCGTTTACGCCGGTTGTTAAACAACATCGTTTTTGGGAAATGCAAGTCTGCGTCCAAAGGTTGGAAGATAAGGACGAAGGACAATCAATACTGTATATAGTCAATGTGAGGTTAAAGTGTGTCGCCAAGGTAACAGGTTTAGAACTCCAAGTGGCGATGAGAGTCTTAAAATGTATGGAAAGGGTCTTAAAAAAGGTTCTTAAAAGGTTTTACATTTGACTTCAGGATTCCTGCATATACCCTGTATTATCATATGATTGTACACATAATGCCCTACGTTAAAAAAAAAATATTCTATATAATTCACAATTGTGAAATAAGTACATGTTTAAAGGGAACTGTTTGAATCTGCCTGCTCCCTGTAACTCCACCCTGTTCATCCCTCAGGCGTCAGTAAGAGGCAGCACCACCTCAACAAGCACCTGTACCGGGCCCTCCACCTTCCCTCGCCTCTACGAGCCTCGCGGTCTACATGGATGAAGAAGACGAGCGTGCGGCGTATTACGGCAGCGTTCAGGACGCCTCGGCTGATGACTCGGTCAGTCACATCACACTAAACACTTAACTGCCATTGATTCCTTTATTATTTAAGGTCACCTATTATGCAAAATCCACTTTTTCATGCAAATCACATGTGTTTTCATGTCTCTTCTACATCAACATGTGTCCTCTTCTCATGTCTTCACATCAAATGTGTCTTCTTCTACATCAACATGTGTCCCTCTTCTTCATGTCTCTTCTACATCAACATGTGTCCCCTCTTCTTCATGTCTTTCTACATCAACATGTCCCCTCTTCTTCATGTCTCTTCTACATCAACATGTGTCCCCTCTTCTTCATGTCTCTTCTACATCAAACATGTGTCCCCTCTTCTTCATGTCTCTTCTACATCAACATGTGTCCCCTCTTCTTCATGTCTCTTCTACATCAACATGTGTCCCTCTTCTTCAGTCTCTTCTACATAAACTGTGTCCCCTCTTCTTCATGTCTCTTCTACATCAACATGTGTCCCCTCTTCTTCATGTCTTCTACATCAACATGTGTCCCCTCTGTGGAAAGAGACTCTGAAAGTTTCAGGAACAAAGATTCTCTCACTTTTTGTCCTGATCCATTTCTATAAAAACCTGTCTGAAATGAGCTGATCAGATTTGGCCACTTTTGTGATGTCATAACGATGTTTTGGCTTGTGTAACCATTAGCCAATCACCAACCAAGGTAACCCCCCCCCCCTCCTTATCACCTGAATCTCCTCCTACCTTTTAACAAAATATCTCTCAAATGCGGCTTTCACACCAGCGCTTTTCCCTTTCTAGCTCCGAGCTAGAGCTTTTCTGGTTCAGCTCCGGTTTCCCTTTTCTGCTCCCCGCTCTGTTCACACCGCCCAGAGCCCGACTGGTGCTTGCTGCCGCTGCTGCGTCATGACGTCACCGTTTACATCGCTGATTTGCTCCCCAACCGCGTTACGGCGCTCACAACAACAACAACAACTGCGTCGGGTCGATGATCGTGTTGCTTTTAATCACACGAAGCCAGATTAAATTAAATAACGACTTCTCCAACCTTATGCATTTCTCCAGAGTGCCGTGGTTCATTGTTTATTAATGTGTTTCTGCAGCATTTACCGACCGCTGCAGTGCTGCTCGTCCACAGGAGTTTATTCTCCCGTTAGCTCCCGGTTAGCCCACACTGCAGCGGCCGCTCTAAAGTATTCACTGTCCGACTCGCACAAGCAGCTGATACATATCCCCAGTTCCCCTTAGCCTAAGTGAATGCGTGTCAGTCTGAATTGACACTGTTTGGCATCACAACGCTGTTATGAAAGTTTCTCTGGTATAAAATGTGTGATGTTAGCATAGCAACCGAAGCTAAACTGACTACTTGCTATTGCTATCCTATTGTGGCATAAACCGTTTTCTACAGGCACATTTTACCGGCGTATTTTTATTATGATTCTACTTGTGATAGTGGGACACAACAACCTGTGCAGCCCATGTATTGATTCCATCCGATAGCTGCTATAACACAAAACGTCTGCCTCTCTCCACAATGATCAATAACAGTGAACGGTCAAAGTAAGGTGCAAATAAACAGAACCACACGAAGCCTGGTTAGTGTTGCCTGACTTTATAAAGTGTGTTTATAAGCACTACTGCTTGTAGGCAGGCATGACATTTGACCCATGTTTCAGGGGAGGTGGGTTTAGTTTCCTGCACGCCTCGACGTAATGAGACGTAAGCAACGCACCTCTTAGCTCCGAAGCTCTTGCCTCTAGACCGACAATTTTTTTGGAGCTGGAAGTGAACCGGAATTCCGGAGCTAAGACGGCGGCGCCGCTGCGGTGTGAACAGGAAAAACCGGCACTTTTCAGGCTCCAGCTCCGAGCCGGAGCTGAAAACGCGTTGGTTGTGAAAGGGGCAAGAGGGGCGTACGGAGGGGCTCCTTATTTTCATCTAAAGTAACCGACAGAGAATCAGCACTTTGGAAACAGGGCTGAAACAGAGGGGATTATGGGATGCTGCAATGATCTGTTTGGTGTTTCAGTCAATCAGAGACATGTTTGTATATATCTGAGACCTGTGATATATTGATGAAAACAGTATAATAGGGGACCTTTTAAATGTACTCGTTCTGCACAAATCCAATTCCTATTTACGTGTCCCAGGAGATCATCTTGTTACTGATTCTCCTGACTTTTTCGTGTCGCTGATCACCGAGCAGGGACTGTGGCATTTACTGCTTAATCAAGCTCATCACAAGCTCACACATCTCCTCCCCTCTCTCGCTGCGTTGTGTCCCCTAGAGCTTAATACAAGTATAAGATATAGATTTCTGGGTGTCTCTCAAAGAATAGTAATGAATGAGATCGTTGCCATTAGAACAAAAGTATCCTCAAATATTCCTAAAACCCAACATAATATTTTCAGTCATCTGAATGGTGTGCCCTCTTCTCATTATGGTCTTGTTTTTTCTACCAGTTTTTTCCCAACACTTCTCCCAGTTCTTTAACCAGTTAAGCCACCGGGGGCACTGACGCAACACCTTGCAAGAAACAGCGTCTGAGGGCTTCTTAACATTTAACAAACTATGAATGTGTCATATCCACTTAACGGGAAGAGAAGAAACTCAGCTATCAGACAATATTAACCATTTTTAGCAAAGGAAACAAAAGGGGTAATAACAAAGGCTCTGAATTAGCCCTGATGAGCGAAGAAATGCTAATGCACTTTGCACTGAAACTCACGGTAAAATAACCCTTATTACTTATCGGATTCTGCCAAACCAAGATATCGATTAGCAAGCTGAGATTCCACAGATTCCAGAAATATAAGTATCATCACTGAGCGACCAGAACTCGGGAAGCAAAACCAGACATCCCTACAACGTAGCTTTAGGTAGCCAAAACCGGCCAATTTGTCTTAACCTTTTGCTGATTCTGATCAAAAGTTGTGTTCAATGGAATTAAAACGATTAAAAATGCTGCTGAAGGTTAATCCAATGGTTAATCCAATGTGTCTGTGTCACTTTGAATGATTACTGATAATCCATAATTCTATTTTTATGTCAATAACGGAGATTTCACATTAGCTGCTACGAGAGCTACGAGAGTGTATGACAGCTTCGTGTATTGGGCATTCTGGCTGTGCATCACTCATTCACCAATGGGTAATGTTTAGATGGATTTTAGGAACTTCCCCTCAATTCTAGTGGCTCTAGCGGTTAAAGAGAGGTGTCAATCGTCAAAATCGACCGATGGGTTCCAGAGATATGGAAAATGCACCCAAATGACCCCAGAAGTGTTTCTTTCTTCTAAATCTCTCTAAAAAAGTCATCAATCTGGATACAGGGTACTTACTATATGTTATAGTTTGGATTCCTAAAGCTTTTAGTCTACCATCTCATCATTCAAGGCTGGTTTTCACTATAAGTAATGTGGTTTTTTTTGGACGGAAACTATAATTTACATTCTTTTACCATGTTCAATCTGAATTTACTTTAAAAATAAAAACATCTATATTGATTCTGACTTTTCTACTTCCAACTCACAGGTTTATCATTGCTTTGAGAAAAAAGATTATGAATTTAGCCCTTTTTAGAAGTGAAGATATAGTCAATTGTTCTGGGAATGTCATTTTCGAGCCTGAGACCTGAAAAACAGGCTCGGGTCTCAACAGGTTAAGGAAACGGCAGGCCATGAACAATTAATAAATGAGTGCTAAGTTCATTTCAAAGGCTTATTGTCAGAGACACAGCAGCTTACAGTGTAGTTTATAGCAATGGAAATCTTCAGCCCCAGGTTCCTCAACAATGCAGCATAAATATAGACCAATGTGGAGGAAGGTGAACTAATGAACATGGTTGAAATACCATAAAGTGCAGAGTTTAGGCTCACAGAAGATATGCATGACTAACTTTAAAATATATATGAATCATTCAACTAGCTGTGAGCTGTATGATAATGAGAGGGAAAGCTGCATGTTATGTACACAGGAAGCTTGATTATACCTGACAAGTCTATTAAATCCAGATGATATAAAACAACTGCTCCCTTTCATCCTGCCTGACTGTTCCCTCTTAATTGAAACACCTTTTGGTGAAAATAAGGCATTTTGATCATGACTTTCTCCCTACTTTATCACTGCTGCGTGTTCTGTGAAAACACGGCTCAATCAGCAGGAGGTCCACCCAGCCATTTCCATTTGAACTGCACGACCTCCTGATGCTCGCCATTACCTCAGAGCTGACATTTCCCTTCTACACCCTTTGATGGCAGCGACCCTTTAAGTGAAACGGGCGTCGCTTGATGTGCCCTGCTGAGAACACAGGCTGCTCCACCAGCCATTAACAAACCCATCCGACCGACTGCCGTAGGAAGTAAAGCCACACAGGGCTGCAATCATTTCTCACCTCACAGCGCAGTGCTTTACTTTGGCCGACGGTTCGCAGGAAGAAATAATCATTTCAAGTTTTTCAAGTTCCAAGGCTTTTATTGTCATTCGTACAGAGCTACAGTTTTGTAGTTATGTCGATGACAGTCTTAGGTCACAGGCTCCTCCAACAGTGCAAACACAATAACATCAGAGAAAATAGTGCAAGAAGAGTCTATACAAGCTCATGACCTCTGCAAGACCTCGACGTGCAACTTGGTGATGCCTAGCACTCATCATGTCTCCTGTCTTTTTCTTTCTGTATGTGTATATTGATGTATGTTTGTTTGTTTGTTCCTCCCACTCAGGATGAAGAGACTATACCTGTGGAGTTGAGAAACTTGCCGGAGTACAAAGAGCTTTTGGAGCTGAAGCGACTGAAAAAACAGACGCTGCAGGAGATCCACGAAGACAAGGATGAGATGCTGCACGTAGGATTCAAGGTGAACACTTTGCACACTTCTGTTGTGTACTGTACAACACACTAGGGCTCTCCCGAATTCCATTTTTCAGGCTCCGGATATTCGTTCCGCGGGGGGGGGGGGGGGCGCGTAGTCATCAGCAGCGAACCGCTTCGACACGTGTATTTCGGTTTATTCACGGCATTCTTTTTGTTATTCTACAGTATTGTTGTTATATAGTTATTTGTTAGTGTAACCCAATTTGTGTTCTTTGAAATTGAAAAGTGTTTGTTACTTTTGTTGCAGTTGTCTATGTGTTAAGTGTAATTTGGCTTTCTATTTTGTATGGACATGCTTTTATTTTGAAGGAGAGTTAGTGCAGTTGACAGGAATTTGTTGTTGCTATGGAAACAACGTGACGGAGATTAATGGAGAAAAAGTAATATCTACATATAAAGACGGAGAAAGTAAACGATAACGTTTATGGTTAAGTGTTGGCACCCCCCGAGGAGGCACAAGCTCTTACGTTGATATTGGAGATTTCAATAAATAAAAAAAAACGAATATATCCGAATAATGAATTGAAATCCGAATAGTAATCCAACGAACGAATATTGGGATATTCGGGTTACAGCCCTACAACACACCAACATTTTGTATACAATTACTGCATATCATATACCACTGCTCAAGTATGAGAGGATAACTAAATGACAGGGTCACAGGAGAGACTATTTGGCCAACAGGGACGAAGTTTTGGGTCCAGTTGCCAACTATGCATTCATTCTCACATTTCTAAACATAGTACAGTGTTTTAAAATGACAGAATCCCACCCTAGAGTTACTCCAAGTTTTTAATGGGATGTTATATATCCCACACAATGCAGCACACAACGAAATAGAGAAGCTTAGAACTAGTAGAAAACAGTGGAAATAGTTACAGTTTGATGGACTATATAATACTTTTCCATATCCAAATGACTACCTTATCCATGACGTGATGACAGGCAGTCAAGACATTCAAAGTTATCGTCCAGTGTTGCTGATCACTGTTATTCACGATGAATGAAAGAATAGTTGAATGCTGTTATGAAGATTGTTGTTTGTTTTGTGCAGTGTGACGTCTGCGGCATGGATCCACTCCAGGGAGTGAGGTGGGCACTGTCAGGACTGTACCGCAGGACAACTCCGTCGACTTCTGCTCCAACTGCTCTGACTGGTGAGATCTTCTTTCCTCACGCCGGCCAGAGAAAAAACCCACAAAACAACTCGCAGTTTGAATTGGACAAAACAATAATATTAAACCTAAAATTGATAATTAATTTGTAAGAGATGTAAACTGTGGTCACTTCCCTTTTGAATGTGGCAATGTTGAAAGTGATGCCTTGTTATGGCAGCAAATTATTAACTTCTCTGGATGAACCGTAAACAGTCATTCCTGTCTTGTTGTTAACGTTAATCGTTTTTTATAAGAAAGAATGACCATCTGGTAGGGTTCATTTATAATAAAATAATAATAAACCCTTTTCCTAATGCTCAAAGTCGCTCTAAATTTAAGCTGATATGGATCCATTGAAATGTGCTCGATCTAGTCCTTAGGGTGGCTTGCAGCATCCTAACTTATCATATTATACTCTAAAAGTACATGATATAGATGGAAAAGATGTCCAGTTGGATGGACAGCCATTTGAAGTCAAAATGGTGTAGCTGCTCTTTTCTTATGGTTCAGTGGCTCTTTCAATTGACACGTTTTTACTGCCCGTCTTTCAGTTTGTTCAAGACGGAGACCCACAAGCCGAACCACCACCTGGAGCCGGTGCAGCAGCAGGACTCGTTTCTGGACCGGGACTACTGCCTGCCGCAGAGCGCGGGCTACAACTACCTGGACCCAAACTACTTTCCAGCCAACAGATGACAGGGTCCGCGCCTCTCGCTCCAGAATCTCTCCACATATCCCACAGGCCTCTCTGTGCATGGCTCCATCCTCCAAGTGTAAGAACACCGCTCAACCCGCCGCCCGGCAGGAAGGCAGGCGGGGGGGCAGAGCTGCTGCTGGTGGGGCGGCCATGTTGGATCCTCCTCACAAAGGAGGCCCTGCTCCACCTCAGCCAGGTCATTCAATGGATCTGTGATTTGAAACACTATTTTTAAAAACACAAAAAAAAAACAAGAAGGCGCACCGACATTCCCGAGCTCTGTGACTCCAGGAGGGCTTCCCCCGACCCCCCCTTCCTCACCCCTCACCCCCCTCCCTGTGCTGCTCCCAAACTGGAGATCAGTCTGATGGAGATGTGTGGTCACAGCGGACTGTGAAGATACACATCGGTGATTTGTATGTGTGTATGTGGTCTCCGTGTTATGCAAGAGTGAAAAATGTCCTAGCTAGGTATCTGTAGATTGAGTATTTATGAGTCGCAGTGAGAGAAGTCGCTGCGAGAGAAGTGACGCAGAGGCGGGTTTGTTTTTGGCCGCAGACTGTAGGAAGTTCTGCCGATACACACCACGCTCTGCACACACACACACACACACACACACACACACACACACACACACACACCTGTATGTGTTAAACAGACTGGAGCCATCCCTACCACTGTCACACACAAAGCTGCTCTCTCACCCCAAACACACACACACTTTCATCTCGATTTCCTTTCCCTTTGCTCTCTCTCCACTAAAACATGTCTAACAGGAAGCACTACAGCACGGAGAGCAAAAGTTTCTGAAGGCAGGCGGACGAAACGTTTCTGTTTATTTTATTATTTTCCTCCTCCCGCAATGTGTGCCGTTGTTGATCATGTTGAGTGTAAAAGTATATGGTGAAAAGTAGCCAGCGCTAGTTACTGTGTGCCATTTTTAAACATTATCTTTTTTGATTTTCGGGAGGAAATTCCACCTCTGAACCGCAGCTCCTCCCTTCCTGCGTGGCACCATCGACCCACATCGCCCTCCATTATCGATCCAGTCATCATGCCTCTAGATCTTCTTTCATTTTTGCAGTCCACTTTAAAAAGGTCCATTTAAAGATTGTATTTTTATTAATCTATTTAAAAAAAGAATTGGGGTAGTGGTTGGAGCCTCCACAGTGGAACAACCCACACAGTTTTATACGCATAGATTTTGTTGTGCTTGAGTAGACACCATTGGTATGGTTTTCGTCTCCTTTCCTTCACCCTCACCCCCCCTCTGCCCCGCTTCAATATCTGTGTATAACAGTCTGTTCTTATGAAAAAAAATAATAATGTAAAAAAAAAAATGCTAGAGGAGAACCGTGGAAATAAAAGTATGTGAAAATAGTGTTTCTACACTGTGGTTCCTGGGTTGTTATTGTCGTCACTCAAGGCTCCAAATTTGGTTCTGTAGTTTTAGAGATGCATTATTCAATGACTCGAATATACATGTCGGATCATAGACTGTATATATGCTCTGGATCCACCTTCTGAGGATTTGCTGCAGTTTATGAAATTGTTGTCTAAATGTCTGGTTTTGTTGGAACAAACAAGACGTTTGAAGATATCCAGTTTTCACAGCGACATCATCACTTTTATATGCCAATAATCACTTTATGTGCTTCTGTATTTTTGAAAATATTTATTATAAAATACTTAATTTGTATAGAGTGCAAGCAACGTAGATACATCCAGGTGTTGCCAAAAAGATGTTAACATTTTCAAAAGTGTATTGTGGTGATGTTACCCCTTTACATTTAAATAATTTTAGCACATTTGTTGTGATCTTCCCACCAGCAGATGGCGCTATAGGATCAGCTGTGAGCATTCTCTACACACACCCACACACCCAAAGTACAAACTCAAAAGTCCTTAATTTAGCAAATGCACTGGCTTTATTGAATGTTAAATCCAGACTCAAACAAGCAGCTGCACGATGAGCTCGGAAACATAAAGACATTCTTAAATAATTCTTCTGCTCTTTAATTGACGCACAAAAGGCAGTAAATCTTGATTGTAATTTGCATGCTTGTTACGATACAGAGCATGTTGCTGTGCATGAGAGCATGAGAACACGCTGACATTTCATCTGCAGAGCGGCGGGAACTCGCTCTTCTGTAGCGAGCTTTCACATTCAACTGAACATGCTCTCAGTCACGCAGGCCATGCTTTTATTCAGGACAGTTATCTGCGCTCCGGCAGTCGGCAGCATATATTGAGGTCGATGTAAGAGAGAGAATACATGTGAAGTAGAACGTGATAAAACCGGGCGCTTCGTCAGCGTGAAAAGCAGAAAGAGGTTTCACTTTGGGGGACATGCAGTTCAGAGTGTGTCTGTGTGAAGGGATGTCTCCAGATGGGGGGGGGAGAGAGAAGGTCTGCACAGTGACCTCCTGGACAGCAGCGTTTGGGTTTGATGGTGAGGAAGTTGTAGAAATCAGAAGTTCTCCATCACCTGGCAGATCTGTGCGAAGACGCATTCTGGTGGCCTCTCAGCGTCAATCTGCAGAAGGAGAGAGAAACACGTCTGAGCATGTGCGGTTCGGGGAGGGGGCAACAGGTCCCAGTGGCCCTTTAACAATGAGCTTGGACCCTCCTGTGGCCCCCCATCAAACATCAGCAGCAGAGGACAGCTAAAGTCTGCTGCAGCGCTCACAGCAGACGGGTGACCTCAATACCTGCGTGGCATTTAATTCACACACGCACACAAAACTGATGTGGCATTTCAAACGGCTCATTTTTAATGGCAGTTAAACCCGCCTGAACGAAATGTGATAATCTGTGATAATCTGCTGACCCTCGTGACAGTGCAGACGTCAGTGAAAGAAGCTCCACACAGAGAGGGGTAACCACTGAGCTACAGCCGAGCCATCTGCCTCAAATATGTGTGAAATAATGGCGTAGTAGAGATGAGTCGTGAAGCCCAGAGGAAAGAGAAAATGTGTGGTGATCCATTTTCCTGTTAACATTTACTTTCTTATGATGCCAAGAACCGGTAAAAAAAACGCTGCTTTGCCAGGATAATCATATTTACATTTCTTAGTGATCTTTGAAACAGGTAATAGAAAAGTACATTTTTAGAATTGTATTGCCGTATTGTTGTAACACTAATTTCGGCCACCAGATGAGGCTGAACGGCAGCCCCTTTGAAAAAGAGTAAAAGCATTCACATTTTCTTCTAGGGTAATTTTACATTTCCCATGCTCTGCTCTAAACACAAACACAGTGTATATATAGTAGGTGTGTTGTGTGTTTTCCTAGAGGCACGACATTTGTATTATGGAGCACTTATCTGCTTTACGGGAAAAATTTTTCTCAGTTGAAAAATCACTTCTTCTTCTTCTTCTTCTTCTTCTTCTTCTTCTTCTTCTTCTTCTTCTTCTTCTTCTTCTTCTTCTTCTTCTTCTTCTTCTTCTTCTTCTTCTTCTTCTTCACCACGTATAAGTGTTATGAGGTTGTTTGGCAGCAACGTATGTTCTCAGTGTTTATGGGGAACTCAGCGAGCATCTAACTATAGCTCCTGTATTTCTCAGGTTTTACACTTTGTAAGCGTTTCATTCACCTTCTATCTAGAGCTGTGATGTGTGAACTTGCTGCCAGTTGCCGTTTTCCATATCCTACGGAGATTGGATTTTAAAATGACTCTGCTGATTGCCCGGACCGGTCTGTTCGCAGTGCGATGAGTTATTTGACAGGAAAGGGTTCCTCGGTGTGGGTTTGTTCCTAGTTGTCAAACATGATGGGATGTTATGATGGTGGACAGGTCCCATGCTGAGCTCATTCAGGATGTGTCTTCAGAGGAGGGGGGGGTGGTGCTGCAGCTGAGGTCCCTTTGTCTTTGACACCGATATAGTCAATGTGTTACATTTGGAGACTGGCTTCAGAGTAAGATTTCACTGCTCTCGATTCCAAGTTTCTGTGACGTGCCAAGTTTCAGTTTCTGCTGAGCGAGGAGTATTTGAAGGCTCCGATCAATGCAGCAAGGAGTCATTTTTAAGGGAGCATGACTAGGCATTTTAGGGTTTGCTGAATATGGAGAATTGACATGATGATGATGTCTTTACAGAACAACTTTATTTTCATGGTGCAGTTTTATCCGTTTGGACACGGTCTCCTCGGCTGATTTCAAGCATCTACTTTATTCGAGCCAGCTTTTCTATTTGTACCCTGTGGTTTTCAGTGGTATTGGGGCCCAGCAGGTGGCAATGGTACACCAGGTTTCTCCTCGGACACCTGGCGGGAGTCAGAGAGCGGAGAAGCTGCGCCAAGTCCTCTTCACTTCCGTAAACAGATTAATACACACACGGATCGTCTGTTCATCTGAGGAAGGCGGCATGCTTGCTGTTTTCTTTTGCAGAGATCTTGTGTTTAAGTCAGAGTGACTCGAGTACAGGAAATGTGCAGTCGTGGCTGCAGGGACAGATTTACAGCTTTACCGCACCCAGTGATGCAGAACGAGGTCAGCAGAGCGTCACCTCGTGTAAAAGGGTGGTGTCTGTATCTAATGAAAGGATATGAGGTCAAGCACCAGTGACTTGTTTGAATGTTTTGCTTACAGGAGTTTCAAACCACAGCAGCTGTTGAATACATTCTGTCCTGTGCATTGATTTTCATTCATGTCCTGTTAGGGGGGGTTGATCCACTCTGAGCACTTGCATTAGGTTATAGCCATGTAGTAAACTGTCAGTAGCACACTTAGTCACTGACAGCTCAGTTTGCAGCTCTTCTGTGGCCCAGAGGGTGTGAGAGGAAAGGTCAGACTTGTAAAGCGTGGACGGTCCTCAAGAGCCGCAAAACCCAGTGTTTGACACGCAAAGGTTCGCTGTTGCTATGAAGACTGAGTTCAGTTACCGAGCAGTGGTTTAAGTGCATCTTCTCACCTTGAACTTTCACTACTTCTGCAGTTGCAATAGACGAGTTGATTATTTGCTAAAGGAGCAGCTAGTTGAGACACATATTTCTTTGCAAACTAAAAGCCTTTTTAAAATGCGTATTTAGCAAAATAAGTGGAAAGGATTGGAGACGGTTTCATTTCTTGTGCAATGACTCATTTTGGTTCGATTTTCTGTGGCTTCGGTGACACAAAGTGAGCAGTGCTTCCGTCGGATACTGATCTTGTTTTGGTTAAGCCATCAACAATTTATTTATATAGTGATGTAAAACCACATCTCACTATTTTTCTTTTTGGAATATTATTTAGAAAGGCTCTGTTTTGAATCCTTTCAAATCTGCACATTCTCTCCATCTGCTGAATGACTTGCCAAGGTCGACTTTTGTTTTGGTTCGTGATTTTAGTTTTCTTTTTGTTCTTTTGTTCTCTCTGCTAACCCTACCCGGCTTCCACCATAGCCACAAAACGTCAAACATATAATTCTGGATAACATACAGAACTCCTGCAAAGCTTGGCCTGTGAACAAATGCTTCCTCTGGGAATCAGGTTTTGGAACCGACATACAAACAGACAACCTTCTTACTGATGGTCTCGTTTGCATATATAGGTCATTTTCAGGCATCCATGTTAAAATGAGACCTTTTCTTTTTACAACCAGTTTCGTGTAGTCGCTTTTAGCCCTCAGCTCCATGATTGAATTATGCATCGTCTGGGGTCTAAAAGTTTGATGCACTGCAGCATTGCGAGTGTCAGGTTGAATAATGTAAGCCGTCCCTCCCTCCCACTGTTGTCTAACCGGGCTCCTGCGTCTCAGTTACCAGAGGCTGCTGCAGACCATCGGGGTCCTCGAGGCCCAGCGAACACAGGCCATCCTGGACCTGGAGACGTTGGCACGGCAACAGAGGGAGGCGCTCGCCGATCCCATCAGCTTTGTGGAGCAGCTGCAGAAACGGGTAACTAAACAGCAAAGTTTGAATAGCTATTAAAGGTCCCCTATTGTTCAAAATCCACTTCTTCACATCTCTTCTACATCAACATGTGTCCCCTCTGTGGAAAGAGACTCTGACAGTTTCAGGAAAAAGATTCTCTCTCTTTATGTCCTGATCCATTTCTATAAAAACCTGTCCCAGATTTTGGCCACTTTATGATGTCATAACGTTGTTTTGGGTTGTCTAACCATTAGCCAATCACCAACCAAGGGTCACCCCCCCCCCCCCACATTATCACCTGAATCTCCTCCTAGAGCACCATTGTGTTCTTCTTAGCCAAATCTCTCTCAGAGGGGCGTGGGGAGGGGCTCCTTATTGTCATCTGAAGCAGAGGTGCCCAGTACGTCGACCGCGGGGGCAATGCTGGTAGATCGCGAGTCATTCATTAAAAAAATAATCCAGCTCCGTTAAAATAGACAAAACAGGTTTTGATCCCGCCTCCCTGCCACTTAATTCAGGAGTTACTTGATGACAGAAAAAGCGACCTATCGCTTTCCAGTCTGTTAACCCAGAATGCAAAGCGATACAAAATCAGTCAAGTGCCGGGAAAACTCAAATTAAGTTAAAGAGACAAACAACAAAATGGGTGCGGGACCGAGCAAGAAGCTAAAGACAAACCACTTCCACACAGAACGGGAGGAAGAATATTTTGTTGTGATGTTTCACATTCAAAGGTTATTGTCTTATTTGTAAAGCAAGCGTCGCTCTGCCAAAGAAAGGTAACGTGGAGAGGCATTGTCGGAGTGTTCACAAGGCATATGACAGCGACTTCCCTCCGAGTAGCGAGTTGAGAAAGGTCATGTATTATTGCTACACAAACATTATCTCGCAGTCTTAGTGTCGCCAACTCGTTTCTAACATGCAAAAAGACAAACAAATGCGTCTATTGGTGGTGTATTTTGATCTTTCCACTCGAGACGGGATCTCTCTCCCGTCTGTGTGCAAGGGGGCGGGGCAGTTTACACACACGCGGCTGCTCCATGCAGCAACACACGGAGGGGATGGCGGAGAGAAGCGCTCCAAGGTGGTTAAATGTTACTCGTCTCGAGGTGGACAATGCTCGTTACCAAAAGTGCAATAAGAGTTTAGCATGTAAGGGCGGTAACACAAGCAATTTGTCTAAACATTTAGCAAAAGTGCTCCACATCCAGACGGAGGAATGCACCGGGTTCCACTGTCTCTCTAGCAGCTCAGTAGCCCCATCCACGAGTAACGTTTCCACGTCAGGTGTTATGTATGCTAGCAGCAACACACGGAGTTAACTACATTATACAAACATGGGTTAATGATTAGAGGTAACTGAGTTATTTAGTTTGTTAAAGTTTCAGCTATTCTGTTTACAGTTCTGTCATCACATTATTTAATACCATTTGTTAAAACACTGTTGTTTCTTTATTTAATTTAAATAAAAAGCAATGTTAGTTTTGTAAACAATTTGTTTAGTTAGTTTAATAATATATGTATTTTTGAATCAAGTATTCATCTTGTCTTCATTGTTAGTTTCCACATGCCTAAAACAACCTCAAGCTAAATCTAAAAGTTGATGGCTAAATAAGAGCATTTGAGAAATTGTGCAAGGCATAAAGTAATAGTCAGAATAGTCGATTAAACGTTTCATTAATCGATAGATGAATCGATTATTAAATTAGTCGTTTGTTGCAGCCCTATTATAAATAAAACGTGTTATTCAGCAACCTTTGCTATTTGAAATTTTATTTTTGGTTGGTAGACCTCGGTGAGCTGGTCATTTCAAAAATAGCTCACCAGCCATAAAGGTGTGGGCACCCTGATCTAAAGTAACAGACAGAGAATCAGCACTTTGGAAACATCGCTGAAACAGAGGGGATTATGGGTAATGCTGCAATGATCTGTTTGGTATTTGGAGCCAAACACTTCAGAGACATGTGTTGTATATATCTGAGACCTGTGATATATTGATGAGAAACAGTATAATAGGGGACCTTTTTTAAAGGAGTTCTTGTTCTTAGGGTTTTAGCCTGAGGGATACCTGGCTGCTTGAATAAATATTTGGGAGCTTTTTATAATTCACTGCAGACCACTTCTTTTTCCACTGTATGACTCAGATTCTGTTCTGACCTGTTCACAACTGAGACAGGATGTGCAGCCTGTCCACCTTTCTCTCTAGATCTTTCCGAATGCTCATGAATAAAATATGAAGGGAAATGAATTTGTACATTTGTCCACATGTAAATGCAAACACTGAACACAATCAGAACACCTGCTGCACGTGTTAAAGCGACGACCTGCTTAAATGTTATATCACTCATTAGCGTATGGTAATTTGTGTGCAGAGAGAAGGATATCGTGCTTTCAAACAAAAGAAAATCAAGTCTTGAAAAGCTCAGTATAAAGCCAGTCTTTTGAATACAGATTTATAAATCACTAGAAGACAGACATCCGTGCTAACTTGATTTACGTTAAGCAATGCCTGGCGTTTGTGTATCAGTACAAAACATAGTTAACGAAAGTAGAAAAAATCCCAAAACAAGCACTTGTTCTTGTGTTTCAGGGGGTCCGCGGGGTCTTAAAAAGTATTAAAAGTTGATAAATCATTTATCGAAAATTAAGGCTATTAAAAAATATTAAACGGCATTTTCCAAGGTGTAAGAAGGTCCACAGCAACGACAACATGAAACACCCTTTAATTTACTGAAAAACATGTCGGGAAACCCCTCAAGGTGGCCCCATGCATAGCGTGCCATAAAATGCAGCTTCTATTTAGTTTCGTTGCCTTGTTCAGCTCTGTGGGAGGGGGGGGTTTATCTGCTGTGGGGACTGCTGAGAGATACAGCAGGAGAACACGCCGGGAGAATGAACAGAAGGGCATTTGCGTTTGCGTATGCGTTTTACTGTATGCGTCCTCGGGGGGGGGGGGGGGTTACCTTGGTTGGTGATTGGCTAATGGTTACACAAGCCAACACATCGTTATGACGAAAACTAAGCGAAACTATATCCGGTCACAGAGATCTGCTATTTTAAAGTAAGGTCAACACATATCGACCTAAATATAGTCTATTAAGAACGAGAAAAGTCTTAAACATATATATCGTTTTTTGTAAACATATGACAAATGTGTGAGGGTGATGAGTCAGAGATCGTCCTATGTGCCGGCTTAGCCCCGGACAGCCCCAGCCCAATTTAACCCCTGGGTATTTGTGAGGGAGCTCCTATATGGCATTACCCCGCTGAAGCTCACCAAAGTTAATATATTTCATAGTTCAAAGTTTGTCAATTGTTTTGTTTATTGGTCAAATACTGGTTTCTAATGGTTTCTGAGGAGTTCTACTGGAATGAAAAGAGCACAGAGTCCAGAAGCAACAAAGCAGCATACTGCATTAAACCTGACCTTCACAGAGAGGTTGAAGTTCATGTGGAGAGGAGGCTTCAGTAGTCTGTCTGCCACTCTTAGTTGTGCTATCTTAATCAATATAGTAATGTGAGGTAAAGTGTGTCGCCAATGTAACCGGTTAGAACTCGAAGTTGCGATGAGGTCTTAAAATGTATGGAAAGGGTCTTAAAAAAGGTCTTAAAAGGTATTACATTGACTCAGGATTCCTGCATATACCCTGTTTGCTTCTCATACATTGAGATGTTCAACTGATGCGGAAAGTTTAAGAAGTTAAAATGTGTTTGTTATTTGAATGGATATTGAACCTTTTGTGTCCCTCAGGAATTTGGGCTTGCCGGTCCTCAGCGAGTCGTGCAGCTCCCTGACATCGGATGGGATCAGTACACCTCAGGCCTCAGCGACTTTGAGAGAGAGTTCTGCGACAAGAAGCGCAAAACCAGGCGGCTAAAGCTGATCTTTGACCAAGGCATGTTTACACCGTATATGCTTTGTCTTTGCGTATGCAGTTTTCCCCCTTTCATTATCAAAATGAACGACTTAACGATTCTTCTTCCACTTAAAAAGTAGTAATTCTGCTTGTTTCCTCCCCTCAGGTTTGCCTGCCCGACCAAATAGTCCAGTAGAGCCCAAGAAGGAAGGCGAGTCGTCCACCATGTACTCGTCTCTGCCCACTAGTGACGCTCTGGAAACAGCAGGCAAGCACAGGTATGGCATCAGTGAAATAACACACACACACACACACACACACACACACACCACACACACCCACACCACACACACACACTCTGCCGTGAATGTCTCCCAGTATATCATTAGTGCAGATGCAGCTCCATCCGTTTCTATCTATAGCCGATGAGTAACCGATCTCCTGCAGGTTGGCCTACAAATCATCCCGTTGTTATCTCATACATGCGTAGGCCTTCTCCCCCACTCTCACCCGTCGGGAGAGTTAAGCATGCAGCTCATGTGAGCACAAAAGAGGTATCTATGGAAACATGAGGAGCCGCCTCCCCCCCACCTCTGTATAGGCAGTGAGGTCTCACTTTTGATTGATTGTTGGGATTAGACGTCGCCAAGCACTGAGCAAACAACTGGATTCCTCTGTTGAACTGCGTGTCATGTTGTTTCCCGGCACATTTGCATTCTCCCGGGTTACACTCTGACATCTCACAGGATTGTGTTTGTCAGTCTGAAGCAGTCTCCTCTGACAGCCGGGCTTTGTGTGTCACACTGACGGATCGGTGCACTGTCCATTATTCTGTTTTAACATGGCTGTCACTCATATTTTCTTGACAGTTGATCAGGGGGAGGATCTCTCAGCCGAACAAGTCCGACACCTTCAACCAGCTTGTGGACGGTGGAGGAGCAGGTAGGTGTTCGATGCTGGGATTTATTTCCCAGATATTATAATATTGGATTTCAGAAAATGAATAACTTCATAATAATAATACACTTTATTTATATAGCACATTTCCAATTGCTTTTCATAAAAACAGAACTCAATTAAATATAAAGAATTAAATTAATGTAAACCTTACAAAACAGAGGAAGTAAATCAAACTAAGTAAAATGGTGAAACAGAGAAGTGTAAAACAAAGACTTGAACAAATAACAGTAATACAAAAATAAATCAAATAACGGTCATTCTCAAAAGTGTTTTATTAAAAGAGCACAGAGGCAGGTCACTCCAAGTCCAGTTACTATCAAACATTTCTGTGATGAAATCAATAAAATACATGAAACACTAATGTCGTAGTATATATTCATCCATGCCTCAAATAAATTGTCTTTACATTGTTTTAATCATTGTTTTGTATATTTTGCTAGAAAAAAACTGGAGCAGCTTCTCCTGAAGTTCCTCCCGAGGAAGTGGAGTCCAGACGGTGGCAGAAGGTCGCTGATGAGCTCGGCAATCGAACAGCGAAACAGGTGACGGAGAGATGCCATTCAACTGAAGGAAATGCATGCTCGTTTGATTTATGCTCATTACCTGCTTTGTGTTGTTTGCTCATTTAAAAATGACCTACACCTGAGTGCTAATGTGTCCTTGTGTTTTATTGGCACGGATACATCTGTGTGCCTTTTACTATTGAAACAGACTGTTACATGGCGTGTACCCTTTGCTAAAAGGCAGAGACCCCCTGCCGGCAGCAGGATTGTACACTTGCGTGACCTCAATTACCTGAAGCAGCTGTTCCTCGGTTGGAAATCATTAACACAGCCATTTTCCTTTTAAAACATTCCAGGTGGCCAGTAGGGTTCAAAAGTACTTCATCAAACTGACAAAAGCTGGGATCCCCGTGCCTGGAAGAACACCCAACCTGTGCATGTACACTAAAAAGGTATTTAAAGGTTATTACTTACCAAACCGCTTAACCCCACTGAGTTACTAATGGGGCTTTCTTTTGAATGTAAAAGGGACATGTTACCGCTTCTCTCCACGGCTATTTATCTGGATTATTGTTTTGTGAGTTAATGAGTGATGAAGATGGCAACTGTGGAGTAGCCACAAAGAGACATTGCTGTTGAGTTTTTAAGATTATCTTTTGGGACGTTTTGGGCACCGTAGTTCGATTATTTTAGAAAACAGGCAGACATCTCTACAGCCAATAGCTTCAGAAATGGTCAGCCGTAACACATAAGATTGGAATATTATAAACTAAGGGCATCGTGTCATTTCTTATTTAATTCTGCATACTTTTGCCTCACATGATCAGGGTGTCCGCGGGGTCTTAAAAAGCATTAAAAGTTGATAAATCAATTTTAGCGAAAATGAAGGCTATTAAAAAGTATTAAACGGCATTTTCCAAGGTATTACATTTTGTAGCTTGTTTTCAATAAGTATATAAATGATCCAAAGAGGTTGTGTTCTACAGTCTGCCTGAATGTAATCATGGCGTAGGTGTGTAGTGTGATTCTGTCTAGTTTATTGATGGCATCCCGTTGGATGTGACGTCATCTGAACAGGACATCGCGCTCACTGCTTGATAGCGCGGAGGTCCGTTTACGCCGGTTGTTAAACAACATCGTTTTTGGGAAATGCAAGTCTGCGTCCAAATGGTTGGAAGATAAGGACGAAGGACAATCAATACTGTATATAGTCAATGTGAGTTAAAGTGTGTCGCCAAGGTAACCGGTTAGAACTCCAAGTGGCGATGAGGTCTTAAAATGTATGGAAAGGGTCTTAAAAAAGGTCTTAAAAGGTTTTACATTTGACTTCAGGATTCCTGCATATACCCTGTATTATCATATTGATTGTACACATAATGCCCTACGTTAAAAAAAATATTTATATAATTCACAATTGTGAAATAAGTACATGTTTAAAGGGAACTGTTTGAATCTGCCTGCTCCTGTAACTCCACCTGTTCATCCCTCAGGCGTCCAGTAAGAGGCAGCACCACCTCAACAAGCACCTGTACCGGCCCTCCACCTTCCTCGCCTCCTACGAGCCTCCGGTCTACATGGATGAAGAAGACGAGCGTGCGGCGTATTACGGCAGCGTTCAGGACGCCTCGGCTGATGACTCGGTCAGTCACATCACACTAAACACTTTAACTGCATTGATTTCCTTTTATTATTTAAAGGTACCATATGCAAATCCACTTTTTCATGCAAATCACATGTGTTTTCATGTCTCTTCTACATCAACATGTGTCCTCTTCTCATGTCTTCACATCAAATGTGTCTTCTTCTACATCAACATGTGTCCCTCTTCTTCATGTCTCTTCTACATCAACATGTGTCCCCTCTTCTTCATGTCTTTCTACATCAACATGTCCCCTCTTCTTCATGTCTCTTCTACATCAACATGTGTCCCCTCTTCTTCATGTCTCTTCTACATCAAACATGTGTCCCCTCTTCTTCATGTCTCTTCTACATCAACATGTGTCCCCTCTTCTTCATGTCTCTTCTACATCAACATGTGTCCCTCTTCTTCAGTCTCTTCTACATAAACTGTGTCCCCTCTTCTTCATGTCTCTTCTACATCAACATGTGTCCCCTCTTCTTCATGTCTTCTACATCAACATGTGTCCCCTCTGTGGAAAGAGACTCTGAAAGTTTCAGGAACAAAGATTCTCTCACTTTTTGTCCTGATCCATTTCTATAAAAACCTGTCTGAAAATGAGCTGATCAGATTTTGGCCACTTTGTGATGTCATAACGATGTTTTGGCTTGTGTAACCATTAGCCAATCACCAACCAAGGTAACCCCCCCCCCTCCTTATCACCTGAATCTCTCCACCTTTTTAACAAAATATCTCTAAATGCGGCTTTCACACCAGCGCTTTTCCCTTTCTAGCTCCGAGCTAGAGCTTTTCTGGTTCAGCTCCGGTTTCCCTTTTCTGCTCCCGCTCTGTTCACACCGCCCAGAGCCCGACTGGTGCTGCCGCTGCTGCGTCATGACGTCACCGTTTACATCGCTGATTTGCTCCCCAACGGCGTTACGGCGCTCACAACAACAACAAAACACTGCGTCGGGTCGATGATCGTGTTGCTTTTAATCACACGAAGCCAGATTAAATTAAATAACGACTTCTCCAACCTTATGCTTTTCTCCAGAGTGCCGTGGTTCATTGTTTATTAATGTGTTTCTGCGGCATTTACCGACCGCTGCAGTTGCTGCTCTTCCAGGAGTTTATTCTCCCGTTAGCTCCCGGTTAGCTCACACTGCAGCGGCCGCTCTAAAGTATTCACTGTCCGACTCACACAAGCAGCTGATACATATCCCCAGTTCCCCTTTAAGTGAATGTGTGTCAGTCTGAATTGACGCTGTTTGGCATCACAACGCTGTTATGAAAGTTTCTCTGGTATAAAATGGGTGATGTTAGCATAGCAACCGAAGCTAAACTGACTACTTGCTATTGCTATCCTATTGTGGCATAAACCGTTTTCTACAGGCACATTTTACCGGCGTATTTTTATTATGATTCTACTTGTGATAGTGGGACACAACAACCTGTGCAGCCCATGTATTGATTCCATCCGATAGCTGCTATAATACAAAACAAAACGTCTGCCTCTCTCCACAATGATCAATAACAGTGAACGGATGGTCAAAGTAAGGTACAAATAAACAGAACACACGAAGCCTGGTTAGTGTTGCCTGACTTTATAAAGTGTGTTTATAAGCACTACTGCTTGTAGGCAGGCATGACAGTGACCCATGTTCAGGGGAGGTGGGTTTAGTTTCCTGCACGCCTCGACGTAAGAGAGACGTAAGCGACGCCACCTCTTAGCTCCGAAGCTCTTGCCTCTAGACCGACAATTTTTTGGAGCTGGAAGTGAACCGGATTCCGGAGCTAAGAGGCGGCGCCGCTGCGGTGTGAACAGGAAAAAACCGGCACTTTTCAGGCTCCAGCTCCGAGCCGGAGCTGAAAACGCGTTGTGGTGTGAAAGGGGCAAGAGGGGCGTACGGAGGGGCTCCTTATTTCATCTAAAGTAACCGACAGAGAATCAGCACTTTGGAAACAGGGCTGAAACAGAGGGGATTATGGGATGCTGCAATGATCTGTTTGGTGTTTCAGTCAATCAGAGACATGTTTGTATATATCTGAGACCTGTGATATATTGATGAAAAACAGTATAATAGGGGACCTTTAAATGTACTCGTTCTGCACAAATCCAATTCCTATTTACGTGTCCCAGGAGATCATCTTGTTACTGATCTCCTGACTTTTTCGTGTCGCTGATCACCGAGCAGACTGTGGCACTTTACTGCTTAATCAAGCTCATCACAAGCTCACACATCTCCTCCCCTCTCTCGCTGCGTTGTGTCCCCTAGAGCTTAATACAAGTATAAGATATAGATTTCTGGTGTGTCTCTCAAAGAATAGTAATGAATGAGATCGTTGCATAGAACAAAAGTATCCTCAAATTTCCTAAAACCCAACATATATTTTCAGTCATCTGAATGGTGTGCCCTCTTCTCATTATGGTCTTGTTTTTCTACCAGTTTTTCCCAACACTTCTCCCAGTTCTTTAACCAGTTAAGCCACGGGGGCATGACGCAACACCTTGCAAGAAACAGCGTCTGAGGGCTTCTTAACATTTAACAAACTATGAATGTGTATATCCATTAACGGGAAGAAACTCAGCTATCAGACAATATTAACCATTTTTAGCAAAAGGAAACAAAAGGGTAATAACAAAGGCTCTGAATTAGCCCTGAGCGAAGAAATGCTAATGCATTGGCACTGAACTCACGGTAAAATACCCTTAACTTATCGGATCTGCAAAACAAGATATCGATTAGCAAGCTGAGATTCCACAGATTCCAGAAATATAAGTATCTCACTGAGCGACCAGAACTCGGGAAGCAAAAACCTGACATCATACAACGTAGCTTTAGGTAGCAAAAACGGCCAATTTGTCTTACCGTTTGCTGATTCTGATCAAAAGTTGTGTTCAATGGCATTAAAACGATAAAAATGCTGCTGAAGGTTAATCCAATGGTTAATCCAATGTGTCTGTGTCACTTTGAAATGATTACTGATAATCCATAATTCTATTTTTATGTCAATAACGGAGATTTCACATTAGCTGCTACGAGAGCTACGAGAGTGTATGACAGCTTCCGGTATTGGGCATTCTGGCTGTGCATCACTCATTCACCAATGGGTAATGTTTAGATGGATTTTAGGAACTTCCCCTCAATTCTAGTGGCTCTAGCGGTTAAAGAGAGGTGTCAATCGTCAAAATCGACCGATGGGTTCCAGAGATATGGAAAATGCACCCAAATGACCCCAGAAGTGTTTCTTTCTTCTAAATCTCTCTAAAAAAGTCATCAATCTGGATACAGGGTACTTACTATATGTTATAGTTTGGATTCCTAAAGCTTTTAGTCTACCATCTCATCATTCAAGGCTGGTTTTCACTATAAGTAATGTGGTTTTTTTTGGACGGAAACTATAATTTACATTCTTTTACCATGTTCAATCTGAATTTACTTTAAAATAAAACATCTATATTGATTCTGACTTTTCTACTTCCAACTCACGGTTTATCATTGCTTTGAGAAAAAGATTATTAATTAGCCCTTTTTAGAAGTGAAGATATAGTCAATTGTTCTGGGAATGTCATTTTCGAGCCTGAGACCTGAAAAACAGGCTCGGGTCTCAACAGGTTAAGGAAACGGCAGGCCATGAACAATTAATAAATGAGTTGCTAAGTTCATTTCAAAGGCTTATTGTCAGAGACACAGCAGCTACAGTGTAGTTATAGCAATGGAAATCTTCAGCCCCAGGTTCCTCCAACAATGCAGCATAAATATAGACCAATGTGGAGGAAGTGAACTATGAACATGTGAAATACCATAAAGTGCAGAGTTTAGGCTCACAGAGATATGCATGACTAACTTTAAAATATATATGAATCATTCAAACTAGCTGTGAGCTGTATGATAATGAGAGGGGAAAGCTGCATGTTATGTACACAGGAAGCTTGATTTATACCTGACAAGTCTATTTAAATCCAGATGATATAAAACAACTGCTCCCTTTCATCCTGCCTGACTGTTCCCTCTTTAATTGAAACACCTTTTGGTGAAATAAGGCATTTGATCATGACTTTCTCCCTACTTTAATCACTGCTGCGTGTTCTGTGAAAACCGGCTCAATCAGCAGGAGGTCCACCCAGCCATTTCCATTTGAACTGCACGACTCCTGATGCTCGCCATTACCTCAGAGCTGACATTTCCCTTCTACACCCTTTGATGGCAGCGACCTTTAAGTGAAACGGGGTCGCTGTGCCCTGCTGAGAACACAGGCTGCTCCACCAGCCATTAACAAACCCTCCGACCGACTGCCGTAGGAAGTAAAGCCACACAGGGCTGCAATCATTTCTCACCTCACAGCGCAGTGCTTTACTTTGGCCGAGTTCGCAGGAAGAAATAATATTTCAAGTTTTTCAAGTTCCAAGGCTTTTATTGTCATTCGTACAGAGCTACAGTGTAGTTATGTCGATGACAGTCTTAGGTCACAGGCTCCTCCAACAGTGCAACACAATACATCAGAGAAAATAGTGCAAGAAGAGTCTATACAAGCTCATGCCTCTGCAAGACCTCGACGTGCAACTTGGTGATGCCTAGCACTCATCATGTCTCCTGTCTTTTTTCTTTCTGTATGTGTATATTGATGTATGTTTGTTTGTTTGTTCCCTCCCACTCAGGATGAAGAGACTATACCTGTGGAGTTGAGAAACTTGCCGGAGTACAAAGAGCTTTTGGAGCTGAAGCGACTGAAAAAACAGACGCTGCAGGAGATCCACGAAGACAAGGATGAGATGCTGCACGTAGGATTCAAGGTGAACACTTTGCACACTTCTGTTGTGTACTGTACAACACACTAGGGCTCTCCCGAATTCCATTTTTCAGGCTCCGGATATTCGTTCCGGGGGGGGGGGGGGGGGCGCGTAGTCATCAGCAGCGAACCGCTTCGACACGTGTATTTCGGTTTATTCACGGCATTCTTTTTGTTATTCTACAGTATTGTTGTTATATAGTTATTTGTTAGTGTAACCCAATTTGGTTCTTTGAAATTGAAAAGTGTTTGTTACTTTTGTTGCAGTTGTCTATGTGTCTAAGTGTAATTTGGCTTTATTTTGTATGGACATGCTTTTATTTTGAAGGAGAGTTAGTGGCAGTTGACAGGAATTTGTTGTTGCTATGGAAACAACGTGACGGAGATTAATGGAGAAAAAGTAATATCACTATAAAGACGGAGAAAGTAAACGATAACGTTTATGGTTAAGTGTTGGCACCCCCGAGGAGGCACAAGCTCTTACGTTGATATTGGAGATTTCAATAAATTAAAAAAAAAACGAATATCCGAATAATGAAATTGAAATCCGAATAGTAATCCAACGAACGAATATTGGGATATTCGGGTACAGCCCTACAACACACCAACATTTGTATACATATTACTGCATATCATATACCACTGCTCAATGTATGAGAGGTAACTAAATGACAGGGTCACAGGAGAGACTATTTGGCCAACAGGGACGAAGTTTGGGTCCAGTTGCCAACTATGCATTCATTCTCACATTTCTAAACATAGTACAGTGTTTTAAAAATGACAGAATCCACCCTAGAGTTACTCCAGTTTTTAATGGGATGTTATATATCCCACAATGCAGCACACAACGAAATAGAGGAAGCTTAGAACTAGTAGAAAACAGTGGAAATAGTTACAGTTTGATGGATATATAATACTTTCCATATCCAAATGACTACCTTATCCATGACGTGATGACAGGCAGTCAAGACATTCAAAATGTTATCGTCCAGTGTTTGCTGATCACTGTTATTCACGATGAATGAAAGAATAGTTGAATGCTGTTCTGAAGATGTGTTTGTTTTGTGCAGTGTGACGTCTGCGGCATGGATCCCATCCAGGGAGTGAGGTGGCACTGTCAGGACTGTCCGCAGGACAACTCCGTCGACTTCTGCTCCAACTGCTCTGACTGGTGAGATCTTCTTCCTCAGCCGCCAGAGAAAAAACCCACAAAACAACTCGCAGTTTGAATTGGACAAAACAATAATATAAACCTAAAATTGATAATAATTTGTAAGAGATGTAAACTGTGGTCACTTTCCCTTTTGAATGTGCAATGTTGAAAGTGATGCCTTGTTATGGCAGCAAATTATTAACTTCTCTGGATGAACCGTAAACAGTCATTCCTGTCTTGTTGTTTAACGTTAATCGTTTTTTATAAAGAAAGAATGACCATCTGGTAGGGTTCATTTATAATAAAATAATAATAATAACCCTTTTCCTAATGCTCAAAGTCGCTCTAAATTTAAGCTGATATGGATCCATTGAAATGTGCTCGATCTAGTCCTTAGGGTGGCTTGCAGCATCCCTAACTTATCATATTATACTCTAAAAGTACATGATATAGATGGAAAAGATGTCCAGTTGGATGGACACAGCCTATTTGAAGTCAAAATGGTGTAGCTGCTCTTTTCTTATGGTTCAGTGGCTCTTTCAATTGACACGTTTTTACTGCCCGTCTTTCAGTTTGTTCAAGACGGAGACCCACAAGCCGAACCACCACCTGGAGCCGGTGCAGCAGCAGGACTCGTTTCTGGACCGGGACTACTGCCTGCCGCAGAGCGCGGGCTACAACTACCTGGACCCAAACTACTTTCCAGCCAACAGATGACAGGGTCCGCGCCTCTCGCTCCAGAATCTCTCCACATATCCCACAGGCCTCTCTGTGCATGGCTCCATCCTCCAAGTGTAAGAACACCGCTTCAACCCGCCGCCCGGCAGGGAAGGCAGGCGGGGGGGGCAGAGCTGCTGCTGGTGGGGCGGGCCATGTTGGATCTCCTCACAAAGGAGGCCCTGCTCCACCTCAGCCAGGTCATTTCAATGGATCTGTGATTTGAAACACTATTTTAAAAACACAAAAAAAAACAAGAAGGCGCACCGACATTCACGAGCTCTGTGACTCCAGGAGGGCTTCCCCCGACCCCCCCCTTCCTCACCCCTCACCCCCTCCCTGTGCTGCCTCACCAAACTGGAGATCAGTCTGATGGAGATTGTGTGGTCACAGCGGACTGTGAAGATACACATCGGTGATTTGTATGTGTGTATGTGGTCTCCGTGTTATGCAAGAGTGAAAATGTCCTAGCTAGGTATCTGTAGATTGAGTATTTATGAGTCGCAGTGAGAGAAGTCGCTGCGAGAGAAGTGACGCAGAGGCGGGTTTGTTTTTGGCCGCAGACTGTAGGAAGTTCTGCCGATACACACCACGCTCTGCACACACACACAACACACACACACACACACACACACACACACACCTGTATGTGTTAAACAGACTGGAGCCATCCCTACCACTGTCACACACAAAGCTGCTCTCTCACCCCAAACACACACACACTTTCATCTCGATTTCCTTTCCCTTTGCTCTCTCTCCACTAAAACATGTCTAACAGGAAGCACTACAGCACGGAGAGCAAAAGTTTCTTGAAGGCAGGCGGACGAAACGTTTCTGTTTATTTTATTATTTCCTCCTCCCGCAATGTGTGCCGTTGTTGATCATGTTGAGTGTAAAAGTATATGGTGAAAAGTAGCCAGCGCTAGTTACTGTGTGCCATTTTTAAACATTATCTTTTTTGATTTTCGGGAGGAAATTCCACCTCTGAACCGCAGCTCCTCCCTTCCTGCGTGGCACCATCGACCCACATCGCCCTCCATTATCGATCCAGTCATCATGCCTCTAGATCTTCTTTCATTTTTGCAGTCCACTTTAAAAAGGTCCATTTAAAAGATTGTATTTTTATTAATCTATTTAAAAAAAGAATTGGGGTAGTGGTTGGAGCCTCCACAGTGGAACAACCCACACAGTTTTATACGCATAGATTTTGTTGTGCTTGAGTAGACACCATTTGGTATGGTTTTCGTCTCCTTTCCTTCACTCACCCCCCCTCTGCCCCGCTTCAATATCTGTGTATAACAGTCTGTTCTTATGTAAAAAAAATAATAATGTAAAAAAAAAAATGCTAGAGGAGAACCGTGGAAATAAAAGTATGTGAAAATAGTGTTTCTACACCTGTGGTTCCTGGGTTGTTATTGTCGTCACTCAAGGCTCCAAATTTGGTTCTGTAGTTTTAGAGATGCATTATTCAATGACTCGAATATTACATGTCTGGATCATAGACTGTATATATGCTCTGGATCCACCTTCTGAGGATTTGCTGCAGTTTTATGAAATTGTTGTCTAAATGTCTGGTTTTGTTGGAACAAACAAGACGTTTGAAGATATCCAGTTTTCACAGCGACATCATCACTTCTTGTATCTGCCAATAATCACTTTATGTGCTTCTGTATTTTTGAAAATATTTATTATAAAATACTTAATTTGTATAGAGTGCAAGCAACGTAGATACATCCAGGTGTTGCCAAAAAGATGTTAACATTTTCAAAAGTGTATTTGTGTGTGATGTTACCCCTTTACATTTTTAAATAATTTTAGCACATTTGTTGTGATCTTCCCACCAGCAGATGGCGCTATAGGATCAGCTGTGAGCATTCTCTACACACACGCACACACACACCCAAAGTACAAACTCAAAAGTCCTTAATTTAGCAAATGCACTGGCTTTATTGAATGTTAAATCCAGACTCAAACAAGCAGCTGCACGATGAGCTCGGAAACATAAAGACATTCTTAAATAATTCTTCTCTGCTCTTTAATTGACGCACAAAAGGCAGTAAATCTTGATTGTAATTTTGCATGCTTGTTACGATACAGAGCATGTTGCTGTGCATGAGAGCATGAGAACACGCTGACATTTCATCTGCAGCGCGGCGGGAACTCTGCTCCTTCTGTTAGCGAGCTTTCACATTCAACTGAAACATGCTCTCAGTCACAGCAGGCCATGCTTTTTATTCAGGACAGTTATCTGCTCGCTCCGGCAGTCGGCAGCATATATTGAGGTCGATGTAAGAGAGAGAATACATGTGAAGTAGAACGTGATAAAACCGGGCGCTTCGTCAGCGTGAAAAGCAGAAAGAGGTTTCACTTTGGGGGACATGCAGTTCAGAGTGTGTCTGTGTGAAGGGATGTCTCCAGATGGGGGGGGGAGAGAGAAGGTCTGCACAGGTGGACCTCCTGGACAGCAGCGTTTGGGGGTTGATGGTGAGGAAGTTGTAGAAATCAGAAGTTCTCCATCACCTGGCAGATCTGTGCGAAGACGCATTCTGGTGGCCTCTCAGCGTCAATCTGCAGAAGGAGAGAGAAACACTGTCTGAGCATGTGCGGTTCTGTGGGAGGGGGCAACAGGGTCCCAGTGGCCCTTTAACAATGAGCTTGGACCCTCCTGTGGCCCCCCATCAAACATCAGCAGCAGAGGACAGCTAAAGTCTGCTGCAGCGCTCACAGCAGACGGGTGACCTCAATACCTGCGGTGGCATTTAAATTCACACACGCACACAAAACTGATGTGGCATTTCAAACGGCTCATTTTTAATGGCAGTTAAACCCGCCTGAACGAAATGTGATAATCTGTGATAATCTGCTGACCCTCGTGACAGTGCAGACGTCAGTGAAAGAAGCTCCACACAGAGAGGGGTAACCACTGAGCTACAGCCGAGCCATCTGCCTCAAATATGTGTTGAAATAATGTGCGTAGTAGAGATGAGTCGTGAAGCCCAGAGGAAAGAGAAAATGTGTGGTGATCCATTTTCCTGTTAACATTTACTTTCTTTATGATGTCAAGAACCGGTAAAAAAACGCTGCTTTGCCAGGATAATCATATTTACATTTCTTAGTGATCTTTGAAACAGGTAATAGAAAAAGTACATTTTTAGAATTGTATTGCCGTATTGTTGTAACACTAATTTCGGCCACCAGATGAGGCTGAACGGCAGCCCCTTTGAAAAAGAGTAAAAGCATTCACATTTTCTTCTAGGGTAATTTTACATTTCCCATGCTCTGCTCTAAACACAAACACAGTGTATATATAGTATTGTGTGTTGTGTCATGTTTTCCTAGAGGCACGACATTTGTATTATGGAGCACTTATCTGCTTTAAGGGAAAACATTTTCTCAGTTGAAAAATCATTTGCTGTTTCATTAGTCAGAGGTACTTTAGTATGAACAATACATTGTGACGCTGACCAAGAGCAGTTGGCAGGATCTATTTTGACAAGACTGAAGTGCATCTGACTCTGATCTGCAAACATCTACTAAAGAATGTGAAATACAAACTATGGGATGTAATTAGATACATATAAGGTCTTTTGTACCCAAGGTGCAATTGCTTTGCATTAAACACACCTCAGGAACTTGTTGGATATATTTTACAGTTTTTTGAAGGAAATATTTTGGTAGAAAATTAAATTAACTTCCCGGAATATGGGTTTGGAGGGCCTTTAAATGTAATGTGTGAACTGCTGCTGCCCTGAGAGGGAATCAACCCCCTTACCCTGAGTGTCAGCTGCCTCCAGCCACACTGAATACAAACACATCTCTCTCTAAAGGCTGTTACCGTGTGCAGGAGCTTCTTGCTCTCGTAGTGATCTGCCACCGCCTGGCTATCGCTGCAGGAGCTCTCCACCCTCCGGTGCAGCGCGCCCTCTCTGTCAGCAGCGGGGGGGACGGAGGAGGATCTGCTGCGGCTCTGCAGGCGGCTGGACATGGTGTCGGTGCAGCAGCTGAGCAGCAGCACAGCATCGGGCTCCCCCATCTGACCCAGGAGACAGGAAGAGGAAAGTCAGCAACAAGTTTCTAAAGTGCTGATTCTCTGTCTGTTACTTCAGATGAAAATAAGGAGCCCCTCCCCACGGCCCTCTGAGAGATATTTGGTTAAAAAGAACACAATGGGCGCTTTCACACCAAGTACTGACGCACTGCGTGCTAATGGAACCGTCCTTCGGGCAGCAGAGCGGAAACGGTGGAAATCCAAACACCATGACGACCTCCTAACCTATCAGGCTCTCCTCTTTCTCTGCTTCGATCTCTCAGGCAAAAAGCACTTTCTTTCAAGATAAGATCCAATCTTCCTATTCCAATCCCAAAAAACTATTTTCTATCTTCTCCACCCTATTGGACCCCCCCCCAAAGCCCCTTCCCCCTCCTCCATTCTGTCAAGCGACTTTGTTAACCACTTTGAAAAAAAGGTTGATGATATTCGCTCTTCTTTTTCTGACTCACCTTTACTCACCGCTGGGTCACCAGACCCTCCTTTCACCCACTCACTAACCTCCTTTTCCGCTCTCTCTCCATATGAGGTTCTTACCCTCATTACCTCTGCCCGCCCTACCACCTGTCCTCTGGACCCTATCCCTTCAAACCTGCTTCAGACTATCGCTCCTGATATTCTACCATTTCTCACCCATTTCATCAACACTTCTCTAACTTCTGGTCACTTTCCAAACAGTCTCAAGGAGGCAAGAGTAAACCCTCTCCTAAAGAAACCCACTCTCAACCCGTCTGATGTTATAAACTACAGGCCTGTCTCTCTCCTCCCGTTCCTGTCTAAAACACTTGAACGCGCTGTCTTTAAACAACTCTCCTGTTATCTCCATCAGAACAACCTTCTGGATCCGCACCAGTCTGGTTTCACGGCAGGTCACTCCACAGAAACTGCCCTCCTTGCTGTCACTGAGGAACTGCACACGGCTAAAGCAGCCTCCCTCTCCTCTGTCATCATCCTTTTGGACCTGTCTGCTGCATTCGACACGGTGAATCATCAGATCCTCCTTCGCACTCTCCAAGAACTTGGAGTTTCAGGCTCTGCACTTTCACCTCATACCTCAAAGAACGCACCTACAGGGTTACTTGGAGAGGGTCGGAGTCCGACCCTTGTCAATTAACTACAGGGGTCCCTCCCTGTACACAAACTCGCTCGGATCTGTCATTAGCCCGCATGGTTTTTCATACCACTGCTACTCTGACGACACCCAATTAATACTGTCCTTTCCCCGCTCAGAGACCCAGGTCGTCGCACGCATCTCTGCTTGTCTAGCTGACATCTCTCAGTGGATGTCTGCTCACCACCTCAAGCTCAACCTTGACAAGACTGAACTGCTTTTCCTTCCGGGAAAAGATTGTCCCACTCTTGACCTAACAATCAACATCGGCACCTCTGTTGTTTCCCCGACTCAGACTGCAAGGAATCTGGGAGTAATCCTAGATAACAACCTGTCCTTCACTACAAACATCGCTGCTACAACCCGCTGCTGCAGATACACGCTTTACAACATCAGGAGGATTCGTCCCCAGCTGACCCAGAAAGCCACGCAGGTTCTGGTCCAGGCTCTCGTCATCTCACGCCTAGACTACTGCAACTCCCTCCTGGCTGGTCTACCTGCATGTGCCATCCGACCTCTGCTGCTCATCCAGAATGCAGCGGCTCGTCTGGTCTTCAACCTTCCTAAATTCTCCCACACCACGCCGCTCCTCCGCTCCCTCCACTGGCTTCCGGTAACTGCTACAATCCACTTCAAGACAATGGTACTTGCGTACCATGCTGCGAATGGATCTGGCCCTTCCTACATCCAGGACATGGTTAAACTGTACACCCCAGCACGTGCACTCCACTCTGCATCAGCCAAACAGCTCGCTGCACCCTCGCTGCGAGGGGGACCCAAGTTCCCATCAGCAAAAACACGTGGGTTTGCTATCCTGGCTCCAAAATGGTGGAATGAGCTCCCCATTGACATCAGGACAGCAGAAAGCTTACACACCTTCCGGCGCAGACTGAAAACTCATCTCTTTCGACTCCACTTTGAGCGATAGAACTATTAACAAAGCACTTATATACTAATAAAGGACTGGCTTATCTAAAGCCAGTTGAGTAGCACTTGAAATGTTTTTGCTCTATGAAACCTGATGTACTTATATGATTCTGTTTTCTTCAAGTTTGTATTTTGTTGGTCGAACGCACTTATTGTAAGTCGCTTTGGATAAAAGCGTCAGCTAAATGCAATGTAATGTAATGTACTTTTCCCAGGAATAGTTCCCGGAAACCTTGGTTGGTTATTGGCTTATGGTTACACAAGCCAAAAAAATCATAAAGTGGCCAAAATCTGATCAGCTCATTTTCAGACAGGTTTTTATATAAATGGATCAGGACAAAAAGAGAGAATCTTTGTTCCTGAAACGTTCAGAATCTCTTTACACAGAGGGGACACATTGTATGTATAAAATACATGAAAAAGTGGATTTTGCACAATAGGTAACCTTTAACATACAGAATCAAGATTGAACCACATGTGTGTCAGCTGGTGCTCTGACCTTGGCCTGGTACTCCTCCACCCTCCTCAGGTCTCTCAGGAAGCCACAGATCACGATGCCTTTGCCCTGCCGGACCGACGCTGACACGGCATCACACAGCAGCTCCAGCAGAGTGTCCTGATACCAACACACACAAACATGCATTAATCAACATGTAAAGAAACCCGCAAACATCAAATTACAACTGAGAACCTTCAGAAAATCTTCCAATTGAGAGGCTGAAACCAGCATATTGATCTTTGTGCCTCATAAATAACTAAACGTATAATTGGCGTTCACATTTTTATGAATTGCCACACCCATGAATCCTTTCTGGAACACTACTGTCACTCACTCAGGTGTGCAGTGACTTATTTTTCTAAAATATTTTCAACAATATAGTGTCAAACTTGAACTATTTGCATTAGTTCTCAATTCAAACCATGCATGTCTTACATACATGAAGCACAACAGGCAACTTCCTACTACACATGTGATGCACTCCCCTCAGTGCAAGACAAATCAAGCGCACCCTCTGTAATGAGCCGGCCTATTTAAACAGTGAAGCTCCACCTGTTCTTTGGCTTTGCTGCTAGTTTTCACACACACACACACACACACACACACACACACACACACACACACACACACACTTCCTGCTATGTTTGAATCCTTTTATAATCAAGCTAATAAAAGCATCAAGGTGCTTGAAAAGGAGTTTGTGAATGAAGTAGTGTTTGTGTTGCACCTTGTTGTTTGAGAAATGTGTGCTACTGTACCTCAAACTGGACACTATGATAGCTTGAAGCTACATCGACACATCAAGCTAAAGGCTTTCCTCTGCTGGACTTCAACAAGCTCTGGTGAGTGTCTTCTGTGTCTTTGTTTGTTATTTGCTGTGTCATTGTTTGTGTGGATTATTGCTCTCTAAAGCTTGCTGGTGGTTTTCTTGGCATCTGCTAATTACTGTATGCTAATGTTGCTCCTGGGTTGCTGCAGTTGCTGAATTTCCTTTTCTTCCTGGTTGTTGATTAAGATGCTTTCATGCTGCTTATTGCTTTGTCAAATAACTGCTTGCTTTGGGTTGTTTCCTTTTGATTCAGACTCTGTCTCTAGTACAGGGTTACGTTGCATATTGACATATAAATATTGGGGTTTACAAATTGTTATTATTTCCCTGTATACTTTATGTGAAGTGCAATGGTTTTGATAAACAGGATATGGAGACATTTTACATTCAGCCAGACTTTAGAGGAGTAATTATACTCACAACAAATGGGTTTATGTAACAGCACTAAATACTGTGATATTCTTCATTTCATAATCAACAGCTGAGCTCCTGCTCCACTCTTATGCTGCACTAGTGGACGTTTATCTGCTGCTTATCAGCGCTGTATAACTTCCCCAAAAAAGCGTTTTAGATTGATAATTATTTAGTGCATATCTGTCATGCAGTACTAATATTTTTTCTGTTGTTTTTATGCTCTCTTCATGCTGGATGACTTATTTCCAAGAAACATATGAACACATTTCTGGTTCACACCATTTTCAAGTGATGTTTTTTTATTATTTTGTGTTGAGAAACTTGCTTTGTGGACAACACCATACGTGTGTTAGTGAACTAAGGATTTCTTTAGTGAAGACAGCCCTGGTGTGAGGCTGCGTATCACTGCTGGGATTGGGATTTACTTTCATTACACATTCACTAGACAGTATTCTCAGTTTCCATTTCATCAGCTCCACTCATCTAAACCTAATGCACCCTCCAAGTGTTTGTGATCATTTGGCCACCGTATTAATATCAGACAGGTTAAACTTGTTACTAGAAACACTTCTCGATAATGACAAACAAACAAAATGACTGTACACTTGAATGCTGAATGTGCTGAACTGTGTATGCAGCTCTGTAGATACAATCTAACTTAATCTATGTGAATAATCAGTTTAAATGGCTTTCAAAATAGTATGTTTTGAGGCTAGTTTCCTTTATTGGACTGAGATGTATTAGTTCAGACGTGAGGGAAACATGCGAACAGTTCCACAATCGCTACTCTACTACTCTTGTTGATGTTTTAAAATGTGTCTGAAAGTGTTTTTCTACATCTTCTAAAACCATATCATCCACCATCTTCATCATCTACGACCACATTTTGACTCATCTTTAAACTTCTATAACGGAAGGAAGGAAGGAAGGAAGGAAGGAGGGAAGGAAGGAAGGAAGGAAGGAAGGAGGGAGGGAGATTTATGTTTTGTGATGACTCGACCTTGTCAGAAGCCAGATCTGCTCTCAGCTGATTGGTCAGGAGGGTCTGAGCTGCCAGAAGAAGCATCAAATCATGAGCAGCAGCAGCCACAGGAAATCAGCAGGAAATCCACTACTTTTAATAGTTTAACACTTTAAATATTAAAAATGTTTGGCCTCGGCTCAGAATACGTATCTGAGAGTGGATTGTTCTACCTCTGAACAGCAAGATCTTACATCAAGGATACAAACACGTATTTACGTTTAATCTCTCAAGGCTGGTTTAACAGACATTACCCAATTATGTACAGATTTAAAGAGAGCACACATCTCAGAACCCAATTCAAAGTATTGGTCTTCACATATAGAGCTGTCCATGGCCAAGCCCCAGCCTACATCAATGACCTGATCCACCCTCACATCACAAACCGGGCCCTGAGGTCCTCTGAGCAAGGCCTCCTAAGGGTGCCCCGAACCAGACTAAAAACCAAGTGTGACCGTGCCTTTGAGGCGGTGGCCCCAAGGCTCTGGAACAAACTACCCCAGATACTAAAAACCTTGGCCTCAATAGAGATTTTTAAGGGTCAGTTAAAGACCCACCTCTTCCGACAGGCCTTTGGGTCGTCGGAGGAGGTGAGTTAGTAGCTGTCTTTTATTGGTGTTTTATCCTATGTACTACCTGCTATTGTTTTATGCCTTTTATTCTACATTTTATAGTTGTACTTTGAATTGTGTCCGGTGTACTGTACTGTAAAGCACTCTGTACATCCGTGTTGAGAAGGGTGCTATACAAATAAAGTTTTACTTACTTGCGTGGCTAAGTCATTTATTGATATTATGTCAATATTGTAATATGAGACTAGTTGGTGGTGGTAGATGTACTAAGACGTTTTACTGAAGTGAATAAACTGAGTTATAAGTAGATGTCCTGCATTTAAAATTGTACTTAAGTTAAAAAGTATTAGCACCAAAGTAGTAAAAGTACTCGTTATGCAGAATGGCCCATTTAAGCACCATGTGTTTTTTATTCTTTTATTTTAATCATTGATATATTGTTGTGTTTATCATTTAAATGATGCACTTGGTAAATGTCAGGTTTATTCATGCTTGGTAGCTTAACCTATATTAATCTATGATCACTTGGTAGTGATTTCTATTCTGTAATAAAGATCTGCAAAGTGACTTGTAACTAAAGTTGAAAAATAAATGAAGTGGACTAAGAGTATAAAGTAGCATAATGTGAAAATATTCAAGTAAAGTACAAGTACCTCAATCTTTCACTTAAGTACAGTATTGTACTTTCACCACTGCTAGTTTTCATCTTAGATTTGTGATATTTGGAATACCCGTAGTCTGTGAAACTTCCTGTTGGAGCGGCTCTGTTGCCCTTTACCCTCTCATTGTGTCAGTATATCATTATGTTACAGCTGATTGTCAAAATTGTCATTGTGTAAAGTATTTTCAAAGCCCCAAAGGTCAAGCCTACATTGTTGTTGGGTTAAGTACCGATAACGAGGTATTTGGTCCAGAAATATCGTGATATTTGTTTTCCTCCTTACATGTGGCCGACAGGAAGCTGGCGGAGGGATAGCAGTCAACGGAGAACATTACATTGTGTGTTGCCAGGCAACAGTACAGTAATATTTCACCAGGTCTCTCTTTGTAGTTCGTAGCAGTTTTAACACTCACACGACAGCATTTCATTTAACTTAAAACCAATAACTCTGATGTGGTTTTTGTAGTGTTCTGCTCTAAACCTGCACTTCAGTTAATCCCGCTTATCCTTCATAACTAATTCACTCACACATCATACACATAAGTGACGATGTTAGTGAACACATGGGACATGACCTTAATGTTCGGTAAGAAGCTTTAGACAGCTGAGCCTCGCCTGAGCGCCTCGGGGTTCTGCTCTCAGATCACAGAAAGTCAAAGTAAATCTGAGGTGTCTATTCAATTGCAATTGCAAATCCGTTCCACACAAACTACCCTTTACATCTTTCTATAATAGGAAGCCTGATTGTCTATTGTTGTAGCTATTCATTGCATCTTCCCAAAACCTCCTGCCCAAAATGTCAAAATGAAAGGATCAGAAAAGATAAAATACTGTCACAAATAGTTTTATAGCAATGGAGATATGGCTTTCCGGCAGAGGAAGATATATCAGATCAGACCAACTTATTGCTGAATTTGGTGTAATTTGTAATAGTTTTAGTTGAAAATAAGACATATGACATATTTCTTTACTCTTGACATGATTATCCATTAGAGTGCGTGCAAGGATTCATACTCTGTCCTTTACTCATCATTTATGTCAACAGTTCTATTTATCAGGCTGGCTTTGAAGGTTATGGAGCAGAAAATACTTTCCTAAAAAGATAAATCCTTCCTGACAGGTTAAAGGCTAAAAATCCTTTTCTGTGTGCTTCAACAAACGGGTGAGTGGCGTGAATGGACACGCTACCGACTACATTTCTTTTCAAATGTGTTACATGAGGAGACGGATCAATACTTTGTGACACATTCAGACCAACTGTCCTCAATGTGTGCCAGCTAGTTCAACACACACATGCACACCTTGAAACATGTGAAGCAGGGATGACAGTGTGAGTGTGTGTGTGTGTGTGTGACAGGCGCCAGTGTGCAGTGATGTGAAATGTCAGACTCTGTGCAGTTGAATTTAGAAAGCTCCCTGACAGCCAGCAGTACAGTGCGATGCTGAGGATTAGTAATCACCAGCAGCAAAATGCATCACTGCTCCAAGTCTCTGCAGACCTGATGAGACGTGGATGCTGAGATGAGGAAGCTAAATGTTCCTCACCTCTATACCTGCCGTGAGATTTAAAAAAAGATATTAACGTTTCACTCTGAGGTAGATGGTAAATCATTTGCCGGCTCCTTTTGTGATTTACACAAGGAAACAAACCAGAGAAAGGTATTCTGACGCCAGAGGAGAGTCTTGAGTGGTTGTCCTCTTTGGACCGTTAATGTCTGCAGAAAATGTCTCTTTCCAATTTTTAAGGTGTTGAATTTTTTTCACCATGGATTCGTTCTGTTTGTTTTTATTTGTATCAATGTGTGCTTGCCTCAGTATTTAATATGTTAGTCTACTCTTTATTTTGACTTTATCTGCTTTACCTTTGCTGTAACACAAAAGTCCCCGCTGTGGGACATGTAAAGGATTTCTGATTCTGATGACTGCGTTACAGAGTGGACTCCACCTCGCTATAGCAAGGTGCTGAATCCCATTGTATTCAAGAGGACCTATATACTGAGGTTCAGATAGGTGTGTAGTGTCTCTACTGGGACATGTCTCCATGCGTTAATGTTCAAAAAGCTCTTTATTTTTCTCATACTGCCTGAGCTGCAGCACCTCTTTTCACCCTCTGTCTGAAACCAGAGCCCAGTCCGCTCTGATTGGTTAGCTGGCCGGCTCTGTTGTGATTGGTCAACCAATAAGAGATGTCCTGCCCCTTATCCTATCACGTGCAATGTGTTGGAGCGCTAGCCAATAAAAGCACGACTGTTACATAGGGGAACTTTGGTGTTTTAGCCTTTACAGACCAAGAGCCGCTTTCACACCAAGTACTTTGCCGTACTTAGTGCCCAGCACTTAGTGCCCCCATGGAACTAAGTACAGATCGCGTTCACACCGGAATAAGTTCCCTGAGGGAAGATTACGCAAATGAACCCGCTGACGTCACTTCTTCTTCTTCTGCTTTGGGTTTACTGGCAGGCCGCAAACAACTTCACGGCGTATACTGCCACCCGAAGTCCCCGCCCGGAAGTCCCCGGAGTTGGGGTAAATCGAGTAAATCACCAGAACGCCAACACCTCCTCATCTCCACCGCTCCTATGTTTTCTTTTATGTTGCCATAAGTTATTCTCTCTCCGTTGGTGTGCTGGGCTAATGCTAATGCTAATAATGCTAATGCCAGCAAATACAATGGCGGCTTCACAAAACTTTTCAGAGTTTTACGGGGCGTGGTTTGCAATTCGCCCAGCCAATAGAAATTGGTACTTTTCTCTCCCCAGGATAGTCCCACCTCTCTAGCAGGGACTACAAATGGGGCGTAAAAGTTCTCGGAACTAAGTTCTCTTTTTGGAGTGAACGCAAAATTCCAGGCACTATCAGAACTAAACGGGAAAAGTACGGTGGTGTGAACGCGCCTATTGACATGCACACAAATGTATATAACACCATACAGGAAAGGGAAAAGCACAAAAAGCCCCTTTAATTTATTAATGTATTGGATTGCTGTGGCGGCCTATACACTTTCTTCCTTCATGAATGTGAAGGAAAATGTTTTTATACACGAGCAATTCATGAAATATTGATCTCACGGTATATAAAGTAGTAAAAATGTGCTCCACCTCAGGCTATAACTCTCTGAAAGGGAATAAAAAGTACATTATGCTTTTTCTTTGCAATTTAATCTGTAATATTATAGATAATTGTCAGTTTCCACCATTTTATGAGCTTGTCAGAGTGAATTTAAATGAGCCTATTTCCTATACACTTCTGACAAATTGTCCAGTGTCTGCCGCCCTGATGAAAATGTTTACGTCTTCTCGGAAAATGTTTCCCTCAGAGAGTTTTCAGATAATTCATCTGGTTCGCAGTCTGTGGTTGTTTCCATCTCCAATATATGCCAGCTCTGCCTGGAACATTGTGCTAAACATCTTCAATCTCTGATAAAGCCACTCTGAGCACTCTTGGCTGTACCATCCCTCTTCTATTCATTTCATAAGCCCTTAGCAGAAAGAAGACATGTTTGTGGTATATCCGTATTTTCTCAGCCTGAGAGCTGTGGTATCAAGCGGTGGGAGCAAGAGGGATTTGTCTTTCTGTGTCTTCAGCTGCCCGTCTTTTCTGAAATACAATCTATAAGATCTTGTTTTTTTAAAGGTATCATTTATTGAGCTCATTGTTCGTTGCTCCCAGAGATCACCGGTCAGGTTTCTGTGACATCTTTTTAATTACATGTTCATGTTCAGACATGCAATTCATGTCATTACTTAATATCTAGTTCTTGTATTCACTCCGACTTTTTCTGAGTTTGTTCTAAGTTAATTATACTATGATCCCTTAAAGACTGCTTTTAAACAATATAAGGTGTAATTATTAAAAAAACAGGCAAGCAATTTTCTTAATACAACTGGACTTTTATTCTTAAATTAAATACGATTTTTTTCTTTTTCCTTTATGGTATTCAACTTTTGCAGTATTTTCTTTTTTCTTTTCTTACTATGTTCATTTTTATGCACCAAAATTCATAAGCAAATTCTACAAAATGTCAAAACCTACATTTATATTCTAAATAATACTGACAACGCAGGCTGCTGCTTAAATCAATTTACGTTTGAAATACGAGTCAAACCTGGAATAACAAAACAACTGTTGCCCTGTGTTTTGTTCTCATCGGCAATGATATAGTTGCACACATTTTGATCCATAATAAGAGGCAGCCGTCTCTCATGGGTATTGAAGTATTTGTAGCTTTTTGGCAAAGTTTTCTCAGAAACCAAGTTTAAGTAATTAAAAGTAGTGGCCATAACATAAACATATGCCCTGTGTTTATACGCTAAGTGAACAGCAGCACACTGACCTCCGGCAGCGTCCCCCCTCTCTCCAGGACGTCCCGCAGCTGACGCCCTCTGTCGCCGTGAGACTGCAGCTCGTTACACAGCAGGTCGCCGAGGGCAACGTGACGCAGGCCGAACCGCTCCTCCATCCGCTCACACTGCAGAGATTTACCTGAGCCTGGACCACCTGAGAGAGGACACACACACACACACACACACACACACACACACACACACACACACACACACACACACACAGGGGTCAGTCGGTCCACAAAGATGAGAAATCACTGAAGCACAACACGAAGTGAGATGAGGAGGAAATTGAGAGGTAAAAAAAGAGTAAGATAATGGAAGTCCATAGGAAATAGAGTGTGTGTGTGTGTCTTTGTGTTTTTGAGACAGAGAGAGTTCTGTCTGCATGTGAGTTTTTTTGGGGAGACTGAGAGGGAGAGCAGGACTTAAGTGTGAGGATATAAGAGAGGAAAAAGATTGTGTGTGTGTGTGCGCGCGCAGTGAATGTGCACATCACAGGTCGGATTCATCGCCAAGGGCTGAGAGTCAGGTTATCACAGATCATTATCATCATCTCCTCTTACTAAATCTGTACACACACATACACACACAGGCACGTGCACACATACACACACACCTGCTGCACCAGGAAGAGGGAATCTAAAATTGAGCGTTGCTAGCCCCTAACAATTATAGCACCTCTCCCTTCTCTATAGCCTGGTTTCCATTTAAATGAATTGCACAACTATAAAAAAGTTGTCATTTCAGAAAACTCATTCTACTGATAAGCTGTTTTCCATAATAGAAATTATTCCAGCTTGCTCCATTCTGTTATGGCTGTAGGTGTTTTTATCACTTAATAACTATATTACATGGCCATGGAGCCGAGTGAAGCCTCAGCAGACAGAGGTGATCGATCATAACCAGCCTCGGGCACAGTAATAAAACTCAGGATGTTCTCCACATTTATTAGTATTCCCCTCGAGACACAGTGTCGCTGTCCTCTGCCCAAAACAAACATCCTCATCACAGTTTCCTCAGAGAGCAGGGACTGATAAGAGTGGTGCACCGGGGGACGACCTGGAGTCAGGAAGGCAGATATTGATTCATTTATTGTACATTCAGCACATATTCACTGATTGAATATATTCCACCAGCCTCCAAAAGGCAGCACAGCCTCCTCACAAGAAGTTTTACTCCGCTGTTTGACACCTCTGCCAGGAATTGAAATAATGACCCAACAGGACAAAAGTCCACAGAAGCTTGTATTAAACTCTTCTATTTAGTCGGGTAAAACTTAAACCTGCTGTATGAACTGGCTCTGTGAGTAAAGATAGTTTTCTCTTAATTTGAAATGTTGCGTAACTGGCCCTGAGAGTAGAACGCTTTTAGCACAATTAAGGGTATTTATAATGCCTCTCTTTTTTTCTGTACAGGGCAAAAACTGCTGCTGCTTTCAATTAAAAATAATGCTCAGATTCTCCGTTAATGTTAAACAACTTCAATAATTTATTTACCATACACAGAAGATATTTTTCATGCTTAATGCTCAGGAAAGAGGCCGAGTGACAGCTTCACTTAAACCTGTAATAAGGGACTTATTTTGGGACTCTTAAGAGGGCAGTGGAGACGATATGTAAAAAATAACACGGACATATTTTAAGTACATCTGAGGAAATTGTTAGTAGTAAGAGTTTGACCAATAGGACTCATTGTTTACTTCTTGCTTTACTCCTAGTTATATTTGGTGTACCTCAAGGCTCAATCCTAGGTATCCTTTCCTTCAATATGTTACCATTTGGTGAAGTTATTAACATGTTATGAATTATTTGTTCGAGTTTCATTGCTATACTGATGATACACAGTTATATGTACAAATTCCGCACGGTTAGTTCATCCAATGTCTTGTTTTTAAGTCAAACATTAAATTACAATGTCTCTATGGCACTGTGAAGGGTTGTTAGAGTAAAACAAATGGTCTTGGTGTCATAATTCACCGTCCTCTGTCGCTTGAATCCTACATTTATTCAGACAATTTGGTGAACATTGGCACACATTCTAGTGTCTCTCTACTGACCCTCAGTTAGGTGGTTTAGATTTGGAAAAAAAACCTGCCATGTGTGAACAGCCCCATCACAGCATTTTCCTTTAAGAGCCAAAAGTGACGGTGGATTAAATTAGATGGAGACAGAGATTACATGTGGCAGAGGAACATATCTAGGAAATATTTCCTGCTACATTATTATTTCACCTCAAAGCGTCAGCAGGTAATACTTTAATGCAAAACACAAATCACTCCAAATTACAAACGGGCCGCTGAGGAAGCTGCTCGCCTCCAGTAATTCAGATGCTTCAGTTACATATTTAAAGTACAAAATGCTCTTTGCTGGATTCAGAAAAGAGGATTGAATCTGCGTTGAAGAGATTTTCACATTTAACCGCCACCATACCTCTAAGGGAAGACCGAGGACTTTGCAGGGTGCTCTTTACTTTCCAAAGACAGTATTTTTGTATAATATAAATGCAGACTGTAAAAGACGGACTCAGGTTTGTTCACTGCCACCTTGTCAGTAGTTTTGTGACATTTCTTAATGCCTTATTGTGCTTTTAGTAATTTCAAAAGATTAATAAAGAGAAGATGGCTTGAATTGCTTGTTTTGTTAAAGCAACAATTACAAACGTTATTGCCTCTTAAAGGATAAGGTCAGCCATTTTCTTTTCTTATTACAACATTTAAATGAACCTAATGGTGTAGACTTTTCATCCAAAGTCTGATATTATTCCCCGGGGCTTCCTTAATCGCAATGAAAACACAACATTGAGCTGCTGAAACAATTTCATAACATTCATCTGCGTCTTAGTAATTATGTATCTATTATCTTTTTCCACTATTCCTACTTTTTTTTCTCACTTTTTTAAAAACTATTTTTCTTTTTGTATTATTTTTAATATAGTATATTTTAATATTGTCTGCTTATCTGTATTATTGTGTTGCATTGTTGGAGAAGCCTGTGACCTAAGATTTTCAACTACATAATTACACTGTCGATATGTTAGTTTGACAATAAAGCACCTTGAACCATTGTTTATTTTTGAGCTAATCCCACCTCGTCCTGCTGCTCTAAATACTCACTGGAGATCAAAATGTGTGTTAATCCTCAACTGAAACAACTTGGAGTACTTTCTCCTGTTTGAGTTATAGGTAATGAAAACTGCAGTTCCCAGCTGTGTAAGAAAATAAGATGAAACTACTTTTGAGATGTTTTATTACCTCAGTGGGCACGGAGAGACTGATTTCTTAATTTTTTTTATTGGAAATAAAGCACAAGGGATTTTCCTTTATCACTACCGTTGTGGTGGTTGCTGCTTGTTAATGACTATGGAGGGTTTCATCAACGGCCACCAAAGGTTTTTCCACCATTTAAATGTCTGATCCTCAGTCTGACTCTCATTACACGAGTACACATTGTAGTTTCTGCAGAGAGGGAGGAAATAGAAACGAAGAAGCTGGAAGAGAGAGAGCGCAGAGGGACATGAATGAGAGGAGATGAAAAAAGGCTGAAAGCTCAGGCGCCAGTGAAACCTTAAATTAGCATTTTCTCTCCGGCTTCATCTCCAACTTTCTTTCTGAAGCATCGCTGCAGAACAACGCTTCAACTTTTACCCCAGTTTGTATAATCGGGGAGGTTTGAATGGATACACTCTTGAATCTTGCAATTCATTTGTGTACAGTTTTAAAGGATTTGTTAGCCTGGTAGACTATAGTACTGCTTTGAAGTTAGGGACACTCGATTTCTACAGCTACTCACAGCTGATCAATATGCTTGTTGGGGTTTTCCCTCTCCTGTAGTGTTATATAGTTTTTTGTAACAGTGTGTTGTTCCTGAATAGACACTTAACACGTACCCCTCACAGTGCTACCTGTCAGCAAACTGTTTGAGTTTGAGCAGCATGAGACTCTTCTGGGAGTGTGTAGAAGCGAAACTCCCTTTTTTAGCGTTTGCAGACCATTTACATGCACGAAAAACCTATAAAAAGCATAATAGGGCCCCTTTAACAATGTTTTAGAGTCACAGGAGAAACTGATGCTCAGATAGGAACCAAAAAAATGTCTTGCTGTGATTAGTCCAACTGTCATACTAGTAGAAAGTATGATCACAATTTGCTATAAGCGGAGTAAAATCCTGTTAGCTGACGTAGCCAACCTTTAATTATTTGGTATAAAATCTGCTCATGGGAGTGGAGGTGATAGTTGTTTTATAAGCTGTTGGCATTTCCTCCCAATTATCTGCTGCTGGGGGAAAGCGCCTGCTCTAACTCAAACATCCAGACACACTGGAGTGAGTGCAGATCAGTGGAGATTTGTCTGGGTGGTTTTCAGGAAAAGGGTTTTAACAATACTCATACACGGATTAGTACATCTGAATGAGCCTATCTCTAGTGTTGTCTGTAGTGGTGAAGGGAGAATTTTGTTCTGATGCCGGACACTTTAAACACTTAATTTGATGCCTTTTGTTAGTAAAGTTTTTAATAACGACTGGTATTCATGTTCTTATCATCGTTGACTATTCTCTATTCATCAGTGTTTTATTTTCCACTGATGGACATTACATTACATGTTACTTGTTAGACGCTTTTATCCAAAGCGACTTACATACTCAATACGGTGGGCAATCCCCACAGGAGCAATGTGGGGTGAAGTGTCTCAGGGACACAACGACATGCTGACTGCAGTGGGCTTTGAACCTGTGCTCCCCTGATCCCAACACCAAGGAACTATCCACTGCGCCACAGTCGCCCGAACAGTGTTTAAATGTGCCATGAAATTCTACAGGAGCATTTTTAAAGTATTTGAATGAATTACTTCATTAACTCTCCTTCTCTCGGAAACGAGCGAGAGCCTCTGAGAACAGAACATCTGTCATTCCCCCTGCAGCGACGCTCCTGAACGCAGCTTTACCATCATCAGTGGAAGTTTAGTTCACTGGAAACATGCAGAAAAATATTCGGGCAGCTGATCTGTGTTATTCTGTGTGAACGAGGCAAGTTTAACTAACAGCAGTCAGCAGCTGCTCATTATTATCTGTGTGTGGTGTGTGTGTGTGTGGTGTGTGTGTGTGTGTGTGTGTGTGTGTGTGTGTGTGTGTGTGTGTGTGTGTGTGTGTGTGTGTGTGTGTGTGGTGTGTGTGTGTGTGTGTGTGTGTGTGTGTGTGTGTGTGTGTGTGTGTGTGTGTGTGTGTGTGTGTGTGTGTGTGTGTGGTGTGTGTGTGTGTGTGTGTGTGGTGTGTGTGTGTGTGTGTGTGTGTGTGTGTGTGTGGTGTGTGTGTGTGTGTGTGTGTGTGTGTGTGTGTGTGTGTGTGTGTGTGTGTGTGTGTGTGTGTGTTGTGTGTGTGTGTGTGTGTGTGTGTGTGTGTGTTGTGTGTGTGTGTGTGTGTGTGTGTGTGTGTGTGTGTGTGTGTGGGGGGGTGTGTGTGTGTGGGGTGTGTGTGGGGGTGGGTGTGTGTGGCTTTTACTGAGATGGAACTGTGAGATGTGTGTTCAGCGCTTTTTCTAATGAAGTAGGCTCCACCAGTGTGTGTGTGTGTGTGTGTGTGTGTGTGTGTGTGTGTGTGTGTGTGTGTGTGTGTGTGTGTGTGTGTGTGTGTGTGTGTGTGTGTACATACCCATCATGAAGATGACCTTTGGCTTCTTCTGTTCTGTACAATAACCTATCAGAGGGAAGAGATCAGAGTTCACTGAGGAGTAGGTCAACACGTGCAGGACACTGGACACGCACGCAGGCACAGAAATAATTCAGAATCATTTGTTTATATATTTGAACCACCAACAGCCTGGTTTGTAAATGAGAAATTAGGAAATTACACGCGTTATACCATAAATCACACTTTTCTTTTTTCATATGACCTGTTTTCGTCATGTGAAAATGTTATAATGTTTTCAGTATAAGTGACATTATTTAAAACATATGTAATACATAGGCATTTAAATGAGCAGTGATTCAGTTCTAAAACTGTTTAAATATATTCTCATATCAATTATTCTCATATAATTATAATTTGTTGTTAAGCTACTGTGATTCATTTCAATTCAATCACTGAGGGAAATGAATGCCAACATTTGCATCTTTAAAGCTGGGGTGAATGTGAGTGTTCTCACGATTAACATAAAATCAGCAGTGGCAACAACAACAGTTGCACCAGTCATGCTATAATAACAACTCATTATTCATTTGGTCTATAAACTAGTTTAATAAAACCTAACAATATGTTGAACGCCAGGTGTCAAACTTCATCACCAGTTTCTAGATAAGAGCCAAATTTGAGACGATAATTATTTGAAGGACGTCAGTCTGCAATATTAGAAAATTATTTAATGTCATAAAAGAAATTATGATGGTGACTAAACACAAGGTTTGTTGTCTTATAATCAGACATGTCTACTCCTCCTCCTCTCTGTCCTCCGCCTGCTGCAGGGAGACGTTAGCGTAGTGACAGTTAGCTGACAAGATAGACATCAGAGTACCTGCCTTCCCCTCTAACACACACACACACACACACACACACACACACACACACACACGGCTGCGGGAGAAGTTCATTCAGGCATCTTGTGAATAGCCGTTTCTTGACACGTGGCATTTACTGAGATGGAACTGTGTGTGTGTGTGTGTGTGTGTGTGTGTGTGTGTGTTTGTTTGTCTCTTGACCGTTGATGCCATCAATTTCATTAAATCGATTTTTACTTTTAACTCACTTTCTGTGGTTCCTTCAGCATGCCCGATTTCTTCATCCTCTTCCACCTGGAAAGATAGACACACCATTTGTTTGAATGTATTCTGTGTGTTGTCACTTCTCAAATGCATGTCTATTTTCATTTTTAATTATGTTATGTCCTTGACTTGTTTTTTCCTCAACAGCTTGAGAAGAAAGAAGACGTTGGTACATTGGACTGAAACAATGAGTCAACTGATAGAAAAACACACCTATTGCCATATCATTACAGGAAAGGGCCTTTCAAGTACACTAAAGCTGGAAGCACAACATTAGTGGTGTCCTGCAGCATTAAGAGGCCTTTAAGAGAATATAGAACAAGAGACACAAAGAACATTGTTTTACGTAAGAGACAGTTAAGGGTATTTGACACCACTAAACCTTGATTGAAAGAGAAAAAAGACAGATGAAATATTATTGAGAGACTAATACAGAGAGTGCTGAGCGTTACTCTGTGTATCCCGATCACAGAGTTACAAACGCATGGCGGTGGAAATAATTGTCTGAAAGACATTCTGCACAAAGTCTGACTCATTTGATTCAAACGCTCATCCAACTGGTTCGGATATTTGAGACCATTTTCCGAAATAATGTCTCCCTCAGGTTTCCTTGCCTCAGGTTTCCATGGTTATTCTGATCAGCTTTAGCCGTCTGCATCACAAATGACCAGTGTGGAAATCTCATATGTTGGCTTAATGAAAAATCATGAATTCTTAGTATCGGACAGTCTGCTGACAAAGGAAAGAAACGTGTGAGTGTGTGTGTGTGTGTGTGTGTGTGTGTGTGTGTGTGTGTGTGTGTGTGTGTGTGTGTGTGTGTACAGAGGAATATAGTATTGTTTAGCTATTTGAACACGAGAACAATCTAAATCTCGCACATAGTCAGTTCACACTTTGTGGGATGTATTTCTGTGGACCAAAGTGGTACCAATTCGTAGTGTTGTCGTACTTGAGAACGGTCTTGAGATAACTTTTTAAAGGTCTTGGTCTGGTCTCGGAATCGTCTGCATTTCTACTCGGTCTTGTCTCGGTCTCTGACTTATAGGACTCGAGATCTTATGTCAAGATGTCTTATGTCTTGTGCTGTGGCTGGGGATGTGCTTGGATATAAAACACCCTGTTTCAAATGCAACCAAGAATCACTTTTTGAATGAATATGATGAAGTTGAATTGATGTATTACTGTTTGTAAGTGGGTCTTTTTATAATGATGTGGATGTTTCAGAACAAATGGACTACTACGGTATCTTCCACATTTTATTGTAAGTGTATTATGTAGTGTTGGATTCATACTAGTCTGGTTCCGGTCTTGAATCTGTCTCATCCCAAGTCTTGGTCTCAGTAAAGGTGGTTTTCACTACAACACTAGCATTTTGTGACACATTTAATCTGAGTAAACTTTGATTAGAAAGCTGATATCATGCCCGATTTGCATTAGCAAGACACAGGCACTGCACTAGTTATAAATCATGGAATGTAAGCTGAAAATAATTCCCCCTTAAGCTGCATTCACATGATACACGTATTGCTCTTTTCTATCGTTACACAGATCTTCAGGTATTGCTAAGAAATAGTATTGCGTGCGGGGGGGAGGGTGCAATACCCTAATTGTTAAGTGTTGCCACTTCCAAGTCTCTTATATAGGGAGATATATCATCCCCTGGTTTAGTATTGTTCATTTATTTAGTCTCTCAAGTACTATAAACCTGTTATAATAATTACAGTGGATCGAATGGGAAACGTAAAGAAGGCACTCACATGGAGCACATTATCATCCCGATCTGAAATATATCTCACAGCATTACGTAAGAAAATGGTAATTGAGCATATGGCCAGCTGATTAAATTACAAATTAGGTGTCTGTGACAATATTTCCGAGAAAAATCACAGCTCTGTTGGAACCTAATTGATTAATCAATTGTACCCTAATGAGGCTAATTGCCCCCATTTGACTTCTAGCAATTAGATGCTGCACTGAAGTGAAGGGATACATTGAACATTCGCTGTAACAACAGATATATTATTATTAATGAAGTCTCATACAGTATGTCAATAAATATCAATATTTATGGGATGGTAAAGGTCCCATGTCATGGCCATTTCTACTGATCATAATTCCATTGTTGAGGTATGCTAAAATAGATTTATATTGTGCAATTCCCCCTCCCCCCCTCCCGTGAGCCCAGTGGCCGTCTGCGAGACAGGGAGACACAGCGAAACCCAGCCCGAAACACACACACACCCGCAGCCTGGCTGGGAGTTTGTGTGTGTGCCCAGGCTGAGTTCCGCGGTGTCTCGCTGTCTCGCCGACCCCACACCAGTGAGCCAGCTCACAGTGTCCCGCTCCTCGCAGCAGCGAGCCTCGCAACGTCCCGGCGAGTGTGTGTGTGTGTGAGAGGAAGACCGCCGATTGGTCCAAACGTAACGGCCGCGGACATAACGTAACGGACCAATCTGCGGAGCCGTTACGTTACGTCACTATACCCGAAATACGTCACTATACCCAAGAAGTAAACGATGGAAAAAGAGATATATGTCCAACGAGGCGTTCTGGGGCAGCACAGACAGGTCTTTTCTGTGTTAGAGTTTTACTCGCTACAGGGTGTACTTTGAGGGTTTGTGACTGCAGACCGTTTACATGCAGAAAAAGCTACATAACACAAGGGGACCGGTAATAACGAGAAAAGCATGACATTGGACCTTTAATCAAAACACATCTGCCAGATTACATCTTATCCAAGCATTGAATAAAACTAAAACGTTATTACATTCAACAGAGCTGCAGTGAGTGTTGTTGATGAGATAAACAAAATGGAGTAACGATGATAAATCTTCAGATCACAAATGACCGAATAAATGGAAGAAAATACTGACTTTGAATTGTTGATTTAATAAATGAACGAGTGATTTGTAATTTGATTTTGGGGCAATTTGAGGGAACAGTTTATCAAATATTTCCCTAATGGGCTTCCTCGTTAAATGCCTTCTGATTTGTATTTAAATGAGAAAGAGAGGGTTCAAATCTAAATGTTAATGGCTCTTTGAAATTAAAATGCTAATGGGCCCTGTACAAGGCAAATAGAAACCGATCATGCAAGCACCGAGTTGTGGAGTATGGAGAGTGTCAAAAACAAAATGAAACCAAACCAACTGGGACGAGAAGCATTATCTAACAACTTAAAACCTCACGATTTGTGTTGGCAGAAGAAACGATTCAAATGATGCAACACATTTACAGAAATCTGTCTATTGTCTCCACAGACACGTTTCTCAGGCATGCAGACACCTTTTGTGCTTCATCACCTTCGTGTTTCATATCACTACTCAACAAAAAGTATTCAAAAGTGTGAAACGGAGTGTCTGGGAGAATCTGATGTGCACAGAAATGTAGCGTGAGATGAGCGTCTGCCATGTGCTCACACTGTGCCAAAGTTATTCACTCAATTTCACCTTGAGGTAGTCAAATCTCAAAAAGAAGATCCTCTAAAAGTAGGGTTTAATATATTTCATAAATATATCCTATTTAAGAAGAAACAAGGAGGCACAATGAACTAGATGATAGTCAACAATAAGCGAAGCTAAATAAATAAAAACGTCTAAAAAGATGTTTCAGTCCCTTAGAAGATGTAGTATTGACCAAATGTATCCAAAATGTTTTCTATAAAGATTTCCAACACTAGGTTGAGGGCTGGTCAATAATATACGGCCATTATATGGATACTGTTTCAGAAGATAAATAGCACCAATAGTCAACCATACAATATCCTGGCTTTATCGATATTGAGGTATTTGGTTAAAAATATTATAATATTTGATATTATCCACATCGCCCAGCCTCTCAGTGGCTATTGAAGCAATACTGTTTTTCTTCATGTTCTCATACGGTGTCCAAGCAATGAAGCTGTCTTGTTTTTGTGTTTTCTTGGAACTGTTTGTGATTTGGAGACAGCTGCCTATCAGTAAAGGCCAACAAACAGCCTGGCATCATCTGCAGACAGATGACTGAACAAAACACGACCTCCCTTGTCCATCTATTAGCATCTCTCGACTTCTTATCCTTGAAGACTTTCAGACATGTGGCGGTTTGCAGCGGGCTCAGTGGAAAGTAGAGCTGCAGTTACATTGAGTAAAGAGACGCAGAGTAAAGTGAAGGCGAGCTCTGCGAGTGTTAAATAAATGGCGTCAGTGTGGGGGAGTGGGTGCCAGCTTGGCATGTGGGCACACCAACTGGTGCGGTGACTCAGAGAAACACAGGCAGTCATTTTGCAAACACGTGATGGAGGCTAGATATGTATGTAAACACATAAACTAAAACACTGTAGGAAAAATAAATAGTGTTTTTATTAATGCTGTATGTAGGAGATAGTGAATGGAAGGTGCACACAGGGACACGTGCACACTCATAAACAACACTGTGACGCTGTTTTGCTACACATCATGTGGGAGAAACATTTTTCACGTTGAGATATTTCAGTTTGAAAACAACAAAATGGACTTCTTTCTTATTTTCATCAGTGATAAAGTCAAATTGGTTAAAAGCAAGAAATATTTGCAGTAAGATGACGAGGAGATGTGAAAACCGAGACCCAAAATAGCCGCTCAGCCCTTCTGTGAATTGCCACACAAAATCTCACATCTGAACCACAAATACGGGATGACAAGTCTGCGCTGTGTGTTCGCTCCACTTCACAGAAAGTGCTCGCCACAGGAAGAGCGGCACGGGGACGAGGTCGTCTGCAATGAATTGGGCTGGAGCTTTTTTGTTTGCACTCCTCTCCAACTGTATCGATATCCCAGCATCACCCTGGCTCTGAATGTGCCTTTGTGGGTGACATTGATCAATCAGCCTAAGAGTGTTTTATTAGGAAAGCTCACGAAGTGCCGTGCAGCGCAGGAGAACCCCGCAGGTAGTTGTTGTTGTGACAGAGCCCCCGGCTGTGAGGGAGATGTGTTTGTGAACACGGACGGTGAATATTTAAACGATGTGACGATCCCCGTGGACAAAAACATATCAACACAGGCTGAGGACACAGGTGGAGAGCACAGGTGGAGAGCAGTGTAGCATTTGATGGGTTTGGTGCTCTAGATGTTACTTCACTGAGCTGCTGAAGTAGCTGATTTTTAGAGCCATTATTAAACTTACATAACTGATTGATTATCTGCATTAATCAAAACTATGCATTTGTGTTGGGTGAAAGGTTTTAAGTTGATGATTAGACTAAACATTTTATTTTATTGACTCAACGGTTTTCCAAACTAAGCAAATTGTGGAGCAGTGTGCAAAAAAGGGCACCAGCGTTTGCTTTGTTTTAGGAAATAAACGTTGTTTGAATTCTAAAGAGAAACCTGAACCTGTTCTTTATAACAGTACCTGTCCTGAAGTGTTTTCCAGATGTGAAAGCTCCATGTTAAATGTTTGCTGGAACATGGTATCCGTACTGCAACACGTTAGGAAAACAGTTAGTCTTTGATTTCTTTCACGAAAGTCTTTTCTAATTGTTTTGCCTCTAACAGTATTAGTAGACAACACAACAATGGCTGTATTAAAGCAGTTCCGCTGGAAAAGTATCCCATCTCAAAATAAGGTAAAAACAGGTATAAAAAAATCCCAAAGAATAGCAATCTTACCTCGTCGTACTTGCAGGCAACATCTGCCATACTGGTTTCCCCCAGTAGACTGAGGTCCAGCTCACTGGGACCTGAGCACAGAAACACAATCATCAAACTCTCAGTTTACGGTGAATTCACCTCAAATGACTCGTGGCGATGCAAACGGCTTGAACATGAGAACATCCAAAGCTTACTTGGATCATATGTAGGTTACTGTATTCTACCAACATCAGATGACAACAGATGCCATCTCATTATAATACAGCTCATCAAGTCTCGTAAGACGCAGTGCCACAACTAACTTCCAGATGTTTACATGCAGCTGCACATCTGCATTTTAAGGAGGATAACATATCCACAAATCGAGCTTAATTTGAGCTGCATAAACGCAATCTAATCTCCATATGTTCAGATGGCAGCTGAGCCCAACACAGCATCTTCTTCTCCTTCCTCGGTGGAACTGGGTCGTGAATAACATTTCTTCTCTGCAGTTTCTCTTCCCGCACGGCAGACAGCTGGGTTAGTTTCTGCAGCTTCAAACGCTCAGGCAGATTCCAGAGAGACGGCAGCGGTGCATTGCCTACTTTCCTTATTTAGAAAAGTGTCAGAATGAATCAGATTTACAGAGAAGATCAGAACTGCATCCTCTCTGCAGCCTCAACTTTAGAGTCAGCAACATGGCAGAGGGCAGAGGGGCTGAGCTTTTTGTTTCCTGAGGCTAAATCTGTCAGGTGGCCGCAGCCGTCAGCAACACCTCAGTTTGCTCCACATATTTACACCCTGAAGATGGAGGAGATGTGCCGCTATATAAGCAGCAGATGGACTGTCGGAATAATCTTCACCTATTACGCAAAATCCACTTCTTCATGTCTCTTCTACATCAACATGTGTCCCCTCTTCTTCATGTCTCTTCTACATCAACATGTGTCCCCTCTTCTTCATGTCTCTTCTACATCAACATGTGTCCCCTCTTCTTCATGTCTCTTCTACATCAACATGTGTCCCCTCTTCTTCATGTCTCTTCTACATCAACATGTGTCCCCTCTTCTTCATGTCTCTTCTACATCAACATGTGTCCCCTCTTCTTCATGTCTCTTCTACATCAGCATGTGTCCCCTCTTCTTCATGTCTCTTCTACATCAACATGTGTCCCCTCTTCTTCATGTCTCTTCTACATCAACATGTGTCCCCTCTTCTTCATGTCTCTTCTACATCAACATGTGTCCCCTCTTCTTCATGTCTCTTCTACATCAACATGTGTCCCCTCTTCTTCATGTCTCTTCTACATCAACATGTGTCCCCTCTTCTTCATGTCTCTTCTACATCAACATGTGTCCCCTCTTCTTCATGTCTCTTCTACATCACATGTGTCCCCTCTTCTTCATGTCTCTTCTACATCAGCATGTGTCCCCTCTTCTTCATGTCTCTTCTACATCAACATGTGTCCCCTCTTCTTCATGTCTCTTCTACATCAACATGTGTCCCCTCTTCTTCATGTCTCTTCTACATCAACATGTGTCCCCTCTTCTTCATGTCTCTTCTACATCAACATGTGTCCCCTCTTCTTCATGTCTCTTCTACATCAACATGTGTCCCCTCTTCTTCATGTCTCTTCTACATCAACATGTGTCCCCTCTTCTTCATGTCTCTTCTACATTAACATGTGTCCCCTCTTCTTCATGTCTCTTCTACATCAACATGTGTCCCCTCTTCTTCATGTCTCTTCTACATCAACACGTGTCCCCTCTTCTTCATCAACATGTGTCCCCTCTTCTTCATGTCTCTTCTACATCAACATGTGTCCCCTCTTCTTCATGTCTCTTCTACATCAACATGTGTCCCCTCTTCTTCGTGTCTCTTCTACATCAACATGTGTCCCCTCTTCTTCATGTCTCTTCTACATCAACATGTGTCCCCTCTTCTTCATGTCTCTTCTACATCAACATGTGTCCCCTCTTCTTCATGTCTCTTCTACATCAACATGTGTCCCCTCTTCTTCATGTCTCTTCTACATCAACATGTGTCCCCTCTTCTTCATGTCTCTTCTACATCAACATGTGTCCCCTCTTCTTCATGTCTCTTCTACATAAACATGTGTCCCCTCTTCTTCATGTCTCTTCTACATCAACATGTGTCCCCTCTTCTTCATGTCTCTTCTACATCAACATGTGTCCCCTCTTCTTCATGTCTCTTCTACAATAAACATGTGTCCCCTCTTCTTCATGTCTCTTCTACATCAAACATGTGTCCCCTCTTCTTCATGTCTCTTCTACATTAACATGTGTCCCCTCTTCTTCATGTCTCTTCTACATCAACATGTGTCCCCTCTTCTTCATGTCTCTTCTACATCAACACGTGTCCCCTCTTCTTCATGTCTCTTCTACATCAACATGTGTCCCCTCTTCTTCATGTCTCTTCTACATCAACATGTGTCCCCTCTTCTTCATGTCTCTTCTACATAAACATGTGTCCCCTCTTCTTCATGTCTCTTCTACATCAACATGTGTCCCCTCTTCTTCATGTCTCTTCTACATCAACATGTGTCCCCTCTTCTTCATGTCTCTTCTACATCAACATGTGTCCCCTCTTCTTCATGTCTCTTCTACATTAACATGTGTCCCCTCTTCTTCATGTCTCTTCTACATCAACATGTGTCCCCTCTTCTTCATGTCTCTTCTACATCAACACGTGGCCCCTCTTCTTCATGTCTCTTCTACATCAACACGTGTCCCCTCTTCTTCATGTCTCTTCTACATCAACATGTGTCCCCTCTTCTTCATGTCTCTTCTACATTAACATGTGTCCCCTCTTCTTCATGTCTCTTCTACATCAACACGTGTCCCCTCTTCTTCATGTCTCTTCTACATCAACATGTGTCCCCTCTTCTTCATGTCTCTTCTACATCAACATGTGTCCCCTCTTCTTCATGTCTCTTCTACATCAACATGTGTCCCCTCTTCTTCATGTCTCTTCTACATCAACACGTGTCCCCTCTTCTTCATGTCTCTTCTACATCAACATGTGTCCCCTCTTCTTCATGTCTCTTCTACATCAACACGTGTCCCCTCTTCTTCATGTCTCTTCTACATCAACATGTGTCCCCTCTTCTTCATGTCTCTTCTACATCAACATGTGTCCCCTCTTCTTCATGTCTCTTCTACATCAACATGTGTCCCCTCTGTGGAAAGAGACTCTGAAAGTTTCAGGAACAAAGATTCTCTCTCTTTTTGTCCTGATCCATTTTTATAAAAACCTGTTTGAAAATGAGCTGATCAGATTTTGGCCACTTTATGATGTCATAACGATTTGTTAACCATTAGCCAATCACCAACCAAGGTAACCCCCCCCCCCCCTTATCACCTGAATCTCCTCCTAGAGCACCATTGTGTTCTTTCTAACCAGATCTCTCTCAGAGGGGCGTGGGGAGGGGCTCCTTATTTTCATCAAAACTCAAATCTGTTCCAAACTGTTCCCTTTCCATATGCTTTAGTTTAAAAGAAGGAATACCCAGTACCCAGCTTTCTGCTGTGCTGCAACTGTGCCCAAACGTCGTGGCACAACATGATGAACCATGAGCACAAGAAAGTCAATTCTACCTATAAAGCCCTACAGGGTTCATACACAATGCTTCTCCATGACTTTTACCTAATTTTCCATGACCAAATAAATGACTCTTTCTCAGCGGTACCACTGAAAATGGTTTATTCATGGAACAGGAAAATAAGGTCTGCATCTGAAACATGTTGTGCCTATCTGAAACAAATCAAATAGTAGCTTACTAGCTTCTACACGCTAAAGCCACTAAAATCTCTCACCAGCAAAACACCTTGTCAGTTAAATGCCATTTTACGTTTCATTACAATACGATGGAGTATTTATTATCATTATAGTATTACTATTTCGGCAATTAGATCAAATATAAATTATATTTGATGCAACTTTAGTTACATTTCCATGACCTCTCCAGGTTTTTAATGACCGTAAGAACCCTGGCCCTAAAGCACAGGATGTTCGTAAAGGGTTTTATATTCTGTACAGCTTGTGAAAACCTCTGCTCTATCCCCTCAATGCAGACTGTAAAGATACAAAACAACAACAAACAACAACACCTGAATCTGGATAGAAGAGTGGAAGAATCTTGGAGAGAGCCCCACTGGAGTGATCCTCCTCCCAGGATGACCACATTTTAGGCTTTTGATCAGTATACTATGCTCAATTAATGAAAGTCATTAAGAGTTGAAAGATCAATTTCAACCGAAGTGAAATCAGAAAACCTCATGTAGGAACAGTTACTGATTTCGCCTCTGCTTTATTATAAGAAAAGATAAAGATTTGTGTCGACATGTTTCCCTTTATCTAAACCCTTCATGATATCACAGCAGAAGCTCCTGCAGAGCGCTGACTGATGTTTCAAACCGTTGTGAAGCTGCGGTCTGAATCATTCTGGCACATTTCTTTTAAATGCTCAGGTTTTTATAAAACACATACTCTCCGTCTGAGACTGATTCTCACCCCGTTGATCCCGTGTTCCTCACCGAGCTTCGCTAACCCCGCTTCACTGGTTGCTATGCCAACTCTAGCGGTAACCAGGGAGCGGGTGGGTTTTTCTGTCTTCTTGCATTTCGACACTGAGCACAGGCAGCCCCTTAAAAATGCAACAAAAGCCCAGAGGATGTTCTTCTGACTGTCTGTATTATATAACGGTTGCGTAATATGTCATCATTTGGCCTGAAGATATTGCAAGAATAACTTGTTACATTAATAAATACAAATACACACTCATGCCCACACGCATGTGTAACATAATGATATCTTTATTTGTTATGACTAAAACAAACCCTTGTCTCTGTTCTATTGAGAGTTATTTAACGCTGGAGGCCTCGCATGGCTTTGTAACATTAACTTCTATTTACAGTTTGTATCTTTATGGTTTATTACTTATTTTGAGTCACTGTTGATAAATGCGACCGCTAAATCAAAAGTAATGTAATGCGAACACTTGCATACATTTCTCAGAATATTTAATATAAAATCAGAACATCAGAAAGTAGACCATGAAACTGCCCCAATTGTTAACATACATAATCATTTTCGATTTAAAACAAGTCATTGAGATTGATCTAACTTCATGTCATTTGGCCTGCTCTTGCATCAACTCCTTGTATGCTGTAATATAGCCAGGGTTGATCTTACATCAAGGCAAATATTTAGTTTGTGATCTTTTAAGACACATTTAAAAACGGCTGTTATGAAATGAGTGTTCATCTCACCGGCTGCCGGCTCTTTGGAGGAGAACAGTTTGTTGTCCAGAGTCATGCTGATGTCGCAGAAGACCTCCTCCTCGTCCCGGTCAGCATCCAGCTGAAAGAGGAAGAACCCTTCATTCATATGGTCATAATTAGTTAGATTTCTGACCTTTTGATTCTCTCTGCTTGACAGAAATGACATGACCTGACAACACAAACGGACATGCTCAGTCCATTAATCGGCCGTGACGTCCAGAATGAGACTCATCAAAGGATCAGACATCAGAAACGCGCTCTGATGTCGGAGCTGCACCCTCGGGGTCATTTTGCATTCAGCACACAGCAGAAGCTTTAATAACACCCGATTAATTCTGCGTCTAGAGTCCCTTTCAGATTATTGGGAGGCCGGCTGCCTTCTCTTGCACGTACAGCACTCACTAATTCACCGTGAAGCATGTGGTTTGTGAGCGAGTTAGAATCTGATTGACTTTCCATTTCAAACTCTTGGTCCTCACTTTCAAAGCCCTCCACCATCTGCCCCCCCCCCCCCCCCCCCCCCCCCTACCTCACTGACCTCCTCATCCTCTACCAACCACCCCGGTCCCTCAGATCCAGCCGGTTTGCTTTCCATCCCCAAGGCCAAACTCCGGAGCTTCGGGGACAGAGCCTTCTCTGTGGCTCTGGAACTCCCTCCCCCAAGACCTCCGTGAGTCTGAGTCCCTCACCCTGTTCCAGTCCCGCCTCAAAACCCACCTCTTCAACTCTGTAGAAATAAAATTTATTATTATTACTTCTCGTCCTCTTATGTGCTCTTTGGTCGTCCCTCTGCTCTCATCATGGACAATGACAAAAAGGCGAAAGGTGGACGAAAATAGATTTTAAAAACCCTTCCAGATTGGACATAATTGCTCTGTTTCCAGTCTACCTTCAGGTGTGTGATTCTCAGCAACTCGGAAGTAAACACAATTGAGTAATGAATGAATGTCAGCAGGTGTGGAGGTAAAATGTTAAATTGTAGGATAAGGACAACCAGCTTCCTCCTGTGGTAACAAGCGTTAATGATGAGACTGCTGTCTGCAGGAGGAGGGTCCCCTGAGTCCACCTGCAGACGTGACGCAGAGTGGAGAAAACTGAGGAACCCCCTAGAGAGCCTCACAGGAAAACAATGAGCAATGTGTCCGGCATCATAAGCAGAAAAAGTCAACGCTGTCAAACTGCAGTCTCTTTCACAGTGGGAGAAAAAGGTCCTACTTAAAGAAGCCCTATTATGATTTTGGGGGTTTTCCCTTTACTGTAGTGTGTTGTTTAGGTTTGTGTGCATGTAAATGGGCTGCAATTAATAAAAGTAGAGATACCGTTTTTGGTAAATATTATAGGGGACATGAGTAACTCTACAGAGTTGATAAATGTCTTCATCCTTCATGTACTCATCATAAGTGAGAAGGTGAAGCCAAGTAAAAGCCCTCATCCTCCATCTCAAGGTCTCAAAGAAGAAGAAGCAGATTAAAGGAAGCAGAGGAAGCTTTGAGCTCCTTTTAAACCCCCTACTCTTTTCGGGAAGATGTTTGGAACATTCACTGTTTTCTGTTTGATCATCTGAAGGAATACAGAAGAGTTTGAGTAAAAAAAACACCTTGAAAAAAGCAAAATGTCCAGTTTTGTTGAAGTTACATAAACCTTGATGTTGTCCCACTCTGAAGAAGAGCGACAACACAGAGGAGATGTAAAAAGATATACATATATTAAGACTCAAATAGATAAAAGTAATCAATTCCAGGTGTTATTTTCAAAGCGTCTTTGATAGTTGTTAGTACTGATTAGGCAACGATGGCTGTATCCTATTTATATTCCAGGACCGAGGGACGAACACCGTGTCACCATCCATCCCTGGAGAGATAAGACTCTTAGAAAGATGGAGCGAGCTTTCTTTTGTTTGTTTATATCTACTAGGTAGCATGTGGGAAACAAGCAGGAGCTCAATTCACTGGGGGGGGGGGCGGGGGGGTACTTCATTAGATCGGCTCTTTCTTCCTAGAGTGACAGAACGGGTTTGATTCCACAACAAGCAATTATCTCTCCTTAACAATTTCCTGTGTGTGTGTGTGTGTGTGTGTGTGTGTGTGTGTGTGTGTGTGTGTGTGTGTGTGTGTGTGTGTGTGTGTGTGTGTGTGTGTGTGTGTGTGTGTGTGTGTGTGTGTGTGTGTGTGTGTGTGTGTGTGTGTGTGTGTGTGTGTGTGTGTGTGTGTGTGTGTGTGTGTGTGTGTGTGTGGCCTAGCATTACCATCCTTGTGGGGACCTACATCTGTTTACACAGTCAGGTGTGGGGACTCGCCTGGTGACAAAATGGAGGTCCCATCATTCATTTTAGGTTGAAGACTTGGTTAGGGTTAGGCATGTGTTGGTTATGCTTAAGGTTAGGATAAGTCTCCAGGAAATGCATGTAAGTCAAGGTAACGTCCCCTGAAGTGATGTATACATGGTGTGTGTGTGTGTGTTTGAATAACAGACCTTCATTCGTACGTCAATGTGACTTATTATACAAATAATCCAAATGTCAAAACTCCCAAAATACGGCCCAGACACAAAAACGCTGAGCAATTGTTCGTCAGAGATGGGAAACGTTGTCACAATGACAGAAATAGGACGAGTTCATTCAGTGAGACTCAGCGAATTGAAGGACTTGTAGACGTCTGGAGAGACAATTCAATTGAGCTGCGAAGATGTGCAGTAATGAGTCACTGCCATTGTTCTTCTATAAACATATGCCTTCTTGTATCTGGCATTTAAGCGAGAGGATTACTGTCACACAAAATACTTTTAATGAGCCAAAGCAATTAAGCCTGAGAGGTTCTAGCATTCATCAGGAAACACTGGGTCCCAATTACTGAGGAGCAGGAGGAACTCATCCAATCAAAAGTTAGGCTAATCATTCAAATCTGTTTTCATTTTTGATTTGGTTCATTAGAGAAGATAAAACCCAGTTACTGTTTAGACAACACAACAATATTACATTGTGTCTCCAAGTGCCTTTTACAAAGAGGATGCTTTTCCGTGTTTCAGAGTTATCTTTGTGTTATCATTGTGAGCTGGATGAATTATCCATTACTTCAGCAGTAACCCTAATACACACCTCTATGTTGTAATGTACATGTCATATAGTGTAGTACTACATGCACAGATTTACTTTAACGTCTTGTGTTTATATAAATATTTGAATTATATTTTTTCTTATTCTTTAATTTGATTTAATTCTTTAGTTGAACAACTGTCCATTTGATTACGTTGGTTAACTCATTAGTGAATTGACAAGAGAAAACAATTAGTTTCAATCAATTAAAATAAAAAATGCTTTAAAAAAATTGTCAAACATTCTCTGATTACAGTTTTATAAAAGGGAGGATTTGCCTCGTCTTATATCATTATAAATTCATTATCTTTGGGTTTTAGGATTTTGATGGAATAAAACAAGACATTTAAAGATGTCCGTTTACTACGAGTGACCAAGTATTATACCACGGACACCAGAGTAGGATGATTTTACTTGTAATGAATAGGAATGGTGTAGAAAACTGTAATTTAACATCATACTCAATTATTGTCTTCCTATGACAGAGCAGACACAGATTGACAAACGGCTATAAATGGACAGAAAGTGAACCAAGAATTGACTCAAGAGACGTCTGGGGACAATTTATCACTAACAATCGTTACTGCTGTGTGCTTTTATCCTTTAATGGAAGGAGCGTTAATCTTTTCTCTGTTCAGGATTTACCATCAGATACAGAACCTGAAGGTCTTAATCCGCACAGATGTTACGTAGCTTTTAAGGATTCACAAGGAGGAATATGTGCTGGTTATCGGAAGATTATAACACCATTTTCATTACGATAATACTTTGTAGATTAGAACGTTTCTATCCAGCTTTTTTTATAATATGTTAAATCGAGTTAACTGGGATTTTAAAGAGAACTTACTGTTTTCATCTTCAGGTTTATAATTGTATTTAGTGTCTCTACTGTGACATGCTTTAATGTAGCCTTTGCAGACCATTTACATGCACACAAACCTACAGTATATAACACAAAGCAGGACGCAGGTGATTTATAAAATGTAATACATTACATTTTGTTGATCAGAAGCTCAAAAGACAAGATGCAATTCCTCTACAACTGTCTGTTAAACAAAGCAAGCCCTCTGAATATCCCATCCTCCCCCCATTGACTGCAATTCAGATTCTCTTTTCTCTGCAAAGCTCTTGTGATTTCTTTTAAGAAGCCAGTTATAAAGTGTTCATCTCAAACACCATTTGTCGTGAAGGTTTTTAAGGCGAGAGTGCTTCAGACTGTCAGTTTCTCTCTGGTGTGAGGTCTGTGATTGAGAGCACGAAGTAAGAAAAGTGGTGTGTGACGCTGCGTGTCTGAGAGTCTATTCTGACGTCTCAGCGCTTCAACAAAGAGAGAAGCAGCAGCAGCAATTCACTGGACGGAAAATCCATCGATAAGCTCGATGTGACGATATATATCGTCGTGACGATATTAGGTCTCCACGATATGCTTTTTCAGAGATATCATATCTATCGTGATAAAAAAAATAATAATTAGAATTTTTTTTTTTTTTTTAAATATAAAAAAAAAATAAACTCATGTGAAAGACATGCTCTAAAGCTGTCTAGTCAGGATTCAGACAGTATTGCACTTCATTTATTGTCTTGGTTTATTCTGTTGGCTTATATTTTATTTGATCAATAAGGTATTTAGTTTTTCCCTTCTGTTATGCTAAAGTATTTGATTGCACTTCAAGTCTAAAGTTTACATTTTAATTGTTTGGCACTGACTTTTCCTCATTGATGTTTTATGTTTTACTTAGTTATGTTTTACCCTCCTTTTCATGTTTATTGTTCACTGCTAGTGCTACCTCAGAAAGTTCATTTTTATACTGAGAAACTGCCTTGAAGCCATATCAAAATGTTGAATTGTTCATTCAGGGATTCATTTCAGAAATAAAACCAGCTTGAAATGCTATTGGTCTGTTACTCCTTTCTGTTTTAGTTTGTTACCTTGTAGGAGCTTGTACTGTTAAGTCACTTGAAAAATAACCATAATAACCGACATGAAAAAATATCTTGATATATATCGTCTATCGTGATACTGCTTGAAAAATATCGTGATAATATATTTTTCAATATCGCCCACCCCTAGTTCAAACACTGCGGCGAGGTCTGCAGACTTCTTTAATCCACAGGAAACAGGAGGGGAAATTGGTTTTGGACAACGGTGTTTTTTCAAGAACACAACACAATGTTCCTGTGGGGCTTTAAAGGTTATTTATGTTGTTTATAAGTCATCTGAAGCTCGGTGCTGATAAGTTGTGATGTCTAAATAAATTATAGTAGAGAACAAACCGGCCAGCTAACCAATCAGAGCAGACTGGGCTCTGGTTTCAGACAGAGGGTGAAAAGAGGTGCTGCAGCTCAGGCAGTATGAGAAAAATAAAGAGCTTTTTGAACATTAAAGCATGGAGACATTAGTAGAGGCACAAAATAAAAATATGAACCTGAACATGAGCATTATATGTCCTTCTTTAACTAAATAAGCAACAATAATAGTTCACAGTACAGAAGAGAAATGTCAAAGCAAAAGGGATGGAGGGAAACAAATGGGCAGAATATAAAAAGACAATATTCAAAAATAAATTGGAAAAGATATCACACAGGAGAAACACTTTTCTGCAGTAAAAACGATTGAATTTCCGTTAACGCGTCTGGAGTCCCAGATTCATTAAGGACTTCACTTTTACAGCATCAATCACAGAAACCTCTACCACAGAAAGTTTAAGATCGCCCCGACATACTAACCGCTCTGACTTTTCCAGGGCATCTGATTTCTTTCAGTATTTTCTACGTCAATGTGAGATCCTCTGGAGATTGTCCTGATTATTTGATTTGAAGAAGCCCTGAGACATCCATCTAAAAGCCTGCGAACAGAATCGGTTTCTTGCAGTCGAGGAGTTATTCAGTATTCCCTCAGCTGCGAGGACGCGACACTCAGACGGATCAATAAGACTTGGGCAGCCGCTCCGTGTTGTCTGCAGGAGCAAATCGCTCCATTAGCACCTGGCTCACACACACACACACAGCAGGTAACTCAATGCTCCTCTGCTCTCTACCACACGATCTAATGAACATCCCAGTGGTCTGCCATTAACACGCGCTCCTATGTCCCAGCAGAAACACTCTGCGTTCCACCTTTAGTAAAACAGTCAGGAGCCAAAAAGAAAGGGTTTGGAAAGCTGCTTCACTTTGTCATTCGTCTTTTTGGTGTGTGTTAGGAAGGATGCTGATTGCCTTTATTTGTGCTAACGTGCTTATTGAGCACACAGCTGCAAGTTTAGACCCAAATAAACAAGACATTAGACACATTCATTTTGGGGTGATTTTTACTGTAAAGTTGATTTGCGTAGAGACACAAGAATAAGTGGAACAATTGTGTTTTGTCAAGTTGGTGAAGACCTTCCTTTATCTGCATGACCTGCAAGTGTTTTGGGCCGTTTGCACGTGTCGGCAAGTTCACTTTCGCTTCTTCGGGAATATTATGTTGCTAACATTTCTCCACCTACTACTTCCTGTGTTTGCACCAAAAGGTTTCCATTGTATGTAAATCATGCAACGGAGAATAACTGAATTTAATGAATTATATTTAAAAAGATGAAGAAGAAGAAGAAGATGGACCTTTTTAAAGTGACAGTGAGTTGAGACAGTGACCTATATTATAAGTTCTCCCTGTCTTTATCTTAATGCTAGCACACAGAGACATGCATGTTATTCCTTACCGTCACAATATGGCCCCGCTCCTGGAAGTATTTGACCAGAGGGATGGTGTTCTGTTTGAAGTTGGTCAGGCGGCGGTCGATGGCCTTGGGGTTGTCGTCCGGTCTTCCCTGCTGCTCGGCTCGTTTCTGCAGCCTCTCCTTCAAGCGGTGGTTGGTGCAGGCGAGGAACACCACCAGGTCAGGAGTGCAGATCTACAGGCACACAGAGAGACATATGAAACATTACAGCCTTTCAGATAAACTGTCATTCGTCTGAGACGCTCATGATTTGACCCCTGAAGAGGCTTCGGCCCGGAGCTGCAAATTAGACTCAGTCTCATTCTTAGATTCAATGCGCTTAGGTCAAAATGTCAAATGCAATTAACACAAAGACTTAATACTCAGTCAGGTCTGAAGATTTTGGATATATTTTTTTACAGCAGTTTGTGAATTTTCAAGTGAGTCCACCATCTGAATATCACTTAATGGAAAGCCTTGAAAGTAGCTGCAGCTGCTCGCTCTACTGGGGATGCATGTTTAAAGGTCACCTATTCTGCAAAATCCACTTTTTCACGTCTTTATACATCACATTAGGCGCGTTCACACCGCAGTACTTTTCCCACTTTAGTTCTGATATCGTTCCGAAATGTTGCGTTCACACCAAAAAGAGCCGGAACTAAAATTAGTTCATCAGAACCTTTTCACCCCCTTTTCCGTCCCTGCTAGAGAGCAGGGACTTTCGTGGGAGAAAAAGGTTCCTATGTCTGATTGGCTGGGCGGATTGCAAACCACGCCCCGTAAAACTCCCAAAACGTTTTGTGAATTTTATTATCCTCGCATTAGCATTATTAGCATTAGCATTAGCCCAGCGCAGAAACGCAGAGAGACTAACTTATGGCAACACAAAATAAAACATGGGAGCGGTGGAGATGAGGAGGTGTCGGCGTTCTGGCGATTTACTCTGAAGGCTTCAGTAGAAGCTGCTGGGAGTCCCAGCAGCTTCTACTGAAGCCAGTCCCCAACTCCGGGGACTTCCGGCCGGGGACTGTGGGCGGCAGTATACGCCGTGAAGTTGTTTGCGGCCTGCCAGTAAACCCAAAGCAGAAGAAGAAGAAGTGACGTCAGCGGCTTCATTTGCCTAATCCTCTCCCAGGGACTTATTCCGGTGTGAACGCAATCTGAAAGAAAACTAAAGAGTTCTCATGAACTAAGTACTGATGAACCTTTGTGGGAAAAGTACTGCGGTGTGAATGCGCCTCATGTGTCCCCTCTGTGGAAAGAGACTCTGAAAGTTTCAGGAACAAAGATTCTCTCTCTTTTTGTCCTGATCCATTTCTATAAAAACCTGTCTGAAAATGAGCTGATCAGATTTTGGCCACTTTATGATGTCATAACGATGTTTTGTCTTGTGTAACCATTAGCCAATCAGCAACCAAGGTAACCCCCCCCACCTTATCACCTGAATCTCCTCCTAGAGCACCATTGTGTTCTTTCTAACCAGATCTCTCTCAGAGGGGCGTGGGGAGGGGCTCCTTATTTTCATCTAAAGTAACAGACAGAGAATCAACACTTTGGAAACAAGGCTGAAACAGAGGGGATTATGGGTAATGCTGCAATGATCTGTTTGGTGTTTGGAGCCAAACACTTCAGAGACATGTATATATATATCTGAGACCTGTGATATATTGATGAAAAACAGTATAATAGGGGACCTTTAAATCATTATGAGTTCGACTGTACTTTCTCCCCATCATCACCTGCCACATGGAGACAGAAGAGAGAACATTTCTCCTTCTATGTGACATGAGTAACATCGTATGACATTATAGGTGCGATCACACATGCAGCCTTTTCCGTGACTGTGACGGAGGTTTTCTATTTCAGGGATCATACGTAGCCAGAAGCCAGTTATAAAGTGCAATCCTACAGCTCTAACGCAACATACCCCGCACGTGTGACTGGTTACTCATTATTCTGAGTTGCTATTTTATCTGTTTTCTTAGAAGTAATTCAAGTTTTGATTTTAATTCCTGTCCAGCACACATATCATTTTATACAGCTTGTTCTAAAACAACTAAGGTTTTTATATTGCAGTTATTTTTCAGGCAACCTTTGTCAAATTCTCTGCTCTCTAAATCTGTCAGCTGTTTTTGGTCCTTGCCAAACCTAAGGGGCATTTCTGTTGCTTGAGCTGATAAATGCTCCACTTGGTTCCCCAGCTAGTCCCTGACTTTGTCTGCTATTCGGTGCTCAGCAGATATACGTATATATGCACATTTAATTTTCTAAAATTGAGTTTTCAGGAGAATAAGGAATAAATACAGCTGTTTGAGTAAGATGTTTTTAAATAGATATTAGGAATCAGATATTATGAGAGTGACAGGTTTAACCTTCAAACAGAAAACAGTATGTAAAAGGGATAATATTGAATCAAAATCATTTTTAAGGGGCGTCCATATCGATATCTATTCAGTAGGAATTGTATGCATTTGTACACTCGGAAGGATAAAGTAAATCACTTTTACCTGATGTGTGCCTATTAAAAGTTCCCGGCAAACTCATTGCATTGCAATTAGGAGAGAGGCCTTTAGAGACTGTTGCCTTATCAAGAAAATAAACACTAGCTATTTAGTTTGAAAGGAAAAGGTCAAACAACAGCAGCCGCTTTCACTCAGACCTGAGTAATCGAGATTTAATTTGTGACAGGGCAATGAGCAGCTTCTGTTTTCACAAAATCCAACATTCCTTGGTAACCAGCGAGTACGTGAAGTAAACACGCTGACGTGCGCCGGCTATTTAAAGATGGGTGGAGGATGCTTTTATCTCTCCAATGCAAAGCAGCAGCAAAGGGAAATAACTCGGTTTCTATGGCTGTGACCTGTTTGGGTGAGGTCAGTTGTTTTCTCAAAAGAGTGAAATATTTTCCTCTTCTTGACCGAGCACAGTACCTCAGGGGACTTGAGGTCTCTCTAAAACAAGCAACACAGTCATGATAATCTCCAGAGTGGTTGGTTACTGCATTATTCAGACTCTGATACTCAGTTTCCTGCTTGGTTAGATAAAAGAGCACCTTTTGAAAAACTGGCTGCACCCAGAGCCAAAAATAGCACTAGTCTATTGAGGCGAAATCCACTCCTGCAACGAGTCTTTTTCTGACGCTTGCAAATTCAAAGTTTCCGTTACCATAGTGACTGCACTCATGTTTAGTTTTTTTCTCAGGTTTTTCTCTTAATCATTAAAATGTATTATCATGTAATCAAATAACAGCGTCTAATATCGTGACGTTAGTGATGCTATCTCTCTTGCTTAAAGGCCAGGAAGCATGAGGTAGGCTTCCTCTGTATAACACACACACACACACACACACACACACACACACACACACACACACACACACACACACACACACACACACACACACACACACACACACACACACACACACACACACACACACACACACACACACACACACACACACACACACACACACACACACAGACAGAGGCAGATGTTGACCTGGGCCAAACACCACAGTTATTACCTTTCCTGGATGTTTTACTGAATTAGATTTAAGAATAGATTTGCTGAAATGCAGCCCTGCTGTTATGCTGCAAGAGCTACAGTTGGAGAGCTAGCCAATAGAAGAATGTGTGTGTTTATATAGTGATGTCATCATGTTACAGAAGTAAACAAAGGAGACCAATGGAGGTGTTTCAGTCAGGGGTGTGGGAGAGAAACTCCTCCTGAAGGGAACTTTGGGATTGTAGCCTTTGCTGACCATTGACATGCATACAAACCTATGTATTACATGTCACTTGTTAGACGCTTTTATCCAAAGCGACTTACATACTCAATACTGTGGAGAATCCCCACAGGAGCAATTTGGGGTGAAGTGTCTCAGGGACACAACGACATGCTGACTGCAGTGGGGTTTGAACCTGAACACCTACGCACAACCCACTGCGCCACACGCCTCCTATGTAACACACTCTGGTTATCCCAAAGGAAAGGGAAAAGCATAAAAGGGCCCCCTATAATATATACTTAGTTTGGTTGTGTTATTCTAATCAAGGTAGCGTTGTGAAATGTGATCCACTTTCTGCTTAGAGTTATCTGCAGACGCTGGATCATAACAGCTTGCTGACTTCTGTTTCATTATTCTCAGGCTTGAGTCACCGGATGTGTTCGAGGGGACCTTTGTGGATAATGCTTATCGTAAAAGAAAATGAACGAGAAACTAATTTAGAGTAGAGAGCTTGTTTGCTAAATCAGGAATATTATATTTCAGTCTTTGAAACTTTCCTTTATAAGCCCGCAGAGATCTGTCTCGCAGGAGGAGCTGAGTGAAGCCAAGTGCACTTGCAATTTGAGGTAAATCATTCTCAAAGCATTTTGTGTAATTTCTCTCAGATTCTGGAGAGGGATATGCAGAGAGTTTCCACACTGAAGAAACAAGCTGCTCTGTGTTGTCCTTTCTCTTATTCATCATAATGGATGAGTCCTTAAAGACAACATGACAGAGATCGACCAATCACAATCTCAGGCCGACAGTCATTGTATCACGACTATTTTTAGTAACAATTGCTGTCTTGACTGTTTTTTGTTGATTTATTCTTAGTCAAAATATAACAAAATTGCTTGTTTTTGCACAACTTTCATGCTGAAAACAGGCAGGTATTTGATTACCAATGCTGTAGAAAAAAAGAAAAGCATCAAATATTGACATTATTTTGCAGTGTTTGGACAATTTGCTTGATGAATAACCTCTGACGACTGATCAATTGCTAAAAAAGGATAGATGATAGATGTGTTTGAGGCAGATTTAGACACCCACAGGTAGATTGAAGAGAATAAATGGGTAGAAAGACGCCTCTGTAGTCGAATAGACGTGGGGGGTAAACAGCCTGGGGGTGGAGATGAAAGGATAGACGTTCTCCCAGGCAGCTAAAAGAGGAAAAGGGCGTTTGTGGCGTCCCACTGGAGCGGATCAGAAATGGCTGCTGTGATGTTGTAAAGGGCAAAGTAGAAGCATGGGGAGAAGTGGGTGATATGGATCCCCAGAGAATCACTCCCTGCTCCCACTGTCCTGCAGAGCATCCTAAATAATAATGCTTCTATGTTTGTATTTTATTCATGTAGCGCCGATTCAGATATAAGCAATGAATCTCTCATTCTGACCATTCGAAGGTTTTTACACATATTCTGCAGACTGAAGGGCTGTAGAGGTTTGTGCTTAAATGTTGTGTATTCAAGCTTGACAATTTCCATGCAAATTATCTCCAAAATGGCCATGTTGGAAAAGCCTTTTAAGCTGTCATTGGGCATTTCAAAGCTCCTCTGATGCTAACCATTATAGTTGCAGAACAGCCCCTTTTCGCTTGAGAAAGGATGTTTCTTTCTTTCTTTGATCAAAGTCTAACGTGCCCCTGATGAATCGGTCTGTGCCTATAATCACAGTGGAGTTCTTGCACCTGACTAAGAACTATTGTTTCCAAAATGCTTTTCCCTCTCTCAGGTGACACGTTCTCTGTTCCTAAAAAGACGAAATCACCGAGGCATCTTGTTTGACATTACGAGGTGTAGATAATGTGGAAATGCAGCAGATTTAATTTTGTCTGGATATGAAAAATGACGACAGGTGAAAATGGTTAAATACTGTTGCATCTTTAGAACGAAGAGTTTTCAACTGAACCCTCTTTTTAAGGGTCTTTTAAAAGGGTGAGTGGCTTCTGCTGCTGCAAACACCAACCTTCACCAATAAAGTAGGGCAACCTGTTTTTAGCATGAGAGGTGAAACCCAGGTGAGAAAAAGGGTGCCAAGCACAAAGGGCACCACTTGTATAAATCATGAGCCCATGGGAATAAGTAAAGGCAACGTGGATGAAAGCACAATGTTCCAAGATACTTACAGTCAACCCCAAACAATAAGCGTGAGGGTTACAAAAACAGCTTTTTAAAAAGTGAGGGAAAGACCCAAAATCACTGCCATTATTGCGCTAACAAAACATAAGTGATAAGGTCTCTGCTTATTATTTCTTTAAAGCATACCACTATAATTTCCCCGTTGCTCCAGAGCTTAACAAAAGGCCCTTCAATAATCGTTTGTCACTTAATTATATTGTAAATCAAGGGCTGTGCAATATGAGCTGAGATGTCATCAGTTCCCAGCCAATCAGCAACGTCTGTCGGAGCTGTTTTGGAGCGTTTGCTTGGACACGGTTATAAACACAACTGTATACATTTGTTATCTACATGACTTCATCTGCAGTGAACTTCCTCGGGTCCTTATCTAACCCCGACGCTCATTTGCAAGCTGTCATCAACGCTTCTCACATTCTCACGACAATTTAAATAACATTGTGACATAATTCTACTTAGCTGAATCAAACATTATAACTATGAGACTTGGATGCTACTTTGATGTAGGAATGCCTGTTAGTCATATACAGAGTTTTTATTTTATTAATAAGTGTTAAATGCTCTGCGCCAGAAACAGCTGGAAATGCTGATAACAACCAAGGTAACAGCTCAATTGTGAGCTCTGTTAATGAGATATGGAGTGCAGGATAATGTGGGTGTTCTCTGGTTAGTAAGTTCCTCTCTCTGTGCACGAGCCAGCCACGCACAGTATGTCATCTCGTTTAGTTCAAACAGGGAACATGTACAGAGTGGAATCTGTTGGACTTTGAGACAGCAGAGACAGAATTAAGAGCTCTCATTACGAATACACTCAGCCTCTTCACAAAAAGACTTCCTGTATATACCGAAGAGTCGAAAGACAACAAGGACATGAAAGCCGTCCACATTGGTTTATTCGTTGAGCCAAAGAACAGAATGTCTGCACCAGATTGTCGCAATACAGACTATTTCTAATCTAAAAATACAGACATTTTAAGAAAAATAAGGCACCGAAGAATATGTTAAAGTAGGTAAATAGTGTACATGCTCATTCCTTATGTGAGTTTAAAATCCTTTGATTAAAATAGTGTATTTTTATGGTGACATTTTCACCCCCCCAACAATCCAGGTTTCTTCAATTCACGGTGAAAATCGCTCTTTAAAAGCTTGTTGGTCATCATGGCACTCAGAGAGCTTTTAATATTGACCCACACTAATGCATTGATATAAAAAGATAAACCCAACACACCTATTCAATTGAAGAAATAACCTTGTTTACACGAACATCGCTGAAAGAGTAATTAAATAAGCACAAACAGCATTTAACTGCTCAGTGTTAAGGCTACTATCCATCATATCTGGAGGCGACGACTCCTAATCAACCACGTAAAATATGACTCATCCTTATTCATTCATTCCCACTGATATAACCAAAGCAAATGAATTTATGATACATCTTACTGCCCACATGCATGTTATATTCATGTATGCACTTACAGATTCTCATTCTGTACTGATGCACTGTACTGTTGGGATCAGGGGAGCACAGGTTCAAACCCCACTGCAGTCAGCATGTCGTTGTGTCCCTGGGCAAGACACTTCACCCCACATTGCTCCTGTGGGGATTGCCCACCGTATTGAGTATGTAAGTCGCTTTGGATAAAAGCGTCTAACAAGTAACATGTAATGTAATGTAATGTAATGCACCCATATGTGAGCTTGAGTCTATTGCTCTGCATATGTGTGTCTAGTATAGTAGATAAACAAAAACGTTTCCCTGTGTGCATAAGCTTATTTATGAGCCTCCATGTGCGTGAATATGACTTATTGATGTGTGTGCATCCACAGTCTTGATTTGTATATAGATCACATGATCTGTATGAGGTTGTGTGGACTTGTCTGTCATCCTGCGTAAGAGCTTGTTTGTGTAATTGGTGTAACAGAAACACAGTACGACAGTCAGTTATTGCCTTTTTGCATCGTTTGTTACCATAACTGACTGGAGCAGACGGACCCTGTGCAGCCAGTGAATAAGCCTGTGGCTGCTTCCTACATTAAATAGACATTCACATGTGTTGACTGGAAAGATGACGAGATAAAGCGACATGCCATCTTTCTCTAAACGTACCTCCAGGAGAAAGAATCTGCTCCTCCCTGCAGGACCCTACACACACACATGTAATCACTATTCAAAGCCGACATGGAGCCGCAGTCTGTGGTCTGTTAGATATTGGATTTACTTCAATGCTTCCTTAAGTGACGCATTAACAAAACACACGCCGGTTGATTGTTACACTCACAACAGAAGGCAGCGAACAAGCATGGTGTAGAAACTTAAACGTAGTGTCTATAAAGAAGTGTATATTACATTATACTCGGATGCTGATAGAAATGTTTTCCCAACACATCGATGCACTATCTATACACATCACTCTTTCCTACTTTGTAATTTCTCTGTAAAACAGTTTTACCTTATCTAATCTTGTATTAATTCATCTTTTTTAAGCGTATCTTGGCCTAGCTTGGTTTAAATTACCTTGGTTTATCTCGTCACTCTAGTATTTTCTATCTTGGTATTGCTAGAATCTATGCAAAGTCAACCAATCCAATCCCCATACTTTGAGATTGTGTTGCCAATATAACAAATCCCTGCATTTTCCATAAAAATAATTCAAACTAGATTTACTTCTACAAGCAAACGTCAAGCGATGTGTTTGTATCTCCATAACTGGCGTCCTGATCCTATGTGTCTTTTCAGTTGAACCCTCTTCAAGTGACCCATATATAACCCAATGCTTCAAAGTAAGCACTTGATTCATGGAGCGGCTTCAGGCGGTTCTACACAGTGTAGAGTTTTATATATACACACAGTCTATAGGAGACACTAAGGTTAACGTACAGACTGAATTCAGGGGGAAATGTAAGTTCAGCATCCTTCCTTCTTACATCACATGCTAGCAGACATGCATTTCAACGTGTTATCAATGATTTCTTAAAAAAACCCTGATTTGCTCAACTAACTTGAATTTCAAAGCAAATTATTGCAACAACACAAATCATACTGTGGGGGGGGAAACGTCTGAAGCAATTGGAAACAGGACTCAGAGAGGCACGAGGAGAGCTGGAGCTTTGATGGCAAACACTGGTGGTTTATTTGGAGTTCAGTCAGACAACTCACGTGTTTCTTTAACATGTTTATTAGAAGCAGCATATAGTTAAGTTTGGCGACTAGGCTCGGGCATCATCATTCCACAGATATACATAGCACGATGAGTGATGATCAAATAACTAATCCCCGAGCCTACAGGTGGAAGCTGGGGTGGTGGTGGGGCAGCGAGCAGCAGCGACGTAGAGGTAGCTGCGGCAATAGCAGCAGCAAGCAATGCATGGAGAGAGATCTGGCAGGTTAAATAGAGCGGCATGTTAAGGAGACTCTGTTTGGTTGGTTGTAGAGTGGTGAGGGGCGTTATGTATGAATGCAGCACAAGTGCTCGAGTTGACTGCCTGAACTAGCTCGCAGGCTTCGCCCCATTTACGGCCGGAGAAAAGACAGGCGGTGCGTCACACAGCGGTTGCCAAACCAATTCTGAAGAACTCTTCTGCAGCTCGAGGTTTTAACTAGTTCGGAGTGTAATAATCAACATTCTTTATCAGTGAGACGAAACAATTATGATCCCTGAATCTAACTAGAGCTCTCGTCCATAGAAAAGAATGTGCGTTAGGGAACCTACGTCGCTGAACAGTAAACTACCTCATGGCGGCTTGTGCTCCGTCATAGACTGGCAACAACAATGCGCCCAAGGCCGTAGACCTATGCCGTGGGAAAGGAGACAATGATGAACTGTGTCGAAGGTTGAATACCTAAGCAAATTATTCCCCAGCACATACTATGAAGTAAGTAATCTGGCTTTTAGTTTAGATTACTTCTTTAAAGGTGATAGTGGCCATTAGTTTTTCCTCCCAAATCATCATTACTCAGAGCAGCAGAGAAAAGATTCACCTCTGCATGTAATATGAATCCGGTATGAGTCTCTGTGGTTCTCTGTAATGCAGCTAAAATGACCAGATTATAAAGTCGGCGTCCCCCGCACTGACCCAGATATGCGTCAACCACTCTAAGTCATTTAGAGCACGTTTAGAAGTGGATAAATGTTAAGGGAGTTTAAATGAGATTAAGAGAATTCTGAAAGCAATCGACCGCTGTGCCACACAGTCGGCCAGTCAACGATATATTTAAATCAGGGCGCTCCGGCTTTCAACACTGTTGAACTACATATATTTATATAGCTTATTTGTTGTCAGAAAACATTTGCTAAACTACCTTTTACCATCATGACTAGACTCTCAGATTTCATGTCCAAAACCTGCAGGTGTGCTTCAGGCATTCTTAGAAAATGTGTCCAAACACCCAGAACAGTATCTGGCAGGAAGTCTTGCTCAGGGACGCTTTAGCAGGTGAGATGCTCAATGACAACACAAAAGAGAGTGTCCTTGCTCGGTGTGTCACTGCCTGCTCAGGTCATGAACACAAAGAGTGTGTCCTTGCTCGGTGTGTCACTGCCTGCTCAGGTCATGAACACAAAGAGTGTGTCCTTGGTCTGTGTGTCACTGCCTGCTCAGGTCATGAACACAAAGAGTGTGTCCTTGGTCTGTGTGTCACTGCCTGCTCAGGTCATGAACACATAGAGTGTGTCCTTGCTCGGTGTGTCACTGCCTGCTCAGGTCATGAACACAAAGAGTGTGTCCTTGGTCTGTGTGTCACTGCCTGCTCAGGTCATGAACACAAAGAGTGTGTCCTTGCTCGGTGTGTCACTGCCTGCTCAGGTCATGAACACAAAGCATTGACTGGGCAGTGAATAGCGGAGAAGCAGCAGCTGAAACACTTAGAGTTGAGGCACTGTGAGCAGTGTCATTTTAAGGTCAATCCTTTGCATAACATGTTTCACTAAATTAGATATTAGACTAAATATGGTTTATTGCACACATTTCAGATGCAAATATATGATGTACTGTCCATAACACATTACATTACATGTCACTAATTAAACGCTTTTATCCAAAGCGACTTACATACTCAATACTGTGGACAATCCCCACAGGAGCAATTTGGGGTGTAGTGTCTTGCCCAGGGACACAACGACATGCTGACTGCAGTGGGGGTTTGAACCTGATCCAAACACCACCGCACAACCCACTGCACCACACAACATACATCATCTATCAAAAAGAGAATAAATCATCAACCAAACTATCTGTCAGTATCTTTGATAAGGAGCCTCTTTCATGTCAAACCCTCCTAATGAACCCTCTCTGGGCTGCAGGTCTGGCTGATGAAATATTTTCTTCAGGGATCTCTATGTGAGGAAATGCATGTTGCTGAACCAAGTAGTAACTTTGGAGTCTGAAAAGTAAAGCCAATTGGGAAGTGCCTTAAACCTGCATTGTCTAATAATCAGCAGCTCCACTGAAAGTACATTTTGGTCGCTTTAAAAATGTCTTATTCAGCGTTTGGTTTTAATCCAGCCATTCGTGCTGCTTCGGGTTCCAGAAAACAAGATGGTGACGGCTAAAAACTAAGAAGGCAGCAGCCAAAACACCAAATGCAGATGGCCAAAGTTTCAACTCAAAGCTTGAAAACAGTAATCCACAACCTATAGTTGATGACACGATGCACTTTGTATTGACAGTATATGAACTGCACTTAATATTCCACAACAAGTTATACTGTATCTGTTATTCTAAAACTCTAAATAACAAATGTTCTGCTCATAATAAGTTTAGGTAAATCTGAAAGTGAAAAGACGATATTCCTCATTATGTCCAGGACAGCTCAAAGGACCTTAAAGGGTGTGTATAATGTAAATAATAAGTATTGGTAAAACATTTTTACAGTTTGAATGTCACTTGGAGGATGAAAATGTAAAACTAAATACCCTGACGAGTGTTGAGTTAAACGGAGACTTTGTGTAGCATCTGATATTAAATACGTCAAACTGAAGTGAGTTAAAGCAGTGAGCAACGAACGCTGCTATCCTCAGATCTCACACTGAGAGATAAAACCTGAGAGATAACAGCACCAGTGTGTGGTGTGCGACAAACTTGTTTACATATTTTGGCTCGAGCTGGTGCCACTTGAACAGCTCATTGTCTGTCGGACTCTGAAACTTGTCTGGATGCCAAAAGAAAGACGTAATTTGTCTTAGATCGTCACAGGTGGAAATATCCGTGGTGCCGTCATTAGGGAGATAAAAAGTGGAAGGGATGTGTGATAATTACACTTTTTCAAAATGCTTGAGTCCAAATAAAAATTGTATTAGTCAACTATGAAACATCTGGACAAAGTATAGAAATATGTTGTGCATTTAAGTGTATGGAAACTCACCTGGTCTTCAAAGGACAAAGCCTGTCCAACGTCTCGAGGGAATCCATCTATGACGATACCGCTTGCGTCTGGTATCTTCATGATCTTCTGCTTTATTTCAGTTATGGTTGTCTCCTGGATGACAGAGAAAGGAACATGGTTTTTCATTTTGTATAATGGTCGAAAGACAATAACCAAATCAACAGGAGCTTTATTGGATTTTTGATCAATACGAATAACTCTACAATTAGCCTGTTGCTTGAGTTTACGGCCGTCCTAGTTTACGCTTCACTTCCCTTTATTACATTTGAATGCTTAACAATGTGGGCTGTTCTGAGAGAGCCACTGGGAGATTTCAGCTGCAAATTATTAATCATAAAGCTTCAAGTTGTAATTTGCTTTTCCAGTCTCAGCATGAAGGGGGAGATTAGTTTTGTTAATGTTACTTCAATCCCCAGATTCATCAAGGCTGTGTAGTAGTTAAAACCCCTGGAAAATGAACGAGAGGCTCATCTAGAGTCATAAAGAAGGTTAATAGAAAACGGCAAAGACACTGGAGGATTCAACAGTATAATACATCGGTTATCCAATTATCCATCCATCCATCTTCTTCCGCTTATCCGATGTCGGGTCGCGGGGGTAGCAGTTCCACCAGAGAGCCCCAAACTTCCTTTTCCCTGGCGACATCAACCAGGTCTGACTGGGGGATCCCAAGGCGCTCCCAGGCCAGCGAAGAGATATAATCCCTCCACCTGGTCCTAGGTCTACCCCTTGGTCTCTTCCCAGCTGGACGTGCCTGCCTGGAACACCTCCCTAGGGAGGCGCCCAGGTGGCATCCTAACTCGGTGCCCGAACCACCTCAACTGGCTCCTTTCGACGCGAAGGAGGAGCGGCTCAACTCCGAGTCCCTCCCGGATGACCGAACTTCTCACCCTAACCCTAAGGGAGACACCAGCCACCCTGCGGAGAAAACCCATCCCGGCCGCTTGTATCCGCGATCTCGTTCTTTCGGTCATGATTATATCTAATTATATTTTAATATATCTGACTGCAGCACTGTTGTGATCGCAGCTGAAGCGAGAGAGTGCCAGCCTCTTTCAGCATCAATGACTTCCTCTTGGCTGGAGGAGGTCGACATGTTCGAATGTATTTCCCCGAGCTGAATGCATCATACGATATGGCAGAGATACACGAGCAACCCTCCGATCTAAAAATAACATCCGTGGCCATCGCTGAGTAACACAGACGTTCAATTTCCCTCCATGCACCGAATAAAGGTTGCGCCCCGACAGACTTCACAGAGATTAAACATAATCTACGTGGATCCCACCAAACATATTAAGGTATACGTGTAGAAGATTACGAAAAGCCCTTTGATCCACTTTATGGCTAAGTTTAGATTGTTAAAGAAATATATATATATATTGATCGACAGTATCTAGCAAAAAGGTTTATTTTCTAAAATTGCAGTTTGATTGTAGTCTCTTGCTGTATCATTTACCTGTCATTGCAAAATGGTAATGAAAAGGAACCACTACTGTGGAAAAAAGCAAACTACACTATTTGCTTTTAGTAGCTGAAATTGATGCACAGCTTTTGTTACATTGTGCTTTCCCTTAAAGAAGCAAAAGAACAATAGTAAGTAAATTACAACATCTCAACCCTTTTAAATGGCCATACATTAAAGATTGGTCTTTATCTGGTTTGATCAGTAAATCCAGTGGCAGTGCATCCTGCTAAACTATCTTAACATGAACATTTTTAAAGTCTGTAATCGTAGCCCAGACTGTCAAACATCCAAGATTGTTATTATGCGGACATCTGTTTGATTTCTGAGGGAACGGAAGTTCAGATAAATGCTGAGTCATGTGACCTTGCAGCGACTCACAGAGAAACAGCAGGAAGGGCTGAGAGTCTGTGATGTTCTTTGAAGCGTTTGCAGAATTCAAAGAGTTTCACTGTAACTTTTCGGGGCATTTACATGTTCCTTAGATGGTCCGATTTACCGAGTAGGGACGCTGTAAAGAAGATTTGTGAAGGCCTATTTTTTTCAACCTTCTCTAGAGTGAGCCATGAATATCTCTGCCAGTATTTTCACTGACTTTTTGTATTACGAGGGCATGAAGAGAACTCATTTGCGTTTATTTGTATTCCAACACTAAATGCATGTAGCACAAAGACCTCTCAATAGTAATGTTAAGGGGGAAAAGCTGAGTGTATCCATGTCGTAATTTGAATACCCTTCATACCTCTAATGGGTTATTTCACCTTTCCTCATTATTTTATGAAAATCAAGCTAGTGGTTTATTTTTGATCATGCTTACAGACTAAAAGACAAACTGACGGCCCCCTTGGTGAAGCTGTGAATCATTAATACACCAATCAACACATCACTAAACAATATCTAAACAAGCACCACTATCATCAATGCTCCTGTTAGTGTGACAACCATACTTAAGAGTTTCTCATCAGTACACGAAACAATAATCAAGAAACCCAATTTCCTCTGCACTGCTGGACTAATCATGGCAGGAAGAAAGAAAAACCTAACAGCAACAGAAGCCACTTCATCATAACGAACAAGTCTGCAGCTTAGCCTACTTTGCCATCTTTCCTGGGCTGAGATCTGGGGATCGGCCAGATGGAAGATGAGATGTGTGCCAGACGCCGCACAGAAGATGAATGATGAGGTGGGCAGCTATTGAAGATAATTCACGAGGGGACGCGAGCTCAGAACTGCCAGTCACAAATCATGCGGGGGACGATATACAGCCTTGTTCCTAGCTGCATCGCTAATGCATCACAGGACCCATGTTGACAGTAAAGACCCCTCTCAAGTGTTTTAATAATGCTAATTTAAAATGTGCCCAGACAACCAGAATCACTTAGGTTGTTTAACACCTTTTTATCCGTTAAAGATGCTTTTAACCCACAACTTCCTGTTGAAATGGCATTCGCTACCACAGCGGTGTACTTTGAAGAGGCCCTTTCCTGAAGTGTGTTATATAGGTTTTGGTGCATGTAGAGCAGGGGGGTCAAACTCAAATACACAGTGGGCCAAAATAAAAAGATGGGTACTCGTCGAGGGCCGGACTGGTTCAATGTTCATTGCAAAACTTATTGAAATGAACTTATTGCACATATTAAACCTGGAACTAACAAAGCTTAAATGATTGCCTATAAAAACAACATTAAACATTAAATATTCAGTTGCATTCATTTCTTATGGCTCTATCTGCAGCTTTTCCGGAGTCATTTCTTATGATTACATTTTTCCACAGGCCGACAACAGCTTCAAAAAAACATTTCCCTCAAAGAACAAACCAAACATGCCCTGTTGCCGCAAGAAACAAAGTGCAGAAGGAAACATCTTATTTAAACTCAGTGTGCTGCTCTGATGCTAGTTCAGATACTAGGCATCTCATCTTGGGTGCAAGTTCATCAATGTTTGGGCACAGCTCTGAGCGGAGGAAACCCTCAGGATGGAGTGAAGGTGTGCAATATACCGGCGGGCCAGATCTAATAGTAATTAAAAATTATCCTGCGGGCCGAAATTAAATCCACCAAGGGCCTGATTTGGCCCCCGGGCCTTGAGTTTGACACATGTGATGTAGATGGTCTGCAAACATCCCAGTTTCTCTCCCATACACTTCTGGAGCATAATTACATCACTATGCAACACTTGCGCTCCTATTGGCTAGCGCTCCAACACATTGTACGTGAAAGGCTAAGGGGCGGGACATCTCTAAGTGGTTGACCAATCACAACAGAGTCGGCCAGCTAACCAATCGGAGCAGACTGGGCTCTGGTTTCAGACAGAGGGTGAAAAGAGGTGCTGCAGTACGAGACAAATAAAGAGCTTTTTGAACATTAAACCATGTAAACTCACTATAACTCACTATAAACTTGAGGTTACTTTACTGGCTATTTCAAGAGCTTTTTGTTGGAATCAGAGCATTTTCAGTAAAATATAATTGATAAAGTGTCATCTGAGATAAAGTTTGGAAATGCTATGCTCATCCAATGCCAAAGAATATTCTTAAAAGCTCCACTCACTGACCAGGCCTTGAGAGGCAGTCATACCACTATGCATATAACCGCACCAACCATCTTTCGTTGGAAAAAGGGCTAAAGGCAATGAAAATGTCTTGAAATCCAGTCCCTTTTATCTCTATTGCACCTAAATGGCTTTGTATCAATGGCTGGAATAGATTCTTAGAAAATACACTTAAAAAACGATCTTTCTGCTTATTTGTAATCATCCCTCTGTCGTTGAATCTGTACATTTAAACCATAATAATCATTGTTGTCATCTTAATTTCATGGAAGTATAAAGCGTTTCGTACAGTGTTTGAATTAATGCACAAACATCCACGGGGGGTCTGTGCCCATGTATTTTCCCATCTTGAGTAATTACCTCCGCAAACAAGGATGCTAATAAGACAGATAAGAATCCCTCTAATGAGGCCCTTCGCTCATGCTCGCTGTGATAATGACCTGCGCGTGACTGGACACACTTCCTCTCATAATCTCCCTGTTAGGAACCACACACACACACACACACACACACACCACACACACACACACACACACACACACACACACACACACACACACACACACACACACACACACACACACACACACACACACACACACACACCACTCTCTGTTGTTGTGCTACCTGTGGTGCCAGCTCTCCGTTGGTGATGATTTTCGCGATCAGACTCCACTTTCTGTTGCTGGTGGCGTTGTGGATCATCTTCTTCCTCAGCAGCTCGCCCACAGACACGTACTGGAAGCCGTAACGCTCGGCGATCTTCAGACTCTGTGTTCCTTTGCCACTGCCAGGGCCACCTAGACACAGAGGGAGAGTGTTGATGTTTTGGGAGAGATTTTGTGTGTGAAATGTGTCCGTGTGAGTGTGAAACATTGTGTGTGTGGGTGTGTTAGCGGAGGCTGTATTAGTGAGAGAAGCCCAGACTATGTGAGTTAGTTTGCAGTGTGTGTGTGTGTGACTCTGCTTGTGTTGGATCATTTGTGACAGTGTGTGTCTCACTGCGTGACTGTGTGTTTTGCGTGGGGAGAAGGGCATGTGGGGGGGTGGATGATAGCAAACAGGTATGTGTGAACCTCCTACATTTGCTACCAAATCCTCTTTTATATCTATACATTTCAATTGGAAGAAGGATGTGCAAAGTAACGACAGCAGGAGAAGACAGCTCCCAGCTCTATGGATAGTTTAGAAGACATCTTTATCAATATTTGTCGTGATAGCGTTTGTTTTAACATCTCAAGATGAAAAGATTTAAAGGTTTTATTGTCACATGCACAGTAGCTACAGTGTAGTGTGGCCCAGGCTCCTCCAACAATGCAACATAAATACATAAGACATACAACTATCAAAATAGTAAGTAGAAGTACATGTATGGATGTAAAACAGGACTCAATGCAACACAATGTTACATGAAATAATCAGAAGTCATTCAAAAGTATAAACGGCAAGACAAAAGCATATTTAGTTGATATTTTGGAATTAAATTGCGGTATGAGAAATCCATTCATCAGAAATAACGTCCTAATGGTGCAAGATATGCACATACACGTAGTCAGAAAGTGAAAGCCTTCTATGCATGTCTATAAAAGCCATCTAACAAATGGAAAGCTGCTTTTACTGCCTGTCATTCCAGGATTTTAGAGAGGACTGTTTCCACCGAAATGTCAACCGCTCCAAAATGGCTGCTAGTATAAAGCCAGGGCTGATCAAAAGTGAAATTATGTGGAGAACAAAGCCGCTAGGCCATTTATCCCATCATGGTGTCACTGCCAGAAATGATTTGTATAGTGAAGAGGAGAAGAGTGCAGAAAATCAATACAAATCATTGTATTGAGGGGGGGGGGTGCCTTGAAGCCATATCAAAATGTGCCTTGAAGCCATATCAAAATGTTGAATTGTTCATTCAGGGATTCATTTCAGAAATAAAACCAGCTTGAAATGCTATTTTGGTCTGTTACTCCTTTCTGTTCTCGTTGCTGTTACCTTGTAGGTGCTTGTTCTGTTAAGTAACTTGAAAAATAACCATAATAACCGATATGAAAAAATATCGTGATATATATCGTCTATCGTGATACTGCTTGAAAAATATCGTGATAATATATTTTTCAATATCGCCCACCCCTAATTGTGATATATATTTTTTAAATCCTCTGGAGCAGAGAGAGGAGTTGTGGATTATTGTTATTGATTAGTGATTATCAGAGAGGGGTCAAAGACACTAAACTCACAACTTCAAATGAAAACGGGGCTCCGTTGGCGGGGCGCAGCGCCCCTCCACGACAATGGTAGGGGAAATACTGTGTGTTCTCAGACTGAATCCTGAGGGATAATGATTGATGTCAATTGTGTATCGATGTTTGTCCCAATTTTACCGATGGGGTCAATAATCTGACATTTCGACAACAAATCTTATTATCAATGGATCAGTTCAGTTTAGACGGACTATTAGTTACCCGCAGATTATAAATTCATACATTTCCTTTTACCTGTTTTGATTTGAATCATCTATATTGTATTGGTGTGAGTTGCATAATGTTATGTAATATATTGGCTGCAGAAATGCTTGCCTTTTCTTCAATAAAATGAATCCAGGTGGTTCTTTACTTTTGGTGCTCAAAACGTCAATAAACATTTAAAAAGCTCAACGGCAATCAATCAATGAATCAATAGGATACGGCTAACCCCTTTTAGTCGCTCATAATATCACTGTTCTTTATATGCTATGGATGTTGGCAACAGTCACATAGTCCAAAGCGGTCCAATGTCTCTTTCCAGAAATCAGGACCATCATGTAGGAATAGGGCTGCTCAATTACTCGTATTTTAATCGCAATTACGATTATGAAACGATTATTTTTGTATTATTATTTTTTTTTTCAAATAATTTTTTTCATTTATTGGTTTTTCAAACAACGTTTCAGTTGAATTCTACTTAAAGTTCAGGGTAATCAGCTGTTAAAAACATAATGTTCACATTTTTTTTCTCCAATAAATTAATGTTTTCAAAGTAAATGGATAATCGTTTTTAATAATCGATCAATTATTGACCCAAATAATCGAGATTATGATTTTTGCCATAATCGAGCAGCCCTAGGTAGGAACTATTTTCTTTCCACCCAAACTACACTCACTAAATGTAACACTGTGCAGAAGGAGTGTGCGTCCACTGTTGGACCATCAGCTGGTGTTTTGCAAGGTATATGTATTTCAGTCAGACAACCACCAAATGTTGCAGAATGTAGTTTGAGTTTCTAGGCTCCAGCCTCAACACTTCCCCTAAATATGTTTTACAAAGAACATTAAGGAGTGATGACTAGATAACTATCCCCCGGGTCCTAGGTGGATGTAGAGGTCGTGGTGGGGCAGAAAAGTAGAGGGAGAGATAGCAATCCTTGCAGCTTAAAGAGAAAGATGGTTGGTTGTATGAGAGGGTAAGGAGTGTGTGTGTGTGTGTGTGTGTGTGTGTGTGTGTGGTGTGTGTGTGTGTGTGTGTGTGTGTGTGTGTGTGTGTGTGTGTGTGTGTGTGTGTGTGTGTGTGTGTGTGTGTGTGTGTGTGTGTGTGTGTGTGTGTGGTGTGTGTGTGTGTGTGTGTGTGTGTGTGTGTGTGTGTGTGTGTGTGTGTGTGTCTCTGTGTCATTGGTCCTCGAGTTGACTTCCTGAACTAGTTTACAGTTCTAATTGCTTTCCTTGTCTGCCGCGCTGTGAAGATTGGTAGAAGTCACTCGATAGATGCTTCTAACTGATGATACAGTTTGTGGTTGCACTTCAGTAGAAGGACATTATATGAATAATACTTCTCACTACATGATCTGTGGCTAATCTCACGTAACTGGGTCATCATTTCTGTATCAAGACATTGTTGTTTGATTCCAAACATGTGTTGCCTCTTTGAGCACCACAAGCCCAGTGCTATCTATTTTTATTCCATTATATTCGAGAGAAGGTAGACATTACGGACAATATTTCTGACACTCAGCAGCTCACACCAAAGAAATAAGGGGATGAATTGTCCCTGGAAGACGTGTCCAAAAGAAAGTGCACTTTTATCTCACATCTGAGAGTTTCGCAATGTTCGACCCAGCTTCATCCTGAACGCGTCTTTGTGTTTTCCGTCTCTCTCTCTGCAAACCTGACAAACTATTGGCATGACCGTCCAAAGAGATGACAGCTGCTGCCATCCTCATTTCCTTTAAAAGCATAGGGCACAATGTGCTCACAAAGACCAGATAAGAACTGGCTTTTGTGCTGCGAGGACAAATAACAATCATCCGCACTTCAGGGAAACTGAACAGCCAGGTCCAAACTAAAAATCAAAACATGCCGCCGCAGAGGGCTGTCGGGAGGTTTAAAAAAGCTTCCAACACCCAAGTCCTTTTCTTGCTTATTTAAAAACCTAAATATACTTTTTTTTAAGAGGGTTTATAAATAGCAGCTTTTTTCCGGTCCAGCTCATCCATGTCATGACTCTCATGGTGCAGCTGCCATGCTTAATTCATAAGATCAATGAAAGAGTTTGAGAGGTTAATGCAGGCCCAAGAAGGAAGTCAGATTAGGAGAGCGTGAGAGTGAGCGTCGAACACAGGTAGTGACATGCAACGAGATCCCCCCCCCCCCCTGCTGATAGCAACACAGAGAGGCGGGGCCAAGTTCAAAATACCGTACCAGGAAAGACACACACACACACACACACCCACACACACACTCACACTCACACTCACACTCACACTCACTCACTCACTCACTCACTCCCCAGCTCCTTGAATACCATCAAAGCCATGTATTCTTGGATCATCAGTGTGGTTTATATAGACTTTATATTTGTGTTGAGCTTTTTCATAAAGCATAAAGCTCCCTTCAGATCCATTAACGAGACAGTGGTCAACGTGTTCTCTGTTTACACATGAAAGATATCTGCTGCCTGCTGTTATCTAATGGCACACATGAGTCAGCAGGAGTCCTGGTGAGCAGCTTCATATTCTAACATCCCGGATGCGGAGACATGTTTACCTCCAAGTTTTCCTATTAGTGTAAGTTCACATGTATGTATGGATTTAATGTGTGTGTGTGCTGGTGCTGTACCGATGACGAGGATGACTTTGGGTCGCGGTCTGGATGGATCGAACACCTCGTACTCCTCTATGAGCTCCGCCGTCTCCGACAGGTCCGAGTCGCTCTCGATGGAAAACTGGCTGATGGGAGGGAGGCGGTCATACCTTCTGTAGGGGAAATTGGGACTGTCGGGCAACACTGTAACACACACACACACACACACACACACACACACACACACACACACACACACACACACACACACACACACACACACACACACACACACACACACACACACACACAAAGGGAAGGTATTGATGAGACCCAATTCCTTTGCTTTCATCTGAAGTATTGATAAGAAAATGTTTTCCAAGCTCACCGTTCTCTTAATTATTGTAGTGTTGTGATTTTTCACATTGTTTAAAACGATACAAAGCCCTATTCAGAACAAAATATAAAAAACCATCAGCTTTACCAACAGATGAAGCTGTTGTGTAATTCAGCTTGGCACAGCTGTCTCTTGTGAATAAGGCATAGATAATAACATACTAACCAGAAAGAGAATCCATTTGGCATGCTTTCCGAGAGTTGCTATATATTTACATGCAGAACCAGTTGTCTTTTTACACTGTATTATAACAATGAGGATGGTATTGAACATTTTACTGATGACAGAACATGTGCCAGAGATAGATGGAGATATTTTTAAATCTTCAGAGAACAAAAAAGGTTGAGAATAACTGAAGCCTGCCTGAGTCTAAACTTTAGGCTCTTTTTACACGTTTCTAACAGATTGAACAGTCAATGGGGCAGAGTACGGAATAATTCAGGAAACGAGACCAGATTTTTCTTCCAGCAAACGTTTGAAACATGGCACGGCTTCGGCTTCCTGCCTAGAGGGGAACCGCAGGACACGTGAATCTCTGATCAGGCTTCATTTCCCAGCAAATAAACGCTGCAGCTGGCATCTTGTTCAGATATTTGAAAGGGATAACTAACTTTATTCAAGCCGTCCGTCCTCAACACATCTTGACTCTCAAGTTCTTTAGGCATGTCAGCCTAAATATGCAAAAGCACGTTTTACTCACTAACAACCTTTCTTGATTCTCATGGCCTTTGTACATTGCTGCCATGCTTGACACGCACCGTCAAACAAAGAAGTGATTGTTGGAATTTAAAAAAATAATTTGCATATCATACAAATTCAAAACAAGCTTTGCATCTTCCTGCCAGGAAAGCTGTATTACAGTAATGACTCACTGCAGACACTCATCTGTCTTTTCCTGCCACAGGTCAGTGAATGCATCAAAGACATGACGAGAGCTGTGATCTGCATACAGGATTCTGTTTTCTAACATGTTTGGAAGCAGTGGTTTCTTCTAACCTTCTATCGATTTTGGCCCACCAAATCTATCGGGAATTATTGATGCACACGGCTGTGCTTCACAACATGCCTGGAAAAAAGACTCCAAGTGTTTAACAAGTCATCTGCAAAAGGGCTCATGAGGGTTACAGTACACATGTCAACACCCATTCCTGCGCAAACAGTGAGCCAGTTTTTATTGTGTGGGAGAGGAAGCTGTTTTGCTGCCAGATACATTGGAGAGAAGTCAAATATATGACATTTTGGCTCTTATAGTAACATTTAATTAACCATTGAAGAAGCTCCAATGTGTGTGATTTGATTCTGGTGAGTAACTTGTGATATATTGATAAATCAGAAGAACTATTTTGCTTACTCAAAATAATATACCGGTAGTCAGATTCTAGTGATATTTTTCGTCCGCAACAACAGTCTTTAACCTAAAGAAAGTACAAGCTATAAAGATGGCCACCAGATCTAAACGTTAGCAGGATTTAATTAACATTAATTGGCTAAATTAAATGTTGTCAACTTTCTCCTTAAGATTTGTGTCTGTGCTACCTTTTTAGCTTTTCGTGTTCAACACTGGATATTTTTTTTACAAAGAAACACTGTGGTGCATCCTCTTAAAGACCTGGAACCACTGTCTACTTTAAAAAACGTGATCTTATTTCAAAGGCAGAAACCAGCTTGTCTTCTTTCCCCTTGAACATACCTTGAACAATTAATCGCTTATCAAAAATTGTTGCATCAGATTTTTCTGTTAATCAAATAATCGATTGGCTGATTCATGTTTGAGCTCTAAAGTGCTTCTGTACAATCAGCATCTACTGCTCACCATTTCTGAAGAGGGACCTGCGTGATTGGCCGCCATTCAGGGGGGGAAGGGACTTCTTCTCCTGGCCCACGAAGGTATCCCACCGCACTTTTTCTGGTCCTCCGAGCTCCTTGGCTTTCTTCAGACAGCCCTCCAAGTAGTCGATGGGGTCGTCGGGTCGGTAGTACATCAGACCTGTCAGCAGGCTCTGGAGAAAATAATGAAGGAGGAGGAGGAGGACTTGTTGAGGGAGAATGAGATGTTTGTTCAGGCATCATGACACCTTTGTGATCTTGTGTTGCTCTGTGACAGCGTATAGCGGCTGCCTTTTTTAATGAAGAGAAGTTCTGAAGTGCAGATCATGGTTGCCTTGGCTGGTCTCCAATAGGGGAACAAAACATCTCATTTGGTCAGAAGCCCATGAAATTGAGCTCAGGTCATCAGGACTCTGTGTTGATTTGTCAGGCTGTTATTGTCGAGGAGCCACAGTGATGAATGTGAGAAAATGAACCGCGCTCCAAAACACAAGTGGATGTTTGTGTGACATTTGCTCCCCCCCATGAATGTTTAAACAATACTTTCCTCTGGGACTTCCTTCCTCATCCCCACCCTCCTCTCTACTCACCCATGAACACACACAGCTTCTCCCCACTGAAAGCCATTCACTGTGCTCATATCTGATAGCTTATAATGAAGATCAGTAACATTACAGTGCAGTGATGTGTCACTTCACTCCTCAGTGTAATTTGAACTGGCTGTAAATAAACATGCAGTGATTGCTTGCATTAGCTGCACTGCACATGGGATTGAGTCTAATTAAGTGTATGAGCCAATTTACAGTTGAAAATAAATACCTCATTATTATATTTTTCCTCAATGCTGCTTAATAGAGTGTAATGCTGTCTTTATTGTTCTTGATTGCATGTGACCTCTAATGGTATAATAATCATGTAGAGACTTCTTTCATATTCAATTGGATAGTTACTTAATAGTATTTTCGTTCTGTACACAATATGGCTAATATTATAATAAGTCAGATCATGATACTATTTTCTGCAATACATGTATTTTTAATGCTATTTTACTATTAATTTGTCATTCAAATGGAATTCAGTCTGCCTCTGAAAATAGATTATTACCGAAATCATTCTTCATCTAGATTCTTAAGTCAGTCAAATAAAATAAATCTGTTTGGTTCGGTTACAATTTGTGTAATTATCATACATTTCACCATAAAACACAGCGTTCCCCTTCTTCATTATTTATAATCAATAAGTAAGGACAGTCATCGCCAATCCATCAGCCATAACAACATGCATTGAGGTGTTTGCCATCACTCTCTCATGCAGCGATGAGTCTTTATGTAAGAGTCACACAGCACAATCCTCACATATCATCTCATGTTTCAGAATAGCTCACCTCAAATAGTTGAGGTATCTCCCGCCGCGCGAGATACTCCTTGGCATCGTTAGTATTCATCTCCAGTCGGATTTCCTCTGAAATCACAACTTGTCCGGAGCGGTTCTTTGTTTATGTTTTCTTCTCCCGGTGTCTCGGTTCCGTTAGGGTTGATCTCCGTTAACAGCGGACCTCCAGGCAGTTACCCTTCAGCGCATTTTAGCCTCGTGTGTGGACTTTACAACTGGATTCCTGCAGGCGATGCCACCGCGCCACCCTCCTCGGTGATGCGATGCGTCTCCCCTCCTACAGCTCCTGCCTCAGCGCGCACCATGTGTGCCTCCTGACGTTGGCACAGAAGTCGCGCGCTGTGCCAAATAGCGCACGCACCGCCTCAACGTGGCGTTTTTCACACCGGCTACAGTTGGCCCCCAAACTTGTTGGAGAGAAAGATACAGTAATGAACAGAAAGAAAATACACCAATGATTACATATATGGCGGTAATGGTCCAGTCGGAGGAGCCTTTAACCCTCCTGCCGTGTTCGTTTCGCGCCCCTTACTTTGGTTTTCCCGGTCAAATCAGTCTGTTTTAACTGCTCTTTAATTAACACAAAAAACCTGAATCATCACCAAATTGTAAACAATGTCTCAGATACTGGTTTGCATGAATTACTGCAATATATCCAAAGAATAGACACTTGAAATGTTTTTCAAAATTAACATGTTGTTGATTTGTGGGTGTGTATCTGATGAATGAACATAATCCATCCCAGGGGCCAGCCATTCAATGAGAGAGGCTCAACATTTTAGGGTAAACATTTTTATTTTATTTCTTAATATTTATTGGTATTAACAGAAGAGTCAAATTGTAACAGATACAGGAGTTAATGGTCCCCAGTAGGTGCTTTTTAATGTTGGGTATAGAAAACATGTTATTGTTGTTTTCCTCACGTGCTCAGATAGCAAGAAGGACAGAGTTTCACCTTAACCTGTTTATAACACAAACACAAGGTCCACTTACAAGCTTTTAATTCAATCCTGGGCATATATTTGTAACCCTTTTGTCTTTTGTCAAGTGTATTTTTTAAATTTGCAACACGAGAAATAAAAAAACAATACAAAAAACATGGTTAAATTGTTTGGCTTATTGAAAGCTTTTGCACTTGTAGGATTGTAGCTGTTCAGGTTTGCACCCTGGTTGTTCTTATTGTAAGTCTCTTTGGATAAAAGCATCAGCTTAATGTAATGTTATGTAATGTAATGAATTATCTGGACAGAAAATATGTCAGGCATTAAAACATTTGACATCAGGGAAACATGGTCCATTAAATGCATCGGTCATTGATATAAACAGAGATCGTGTCCTCTTGAGTATATATAAATATTTGACCAAGACTGGCACGAGCCTCCAGTGCAGCAGCGTGCAAGTGTTTAGCTCCAGGTCGATCACCACTTAACCTGCACCAATGTTTATGTCTAGTTTAGGTTAAGCATATAAACAAGGGTTCAAAAGTCAAATTCCACTGGATCAAGTCTTCTTTAGGCAACACGAATAGGGCACTGGTTTGCTCCATAGGATTTGATGCTTGGAGGCCACTAATCCTCTGGACAGCTGACTTTAAGTCACCTTGTTGTGTCAGAAAACAACTTTAGATCAGTTGAGCAGCCTCAGTGTTTTGAATCTGAATGACATTGGAAACATGAGTGAGAATATGTCACTAGTGAGGAGTAATAAATGCTAATTATGGTTGAATATGGCATAGTGATTAGATTTATGCAACCACAATCTGTTTTGTTGGCATACTATCCTTGCTTTTTCATTTTCTACTGTGATGTATTTGAAGGAGGGCATTACTACATGATGATATCGATGCAGGCAAAGACTGTGATGCTGCAGGTGAAAAAGCAGAAGCAAGAGACGTCGGCTGTATTGAAGTGGTTATCAGACCCGTAAAGGCTTTCCACGGTTTCTCAAACTGATTTTGATGCTGCTTTTCAAGAAGACCTTGAATCTGCTGCATTGTAATGTTACATTAAAATTGCATGAAGGATATGTATTTTTCATAGCTTTATCTTGTACTGCAGGGCTGCCAGACTGAGGCTTCTTCAGCAGAGACGTGACATGCCTTCTGACATCTGCTGCATCATGTGATATACAGTACAGTACATGTCACTTCTCATTATGAATTCCCTCAGCAATTATCTGGATAGGCATTTGAATACGAAGCTGTCAACATTACTAGACTTCTAATCTTCTTTTTTCCATCTGCCACATATGACTGAATTATGATTAGCTGAATTAGACACAGTCATCTGTGTCTAATGCTAACCCCTTAAGTGTCTTACTTAAAAATGAATTGACACATGAAAACAACTCCAAGAAACCACAAAACCAAACAAATCCTTACAATACCAAAGTGAAATAACATAAAAAGTCTCTTATTTTCATGAATTCATTTACAACTAGCATGTATGTCATCTGTTTATCTTTGTATTTCTATGCGGAAAAAGGTTGGAAAAAGCTATAACTTTTTTTGTATTTAGGGGACACATTATTTCAATGAGCACGTACTGTATAGTAGAACAAAGGAAAACAACAATATTTTCCTGGCACATCCATTGTATTTGAAGTTTATCAAAAGCTAAATGGTTAATCACAAAGTGTCTAATCTAAAGTGTCTGACTAGAGATGATGTACCAGCTAACTGTCAACATAACATCTCTTAACAAGTAACCATGAAAAAGAGCAGCTATCTTAGACGTTAACTTTATTCTTTCAGTAAAATAATGCATTTCTTTCTCCTTCCCCCTGTTCCATGCCTGCGCTTTTATTTTGAAAGGAGTTCTACCGGAAGCACTTACTGGGCTGAGTCGCCGGTTTTCACTTCCTTGATGCCCACAGCTAACAGAGCTGCACAATGAAAATACTCACTTTATTCAGCTTATTTGCCACCTATTCATCAGGAAACAGCATCAACATCGAGGTGAGTCTGTATTATTTCACATGCAGCTATTATTATCCCGCAAATGAGTTTGTTTTAGGTTGAATTTCACCTGAAACGCCGTTCCCATGTGAGCTCTCTCTGCTGTCATGCTAGCTGTTGTGGTGATGAGTCTGATTGCTCGTATGAGACGAAACTAATACAATTATTTATTAATTTCCCCTACATTTCTTAGGAAAACGCAGGGCAGTTCTTTAGCAGTGGTCATACAAACAACTGGGCTGTTCTGGTGAGTATTGATTGATTTAAACATTTCATTTTAAGCTAATTTCATGCTAATTGACTTTCTGTATTAATGATGGCAGCAGCGGAAACATGTATGTGAAAGCTGCTTTTCTTATTTGTTTGATGCTCAGGTGTGTACATCCAGATTCTGGTTCAACTACCGTCATGTGGCAAACACTTTATCCGTCTACAGGAGTGTTAAGAGGCTGGGCATTCCTGACAGGTAACTTTAATAACATTTCTGTATTGAAAATGTCTAATTTAATATCATATCTTTGGATACGTAACCGTGATCTTGTGGTTATCTAGAACGGAGACAGATTTAGATGATTAGTCTATTAATCTAAACACTCATTAATGAACTATAAAAATGATAATCGATCACAACACTATGGCCAACATTTTGAAAATGTGCAACAATGTAAATACATAGGTACAGTTCTGGACTCCCGTTTGAGCCTCTCTGAAATGACACTGTATATTTATAAGAAATCCTCACAACCATTTTATCTCGCTGTAAGTCAAGACATTTTATTAATCAGTGTAAAATACTACTATTACGAATGTGTCACTTTCCTCTTCCTGCCTGGCATGGTCTAAACTCTAGGAATACACTTTCTATGATTGTATACACTAAAAGACATTCAATCATACTTTTAAAAAGTAAGAAAGTGACGAGTGTCCTGGCAGAAGCCTCTCATCCTTTATTCTGTCATTTAAAATCTTGAGCTTCTGCCAACTGAAAATGTATTTAAGACATACTTCATCACAAGTGCCATCAGTATTCTTAACTGCATAATGTCTCAGAAGATCCAAGCCACAGATATTAATTAATTCATGATATGAACTGTTGTGAGGCATAATATGACCTTGTGTTTACTTAACTAACTGCTTGCCTGATTTATTATTTAAACTTCCACCCAAGTAGACATTAAATACATTTATATTCTTTAGGGACAGACAGGCATTCAATATATCATCCTTTGTGTGTATGTGTAAGTCTCTTTTTATAAGAAGCATCTGAAAACCAAACCTGATTAAATTGATCAGTACAGAAATGGTATTTAACGACACACTGACCTGTGTTTAGGACAAATGCAGTGTTACCTTGTTTTCTAATGTCGTCATGTTTAATGTCTGTGTTGTTTTCTCGTTCTCCAGCCGCATAGTTCTCATGCTGGCCGATGACATGGCGTGTAACCACAGAAACCCCAAGCCTGCCACCGTGTTCAGCCACAAGAACATGGAGCTGAACGTGTACGGTGACGACGTGGAGGTGGACTACAGAGGATATGAGGTCTGTTTGCCTTGCAGTCAGAAGGTTATTCACACAAGCAAGCCAGTTTCCCTTTTTACAATCTGTTTCGAAGTCTAAAAGCACGTCTGTATCTTGAAGGCTAAAAAACAGATTACTCCACATCTCAAAATTCATACATTTGTTTGACATATATTCTTACCCCTCTGGCGAGAGTTTTAACCGGCATATTCTCTTTTAAACATCAGGCACAGTTATTACATGTTTTCTATTTTAAGACATTCATAAAAAGTTTAAAATCTGAAATGTTTGATTTCCAAATCTTGCCGAATGCAAGGTGGATGTATCCATGTAGTGTTTCACAAGCTTTATAGTAACTACATACTGATGTATAATATCACTTGTAGGTAAATATTATACAGGTGCAGTCAGGAACTGGAGGGTGTTAATGTCAACACTGAGTCCAGTGTTTGCTCTTTCGGTTGGGCCGGAAATTATTTTATATAATTTGCATTCTCAAATAGAGTCGCCTCTAGGTGTTGTGTTTGTTACCACAAGGCAGAGTTCCCTGTAGCGTATCGACTCTTTATCACAGATTATTTACCCCGCTTCCTTTAAATATGAACAAATACCGCACGGCCGATCGATGTTTGCTGTCAAACGGTAATTACAGGTAAAATATCAAGAGGGGGAACAAAGAAGAAAATAATACAAAGAGTGATTGGTTTTCACAGTTTAATTAAAAGATAGAGCAGTTACCTTATACTGACCCCACTGAAGCAGGTGTCCAGTTTTAAATGTGTGTGTCACTGCTCACTGTTAGACAAAGCCTCAGTGGATGTGTGTTGAATTAGAAGACGCACATTACATAATCACCTCTGACTCATGCATTGTATCTGCATCCTCTTCAGGTGACCGTGGAGAACTTCCTGCGTGTTTTGACGGGCCGGCTGCCGCCCAGCACGCCTCGCTCCAAACGCCTCCTCTCTGACGACCGGAGCAACATCCTCATATATCTGACAGGTAGCTAAAGGACAGATCCACCCTCACAAACTCCACTGACACTCTCTATATCTAATGATGAAGTAATGCTCAATCAGCTGTTATGGTTAAAGAAGTGTAAATATTCCTTTTACAGTGTCTCCAACCTGCTTTAGCTAAAGAGAAACTAACATGCTTCAGAGAGGGATGTGAGAAAGGACTCCTTATGGTTATCAGTGAAGTACATGTAGGTAGTTTGTAGCTTATTCAGGGGATTTCCTTAAGAAGCATGCGAGTGGGCCTCTTGTCCTGAACATACAAACAGACATACAATAAAATAGCAACTTAAATCAAGTTTCTTTTCAGAGAGAAGAAGTGTGTCCTCAGTGAAGATTTCAACTTAAGATATATAAAGAATCGTAGCTCATCAGATTCACAGATGTGAGAAAAGTAGTAGTAACAGTCTTAGCAGTACAATTAAATATAAAAACGGAGAGAGAGACCCCCAACAGCATTATATTATAGCCAGGTATTGACCAGTATATAATGTAACCAAACTTTCCAGATCTTCATGTAGTTTGTCTTTAATTAATTTATACCTTTAGTAGATGACAGACTCATAGCAGCAACACTCACTAAATATATGGCATATGTTGTCGTTTTTCTAACCCTGATTGTTTCTCGTGGGTTAAGGTTAATATCAGTTAATTCAGTGTTATGATTATATTAAAGATTTGTTTTTCAGGTGAGGTATAGCACCTCCTCTAATTTACATTTCAGTAAAGCTTCAAATAGTTTTTCCACAGAACTGTGTTAGTTCACATCGTGTTTGCTGCTATGAAATACAGTATATTAACATGAGTTCAGGTTGTCTGTGTTTGATCTTTACTGCATCGATGGTTAAAGGTGGGGTAGGTAATTCACTTCAGAGATGGGGGACCCTGGGGGACCCTGATGTAAACAAGACGAAAGTCTTTCTCTGGTCTGCATCCCCTTAACAATTGTTTGTTTTGAGCCGTACTGTACTGTACCCAATATACAAGCTGTTAATAAACTTTTCAATCAATCAATCAATCAGACACTTTGTTATATTCCATGGAACGCTCTTAACTTCCCGATAGCAATGAATACATTAAATGCTTTGACAATAAATCCATTAAGAAACTTCATCTGTGGAAGCCGTGGCGCTGTAAAAAGCACGACCAATCATCTGAGCCGGCCCGGCTAAAATAACTGGATGGCCTACCTGCCTGTCAGCCTTCCATCTGTGCATAAACTTATCTCGTGCCCTCATTGGTCCTGTGCGCGTTCGTGTGTGTTGGAGGAGGGGCTCTGAAGGAAGAGGCAGATTTTTTTCGGTTGTGTATTTTCAAATTCTAGCGCACTCGTGCTGGTTTCTCCGTTCTTACCTACCCCACCTTTAACTAAACCATCCACAAAGCAATTAAGTTGGCACAGAAGGTAAAATCATTAAGAAGTTGACACTATTAAGTTGTTTGACGGAAAGGTTCTTACAATAGGGGAGCTGAACATTCAATATTCGCAACACTGAGGATTATCTAACCCTTAAAAGGCATGTCACATCATGTGAGTCGTGTTTCTAAACTCTTGAGATTTGTTTTTATAGATATATGTTTGAAAGAGTCTGTTTTTATTTCTTTACATTATTAATCTGTGGCTGCATGCAGGAGAGTTTCACCCCCACAGCTGCCAGCCGGTTTTATTTTCAGCTTGTTATTTTCTATTCTTCATCTTCTATTTTTAGCAATATGAATCAGAGAGGAATGAATAATATGTGTTTGTCTAACAGGCCATGGTGGAAACGGCTTTCTGAAGTTCCAGGACTCTGAGGAGATCAGCAACGTGGAGCTGGCCGACGCCTTTGAGCAGATGTGGCAGAAGAGAAGGTAAATAAAGTGTGATGGGCCTCGTGCGGAAACATCTAACACTGTGTTCCCTCTGTTTTAAGTCCTCTTCACAATTTCCTTAATTCCCCTGAGGGCCAATTATCTAGGAAGCAAGTCAACACTCATTTAATGACATGTTCTATATATCTCGTCTTTAGGAGCGGCTCAGGAAGAGATTGGCTGCTTTAGAAGTAGTAATATTTTCTTGAAATGCAGGGCTCTGACAAAATACACATTTTACAGTGTCACAGACTTTGCTCATACACTACCTTGATTATTAATCAGTGTTTAAATGCATTGTGTTTGTCAATGTTTTGGTGCTAGAAGGTGTAGATTTTCAGGAGTCATTTAACTAAATACCTCCAGTAGACTTCATTCGGAAACGTATTGGTGAAATACGTGCAGCTCCGTGTCACTGCAACAGGGCCCCACACATTAATATTGTGAAACAGAACTTTTCAAGATGTTTACTTATCATTACGTTCGATCAGTGGCGAACCGTGTCTATCACAACTGGACCTTCTGTAGACCCCCCCCCCCCCCCCCCCCCCGTCATTATAATGTCCGTCTTTTCACTGAATTGTCGTCTTCAAAGGGTACTCGCAACAATTCCGCAACAACTTAATCTTCACCTGTTGCACTTGTCATTTCAACGTTAAAAACAATAAAACGGCATGAATTGTTCGTGGCGTTCATCTAGCTCAGGGCTATTCAATTACACATTCAGTTGGGCCAGATTTTATAACTACTAAATTCAGCTGGGCCAGGCATTCAGCGGCCTGTAAAAAGCGGGTAATGACACATTTTAAACCAACGCATATTACTGCGATGAAAAACATGGCATTTTTATGTATTGTTCATCTAACAAAGGTACGTCAAAAAGTGCATAAAAACACAACAAATTAGCATTAATTGAACAGAATCTGAAAAAAAGTGCACAGTTGTAGCATTACATTTGTTCGCTTTAGAAGTCAAATATTCAGGTTATTGTTTTTGAACCAGGCACATCGCAAAGTGCATTTAACTGAATACAATAATAGCAGTCTTAATAAATGTCCTCACATACAAAATAAAATTGGATACATGCACATCAAAAAGTGCATTAACAAACAGTTAAAGAGCTCCAATGCAACACAAAGAGGTCGTACTGTAGCAATACTATTTTTTCACTTTTCAAGTAATAACAAAAAAATCATACGTTTTGGTCTCATTTGACCGGACGCATTACAAAGTGCATTTAAATACAAAAAGAACGAACGAATATGAATGAATACTACACTACACGTCTACTATAGTAAACTAGGTGCTTACTATCACCTCATTTGTGATTTGTCATCGCTGACTTTCTCAATGGGAGAAGTGACATTTTTTGTTTTGAACAAGAGCAGTGATTTTTGGCTCATAGGATGCAATCCAAGACATTGAAGAGTGCCGTCAGTCAGGGAGCAGCGAGTGCTACTTTTCTTTTAGTTCATGTGTGAAAAGCTTGACTCACATGTACATGTATGTTGATCCAAACATACCGAGCACACAGATCGCTACTTTCTGAATGAAGGGAACTGCTGTTTTTTGACATCACGCCAAAACTTCGCTGGACGGTCAGTGCGCTGCTCTTGTGCCATGGTTACGGATGACTGCATGTCAATAAATTCCAGTGTAAATTTCCCCTCGTCGGTGCAGGGGACCACTTCCTTTGCTCTGGTTGATACGTCCCCCTCTATTGCAACAGTGAAGGGGTCTCTGGCAATGCCCATCACCTCTGTGGGCAGAGCAAGTCCATCCAATCGAGCGGCAAAGTTCTCTTTCAACCTCGCAATGAACTCTGTCATCACATCCGTGATTTGTGCCGGGGATGTGATGTGTTTGTGGAGCCACGGAAAATGCAGCATCCGACCCGTACTCAAGTCGGTCGCGAAAAGGTCCAGCTTGACTTGGAATGCGCGCATCTGCTCCACAAGATCAATGACCGTTTTGTCTTTGTTTACGCTTCAGAGTTGAGAGAGACATGTTTTAGAGTTGCTATCATAGGACCACCGTTACTAGCACCACTAGATGCATTTTCAAAAAACGTGCTGCGTTGTGGTTTAGTGGTTTCTATGCAACGCAGAGTGTTGCGTTCATGGTCTGTACTAGTGTAGGAATTTGGCTACGGGAGGCTGGGCCACTCGGGTGTTGGTTCTGGGTCGCATCTGGCCCGCGGGCCGCCATTTGAATAGGCCTGATCTAGATACTCTGTCTCGAGTGGTCTCGAGCCAGTTAACTAGCGGGCCTTCTAGAGCACACTGGAACCGAGGGGAACTCTGAAAGAACACGCCCATTGGCTACAAATCAATATCTGATTGGTTGATCAAACTGTCAGTCCAAACGTACGCTCTCATTCAGTGCAAGGGCCAGGGCATCCTATCAAGGATGTAGATTAGAATACCTTGGTTGAGGGATATTCTACCCAGAGACCCAGAACAAGATCCGATTGGTTGCTTACTTTTCTAACACAAAACCACTGAAATGCGTAGAGCATGGTCCGAGAAGGACAAACAAATCAACGTAACACTGTAATATTACAGATCAACAACACAGATACCATTCTCATTTATTCATTTTATTTATATAATTAAATCGATTTTTTGTTTGTTTTATCTGAGTGTTCCAGATGTGAAGACCTTGAAGGTCCTGACGGTTCGCCACTGCGTTCGATATATTTAGTTTGCAATTAACTTCCTGATGAATGAGTGCATTCCTTAGGTGGAGAAATTCAAATGAGTTTCATCTCACCTGCCATCGCTGAAGCATAAATCATTAAGCATACATGATTCATGCATGAAGGATAACGGAGTTTTTATTTCCTGTATTTTTTGTAATCAGGCTCTACTTCTCTCTTCTCTATTTGCATCACTAATGCGATGATATTCACAAAAATCCCGACATTAGATAGTTACAATAATCCGCTTATTGTTTGTTAGTTTGTTTTTAATCTAGATCCGCTGTCTGTATATTCTCCTCCCTAGAAGCCCAACCTTTTAGACTAATGAAAGCACAACCTGAACAGCAAGTCAATAACCATAATACAAATGATTACAAAACCTCTTATGAAGGAGAGGGTGTGTGTGTGTGTGTGTGTGTGTGTGTGTGTGTGTGTGTGTGGTGTGTGTGTGTGTGTGTGTGTGTGTGTGTGTGTGTGTGTGTGTGTGTGTGTGTGTGTGTGTAGTGTGTGTGTGTGTGTGTGTGTGTGTGTGTGTGTGTGTGTGTGTGTTGTGTGGTGTGTGTGTGTGTGTGTGTGTGTGTGTGTGTGTGTGTGTGTGTGTGTGTGTGTGTGTGTGTGTGTGTGTGTGTGTGTGCTGTGTGTGTGTGTGTGTGTGTGTGTGTGTGTGTGTGTGTTGTGTGTGTGTGGTGTGTGTGTGTGTGTGTGTGTGTGTGTGTTGTGTGTGTGTGTGTGTGTGTGTGTGTGTGTGCTGGAGGTCATTAATTTTAGGGTGAAGACTTGGTTAGGCATGTTGTGGTTAAGGGTAGGATAAGTCTCAAGGAAATGCATGTAAGTCAATGTAATGTCCCCTGAAGTGATGTATACATGGCGTGTGTTGGTTTTTCTTCATTACCATGGCAACTGCATTATGTAAGATGGTTTGGAGGTTTGTGTAGTGCCAGGTTTTTTTTTTTATTGGAGCAAATGGATGAGAGATATGCCAACTGTGTTATTTCTCATCAGTCCTGTTGGAGAATGTAAATGATCCTGTGTGTGTGTGTGTGTCTCCAGGTATAACGAGCTGCTCTTCATCATTGACACCTGTCAGGGCGCCTCCATGTACGAGCGGTTTTACTCCCCAAACCTCATGGCTCTGGCCAGCAGTCAGGTCGGAGAGGACTCTCTGTCGGTGAGTTACCTGCTCTCACACGATTAACATTACATTATAAATCATCCATCAGTTTGTCAGGTTTTCTAATAAGCAGCGTGGTTTCATAACACATTGCAACTCAAGACTAGGACAGAGCAACGTGTTCATACACACTCTCCCCTTAATACAATCTCAAGTGTAAAGAATTGCTTTTCTAAAGGCACAATTAGTCATATCTTTCCAAAAATACTTTATAAACTAAAATGAATCCCTCTGAATCATTTGTTATGACCCGTTAAGTGTGTGTTGAGATGTCTGTATGTGCTGCCCTCTGCTGCACAATCAAACCCATATCACCCATTACAATGTTGGCTTTCTTACAATTCAACCAACATGATTATCTAACCAAAAAGCGTGGTTTTGGAAACCCTTCGTGAATGTGTTGTATGCAGTTCAGTGTAGAAGAGTAATTTACAGCGTAGATAAGAAAGGCAAAATAAAAATGCACTGATTTCAGGTGAATAACAAACTTCTTATTTTGATGCAAAGATCTGTACATAATCAGGGATGTAGCACAACATGGAAGTGAAGCAAATTATGTTTAATTAAATGTGAAAGTGCATTATTGTTGACAATGAATGAATTAAGGTTATTTCATTTTGAATATAAAATCGTTTACACTCATATCTGCAATACCACAGTGTAGTTGAAGGTGTTGGAAGTCAGTCAATACGGCCGACTGCCAGCACTAGCGAGTTATTTAATTCATACCATACATTAAAATGAAGTGCAGTTGTGAGGAGTCCTTATATTTGATCTGCAGTGATCTGGCTTGATGATTGTCTCTCTTTTAAACATCATGTCAATAACCTGCTTAAAAAGCTGAGGGTTAGGGTTCTTTTACAGAAACAAGTCCTGTTTCTCGCTTGAGGCCAGGAAAAGGCTAGTCTCTGTGACCTTTTGACCTGTGCTGGACTATGGTGATTTGTTGTATATGAATGCACCTGCCAATTACCTGAGCAAGTTAGATGCTGCGTATCACAGCGCTCTGAGATTTGTCACAAATTGTAAAACGCTTACACATCACTGTACACTGTATACCAAGGCAGGTTTACCATCACTCTCTGTACGGAGGCTCAGTCACTGGTACACTTTCATTTATAAAGCTATGTTGGGCAAACTCCCGTATTACATCTGTTCTCTGGTAAAGCAGAAAGTTGCAAGCAGCTATTGTCTGAGATCACAGGATGTAGTCTTATTAGATGTACCAAGAGTGAGGACTGTCTTAGGTAAGACAGCTTGTATGTGCGCAGCTCCACTTGCTTGGAACAGCCTACAGTCCAAATTGAAATTGTGTAATTTTGTTTCTCTGAATGTTTTTAAGGCACGTCTGCACGAAATGCTTTATGACACTATGGGTGTTTGTAAGTGTTGGTGAATATGTAAATATGATGTCCTCTATTGTTTGTTTTTATGTTGTTTTTATGTTTCATGTGGAACTAATTGATGCAGGTCTCCCTTGTAAAAGAGATCAATGATCTCAAGGGACCTATCAGTCTAAATAAAGGTTTGAAATGAAATCAGACATCGAAAGTACATAATTACACACGACGTCAAACCATAACACTTTTTTCGCACATTAAAACAAAGTGGCATGTTTTAGTCCTGATGTATCCTGAGGGTAAAGAGTTTTTTGTGGTGGATGAGACATGACTGGGATTTATTTGCTCATCCAAAGGAAATATGATCTTGTTCCCAGTATTGCGCAAAGAAGGATTTCTGAGCCAAAAGTAAAAAACCCATCCAATCACCTAAAGTGTTAGACAATGAATAAACAAATGTTTTTTCTTTTTGTCCTCCCACAGCATCAGCCAGATTTGGCCATCGGAGTCCATCTGATGGACCGCTACACCTTCTACCTGCTGGAGTTCCTGGAAGACATCCACCCTGCAAGCAAATCCAACATGAACGACATGGTGAGTGTGACTTTAACTAATGTCAGAGAGAACACACGTACCGTAGAGCAGACATTTGGGTTGATTCGCATTTTCTATTCATTCAATATTTTTCAGTGTTTTGTAAACTTACAGTCGAAAACCAAAAGTATTCAATTTGATGAAGTTTATGTACACATGTACCTCATATAAGGGATATTTACTAATCGACTAAGCAATTCACCACTTGTGAACCATGCACACTTATGAAGATATCAGATCAGCATTTGCTCCAGGTGTCGACACACTGATTAAACAATCGGTCTAATTGGTAAACTAAGGCTGCATCTACACAGAGACGAAAAACGAAAAATAACCAAATTCGATATCAAAAAAGTCTTCCGTCCACACGGTATCGGCTCAAGAAACTTGTCTGTCCACACAAGACTGCTGTGACGCTGTAGTACATATGCCGGGCCTGTAAGTGGCGCTGTACTTCCGCCACAAAATACACCTAAAGCAGCGAAGAAGACCCCCGAGCATGGTTGCCATGGTTGCCTGGTTGCCCGGTTGCCCTTCTGTTTATTCTCCGTGGTGGATTTAGCAACATGTAGTTCATGTAGTTCTCCATGTCCACTTGTTGCTGATGGTTGTGGTAGAGAAGCTGTAGATTTTGCACTAACATCTGTAGCATGGTCAGTAGCAGTATCAGTACTGACCATAGACTGTATATATAAATGGACGTAGTGTCCGTGACGTCACCCATAGGATTCTGCAGAGTTGCAGAGTTGCCGAGAAGCCCTTAGTAGGCGTTGTCGGCCACTAACGGCTTGACAGAAACGTCAGAGTTCACCTCCCGCCTGCTCCAAATAAGGGCAAAGAGGCGGAGCCGAGGCGGGACCTGCTGCCTCCGAACTGGAAGTAAACAGAGCTAGCTCAGGCTAAGAAGCTAAGCTAACATGAAATACATGCATACCAAGTTACTGCTAAAAGTGTAGTTCCCCTATATAAACGTTACATTCATAATCAAATGAGACAATCTGCAAGAGAATTAGCTATATTTTGTTATTCTTAATGCTTGTCATTCACACGTTAAGAAAGGAAGTACATAGCAGAACAATTGTGGCGATGTTCAGCTTAATAAGCCTTATTCAACATAATTTATTTAGCTAATACTACAGCAGGCGAACCAAGTCTGCGTTTCGCTGCATTCCTTGATCTCCAGTTATAACGACGGACTCCACCGCCCGGACCTAACGGAGCCGCAGTGGGCTAGCTCCGGGACGCCGGCTGGAGCTAGCCCACTGCGGCTCCGTTAGCTCCGGCGGCCACCACTGGGATAATTGGGTCCCCTATTAACATTTGCTCCCGTTTAGCATTATGGGCGTCATAGCCATAGACTATAAAAGTCTTACCCAAGGCTGAATCATAAACTAAAATGTATATGTATGCATAAAGGGTTGCGTCCTTAGCTGGCTAATAAGTAGCAAGCTAAGCTACCAAGCACACAAACACCTGCGAACGGGGTTAACATGTATAATATTATCATTTTAGACTTCTTGGAAGTTCTGTTGGTCCATTCAAGCGCACAGCACAACATTTTAATTGTCTGGTATTTGTAACAATATTCCCTAAAAGGCACAATCACCACGAACACAGCTAAAGGGTCAAGTACAGTACTATGACTAACTAACGTTGTAGCCTAACAGAGTGAACATGTTGCTGTTAGCTGACAGTGAGGCATGTACGTGTCCATCAAAGTGACCACGCCCTAATTTATGCAAAAATATTAAGACCTAATATAAATAAAAGGGTCGTGTTAGAAAACAATTCACTCACAGATTCATAATCATGAAGGTGGAATCTAACTATCGATAATAATATCTATTGCATCCATCGGTAGAAACATATTTGTTCTGCTGTAAAGTTGGGCATTTTAACATGGGGGTCTATGGCCCATGTATGAACTGCAGTGTGTGGCACTTCCGTATTGGCGTCCCGGCTGTTCCCCAGAGTTTGCCGCTTGGTACTGACAGTAGCTACTGACCATGCTACAGCAGTGAGCAGCAAAGGAGGGGAGAGGCGGGGCTATGGCTTCATCGTTATCAGGCAATGATCGTATAGGACGTACACACGGCCCCCCGGAGCGTTTCGTCCGCAGATCTACCCACCTTGGCATCCGTTGCAGTTGAGGGCTTCCGTTTCCACGGTTCCGATACAACCCGTTTCGTGTCCGTGTGGACGGGGCCTAAGTTAATTGAAATAATTCACCGCACCAGACAATACTGAATTGTATCACTCAGCTTTATAGGGAACAATGCCAAACATTCTCTGGATTCTGCTTCTCTATTGTGTGTATGTAATTACTTTATGTTGTATAGCACTGCAAGTACCTACTCCGCACTAATTAGATTATAATTGGGTTTCAAACCTCATAAGCGATTTGAAGACCTCAATTTAAGTCCTGAGAAAATGGAGTGTTCCTTTTGTTGTTAAGGATGTATTAGTTAACTGAAATAAGTTAATATTTAGAAAATAATTGTGGCAGATTTAACAGATATTCATGCAGGATCCACTTTGTGTGACTGTGGCAGGTAAATGCATTGAGCCAGTTCCCTCTTCCTCCTCTGCCTGCTGTGTGTGGTCCTAAAGGAGGTGAAAGTCACACAGCACTTGAAGCAGAATGTCTGATACTGTGTTTAGGGTTTTTGGCCTTTCACACATGACGGAGGTGATGGGAGAACACGCTGCTTCAGGCCATGGCCTCCCTTGTTATCTTCCACAGTCCTGCAGAGATCCACTGCCTCCTCACCAGGAGTTACAATCAACTCCCCTGAAATCCTCTGCCTGCACTCAGTGCCAGCTAAATCAATGCTCTCTGACTAACGCTTATTATTCTCTCCAATCTTCCTTTTTCTGGAGATGCACTCTTTGTTCTCCAGCTATTTTGTGGATTTAAGGATCGATATCATGGATTTCCCAGAAGAGCCCTCTGTTGTTGTTTTAATCCAGTCTGCAGAAGCTTGCCCCTTTGATGAATCAGAAATTGCCTCCACCGTCTCAACAAATCCTCCTCCAATTGTTGTGTTTTCCAATTCTCGTTTGTCTGATAGAGAAAACGCTAACCTCGGTTTATAATGATTTAATTTTTTCATTTCATTTCAAATGAAGAGACCCAGTCAGACAAAACACTGATGAATCACACACTTGAGAGGATGACACACCATTACATTGCATTTAGCTGACGCTTTATCCAAAGCGACTTACAATAAGTGCATTCGACCAGGAACAAACTTGAAGAAAACTTTAATATTTCTGCTTGTGTTTTTTCCCCAGTTCAAAGTGTGTCCCAAGAGTCAGTGTGTGTCCACTCCGGGCCACCGTACTGACCTTTTCCTGAGGGAACCCAGCAAGTGTCCTCATCACTGATTTCTTTGGCAGCGTGCGCAAAATCGAGATCACCATGGAAACCATCAACTTGACCGACCCCATCCAACCGGTGGAGCTGAGGTAAGCAGAGTTATTTTCATTGTGAAGTGTTTGATCTAAACCTAATTGTTTTTCTAATATGGCAATGATGATAATATGTATGGCAAGGGAGATAGAAAAATACATAATGACAATGACTTTATTCGCTGGGTCTTTTAAAAACGTTTAACTTAAGATATATCAACCTTTTTATTGGACGCCATCTGAAAGCAATCTGCCCACTCGCAAGGCTTGATCAATACGTCTATACCTAAACCTATTTTCTTTTTATTATAACCCCTCTCTTTGACAATTCTCAATGAAATTTCTCACTGCCTGATAATGTTCTGGTTAAATAGCTGTTCCATTATCGGTGGTATAAGTTTGCTCTGTTTTACCAGTGGTTCAAAGATAATGAAATCATTATTTATTTGTTTTAATCTTTTTTACAAGTGTATTTACGTTGTGTAAGTCGACCCCAAATCAACTAACAAGAATATATAATAGAAACTAATCCGTATGAACCCTTGTGTTCCCCATACCTCTAAAGGGGAAGTGATATTTCAAGGTGGATTTCTGCATGTATAAAAATGTGAATTGAGGTGCTGCGGGCAACATTCGTTTTACGTTTGTTTCTCAACCTACTAGACCTTTTGATTTCTCTTCGATCTCTTATTAGCTATATTGACTTCTCTACTAATGACGTGGGTTGCTATGACTACCCTGTAGGTGATTTAAGACCTGCTTACGGTTGACCAATGACATGGCTGCTTGAGGTTAATACAGCTCAATCAGATGGTACTTATAATCAGTTCCCGCAACAAAGTGAGGATCATAATTGACAGCCTGTGTAGTCTATAAATCAGTAACTCTTCATCAGTGGCACTGAGTGAGCAGCGGTGCTTCTGATTGGTTGAATGTGGCGCCACCCTGTGATGAATTTGACCAAATGCCATCCAAATTGAATTCAGTTCATTCTCTCATGCATCAAGTCGAGACATGATGTGAGAAATATATTCAGCCACTAGGTGTCTGTAGAGAGCTGTCACACTCTTAAACATCCTCTGTGTGAAATATTGTTAACTTTCTCATATTAGTTCCCAGACACACTAATCCCCTGGAGTTTTTGGAAACGCTCAGCTAATGCACCAAAATACAAAAAAATGGCTCATTAGGCTGAAGGTAAGGAATAGATTATACTGCTCTACAAACAGATGTGATGGAAATTAAAACTTTATTACACTCACTATTCTATTAATTCCATTAAGATGGGATTTAATTGAACCACTGGGAGGTGTTATAGTGAAAGGACCTCATGTGGTTGGCTGCTAATTAGTAATTAAGAGGTAATTGCTAAACTGATTTTAGTCATCAGCTGTTTTCGCTCTAGGCTAGTTAGTCATTGCACACAACTTTCCCTATTAGTTTATTATTGATTAGAGCCTGACTCTAGGTCTGCTGATCTCATACAACAAAGAAACACAGCAGCCGTGTATCGAGCTGCCTGTTGCCCTCATTCAGTGCTAGAGAGACGTTGCATCTACCATTCTGATGTAAGAACCAGCAATCCCCTTTCATTTGATGTTTAACGGAGCTCAGTTTACTGATGCAGCAAAGCACTAGCGGCGTCTTTCTACTTTTAGGAATGATAGAAAACACGATAAAAGGGGACACTTGTATGCTAATTGTCATGCCTGTACTGTGACATGTTTTGATGCTTTAATGCCATACTGCCTGTGCTGCAGCTCCTCTTTTCACCATCAAAATCAGTCTGCTCTGATTGGTTTGCTGGTTGGCTCTGTTGTGATTGGTCAACCGCGTATGGCGCTTTTCCACTGCGGCACGGTTTAAGCTTGCCGTGCCAAACCCGGCCCGTATTTTGTTGCTTTCCACTAGAGGTAGTTCCGGCTCAGGGCTACTTTTTCACCTTTTTTCTGGCCCCGCAAAATCGAGGTTCTTACCGGGTCAACAACCTGGCTGAATATGCTAAACTAGTGACGTAAACACTCTCGAGTGCTGAATGGTCAGAGAGAATCGCTGGCAAGGGGGGGGGCTACAACTACAAACAAAATGAACACATTTTACCGTGATTTAATTTTAATACACGTTTCAAAATGATGCGAAGTAACAACATACTGATAAAGTCTGCAGACAGACGGCAGGGAGAAAAACCTTTTAAAATGCGTGTTTTCAGAATGGAGATCGGATCGCTACCGTTATATATGTTTCGTCCCACACTCCAAACAACGGCCTATACAGACGTAAAATAAACCAGCGACGTATTCGCACATGACACAGACAGTCTGTGGTTTGTACTTGTTTAACTTTTGTCCAGTTTCTGAACAGATATGAAGAGCTGTGAGCTCTGAGTGCTAACTGCTAACGGCTGATGTTTTGGTTTTGTGGTTCGCATTGAAGATGACGTCACGGCAGTTTTACGCAGGGTCGCTCCGCCTACACTGCGTTACTATAGTTACTGCTCCAGCTACTAAACTGTAATGGAAATTCAGCATAAAGTGAGCATAGCCTACCAAGGCCTAAGCCGTGCTTGGTCCTGCGGTGGAAAAGCGCCATTAGAGATGTCCCGCCCCTTAACCTACAAGAGTGGAGTGCTGGCCAATAGAAGTGTGAGTGTTACATAGTGATGTCTTCATGTTATACAAGGAGTCCAATGGATTCAGGCATGCTTAAAAAAGCACAATAGGTCCCCTCTAACATGTTGGTGAGATTAATATTCCATTTGTGAAAGGAGGTTAGGTATACAAGGATGTTTTACAGAGAATAAAAACATGATTTGAATCACCACTATGATTATCAAATGGTGTCATGTATTGTAATATAAATGGGATAGTTTCAAGGTGACTGTATTGCCACTGTAAACATGTCCAGCTTGCCACGCAAAATAACAGAAGACTAAACAAAGGCATGTTATTCACGGCACGATCACGTACACAATAGAAATACAGTAGCTCTTTAGTATTCTTGCAGGGTCTTGTATGTAACATATATATTTTCCCCCTTATTTTTTCTTGGTTACAGAAAATCCAGCTTGATGCACAGAAACACAAGGGTCTCTCTCTAGACGCTTAAATTATGGGAAAGACCAGATTTACAGTAGGAAATTGGTACTGGGACTATTAATGGAGTATTGGGCGGTGGTGGCGAAGTCCATAGGGACTTGGCTTGGCAACTGGAAGGTCACCAGTTCAAGTCCCGGAAAGACCAAGTGCTACCGAGGTGTCCCTGAGCAAGGCACCGTTCCCTACACTGCTCCCGGGCGCCGTACATAATGGCAGCCCACTGCTCCTAACACTAGGATGGGTCAATGCAGAGAAACCGTTTCGTTACATAGTACCTGTACTACGTAATGACAATAAGTTGAATCATCAATCATCAATCATCGTATTGATTGGATCAAGTCGAAATAAATGAACCATTACAGAATCCAGCTTCTGAAACAGAGACTTGCTGCTTTTCTTTATTATATATAACCGGATATCTTGTTACAGGCACATTCAAATGTATCTCCTCAGGGTTTAAATCAACATTTATTTGCACTTTCTTATTGGTTAATTAGGCAAAATAACAGATTTACAGTAGCATAAATAAGGATTTGTTGCAGCTCTACTTACAGACATCATCCAACCTCCCCCTAAAATAAAAACCTCTTATATAAATGTGTTTCTAAATCCAGACTGGGCTTGGTACAACTATTTTTTTTCACTATCTGGATCGTGTCAAAAAAGCGATCACGGAAATGGATCATGATGAGACCTCTGTGTCCGGCACCACAGGTTAGATTACATAATAGCGTTTCCGAAAGACCTGAACATGGATTGTAGTGAGCTGTGTGTTCCCAGAGAGAAAATATCAGATGTCTTCTGTAAAAAGCTGTTATTAAATATAGTGCAGCCTCTCCGACGGGTGCAGCAGGATATTTAGAGAAGATGGGTACATTTGTGTCCAAGTGTGTAAGTCTTTTTCTTTTCTGTTGCTCACTCATCCCTCCCTTATCCTCTCTTCTCCTCCCACCCATTTTCTAAACGGCCGCTTCTGCCTCAACAAGCTCTTCCATTAAGTGAATTGCTCTTGATGCAGAGCACATTTGAATGGACCCCACGATTCTTTTCATTAGGCGCGTTCACACCAAGTACTTTTCCCACAATAGTTCATGAGAACTCTTTAGTTCTGATGAACTAAAGCAGATCGCGTTCAGGTTCACACCGCAATGAGTTCCTGGGGGTGGATTAGGCAAATGAAGCCGCAGACGTCACTTCTTCTTCTGCTTTGGGTTTACTGGCAGGCCGCAAACCACTTCACGTATACTGCCGCCCGGAGGTCTCCGGAATTGGGGACTGGCTCATGGAGCTTCAGTAGAAGCTGTTGGGAGCCTTCCGAGTAAATCGCCAGAACGCCGACACCTCCTCATCTCCACCGCTCCCATGTTTTATTTTGTGTTGCCATAAGTTAGTCTCTCTGCGTTTGTGCGCTGGGCTAATGCTAATGCTAATAATGCTAATGCGAGGATAATAAAATGGCGGCTTCACAAAACTTTTTGGGAGTTTTACGGGCCGTGGTTTGCAATCCGCCCAGCCAATCAGACATAGGAACCTTTTCTCCACGAAAGTCCCTGGGAAAGGGGGTAAAAATGGTTCTGATGAACTAATTTAGTTCCTGGGGCTTTTTGGTGTGAATGCGGCTATTATATAGACCCTCCAGAAAAACGCAGGCTAAAATCCTTGATTATGCGATCAAACATGGGGGGGGGTTTATGTGATTTTATGCGGTGAAATTGCGGGAAGTTGCGAAATATGCGGAAAAAATAAATATTGGGCTGTCTTATTTATTCTCTCTCACACACAACCTGCCACTAACGTTGAACCCCTTTACTATTCAATTAAAACATTCAATGTTTATTTATTGTAAAAGCAATTGGGCTATTTTAATCACACTCTCTCTCTCTCACACACACACACACACACACACACACACACACACCACACACACACACACACACACACACACACACACACACACACACTTCTCCGCCTCATTCTGTTTTCATTTACTCGTTCGTTATCTGACCAGCTTCAATCTCGTAGGCTTCTCACCTCGTTTCTTGTAGCCCTCAAAAGGGTTTTGGAGGTCGATGCCTCGGTGAACGTGAGTTGTTTGGCTTTCTTGTCCGCAGCAGCAGAAAGCATTTTCGAATCTTTGAATGAATCAAAGTGGGTCGTCACCGTCGATTTCTCTTATGCTCCAAACACAGTTGCACGGGGTGCAGAATAGTTTCTATGGAGCTAATTTCCTGCCATAACTCCACAAATAAACTAAACAGGTTTTCCAGTCAGTACTCCAGCAGCAGCATTTTTACACCTTGGAAAGTCTTTAGAGTCTGGCCTGGATAGCTGGTCACAAATATCCTTCAGCAAAGTGACTCTTGTTGGCCTCTTATGACAATGCTGTCTTTAAAATATGATTATTTCTCTGCTCCTAGTTCATTCCTCTCAGATTCTTCCATCAGTCGCAGTCATTGCATGTCATTCAATAGAGCTTCGAAAAATGTGTCCAATTCAACTAAATGTTTTTGGGAAGGTCAGAGCTAAATTATAGATTGTTTTTATTACATTACATTATATTACATTGCATTTAGCTGACGCTTTTATCCAAAGCGACTTACAATAAGTACATACGACCAGGAAGACACAACCTTGAAGAAAACAGAATCATAAAGTACATCAGGTTTCATAGAGCCAAACATTTCAAGTGCTACTCAGCTGGCTATAGATAAGCCAGTCCTTTATTAGTATATAAGTGCTTTGTTAGTAATTCTATCGCTCGAAGTGGAGTCGAAAGAGATGAGTTTTCAGTCTGCGCCGGAAGATGTGCAGGCTTTCTGCTGTCCTGATGTCAATGGGAGCTCATTCCACCATTTTGGAGCCAGGATAGCAAACCCACGTGTTTTGCTGATGGGAACTTGGGTCCACCTCGCAGAGGGTGGACCTTGTTTGATTGTGTAATTACAAGGTGAGAGAAAATAAATCCACATCCTATTAAACTTCTTTGATTTACTTTTCCATGTTGTACATATACTTACTTGTATTACATGTTGAACCACATGCTGGATATCTTCCCAGCCTCATGGAAATACAATAAATGGATTCATAATTTAATTTTTTATAAAAATGTATAAATTAATAATGTTGTGTGCAAACATTTCAAATTGAAATATAAAATGAAAAATAAGTTTACTTTTGAAATGATTTCTCATAAAAACCTTTCTAAATTATAGTAAATTATTAAAAAAGGTTTCGTCAATATACGTTTTTCTGCCTAAAATAGTTAAAATTGAACGTAAACTATATCGAACACCACATCCATGGCAATTAACCCACTTTTGCCCGCTATTTAAATTGACTTTGGTTGAAGTTAATAACAATATTGATATTATATAGATATATAGCATATAATTGATGCAGTCTTTCTGAACACTTTTGAAATACTGCAAATGAAGAATATTTGTAATGTTCTGCACAGATAGTGGCTTAACTTGAATTTGAAAACACGTGGCAACTTTATTAATACAGCAGTTGAAAAGATTTGTGGAAATAAAAAGTTATTCATGGGCTTCAATGGCTCTCTAGATAAAGGGCGTTTTATGGTTGCTTGTATTATCCTCAGATAGTGGTTGTTTAAATAACTAGTGACATTTTAATAAATATTGAAAAAAGGGCTCCAAAAAAGGCATATAAATATAACCTGGCCGGCTTAACCAGTCTGTATTTCTTCAAGCACCACAAGATTCATAGTTTATAAAGTACAATTCTGGGCCATTGATTGTGTCATTTCTCCAAACACATACAGTAAAAATGTTTTGAAGCCTTAAAAGGTGCAGGAAAAGGACTTTACATTGGGTTATACTTAAAGACAGGACTATTTAGTTAAGAGAAGAGAAAAAGGAAAGATAATTGTTATAATGGGTGATGTAACATTAATGACAGACATAATATGAGGTCCTTGGCACTCAGACTTTAGAGAGGTAATTTTGTGATCATGGGCATCACCCTTCAGCATCAGGACAATATCATATGGAGTCAGACACTGGAAGTGTGCTGGAGGCGTTGACTGGGACTGATGGAAGGATGAGGCTGAAGAATCTGCGAGGTACGAACTAGCGGCAGAGGAATAATTATATATTAAAAGACAGCAGCCCCATAAGAGGCCAACAAGAGTCACAGGGTTTGTCACTTTGCTGAAGGATATTTGTGACCAGCTATCCAGGCCAGACTCTAAAGACTTTCCAAGGTGTAAAAATGTTGCTGCCGGAGTCCTGACTGGAAGTATTGCTGATATCATGTCCACCATCCTCTTAAAATACTCCGTCCAACAATATCAGTCTCAGGAAGAAATGTTTTTTAACGCTTATTAAAAGAAAAACATCATTCTTGTAGTTGGGAGGGGACATTGACTGCTGCCGTGGAGCATGTGCCAGCCACAGCGGAATATTACTGCCAAAGGTCACGTGACCTTTGGCAGTAATATTCCGCCGTGAGAAGAAAAAGTTTTGTACTTGTAAAAACAAGTGTTGTAGTTGTAAAACCTAAGCTGAATTTGTCTCTGAAACATGATTTATTAGAACAATGTTATGTGTTTGTTTGATAGATACGTTTTTCTTTGCAAAACTAAATTAGTTTGTAGATGGTGTTTTGTATTTGCAAACCACATTGTGTTTGTCAGTGAATCATGAGGCATTTGTAAAACCTGTTTAGTTTGTTTGTGGAGTTATGGCAGGAAATTAGCTCCATAAGTTTCCCCCCACTTTCGTGCAAGACATCGGGGAACTGCTTTGCCCGGTCTTTAGCAGAAATGTTCGTCGGTAAATGAGATGGATTCGATTTTTTCATCTTGGTGTTTTCTCTCTCGTGTGAGCTCCACACGTTCACTCTACGGTGTTGTTTACCTTCTGTGATGCGCGAGCTGATGACGTCGCGTCGTCGTCATCATCATCACTTCACATCAAGACGAGTTAACTTTTTTTTTTTCTCAACTTTGTGTGGAAAAATGCTGGGATTATGCGCCCTTTTGTAAATATGCGGCCTTTTAAAAATATGCGCCATTTTGCTGATTATGCTGTAAATTCTGCGATCGCAGAATCGCGTTTTCTAGAAGGTCTAATTATACATGAGCTTAACAGTGTAATGTAGTTACTCAGCCATAGGTGCTTTATTGACCAAAACATTTCATCTTGTGGGGGTCACAAAGCTCCAAAGATTATCATATTAAAGCCAAATTAATTTCTCCCTTTTGAGTAATAAAGTGCATTTATGTCATTTGTGAGACTGCACCACCTCTTTTCCCCCTCTGGGTGTTTCTCAATGTCGGAGGCTTCCTTGTTAGCACATGTACCTCAGAGTCAGTTGCTTCAGAAGCGAGGCAAGAATCCTTCCTAGCATCGGAAAACGGAAGAAAGAATGGTGGAACCTAGGTGTGCAGGTGTGAGTCATATGCGAGGCCCCGCCTTAAATGGAGCGCGTTTTCCGCCAAAGATTTTGGAAATTGGTCCGTGCATTGTGGGGATTTTAAAGATCAGAACTAAAGGTCCCATGTCATGCTTTTCCGGTTATTACCCGTCCCCTTTTTATGCATGTAAACAGTGTGCAGAGTCAAAACCCTCAAAGTACACCCTGTAGCGAGTAAAACTGAACACCGAAAATACCTCCCCAAAACGCCTCGTTGAAGATACGTCATTGTCCATTGTTTACTTCCTGGGTATTGTGAAGGAATGGCCAGTAGCCGCGCCCAGAGCTATGACGCGATACGGTCATGCATTACCCGGAACCAAATGGACCAATCCGTGGAGCCGTTACGTTACGTCCGCTGAGCCGTTACGTTAAGCCCCGCTGATTGGTCCAAATTGACCAATCCACGGACTTCCTCACACACTCAGCGCAGGCAGCTCTGCTGATCTCTCCTCCCTGGCTGCAGGCTGATAACAGACAGTTGGGATCGCGGCGAAATTCTCTCTGGAGACCCATTCTCTCCGCAGACCCATTCTCTCTGCATCTCTCTGCAGACCCATTCTCACTACAGACCCATTCTCTCTGCAGACCCATTCTCTCTGCAGACCCATTCTCTCTGCAGACCCATTCTCACAGCGTTTATCAACCTTTTTCTTACTCAATATCAAACCACACTTGTTGTTTTTACTTCGGCTGTGACTTTGTGTGTGCTCAGGATGAGTTTGGCTGTGTTTCGCTGTGTATCGCTAAACAAGGAAACCACACCTCCATGGAGCTCAGCGCGATTCACAACACCCGACCAATCGGAGCACACTGTGCTCACAGGGAGGGTGGGGCTGGAGCTATTGGAGCTACAACCAGCCGTTAAAGGCAGAGTGAAATTCAGTGAATACACGTAGTTTACAGAGATGCTGTTTGAGAAACCAATGTGAGTTTGGAAAATTGCACAATATAAATCTATTCTAGTAGACCTCAACAATGGAATTATGATCAGTGGAAATGGCCATGACATGGGACCTTTAAGACCGCGGAGTCTACACATGTGCAGCCTCGAAATTTCCCACAACGAAGTACGCCGGCCTCAGTAGAATTCCAAGCATCATGGACATTGGAACAGTCCTTCTGCGGGACTCGATGACATAGTATCCTTGAAATAGTGGCTCTGGAGCAGCCTTCCTCGACATTGAGAAACACCCTCTGTCTGAAACCAGAGCCCAGTCTGCTCTGTTTGGTTAGCTGGCCGGCTCTGTTGTGATTGTTCAATTGCTTATAGATGTCCCGCCCCTTAGCCTATCACGTACAATGTGTTGGAGCCTATCCAATAGAAGCACAAGTGTTACAGCGATGTCACTATGTTACAGAAGTAAACAAAGGAGTCCAATGGAGGCGTTTCAGGCAAAGGAGAGAAACTCCCCCTGGATGGAGCATTGGGATTGTAACCATTGCAGACCATTTACAGCAGGGGGGTCAAACTCAAATACACAGTGGGCCAAAATAAAAAAATCGGTACTAGTCGAAGGCCGGACTGGTTCAATGTTCATTCCAAAACTTATTGAAATTAACTTATTGCACATATTAAACCTGGAACTAACAAAGCTTTAATGATTGCCTATAAAACAACATTAAACATGAAATATTCAGTTGCATTCATTTCTTATGGCTCTATCTGCAGCTTTTCCGGAGTCATTTCTTATGATTACATTTTCCACAGGCCAACAACAGCTTCAACAAAACTATTTCCCTCAAAGAACAAACCAAACATGCCCTGTTGCCGCAAGAAACAAAGTGCAGAAGGAAACATCCATTGAAACTCAGTGTGCTGCTGTGATGCTAGTTCAGATACTTGGCATCTCATCTCGGGTGCAAGTTCATCAATGTGTGGGGTCAGGCTCTGAGCTGAGGAGACCCTCAGGATTAAGTGAAGGTGTGCGTGCAATATACCGGAGGGCCAGATCTAATAGTAATTAAAAATTATCCTGGGGCCGAAATGAAATCCACCAAGGGCCTGATTTTGGCCTTGAGTTTGACACATGTGATTTACATGCACAAAAACCTATATGGCACACCTTTTAAAGGAAATTTGACCTAAAGATGGCCGCTGGAGTAATACAGGGCCTGTAAGTGGGGAGGGCCGGTCACATCGGTTAGAATCAGCGAAGTGCATTGGAACATCATCTCCAAAAATATCTCTCTTTACATGAAAGTGGTCTGAATTGAATGAGTATTTCTTGTGCTCACTGAAAAAGGGTGAAACAGCGGTGAGTCCTCGGTGACACATTTCAGAGACATATTTCCAGTAGCAGAGAGAGCTGGCAGCTCACAGGGGGCTCAGCGGGGGGTCGTCTCCGACCAGTTTCCTTGTCTCTGTTCCTGTCTATCAAAGCTTCTCCTGCCCTGCTGCACAGACATGGGGAGAAGAGAGACGTGCAGAGAAATGAGTTGAAATTAAACGGATGAAGACCGGAACAAAGGAGGAATGACATGAGCCAAAAAGTCAGAAATAATTTGAGCAATACTAACTCAGTGGGTGAGAAAGCAAAGAAAAAGCAGAACCGGTTGCTTCACACAGCGAGCGGTGGCTCTCTGGGGGATTGTGCCCACTTTGTCAGCAGCTGTCTGACCTGAACTTTCTTTGATTCAACAAAAAAGGCCACTCTGTCAAACCTCCAGTCGACTGTGACCTTTAGCTGAGAGTCTGCTTTCTGACTCATGACCGTGATGTTGAAAAACAGACGAAAGAGTGATGAGTAGAGGCACTTACATATGTCAAAACTAGCTCATTTCAAACCTGTAGGTGTAATGACTTTGACACTTGTGTTTCTTTGCCTTTTATGATCTTTGCAATATGTTTTAAATAACTATATAGTGCTCTTATCGTTGACACAGTTGGATGTTTCTGTTTCTCATAAATTCAAACAAAGTAAACCCATAATAGTTTAATTACCAGTGTGCACAATACAACTAATTAACCTGAAATAGATAAAAGGGACCCATCGAAACTGAAAAAGAAAACATAGCAATATAGCTTTAATGGGTTCGGCTGGCCTGTTTTTCTTCATTACTGTCAACAAACCCCCGTCACAAATATCAAGCTGCACAAATGCAGATTAATTGAGCCCAATACAACTGAGCTTTGTAGTGTAGAGCAAAATGAAACGAGAGTAAATTGTGTTTTTGTTTGAGGTAACTATCCTCAGACATGGATTCTGTTGCTCCACTGAGTCCTTACATCAGTAGGATGCTTAATGTGGGGTTGACACAAAGTAAACGGCTGCACCTGTGTTTGCTGTGATGATGCAACATGTAAGCCAGTGTGGCTCATTAATGCTTTTTTAATAGGTTTTACACCGAGATGGAAGCAGAGCGCTCTGGGGCTAGATAACCAGCGCTGAGTCGCAAAGGTCTCAGGTGTAATGTATCTTGTCTAATAGTAACTAATGAATATCCAGCAACTGGCGTGAAGAGAACTTTTTTTCGTTGTCCTTGAGCAAGACCCTTAACTTACTCCATTTATATACGTCTCTATGAATAAAATATAGGAATGCATGGCTCTAAATACAACTGGTTTTATTCCTAACTCTCAATGCACGGATGCTTTACGGTCAGGAAGGATTAATAGGCGCTGAGGAGTCTCTCTTTTTACTTTGAGTAGTTTTGCCTTTTTATCCTGATATGGTTTTTGTGTGCTGGCCTTGGATACGAGGATACAGTACTTCTTTATTTGAAACCATGCAGATAAAAGGCATTCAGTTTTGCTGGAGGTCTTTTAGTTAAGGCGGGGTAGGTAATTTTGGAGAAACCAGCTCGAGTGCGCTAGAATTTGAAAATACACAGCCGGAAGAAATCTGCTACTTCCTTACAGAGCCCCTCCTCCAACACACACGAACGCGCATATGACCAATGAGGGCACGAGATAAGTTTGTATTCTAGCCGGGCCGGCTCAGATGATTGGTCGTGCTTTTTACAGTACCACGGCTTCCACAGATGAAGTTTTTTATGTATTTGTTGTCAAAGCACTTCAGATATTCATTGCTATCAGGATGTTAAGATCATTCCATGGAATATAACAAAAAGTGTATCTCGCCGGTTTCTCAAACTTACATACCCCACCTTTAACATAAAAAAGTAATTAAACAAATCTTTCAACATTTGCACTTTAAACATTCTTTTTATGTCATTAACGTGTAAAAAAATAAAGCATAGAACTACAACTCTTATATCAATTAATCAACTTCTTCCACAACCCAATCGTTTTTTATTGAGCGAGCGAAAGATGTCACAAATGTCCCTCAACTTTAAGAAATACTTTTTTTATGTTACACATCAAAGTGTTTGCTAAATGTCTTAAAGAAAGTCTAAAACCTTTCGTTCATGCTGCCTGAAGTGGAGTTATATAATAACACATTCATATTGGATATTAAATGATCTGTTTCCTGTATGCTTACTGCTATAACCGAACTTCTTTTAGAAGTTGTTTTCCATTCTTCATTTCATTTAAAAATTTTTCATTTAATCGTTTATTTGAATAGGGACAATGCACATTACATCTTCTTTTCTGTGAAATGGTACTGGATGTTTTATGTCCTTTGTGTGTGCTTATTTCATTATTTAAAGAAGTCTTAAGGAAAATAATTACACTATAAAATGGGGAATTATAAGCTTTTTCCAGAGCTCTTTTGGGATGCTGGTTATTTAAAGGTGGGGTAGGTAATTTTGGAGAAACCAGCTCGAGTGCGCTAGAAACACACACGAACGCGCACATGACCAATGAGGGCACGAGATAAGTTTGTGCCCAGATGGAAGGCTGACAGGCAGGTAGGCCATCCAGTTACTTTAGCCGGCTCAGATGATTGGTCGTGCTTTTTACAGTACTACGGCTTCCACAGATGAGATTTTGTTATGTATTTGTTGTCAAAGCACTTCAGATATTCATTGCTTTCGGGATGTTAAGAGAATTCCATGGAATATAACAACAAGTGTATCTCGAGCCGGTTTCTCAAACTTACCTACCCCACCTTAAGGCCTTACTGATCATGCCACACGAAAGGCCTAAAAGCTAAAGCAGAATGTTTCTTTGTAATTCCTTAAACTGGATAAGAGCTACCAAGATGATTCACCACTAGAGTACTGCTGGAGGTTTGTGAAATCTAATCAATAAGAGATCTGATGTTTGCTGTGTAGCATCAACAACAAACCACCAACACTATATGGTTTAGCGGCTCAACATTGATTTCGTCATTGATGTTGACTCAGAGTTAAAAGCTAACCAGAGTGCACCTTGGGAGCTTGTTCGTTGGAGCTCAACTAAGGCCTCTAACATTTGACATTAAAAAGGTTGTGTGGGTTGCTTGGTAACACAGACTTTACATATAGTATCACATACAAAATGATTTCCTGTAGTATTTTTACCATCTGTCTTCTGCAGTGATGTACATAGGATGAACTTAATAAGATGATTTGCTCTCTCTACAAGGAGACTTATCAAGAGGAAAACATGGATTTACTTGCATTCATTTGCACTGCATGTCATTGACTCAGCTCTTAAATGGTGTGTTAATCACACACACCTCCTCTAGACACACACTGCCAACAGAAACGCTCAGGTTCGTTCCTCTTCCCGACAGCTTTTATTCATTTCTGAATAGTGGCGTCCCATTTAACGAAAGCGCAATTAACTTCAGGTAAATGCTAACAGAGTCCGTTTTGTGTGTGTTTTGTCTTGCAGTCCTGTCCATGAAGAGCTTCAGATAGAGAAGTACTCCTATGCAGACCAGCTGCCGGTGTCTGAGATCATCCATCAGGTAAGAGACGCACACACACACATTCTTCAGGGTCATTAGGGGTGGGACACTCAAAACAACAAGAAAAGGTCCTCGATGATATGATCCTGAAATATTTCTTATTACTTGCAATTTCTATTTTTCATTATAATAGCCAAACACACAAATGCATTATATTCTCCCCCATTGCTCTTTCCTCACCTCGTGTAACCCCAAGAAGAAGAGGGGTACACAATAGGCACATTCACACCGCAGTACCTTTCCCACAAAGGTTCATGAGAACTTAGTTCATGAGAACTCTTTAGTTCTCATGAACTAATTTGAGTACCGGCTCTTTTTGGTGTGAACGCGACAAAAGAGTTCTCATGAACCTTTGTGGGAAAAGTACTGCGGTGTGAATGCGCCTATTCATTCATAAATCAGTCAAAGTTCAAAGGCTTTGTTTGTCATATGCACAATAGAAACATTAACCAGTGGCGGAGGAAGTACTCAGATTTTAAGTAAAAGTATCCATACTTAATTATAAAAGTACTCTGTCACAAGTAAAAGACCTGCATTCAAAACCTTATCTTGAGATACAAAAGTATTGCCCTAAAATAAACTTGAAGTTCCACGTGTAAAGTATTTATGTGTAATGGCACATTTCAGAATCGTGATATATATATAATATATTATATTCAGACTTCTGAAGTGAACTAAACAACCGGACTCTGGTCCGCCTAAAAGAGGTGGTCTTGCTAGTGATCTCTGGAGCGGTTCATCGTGTGAACGCAGTCCGCACCAAAACATAGGAAGCGTAGTATTTACGTGTCACAAGAACGCTGATGTCTTCAAAATCGTTAGCGAAAGAGTGAATCAGAATGAAGTGTTGAACAGTGTCGTGGAAAGTAAAAACTACTATCAAACTAAAAACTATACATAAAAGTCAGAGCCACCTGCCGTCGGTGAAACCCCCTCCTTACGTGCAGAACGTCTCTCATTATATGTGTTATAATGTTTTGTATCGCACGTTGTCTGATTATATAATCATATGTGCCGTCCACCATAGTCTGTGATATGCTCTTCAGATTAACAACAGCATGAAAAACCTGCCGATGCTCCGCGCGGAGGCTCCGGTAGGAATGGCCGGGATGTGCGTTGTACCCCTTAATG